>JAWWNJ010000004.1:2047413-2729884 GCA_037176885.1 Favolaschia claudopus | reverse complement strand
GGAGAAACTGATGGGCTCCAAAGAATCGCAACCGCAACCCAAACCAATGAAGAGTCGCCGCCAATATCACACTAATGCTCTATCTTCAGGTTTTCTTCGCCCATCCGCTGGCACTGCGCTCCCCCATTTTGATCAGTCACAACGGCAAGAGCGGCGTGCGTTACACTATCAAGAGCGCCAAGCCTCAGCCATGCTTGAATCCGAATACAATGTTTCCACCGTCCGTCCCCCAGCCTCCGCCTCGCCCAGAAACGCGTGGATTCTCTCTCTGACGATAGATCGTTTGTCGTATGTAGCTGCAATAAAATTCTTCGCTTCCCAAAAAGGCAATTTCCAAGTACAAACGGGCAGCCTCTCCTCAGCCGCATCCTTGACGAAGTCGCATCCGCGACAAAGTCGCAGCCGCGACGGACACCCCCCAACTATATACTTGCTCGGCGCTCTTCCTCAAAGGAAATACTTTTATTTGTTGTTTACCTACTGACTACCGAGAAGAAATTTTGATTTTTAGACCTCAGGAAGCCCGTTTCCCGGCCTGTTTCAGGGTTTGGATCTACGCTAATCGGGAGACGGGGATCTCAAGAATCTACAGATCTAGCTACTGACTACTGGGGCAAAGTCCCTGAGTTTTGTACGTAGTGAAAAATTGAAGTCCGCACCTAGCGTTGAGAAATTCAAGTCCGCGCTGACCTCGTCCGACTGTAGAATTTGAAGTCCATGCTGCTGAGAAGTTCGCCCTTGACGCCCGTGAAACGAAGTTCTTGAGACCCTCAAAACTAAGCAAATGGAGACTCACCGGATTCAGGGACTTGGTGGCGAAATGACAATGAAGCGCGTGTTGTCGACTCGTAGCGCCGCGCAGCGGAAGAGAAAAACGAAGCAAATGACTTTCAAATACCACGGAATAGAGGAGATAGTACTCACCAACTCCGCCGCGCAGCGAAGCCAAGATTCTTCGACTTCGAAGACTTGACAAATTCGACGAGTTGGTCTTGAGACTCAGATGGTGACATTGGTGAGCGCCGCGCAGCGGAAGAAAAAAATCTAGAACTCAAATCGTCTCAGAAATGACTCTGATAGCAGGAGAGGAACGCACCTGAAGCTTGCGGAGCTCAAGCCTCGCTCGCGGGAAAACAAAACTCAAACTTTGATTTTAGGGCTTGGTGGAGTGCCCGCGCAGCGGGAAGAAAATTTTCTGGAGGGCTGGAGTTAGTGAAAAGATGAGCAGATCGAGGTTGGCAACGTATATGATGGGCAGCTCAAAGCCTCGCTCGGCGGACGCTAAAAAATCAAATTTTGATTTCGGGTTGAGCTGATGACGATGATGGCTGCGCAGCGGAGAAATTTCAAATCTGTAGACGAGAAATGAGGCGAAGAATAGTAGAAATGAGGGGGGGGGGGACTTACATGTGAAGAGGTTGGAGATGTCGCTCGGCGGACGACGAAATATCGAGTTTGAGTCGGAGGTTAAGCTAGCTGGTTTAGATTAAGAACCCCCGGCCGCGGGACGTCGATACGTATAGTCATCGACGTGCGCGACACGGCAGGGACTTGGCAGAGAAAAGAGCGAAGGGCTTACCAGGGCTTACCTCACCCAAACTAACCGATGTCGAGAAAACTTGCCGTAAATCTTAAAACCCTGGCAAGAAATCCGATTCGTAAGACCACGGAAACGTAAGAGGAAGAAAAATGGAGCTGACCGCAAGCTCCCCTCGCCGGACGAAGATACGTCGTGTCAAGGGTATAACGCCGTTGCGCGGCGCCGCGCGAAGAAAACCATAACTTGCAGCTTGTGCAAGTCTCGCTGCTTGACAAGTCGGTGGCGGGTATTTGCCTGCCGGCGACAAAATTCTCTGCGAAATGGACTGAAAAACACGTCAAAATGAGCACACGATGAGCAATAGAATAGACTTACGTTGCTCGCGGGAACGCGATCCATACAGTCAAAGCTCTGCGCACCGCTACGCGGCGCGGCGGTGGCGACGGCAACAACAGGGGACTTGGGGAGCGAGTGTAGAACCGACTGCTTTGTGTGTGGGGGGCGGGGTTAGCCTGCCGGCGGCTCAAACTCCTGAAAAAAGGTGTCAGATTAAGCAAAGAAGTTGAAGCAAGAAAGAACTTACTTGAAGTCCCGCTCGCGGGACGTCGATCCGTATAGTCAGAGCTATGCGCGGTGGCGACGGCAACAACAGAAATCTGCCGAGGTGGGCGTAGAAGCCGCTGCTTGATGTGTCGGGGGGCGGGGTCAGCCTGCCGGCAGCTGAAACTCCTGAAAAAACGGTGTCAGAATGAGAGAAAAAACGACGCGAGAAAACATACCGATGCGTAGCCTTAGCGCCGCTACGCGGCGCGGCGGCAACAACGACAACAAGAAAAACGTTGAAAGGCGGGGGAACTCGTCGCTTTACGCGTCGGGGGCGGGGGTTAGCCTGCCGGCGGCCAAATTCTGGTGAAAAAGCGCGTGAGATATAAGAATTTTTGAACCAAGGGAAGACTGACGCGAAGTCCCGCTCGCGGGACGACAATGAGTATAGTCAACGCATTGTCGGCGGGGTCTTGACGAGGAGAACAGCTGCTGAGGAGGTGAAGATGCGAGGTGAGGTGAAAAGAACGGCGAACCGCTCGCGAGGAAATTTTTGAGAGTGAAAGTGGGGAAGGTGGTGGGGGGAAAGAAGAAGGGATGGTTTGGTCGTGTTAGGTCCAAACCTGCTAGGACAGCGTCGGCTGAGTTGCTCCGTCGCGACAAAATCATTGAAATTCGTTTTGAAGATCACAACTTACGAAGTTGATAATTCCGATCGGACTCCAGCGCATCGGGGCCGCCCTCAACAACGCGAATCCCTGAATTTCTTAGCGTCCTCAGCGCTGAATTCATTCAAGACTTGAGAACTCGATAACGAATCTCAGCGCAAAAATTAAAGCTTGAGGGCAAAACCTTGGCAAAAGCGCAAAGGGCTGGGGGAATAACGTTGTGGTGGATTTCAAATAGTACGCGTTGATGTGATTCGCGAGCCGGACAAGTTGGAAGATTTCATAACAACCTCTTTCATAACAAGCTCTTCAGGCCGACGATGAGCTGAGTACCAGCAATCGAGTACACTTTTCGAGCAAATAAATGTTGAAGGAATTGCGCAGAGACGCGGAAGACTGAACCCAGCAAGAAATTGAGCAAGTCCCAGTGATAATCATCGATGACAGCCGAAATTCAGCGGTGTGGGCGCGCGGAAGCCTGCGATTCTCAGAAAATGCCGAAATTGGCCCATGGATTTAGATGCGGCGGTTTCCACGCGATTCGGGGTCTTCGGAAGCTCGGGGTCGCCTCCAGCGCGCCATGCCGCTATGTTGATGCTTGGCGGAGGCGCACGGGGCGTGGGCAGAGAGCCTTCAACGAGATAAGATGAAGGGAGCGAAAGAGAGTGGGATTGATGTGATCATCGATATCGAGTCCGAAACAGGAAATTCCGAACATTGCTTTTTACCACCACCATCGACGATTCCTGCCGCTGCGATGACTGGACTCTGAGGCTCATTTGCGTCTGTATATCTCATTTGGCTCTACTCCTCGTGAACTGCAGCGTTGTTTTCATCCAGGAACGCCAGCAATACGAACACGAGCATTTGCGCGCATTTCGAAAAATTGGGGTCTGGACGAGCGGTACCGCAGCCCTATGACTCAGGAATCTCATCATCAAATCATTTTGGATACGCGTGGCGTCGGGGAAGGTTCTGGAGCGATTGGAGCGGTGTTGCGACCGGAGGCATTCCAGGTGTGTGTTAGTATGCCGCGCTTCCATGGCCGTATCATGCTGAAATCCCCGGATCTTGGCACTTAGAAGCGGTTCAAACTACCCAAGCTTGCTACTCCTGCAGCCTTGGAGCTCACGGACTCGTCTTCACGCCGCAATGGCAACTGCCCCCTATCTCAACCCTCCACTTTCTCGAGCTCACCTCCCCCTCCACCCCGGCGTTACGACCCTGAATTGATGTGATCAATTACCCGGAATGGCACTGACGTGCGTGTACTTTCCGCGGTGCTCGTTGCTGACTTGTGAAGTTTTTCAGGTCCCCGTCGACTTCTGCAATTTCCGCTCTTTCGGATTGAATGGGGGCCGCTCCGCAAACTCCCAAGACGGACTGTCGATCCCGACGGATGGTCGGCAGATTTGGTGAGCAGAATAGCGTTGGAGGGCCGGGGGAACGGTATATAGGTGAGCTCATATCGTTGAGTTTGGTTATGGGTTGACCGCCCACCCACTTTCCCTCCCTTCACACACCCAACCCAACTTCACTTACATTCAACTTTCTATCAGACTTGACTTCAATACCTCTTCAACGTTCAACTGGCCTTCATTTCCTTCGTTTCGACGGTTCGACGCTTCAACTCAGCCTTCGGCCTTATTCGGCTTTCGAGCAGCTTTCCCTTCAAGTCGATGACTTGTCTTTTGTGACTTTCACCCTTGATCTTTTCCTCTGATATAAACTGACCTCTATTTTCTTTTGTTCACAGATTTGACTTCACTCTGGTGCGTCCCCACTTTCACAATACGGAATTGACTTCAAATTTTCGTCCAGTATCACTTCGAGTTCTAATAAAGTAAGTTTTCGTCGACTTTCGTTCGAACGATTGCTGACCTTCTAACCAGTTTCGACTCTCTGTCTTGTTTGGCTTCATGAGATTCAAATTTCGACCCCTTCACCGCCGCACCGAGCTTCAAGTTATATTCCGACGAGTTTGTATAGGTGAGTGAATTCATTCCTTTGAATACCTCCAGCCTACATACACTGACCTTTCATTCAGTTTGTATTCAGCTTTGACCCGTATGAGATGTACATTTCAACTGTCTGCGTAAGGTAAGTGGGTTCTTTATCGAATTCAATTTTGAATTACTGACCGGTTGAATAGCTTCCTGAGATGCACATTTCGACTGGCTAGGAGGTTCTAATACCGCTAATATAAATGATTACTGACCGTTTGATAGTCTCTTCAACCCTTTGCCTTCAACAACACAAGTAGCACTTCAAAAGTTTGAACCCGTCTTGAGTTCGGCACCGTCTCGATCTTTTGGTACGCCGATTCTGTCACCTTTTCTATTCGTTTTGTCTGAATCAGTCAAGATCAGTTGCATGATGAACGTCGGCTTACCTTCATTGAGGTTGGGTCGATTTCTTTCGGCTGAGTACGACCAGTAACTTTGACTTTGAACCTCGAGACTGACTGAATGTGTTCGATTGTGAAGGCCACGTTCGGTATCAAAGCTCGTTCCAATCGGAGTTGACTTTGACTTGGACTTGAAGCAAGGTGCGCTATCCATTCATTTCACTCTTCAACTCAATCTGACCAACCTCCGATTCTTCTAGCCTTTCGTTCTCGAGGTTGTTACCGAGACCATGTCGGTATGCATTCATTGTTCATCGACTCAAACTCGATGCTAAGGCTGGAGCTATGCCTCTCCGCACGTAGCTCTCTGTGTACTTCAACTTTGACGCCGTCTCGGGGATCCTCGGTGAGCTGACATTTTCCTTCTTCAAGTTCGTTTGTTGATTCTTTTTCAAGTTCTTGCTATGGAGTTGGTTGGTGTTGGATTTGAAGTGAGCTTGGGTGGGACTTGGTACAAGGTGCGCATTGCTAGCCCGTTCGCTACTTGGCTCGATCTGACTTGATTCTTGCAACCTTTGGGTTCTACCCGTTGGTTTGCGCGATACAGAAACTATGGCGGTACGTCTAATTCTTTGTACTTCTCGACACAGACAGATTCTGACTTACCTCTTTCAACCTCTCAAGACCGAAACGACGTCTCTCCGGCTGTGTGTCTCGACTTCAACGCGGAGTTATGCCGTTTTTGCCCCAGGTACGTTCGAGTTCGATTCCTTGATCTAATTATTGCCGGTCTGACTTGAATTTCTTGCTAGGCTCTCGTTGAATCCCACAGTTTGGCTGGATACCGAAACTATGCCGGTATACTACCAGGCATGTCTAATGTGCTTTTCCACACGAACCGATACTGACTTGACTTGTGTATTCCCCAGAGGCCGGAACTATGCCAGTTTTGTGTCAGGTATGTTTGATTTCAAATCCCTACTCTGTCTGTCTGACTTGCATTTTGAAGGGCAAACCTATGCCCGTATGAATCGCGCGCGCGGGCGCCTATACAAACTAAGGTATACATAGATAGACATGTCTTTTATTGATTCAAGTGAGCTCAATAATCTCAACTCGTACCGATGCTAACCTTTCCTTTTTTTCGTTTCTTCTACTCTTTAGCTCGGTTCAAGCGTCAACGAGTCGACGAATCCCCGCCCAAGTTCAAGTTTAACTGAATACTTTATCTTGGTTCTCTCCCAGGTACGCCCTTTTGATTTCATTTTGTTCATTTTGTTCTCCTCGTTTAATTTCATTCCGTCTTTCATTCACCGTTTCTTTGTTAACACAACTCACCTTCACTTTCTTTTCCAGATTTTCGATTTAATTCTCAAACTGCGGGTTTGTCCATCCCGAGCGAGTCGATTCGTTTCGACTCGCGTTGATGTCATTTGAAGGTGAAGTTTCAGAGGTGAGCTTTTCTTTATTTCCACTGCCGCGCTCGGAATTGCTCGCTTTCATTTGATTCACTTCAACTCGATTCGTACACCGTCGTTTAGTATTCAATTACTGACCATTCACCCGCAGGTATTGTTTAATTCAAAAACAAGACTCATTTGATTCAAGGTGATTAGTTGGTTACATTGTAGCTAGATTACGGTACACTACCGACCTTTCCCGACCTGCCGCCCAGCCCCGCTATTCCGCCCTCCTCCCGCTTGGGATGCGCGCGCGCACGCACCGCCCCAACTTCCTCAAACCGCACTTCCTCTTCTTTTGCCTCTAATTTCCCTCCCCAGTGCGGATCGACGGGAAGCGCATGGAATGATCTGTGCACGCAGGTAAGTGATTCCGATTCGTTCGTCATCAAAATCGAAAGCACTCACTTCATTTAGATCTCTACGTGGTTTTCCTATCGAGTCAGCGCGCTAGCCCCGACGTGATGATGTCGTTGAGAAGGGCGGCGGCGACGTCCGTGGCGGCGCGGGGGTGGAGAGACCACCCATCCTCGCGATCCCTACCTTTTTCTGCCCGCGCGCGCATCAACCTCTACCCCCCCCCCATCTGCGCGTCCCCTTGCCTCGTTCTCAGGCTGCGTCCCGAGCCGGGTTTGATACGAGTCTGCGACGCACTGTTTACTCATGTAAGTTATTCGGTTCGTTCCGTCGTCAAAATCGAATTGACTTACTTGAATTTGATTCTAGCGCGCTTTCGAGCGAGTCGGCGCGCGGAGCGCCGACACGACGTTGTACTGGTGTTAACGAGGGCAGCGGCTGCGGCGTGGGAGTGGCGTGGCACAGGGGGAAGGAATCGAAGAGAAGGCGGTGGGTCTCAGTTTGAGGGTGTCGGGAGAGTGGGAACACGGCGAAACGGGTCGGAACGACAAGGTCGGTGAGGTGGCGGTGGTCGGGCAGTCGAAATGGAGCGGGGCGGCGGGCACGAGTTAAAGGGGGAACGAGTCGCGCTAGGGGAAATGCGGATGTCGTTAGGAAGGCGCCGAAAGGAGGAGTAAGAGGTGGACACACCTTGTATTTACTTATCTGTAAACATGTACGCCTCGGTGGGGGCTTCGTGAGCGGCGGAGGCGGGGAGCGGGGTGGGTGGGGCTGCGGGGGTGGTAGAGGCGAGAACGGAGGAGGAGGATGTGGTGTGGGATGGGGTTGAGGGAAGGCAAAGGTCGACCGCTATGAAAGATGTCGTTAGCGTGGGTATCAAAAAAAGAAGGGCGGCGACGCACGTCGGCTCGGAATCCAACGCCAATGTGTCGGTAGAGGATGCAGGTGGTTGTGGTGGGGGGTGAGAGGGGAAAGAGAAACACCGTTTGCCGAGGGAGGGTGAGTGGGTGTGGTGGTGGGGTGGTGAGAGGACGCGTTCGAAGAGTTGAGGCGGCGAGAGGGAGCTGAGAGGAGAGGTTGGCAAAAGAGGGAAGGGAAGGACGAGAACGCACCTCGACGACGAGCGAGTGCCGAGACGAGTGAGCGGGAAGCTGCAAAGACGTGGTCAGTGCGGATGCGCGGGAGTCATAGTGGTGGTGGGGAGAGTGGTTGCGGCAGGGTGTCAAGGCGACGGACGTGTGAACAACAGTCTGAGCGGCGAAACACGTAGCAACAACGCGTGATCGAGAACGACAGCTTTGTCGTAGAGGGCTATCTTGGGTCTGAAATTCGGATAACGAATAGATCGTCTAAAATTCTGGGTGAGATAAAGTGCCATTGGTGTTTTTACAACTTGATGGTTCAATCTCGCACAGAAATCCAATCCTAGCCTTAGGCCTTAGGGCTCGTTGGCTTTGCTTTGTAATGTGTCCTTCACGCTCCATACGAGAATATGTTTGAATATGAGTGCCAGAGAAGTTCCTCTAAACGTTACCGGATGTTCCCGACATGAACGTTGGCTTTGTGTGGCTGGAGGGCCCGAATATCGCCGAACGAACTTCCTCCCATACTCCGATGCTCCTTCGCTCCGCCTCTCGCGATGCTGCTCCGTCAGGTTCACTGTCCTCGGAAACCCTCTTCCCTGGGTGCGACCAGACGGTTCTCTACAACATCACCGCTGTTCCTCTACCGGGACACCATCCAAAATCTGAAAATCGGCTCACATACGCGTGTGATATTCCAGGGCTTCACCGGTAAGCAGGCAACAGCCAATGCAGTGGAATCTCGTGCTTGGGGTACCAATATCGTCGGCGGTGTCACCCCCGGGCGCGAAGGTGTGCATCCGGTGCTACAAGATCTGCCTGTGTACCCCACAGTTCGTTCTGCGGTGGACAATCTCAAGCCCGATGCGACGGGCATCTATGTTGCGGCTCATCAGGCAGCAGGGGCTATTGAAGAGGCGATCGAGGCAGAGATTCCTTTGATTGTCGCTGTAGCGGAGCATATTCCTCTGCATGACATGTTGCGGGTGCATTTTTATCTTTTCTCGTCTGTTCGTTCTTGCTTGCAACTCGTGATTTCCTTCAGATCCACTCGATGCTCAAGAGCCAAAGCAAATGTCGGCTTGTGGGAGCAAATGCACCTGGTATAATCTCTCCCCTTGGACACTGCCGTATCGGCTTCCAGCCGCTTCCTGCGTTCTCCCCCGGTCATATTGGCGTCGTCGCCAAGTCCGGGACATTGAGCTACGAAACGGTCGCGTCACTCACGCGCGCTGGTCTTGGGCAAAGTCTTTGCATCGGGATGGGCGGCGACGTCGTTGCTGGAACAGACTTTGTCGATGCTCTTCGAGTTTTTGAGCGCGACGAGGATACACACGGGATCATTATCGTCGGTGAGGTCGGTGGAATGGCTGAAGAGGAAGCAGCCGAGTGGATTAGTAGTTATCATCAGAATACTCCGAACCCGAAGTGAGTTTATTTCGATCCTCAGCTCGTTTCTTGTCAATGGCTGACCCACTGCTTCCAAGGCCTATTGCAGCACTGGTGGCGGGCAAAATCATCAAGCCTGGGTATGTGATGGGACATGCGGGCGCGTGGGCCGGCAGGGGAGAAAACTCCGCAGACGAGAAATATCGCATTCTCCGAGATGCCGGAGCAGTCATGGTCGACCATCCATCGCAATTTGGGCGGGTCATGGAGAAACTGATGGGCTCCAAAGAATCGCAACCGCAACCCAAACCAATGAAGAGTCGCCGCCAATATCACACTAATGCTCTATCTTCAGGTTTTCTTCGCCCATCCGCTGGCACTGCGCTCCCCCATTTTGATCAGTCACAACGGCAAGAGCGGCGTGCGTTACACTATCAAGAGCGCCAAGCCTCAGCCATGCTTGAATCCGAATACAATGTTTCCACCGTCCGTCCCCCAGCCTCCGCCTCGCCCAGAAACGCGTGGATTCTCTCTCTGACGATAGATCGTTTGTCGTATGTAGCTGCAATAAAATTCTTCGCTTCCCAAAAAGGCAATTTCCAAGTACAAACGGGCAGCCTCTCCTCAGCCGCATCCTTGACGAAGTCGCATCCGCGACAAAGTCGCAGCCGCGACGGACACCCCCCAACTATATACTTGCTCGGCGCTCTTCCTCAAAGGAAATACTTTTATTTGTTGTTTACCTACTGACTACCGAGAAGAAATTTTGATTTTTAGACCTCAGGAAGCCCGTTTCCCGGCCTGTTTCAGGGTTTGGATCTACGCTAATCGGGAGACGGGGATCTCAAGAATCTACAGATCTAGCTACTGACTACTGGGGCAAAGTCCCTGAGTTTTGTACGTAGTGAAAAATTGAAGTCCGCACCTAGCGTTGAGAAATTCAAGTCCGCGCTGACCTCGTCCGACTGTAGAATTTGAAGTCCATGCTGCTGAGAAGTTCGCCCTTGACGCCCGTGAAACGAAGTTCTTGAGACCCTCAAAACTAAGCAAATGGAGACTCACCGGATTCAGGGACTTGGTGGCGAAATGACAATGAAGCGCGTGTTGTCGACTCGTAGCGCCGCGCAGCGGAAGAGAAAAACGAAGCAAATGACTTTCAAATACCACGGAATAGAGGAGATAGTACTCACCAACTCCGCCGCGCAGCGAAGCCAAGATTCTTCGACTTCGAAGACTTGACAAATTCGACGAGTTGGTCTTGAGACTCAGATGGTGACATTGGTGAGCGCCGCGCAGCGGAAGAAAAAAATCTAGAACTCAAATCGTCTCAGAAATGACTCTGATAGCAGGAGAGGAACGCACCTGAAGCTTGCGGAGCTCAAGCCTCGCTCGCGGGAAAACAAAACTCAAACTTTGATTTTAGGGCTTGGTGGAGTGCCCGCGCAGCGGGAAGAAAATTTTCTGGAGGGCTGGAGTTAGTGAAAAGATGAGCAGATCGAGGTTGGCAACGTATATGATGGGCAGCTCAAAGCCTCGCTCGGCGGACGCTAAAAAATCAAATTTTGATTTCGGGTTGAGCTGATGACGATGATGGCTGCGCAGCGGAGAAATTTCAAATCTGTAGACGAGAAATGAGGCGAAGAATAGTAGAAATGAGGGGGGGGGGGACTTACATGTGAAGAGGTTGGAGATGTCGCTCGGCGGACGACGAAATATCGAGTTTGAGTCGGAGGTTAAGCTAGCTGGTTTAGATTAAGAACCCCCGGCCGCGGGACGTCGATACGTATAGTCATCGACGTGCGCGACACGGCAGGGACTTGGCAGAGAAAAGAGCGAAGGGCTTACCAGGGCTTACCTCACCCAAACTAACCGATGTCGAGAAAACTTGCCGTAAATCTTAAAACCCTGGCAAGAAATCCGATTCGTAAGACCACGGAAACGTAAGAGGAAGAAAAATGGAGCTGACCGCAAGCTCCCCTCGCCGGACGAAGATACGTCGTGTCAAGGGTATAACGCCGTTGCGCGGCGCCGCGCGAAGAAAACCATAACTTGCAGCTTGTGCAAGTCTCGCTGCTTGACAAGTCGGTGGCGGGTATTTGCCTGCCGGCGACAAAATTCTCTGCGAAATGGACTGAAAAACACGTCAAAATGAGCACACGATGAGCAATAGAATAGACTTACGTTGCTCGCGGGAACGCGATCCATACAGTCAAAGCTCTGCGCACCGCTACGCGGCGCGGCGGTGGCGACGGCAACAACAGGGGACTTGGGGAGCGAGTGTAGAACCGACTGCTTTGTGTGTGGGGGGCGGGGTTAGCCTGCCGGCGGCTCAAACTCCTGAAAAAAGGTGTCAGATTAAGCAAAGAAGTTGAAGCAAGAAAGAACTTACTTGAAGTCCCGCTCGCGGGACGTCGATCCGTATAGTCAGAGCTATGCGCGGTGGCGACGGCAACAACAGAAATCTGCCGAGGTGGGCGTAGAAGCCGCTGCTTGATGTGTCGGGGGGCGGGGTCAGCCTGCCGGCAGCTGAAACTCCTGAAAAAACGGTGTCAGAATGAGAGAAAAAACGACGCGAGAAAACATACCGATGCGTAGCCTTAGCGCCGCTACGCGGCGCGGCGGCAACAACGACAACAAGAAAAACGTTGAAAGGCGGGGGAACTCGTCGCTTTACGCGTCGGGGGCGGGGGTTAGCCTGCCGGCGGCCAAATTCTGGTGAAAAAGCGCGTGAGATATAAGAATTTTTGAACCAAGGGAAGACTGACGCGAAGTCCCGCTCGCGGGACGACAATGAGTATAGTCAACGCATTGTCGGCGGGGTCTTGACGAGGAGAACAGCTGCTGAGGAGGTGAAGATGCGAGGTGAGGTGAAAAGAACGGCGAACCGCTCGCGAGGAAATTTTTGAGAGTGAAAGTGGGGAAGGTGGTGGGGGGAAAGAAGAAGGGATGGTTTGGTCGTGTTAGGTCCAAACCTGCTAGGACAGCGTCGGCTGAGTTGCTCCGTCGCGACAAAATCATTGAAATTCGTTTTGAAGATCACAACTTACGAAGTTGATAATTCCGATCGGACTCCAGCGCATCGGGGCCGCCCTCAACAACGCGAATCCCTGAATTTCTTAGCGTCCTCAGCGCTGAATTCATTCAAGACTTGAGAACTCGATAACGAATCTCAGCGCAAAAATTAAAGCTTGAGGGCAAAACCTTGGCAAAAGCGCAAAGGGCTGGGGGAATAACGTTGTGGTGGATTTCAAATAGTACGCGTTGATGTGATTCGCGAGCCGGACAAGTTGGAAGATTTCATAACAACCTCTTTCATAACAAGCTCTTCAGGCCGACGATGAGCTGAGTACCAGCAATCGAGTACACTTTTCGAGCAAATAAATGTTGAAGGAATTGCGCAGAGACGCGGAAGACTGAACCCAGCAAGAAATTGAGCAAGTCCCAGTGATAATCATCGATGACAGCCGAAATTCAGCGGTGTGGGCGCGCGGAAGCCTGCGATTCTCAGAAAATGCCGAAATTGGCCCATGGATTTAGATGCGGCGGTTTCCACGCGATTCGGGGTCTTCGGAAGCTCGGGGTCGCCTCCAGCGCGCCATGCCGCTATGTTGATGCTTGGCGGAGGCGCACGGGGCGTGGGCAGAGAGCCTTCAACGAGATAAGATGAAGGGAGCGAAAGAGAGTGGGATTGATGTGATCATCGATATCGAGTCCGAAACAGGAAATTCCGAACATTGCTTTTTACCACCACCATCGACGATTCCTGCCGCTGCGATGACTGGACTCTGAGGCTCATTTGCGTCTGTATATCTCATTTGGCTCTACTCCTCGTGAACTGCAGCGTTGTTTTCATCCAGGAACGCCAGCAATACGAACACGAGCATTTGCGCGCATTTCGAAAAATTGGGGTCTGGACGAGCGGTACCGCAGCCCTATGACTCAGGAATCTCATCATCAAATCATTTTGGATACGCGTGGCGTCGGGGAAGGTTCTGGAGCGATTGGAGCGGTGTTGCGACCGGAGGCATTCCAGGTGTGTGTTAGTATGCCGCGCTTCCATGGCCGTATCATGCTGAAATCCCCGGATCTTGGCACTTAGAAGCGGTTCAAACTACCCAAGCTTGCTACTCCTGCAGCCTTGGAGCTCACGGACTCGTCTTCACGCCGCAATGGCAACTGCCCCCTATCTCAACCCTCCACTTTCTCGAGCTCACCTCCCCCTCCACCCCGGCGTTACGACCCTGAATTGATGTGATCAATTACCCGGAATGGCACTGACGTGCGTGTACTTTCCGCGGTGCTCGTTGCTGACTTGTGAAGTTTTTCAGGTCCCCGTCGACTTCTGCAATTTCCGCTCTTTCGGATTGAATGGGGGCCGCTCCGCAAACTCCCAAGACGGACTGTCGATCCCGACGGATGGTCGGCAGATTTGGTGAGCAGAATAGCGTTGGAGGGCCGGGGGAACGGTATATAGGTGAGCTCATATCGTTGAGTTTGGTTATGGGTTGACCGCCCACCCACTTTCCCTCCCTTCACACACCCAACCCAACTTCACTTACATTCAACTTTCTATCAGACTTGACTTCAATACCTCTTCAACGTTCAACTGGCCTTCATTTCCTTCGTTTCGACGGTTCGACGCTTCAACTCAGCCTTCGGCCTTATTCGGCTTTCGAGCAGCTTTCCCTTCAAGTCGATGACTTGTCTTTTGTGACTTTCACCCTTGATCTTTTCCTCTGATATAAACTGACCTCTATTTTCTTTTGTTCACAGATTTGACTTCACTCTGGTGCGTCCCCACTTTCACAATACGGAATTGACTTCAAATTTTCGTCCAGTATCACTTCGAGTTCTAATAAAGTAAGTTTTCGTCGACTTTCGTTCGAACGATTGCTGACCTTCTAACCAGTTTCGACTCTCTGTCTTGTTTGGCTTCATGAGATTCAAATTTCGACCCCTTCACCGCCGCACCGAGCTTCAAGTTATATTCCGACGAGTTTGTATAGGTGAGTGAATTCATTCCTTTGAATACCTCCAGCCTACATACACTGACCTTTCATTCAGTTTGTATTCAGCTTTGACCCGTATGAGATGTACATTTCAACTGTCTGCGTAAGGTAAGTGGGTTCTTTATCGAATTCAATTTTGAATTACTGACCGGTTGAATAGCTTCCTGAGATGCACATTTCGACTGGCTAGGAGGTTCTAATACCGCTAATATAAATGATTACTGACCGTTTGATAGTCTCTTCAACCCTTTGCCTTCAACAACACAAGTAGCACTTCAAAAGTTTGAACCCGTCTTGAGTTCGGCACCGTCTCGATCTTTTGGTACGCCGATTCTGTCACCTTTTCTATTCGTTTTGTCTGAATCAGTCAAGATCAGTTGCATGATGAACGTCGGCTTACCTTCATTGAGGTTGGGTCGATTTCTTTCGGCTGAGTACGACCAGTAACTTTGACTTTGAACCTCGAGACTGACTGAATGTGTTCGATTGTGAAGGCCACGTTCGGTATCAAAGCTCGTTCCAATCGGAGTTGACTTTGACTTGGACTTGAAGCAAGGTGCGCTATCCATTCATTTCACTCTTCAACTCAATCTGACCAACCTCCGATTCTTCTAGCCTTTCGTTCTCGAGGTTGTTACCGAGACCATGTCGGTATGCATTCATTGTTCATCGACTCAAACTCGATGCTAAGGCTGGAGCTATGCCTCTCCGCACGTAGCTCTCTGTGTACTTCAACTTTGACGCCGTCTCGGGGATCCTCGGTGAGCTGACATTTTCCTTCTTCAAGTTCGTTTGTTGATTCTTTTTCAAGTTCTTGCTATGGAGTTGGTTGGTGTTGGATTTGAAGTGAGCTTGGGTGGGACTTGGTACAAGGTGCGCATTGCTAGCCCGTTCGCTACTTGGCTCGATCTGACTTGATTCTTGCAACCTTTGGGTTCTACCCGTTGGTTTGCGCGATACAGAAACTATGGCGGTACGTCTAATTCTTTGTACTTCTCGACACAGACAGATTCTGACTTACCTCTTTCAACCTCTCAAGACCGAAACGACGTCTCTCCGGCTGTGTGTCTCGACTTCAACGCGGAGTTATGCCGTTTTTGCCCCAGGTACGTTCGAGTTCGATTCCTTGATCTAATTATTGCCGGTCTGACTTGAATTTCTTGCTAGGCTCTCGTTGAATCCCACAGTTTGGCTGGATACCGAAACTATGCCGGTATACTACCAGGCATGTCTAATGTGCTTTTCCACACGAACCGATACTGACTTGACTTGTGTATTCCCCAGAGGCCGGAACTATGCCAGTTTTGTGTCAGGTATGTTTGATTTCAAATCCCTACTCTGTCTGTCTGACTTGCATTTTGAAGGGCAAACCTATGCCCGTATGAATCGCGCGCGCGGGCGCCTATACAAACTAAGGTATACATAGATAGACATGTCTTTTATTGATTCAAGTGAGCTCAATAATCTCAACTCGTACCGATGCTAACCTTTCCTTTTTTTCGTTTCTTCTACTCTTTAGCTCGGTTCAAGCGTCAACGAGTCGACGAATCCCCGCCCAAGTTCAAGTTTAACTGAATACTTTATCTTGGTTCTCTCCCAGGTACGCCCTTTTGATTTCATTTTGTTCATTTTGTTCTCCTCGTTTAATTTCATTCCGTCTTTCATTCACCGTTTCTTTGTTAACACAACTCACCTTCACTTTCTTTTCCAGATTTTCGATTTAATTCTCAAACTGCGGGTTTGTCCATCCCGAGCGAGTCGATTCGTTTCGACTCGCGTTGATGTCATTTGAAGGTGAAGTTTCAGAGGTGAGCTTTTCTTTATTTCCACTGCCGCGCTCGGAATTGCTCGCTTTCATTTGATTCACTTCAACTCGATTCGTACACCGTCGTTTAGTATTCAATTACTGACCATTCACCCGCAGGTATTGTTTAATTCAAAAACAAGACTCATTTGATTCAAGGTGATTAGTTGGTTACATTGTAGCTAGATTACGGTACACTACCGACCTTTCCCGACCTGCCGCCCAGCCCCGCTATTCCGCCCTCCTCCCGCTTGGGATGCGCGCGCGCACGCACCGCCCCAACTTCCTCAAACCGCACTTCCTCTTCTTTTGCCTCTAATTTCCCTCCCCAGTGCGGATCGACGGGAAGCGCATGGAATGATCTGTGCACGCAGGTAAGTGATTCCGATTCGTTCGTCATCAAAATCGAAAGCACTCACTTCATTTAGATCTCTACGTGGTTTTCCTATCGAGTCAGCGCGCTAGCCCCGACGTGATGATGTCGTTGAGAAGGGCGGCGGCGACGTCCGTGGCGGCGCGGGGGTGGAGAGACCACCCATCCTCGCGATCCCTACCTTTTTCTGCCCGCGCGCGCATCAACCTCTACCCCCCCCCCATCTGCGCGTCCCCTTGCCTCGTTCTCAGGCTGCGTCCCGAGCCGGGTTTGATACGAGTCTGCGACGCACTGTTTACTCATGTAAGTTATTCGGTTCGTTCCGTCGTCAAAATCGAATTGACTTACTTGAATTTGATTCTAGCGCGCTTTCGAGCGAGTCGGCGCGCGGAGCGCCGACACGACGTTGTACTGGTGTTAACGAGGGCAGCGGCTGCGGCGTGGGAGTGGCGTGGCACAGGGGGAAGGAATCGAAGAGAAGGCGGTGGGTCTCAGTTTGAGGGTGTCGGGAGAGTGGGAACACGGCGAAACGGGTCGGAACGACAAGGTCGGTGAGGTGGCGGTGGTCGGGCAGTCGAAATGGAGCGGGGCGGCGGGCACGAGTTAAAGGGGGAACGAGTCGCGCTAGGGGAAATGCGGATGTCGTTAGGAAGGCGCCGAAAGGAGGAGTAAGAGGTGGACACACCTTGTATTTACTTATCTGTAAACATGTACGCCTCGGTGGGGGCTTCGTGAGCGGCGGAGGCGGGGAGCGGGGTGGTGGGGCTGCGGGGTGGTAGAGGCGAGAACGGAGGAGGAGGATGTGGTGTGGGATGGGGTTGAGGGAAGGCAAAGGTCGACCGCTATGAAAGATGTCGTTAGCGTGGGTATCAAAAAAAGAAGGGCGGCGACGCACGTCGGCTCGGAATCCAACGCCAATGTGTCGGTAGAGGATGCAGGTGGTTGTGGTGGGGGGTGAGAGGGGAAAGAGAAACACCGTTTGCCGAGGAGGGTGAGTGGGTGTGGTGGTGGGGTGGTGAGAGGACGCGTTCGAAGAGTTGAGGCGGCGAGAGGGAGCTGAGAGGAGAGGTTGGCAAAAGAGGGAAGGGAAGGACGAGAACGCACCTCGACGACGAGCGAGTGCCGAGACGAGTGAGCGGGAAGCTGCAAAGACGTGGTCAGTGCGGATGCGCGGGAGTCATAGTGGTGGTGGGGAGAGTGGTTGCGGCAGGGTGTCAAGGCGACGGACGTGTGAACAACAGTCTGAGCGGCGAAACACGTAGCAACAACGCGTGATCGAGAACGACAGCTTTGTCGTAGAGGGCTATCTTGGGTCTGAAATTCGGATAACGAATAGATCGTCTAAAATTCTGGGTGAGATAAAGTGCCATTGGTGTTTTTACAACTTGATGGTTCAATCTCGCACAGAAATCCAATCCTAGCCTTAGGCCTTAGGGCTCGTTGGCTTTGCTTTGTAATGTGTCCTTCACGCTCCATACGAGAATATGTTTGAATATGAGTGCCAGAGAAGTTCCTCTAAACGTTACCGGATGTTCCCGACATGAACGTTGGCTTTGTGTGGCTGGAGGGCCCGAATATCGCCGAACGAACTTCCTCCCATACTCCGATGCTCCTTCGCTCCGCCTCTCGCGATGCTGCTCCGTCAGGTTCACTGTCCTCGGAAACCCTCTTCCCTGGGTGCGACCAGACGGTTCTCTACAACATCACCGCTGTTCCTCTACCGGGACACCATCCAAAATCTGAAAATCGGCTCACATACGCGTGTGATATTCCAGGGCTTCACCGGTAAGCAGGCAACAGCCAATGCAGTGGAATCTCGTGCTTGGGGTACCAATATCGTCGGCGGTGTCACCCCCGGGCGCGAAGGTGTGCATCCGGTGCTACAAGATCTGCCTGTGTACCCCACAGTTCGTTCTGCGGTGGACAATCTCAAGCCCGATGCGACGGGCATCTATGTTGCGGCTCATCAGGCAGCAGGGGCTATTGAAGAGGCGATCGAGGCAGAGATTCCTTTGATTGTCGCTGTAGCGGAGCATATTCCTCTGCATGACATGTTGCGGGTGCATTTTTATCTTTTCTCGTCTGTTCGTTCTTGCTTGCAACTCGTGATTTCCTTCAGATCCACTCGATGCTCAAGAGCCAAAGCAAATGTCGGCTTGTGGGAGCAAATGCACCTGGTATAATCTCTCCCCTTGGACACTGCCGTATCGGCTTCCAGCCGCTTCCTGCGTTCTCCCCCGGTCATATTGGCGTCGTCGCCAAGTCCGGGACATTGAGCTACGAAACGGTCGCGTCACTCACGCGCGCTGGTCTTGGGCAAAGTCTTTGCATCGGGATGGGCGGCGACGTCGTTGCTGGAACAGACTTTGTCGATGCTCTTCGAGTTTTTGAGCGCGACGAGGATACACACGGGATCATTATCGTCGGTGAGGTCGGTGGAATGGCTGAAGAGGAAGCAGCCGAGTGGATTAGTAGTTATCATCAGAATACTCCGAACCCGAAGTGAGTTTATTTCGATCCTCAGCTCGTTTCTTGTCAATGGCTGACCCACTGCTTCCAAGGCCTATTGCAGCACTGGTGGCGGGCAAAATCATCAAGCCTGGGTATGTGATGGGACATGCGGGCGCGTGGGCCGGCAGGGGAGAAAACTCCGCAGACGAGAAATATCGCATTCTCCGAGATGCCGGAGCAGTCATGGTCGACCATCCATCGCAATTTGGGCGGGTCATGGAGAAACTGATGGGCTCCAAAGAATCGCAACCGCAACCCAAACCAATGAAGAGTCGCCGCCAATATCACACTAATGCTCTATCTTCAGGTTTTCTTCGCCCATCCGCTGGCACTGCGCTCCCCCATTTTGATCAGTCACAACGGCAAGAGCGGCGTGCGTTACACTATCAAGAGCGCCAAGCCTCAGCCATGCTTGAATCCGAATACAATGTTTCCACCGTCCGTCCCCCAGCCTCCGCCTCGCCCAGAAACGCGTGGATTCTCTCTCTGACGATAGACCGTTCCAAACGAGAGCCATGTTTCCTGCTAATGGACGCCAATCCCGAATCAACCGAACCACCACGACGCATCCCAGTTGACCGCAATAGTACTGGAATTATTCACACCGCTCTCGGCTTTTCGGATGTAGAACTTCCCGAACTCGTGCAGCTGCTCTTCGCTCTAGAGAATATATTCTATAAATACGAAGCCGTCGCTGTTGAGATTCACGTTGCGTTAACGAACGACGGCGGTACAAGACTCTGGATATACGATCCTCGTATCACATTTGACGACGCGGCGTTTCGGTCGTGTGGGCGGCACGAGGCGTTGCATGCCTCTCGGAAGGTCTCGCGCGAGGTCATCGATCCTGCGGAGCTCGATGCTGAGAAGGATGGGATCGTCTATGTCAAACTCGGCGATCAGGACGATCCAAGCTATAACATCGGAACGCTGGTCAACGGCGCAGGGCTGGCGATGAACACCGTCGATGCGCTCGCTCTACCTCCACACAACGCCAACGCAGCCAACTTCCTCGATACAGGCGGCAAAGCCACGTCGGAGACCGTCAAGAAGTCGTTTGCCTTGCTGTTGCGGGACAAAAGGGTGAAGGTCGTCTTTGTGAACATTTTCGGCGGGTTGACGTTGGGGGATATGATCGCGAGGGGGATTTTACTTGCGTTTGGAGAGTTGGGGTTGGAGGAGAGGGGGATACCGGTTGTGGTGAGGATTAGGGGGACGAATGAGGAGGAGGGGCAGAGGGTTTTGAGGGAGAGTGGGTTGGGGATTTGGGCTTTCGATGGATTTGATGAGGCGGCGGCGAAGTGCGTGGAGTTGGCGAAGGCTCGGGAGGAGGAGGAGCGGGATAATTAGGGGAGTGGTTGGATTTTCGATTCGGTCTAGTCAAGTCTCAACTCAGTCTTTCAGATCTTGTTTTCGATGTAGAACCAGTGCTGAAAATTGCGAAATTGCTTTGAGTTACAAATCATCACATACTTTTGGTGAATCTCCTATGCAGGAACGCACGGCGAGTCGACATTCTTCCTCTTTCAAAACGAAAAACGTGCAAGATCTCTATTGTTAGATATTATGCCTAACGAAAACAGACTACCAGGCCATCAAACATAACTACTTCTTGGCATGGCAAATCGGCTGGAGGTTCGGCTGCCTGTCAAGATTCACATTGCCTTTCATGAGATTGCTGTATTGCGTTCCATCTCCCTGTGAGTTGTTTGCATCCGTCAGTCAACATGCGCGACGCAAATTAATTTGACCGATAACACGTACAACCATGGTGTTGGGGAACCCAGGATCGAATGGAACGACGCTCTCCAAGTAAGCGATCTGTGCGGGGGAGAGCGAGACCTCGAGGGCTTGGATATTGGCGAGGAGGTGCTCGATTTTCCGGCCGCCGAGGATGGGGAAGACGAAGGGGGTTTTGGACATGACATAGGCGATGGCGACTGGTATAAAGCATACAGTGAGTAACAAATATTCGAATTCGAAACTGGACATGCGAACACTTACCAGCAGTAAGACTCTTGAGCCCCAACTCGTTCGCGACCTTTTCCAGCGCATGAGATATCTTCTTCTCGTTTTCGTTGCGCTCCCAGTTGGGGTTGAACATGGTGCGGCCCTTCTCGCCGGTTTTGCGTCGCTCCTCTTCCTCGGCGTCGGTGCGGAACTTCCCGCCAGCGAGGACGTCCCATGGAGCGAGGGCTAAGCCTATAATGCGAAGAAAAGGAAAAGGTGAGTTTTTTTCTTTGAAAATGCCGTCGGAATCGCCAACCATGAGCCCTGGCCATAGGGATGATATCGCGCTCGAAAGACCGCTCGAGAACGTTCCATTTGCCTTGGTAGATCACGAATGGAGTCTTTCCGTGGTCGCGCGCGTACTGATTAGCTGTAGCGACGATCCATGCGGGAGTGTCGGAAATACCCTGATTTCCAGTCGTTCAAAAATTCAGGCAACGACACGATTATGAAGGAAAACACACAAGATACAAAACCTTGCCTTGTGTGACAAGGTTATGGAGCCCATTCATCACCTCTTCGACGCCCGTGTCCCAATCCCACCAGTGCAAGTAGAAGATGTCGATGTAGTCGGTGCGCAGTTTCTTGAGACTGGCTTCGAGACTGACGTGCATGGCTTTGATGCTGTTTCCGACGTAGTGGGTCTTCTGCGCCACGTCTTTGTTGCCGCGCTTGAAGTTGCTCGTGTACTAAAACACGAAGAAAAAGAAGATTAAGATAATCTAGCGGATCACCGGGCCGACGAACCTTAGTTGCGATAACGAGTTGGTCGCGGATGCCTCTCTTCTCTGCCCATTCTCCGATGATCATCTCAGACGTCTCGTCCTGGCTGCAAAGTGTGAAGAAAGTCGTTATCAGGTGAAATCCAGGATGCGAAATACTATAAGATAACGACTCACTAGTTATTTGCAGTATCGATGAAATTTCCGCCATTGTCAAAGTAAGTGTCCAAGAGCTTAAAGCTAGACTCTTTATCCATCTCGCCCATCACTGAGCTCCACTGTGTCGACTCGCCGATGCTCATAGCACCGAGCTGCAGGGGCGACACATGCACACCCGCAAGAGGAGAGAGTTTGCGATATACACCGAGTTTGGACGGGGCTGCTGGGGGAGGGGCCCAGAATGACATCGTGTTGATAGGTGGGGAGTTGCGATGAGAGAGGGAGGGAGGAGAATTGAGGTCAAGTTTTGCTTCCGACTCGCTGCCTTGCTCCTTTATATTGCTAACCTTACTTTTCTGACGGCCCTGCAGCTGGCGATGGCAGAGAAGTGATACCAACGCAGAGATGAACATCAAGCGATTTTACGCTGAGTAAGGGCGTTGCGGTAATTATAGACATTGACTCTTTTGGTTTCGAAAAATCAAGTCCGATGTAGACGGCGTCCACTTATCCGTTTCCTTGCAGACTATCATCATAATCTCCGAAGGCAACAACCTCGCGCCGCTTATGTGTAGGGTGGAGCGGAGGGAAGTCAACTCGAAACTGTGAGAGTGAGAACAGCACTCGTATCTCGCTTTCATTTCCGAACACTATTTAGTCGCGGGATGTCAAAAATGCCAACTGAGAGTCTGCATGCATTGATACGAATCTGCATTCGAACTTGATTGCTGCACAACGCCGTTCAAAAATCATCGCTTACGTCTCAAATTAGTGTCCATGACGGTAGTTGTATCAGGATAGCTACGCGATCGTGGAGCTGTTAGGTGCATGCTATCTTTCCCGGTCCTTGGAGAGATTTTAGGTATCTAAAGCTTCCTCGAGTAAGGAAAGTCCGAGATATATAGTAAGCATTATTATTCAACGCTCCTGAAAAGGCGAAACGTTGAGAAACTCCGAGCGATTCGCTGGGGAGCTCCGATATCCGACTCGGCGTAGGCGGTGAAAATACAGTTCCGATGGCGTGCGCGAATGTCAACGGCTGGCAGTCCAGGGGTTTAGATTTGGGGTCGCACTGGAACATGAGAAATGCTAGTAGTAAACGTTCTTTCCAGCTGTTCCATTACAAATGTAGCGAATTAAGTTGATCAGTCTTGCATACTCTCACCGGCTGACCATGAGTCCATGGCGTCACAGTAGCTTATTCCCTCCGGACCTCAGTAAGTTACGAAGTAAGCGTTGTGTCTTAATTTATCGCCGAGCTGGAGCCCTGTCGGACTTGGGTCAGGTATGGACTTGTGTAAGTTATCTTCAAGAAGGAAGATCCGCCAACGGCGATCACTTTCTGATGCGTCGGCTGCGGCCACTGCTGTGCCGGTGCTCGGCCTCTGATTCTCCATCATCATCTGATGCGGAGGCGACGGCATGTTGAATTTTTCGAAACCTTCTCGAAGGCCGTAAAAGGTCAAGGAAGTGCAAAGATTGTCTATTCTAGTGGAAGATACAGGGAACACTCTATGAGAGCTAATTATCAACGACAATATGCTTTGTGTGTGCTACGATTGCAGCCACATCGTTTGAGCGAGGTGTGATGTTGCACGGGAACGGAGCAGGGCGCCTAGGATTGAGTACTTAGAATCTAGCGAATTCAAAAAGGTAGGAAAATTGCGTACAGTGCAAGACTATCCTCACGGAACGGCCTTGGCTCAGGAATGACAGGACTGCCGTCCGCGTCCTTGACTGGTTCGATATTGAAGCTCCAGAGAACAGCAGCGGCCTCGATGAACAGAGATCGGTTGGCAACGTGTCTGCCAATGCAAATTCTGAGTGATGGTCAGATTTCATGGCCTTCAAAATCATGAATGGATGTTTACCGCTTCCCAAATCCATATGCGAAATGTCCTTCGTCTTTGGTGTCACGGAGTGGAACTGATAGATCACCATTGTCGTTAAGATGTCTTTCAGGACGGAAAAAGTCCGCATCATCTCCATATACTTCCGGATCATGGTTCAATCCCCTATCAATTGCGCGTTAACAGGCATGGCGCCACATACAAGAATTGAGTCCTCGCACCAGACATTCGAAATGACGACTGAATCCTTGGGAATGTAATGACCCTCATACCAATCGTCTTGAGAAAGTCGATGAGGAATTCCTGCACGAAGCCAGTATCAGCAATGCTACCCGTCTCCGAAATTTGAAGTCATATTACCAAGAGGAAGGACGGGGCGCCAGCGCAACACCTCCTTCACAACCGCGCGTACATACGGGAGTTGGTCATAATCCGCGAAAGTGGGCATGCGACCGCGTCCCACAACCTCATCGATCTGGCGTTGAGCGATTTTCTGGGCTTCGGGGTGGAGGAGCATGGCCATCATGAACCATTCCATTTGACCTGAACTCTAGAAACGGAGAAATAATTAATCGATTATAAGAGAATCAAGATTTGGACCGCACGGTTTCGGCTCCTGCCGCGCTGAAGATGTATTAGAGGATTTAAAAACAACAAGGAAAAGGGCATACTATAAAGCAGCGGATAACCAAGCTGCATCGAGCATGGGGAGACCGTCGCTTCCCATCGCATCCAAGAGAGTGGCAGCCACGCTCGGACCATCGTCTCCGCTCTCCTGCATATACAAGATCAACTTCTTTCCGCACGCTCAAGATCTAAAACCTATCCTCACCTTCCTCGTCTTAGTATCATAAAAGAACCCTGTCAACATCGCCGAATCGACTTTGTACCAATGTTCCGCATATCTTCTCCACCCAGACATCCATCTCGGAAGCTTCTCCATGAACGGCAAATATTCAACCAAGAACGCACCAGGCGCGAGACTCGCAAGGGTCCGCGCGACGTGCTTTTGAATCTCATCGACGCGGCGGTCGTCTGACTCCATGATGGGGGTGCCATAGATGATGGCCATGACGAGGGAGGCGCTAGCACGTTTGATGTGGTCGTCGAATTGTTCGGGAGCTTGGAGCATTTGCTCGACGAGGACGACGGCTTCGCGTTCTTGGAGAGGATGGTAGTTTTTGGCTACCTGCGGGCCGAGGGCACTGTTGGAAGAGATGAGAATCAATATATCAGGTGAATGGAGAAGAAAAGATAGGCTTACTCGTGTGCAGCGCGTCTCATGCGCCGCCATTGAGATCCGACTTGCGCGAAAGTAAAGACCATATCGCCGGTAAGCATACGCGCAACAATGTTGCGCGGTCGATCGGAATACATGACTGAACGACGGTCCAGAAGATCTGCAGCAGTCTTGTTGTTGTTCAGGATAATCATATCTTGGCCAGCGATGTTTAAACGGAAGACGGGGCCTGGAATCAGGTTTGGAAACATTATCTTGAACTCAGTCACGGTGCATGGATATCGTACCGTAAGTTTGAGCCCAATTGGCGAACTTGACCCAAGGCAATTTGCGGATTTGGAGGATGTTGCCCAGGATGGGGAGTCCCCGAGGACCCGGAGGTCTACGGTCTCTGGCGCGGTTGTATAATTCTCGGTACACGAGTACGAAGACGATTCCGAGGCCAAGTTCGAGGCTCAATGGCAAAGATTTGAACAACATCGCGGTAGGATGAATGTCGTAGAAGACGAGAAGTGAGATACTAGGAAAGAGAGCGGAAGTTTAAGGAATAGCAGCCCGATCGTTCGAACCAAGGGTTGATTTTATTCGCAGCCGAACTCCAATCCGGAGACTAAAGCAAACATCAAGATCATTCGAATGGCACAATCGGCATCATATCACGAAAAATAATCTTCGCCGAGCGGACTAAGAACGGTGTCGTCGATTTCGATGGCTATCACTGTATACAAGGTACCAGATAACAAAACATACCGATTGAACGAAAACAAAGCAACGGTCGCTCAGAGATCATTAGCACTTCACGCTTGAGTCGGATCAGAAAAAGAGATTTATGTGCTACCTGGGGGGAGTCGGTTTTGCATGATATCCGTGACCGAGAAAGGCGGGACATATAACTTGTCAGAGTCACTGCCTTCAAGATGACGAGGAACGCACCTTGTGCCTGTAGTTCTGAACATGTTTGAAGGGTTCCAGAATCAAATGGGCACCTCGTTCGCTCCCTCAGGCTCAAGTTTATTAATTCGTGGAGAATCTGTCATAGAGTCGGAACTGCGAGACAGGGCTGGGAACAAAAATACTTTACGCAACATTATTGTTGGATTCGTTGCTCCTCCGCTGGCGGCAGGCTCAAAAACGGCGAATGGACAATCTGCGATAGGTTAAAACATGCGGCGTTACAAGTCAAACATACGCAAAATGTATGCCTGCATACGAATTACAACCGACCACCCCGGTTTGCGGTCACGGACAGGTAAGATTTCTTCGAGGGTCTCGCTTCGTAAGAGCTTCTCAGTTATTACTAATAATTCGGCTGCGGGTTGACAAGTTACAGTTCATCAAGATTCTTGTACAGAGAGATTTACCCACCGAGCACAGTTGAGAGAACGAAATTCTGTTCTCCGATGACATTCAGGTTGAAACCTAGATGATAGGATCCCGCGACTGTATAGGCACCTGGATTTGTTCGAGACTCCGAGTTGTTCCTGGAAAGTTCTGCGAGCTTTACAACGAAGAGGATACTTGGAGGTAGCTTGACAGAATCATCTTGGCTGCCCTGCGCTCAGATCTGTATAACCTGCAATAAGATCAGCCTCCGGCTTCGGAGAAACCGACGAACAACGCAAATAAGCTGACTGCGTATGTCTTCATCTTGACACGTCTCCAGTGCGGGATTCTGGCGTGTAAAACAACCCGTTCCCCTCTGCATGCGCGGTTCTTCCAAGCGGTTGCGGCTGTTAACCATCGCAAACACAGCGCGAAATTTAGCCAAGAACTGAATTATAACGCACCCGACGCGAGACTCCGGTGAGGTCAATACTGATCCTTATACGTTGCGCCCGCGATTCCATAGCTGTCGAGTCGATATGATGCGTAGCATGAAGTAAGTTATTCATATCCATCATTATTGAAACTAGCGCACAGTAGCCTGGTACGCGGATCGATTTTGTTTCACTGGAAGACATTGACAAGGTCGTCAAGTTGCGATGCCCGAGACCTGGATTGTATTGCGTCAGAAGGTTGACGGTCGCGACTGCAGACTAGAGCATAAAACAGCACGTACAATATAGCTGAAGTCATTCCCGTTCCACCCATGGCTGTTTTTCGGTCTTTTTTCTTTCTCGCTTTGCAGTATACATTGTGCTCGGGTGCCTTCATTAGCGTGGAGGACTTGAGCAAGACAAAATTCGACTTCATTGTTGTGGGCGGTAAGCTCTTCCTTTTGAGTTTATGAAGCACCAGCGTTGAACACTTGTTTTTCCCCCAAGGTGGTACGGCGGGGAACGTCGTTGCGAATCGACTCTCTGAGAACCCTAAGAATTCGGTCCTATTACTCGAAGCCGGCGGCTCGTAGGCGCTTTGCAATTCTGAACAAACCTCAAGCTCACCCGAATACAGCAATGCCAACGTCATAGACGTCGCGGTGCCCTTTTTGGCTGGTCGAGCATCGCCAAATACAGCCCAAGACTGGAATTATACTACTTCACCTCAAGCTGGGTTGAACGGCCGTTCAATACCTTATAACCG
Source organism: Favolaschia claudopus (assembly GCA_037176885.1). Taxonomy (NCBI): domain Eukaryota; kingdom Fungi; phylum Basidiomycota; class Agaricomycetes; order Agaricales; family Mycenaceae; genus Favolaschia; species Favolaschia claudopus. Next base: position 2,702,297 of record JAWWNJ010000004.1, on the reverse strand, counting down.
AGGCTTCGGTTTGGGGGGTAGCAGTTCTACTAGTGAGTGGTTTGGTGCCATCATATTCGAGAATAGATGCTCACTGCATATGCGTATTACTAGATTTCTTGATTTATTCGCGAGGATCGAAGGAGGACTATGACCGCTGGGCAACGGTCACGGGTGACAAGTCGTGGTCGTGGAACAGTCTCATTCCATATATGCGGAAGGTTAGCGCTTGACTTGAATTTTGCCACCTTTGGAATGCTCAGCCACGAATTAGAACGAGATCTTTGGCCAACCTACCGATCACCACAATATTAGCGGACAATTTGACCCGAGTGTCCACGGGTTCCAAGGTATCAACAGTGTCGCTCTTCAAGGGTATCCCACTCCAATAGACGGCCGGATTATCGAGACGACAACGCAACTCGCCGAATTCCCGTTCAACCTTGACATGAACTCTGGTAATCCCATCGGAATTGGTGAGTGAAAAGTTGAACCGTTTGTTGTTTAATTGCTGACAGAATGATTTTCCGCAGGGTGGGTGCAAGGAACAATCAAGAACGGTACGAGAAGCAGCTCTGCTACATCTTACCTTGCACCGCAGTTCCTCGCTCGTCCGAACTTGAAGGTTCTGTTGCACGCACGGGCGACTCGCGTTTTGCAGACCAGTGCCGGCTGCGTTCGCACCGTTGAATTTTCGACAAGTGTTGGCGGTAAGTCAAAATCTCTGGATAAAAATGAGCTATTTCGAAATCTTATGGACTTTCAGGAAAACGCATCACTGTAACGGCTTCGAAGGAAGTCATCCTCTCGGCCGGAAGTGTTGGTACCCCCCAATATCCTTCTGCATTCGGGCATCGGCAACTCGTCCACGCTCAAATCCCTCAGCATCCCTCTGCTCCACAATCTCCCGTCGGTTGGGCAAAATCTCTCCGACCATTCGCTCCTTTTCCAGTCCAACTTTGTTGTGAATTCGACGGATACCTTCGACACTGATGCTCGCAACGCGACTTTGGGAGAGGAGGAGCTTGCGCAGTGGAACAACAGCCGAACCGGTCTCGACGTCGATATTCCCGTTAGCCACCTTGGATGGCTGCGGGTTCCGAACAACTCCTCTGTCTTCAAACGCTTCCCCGACCCTTCTGCAGGACACACGGCGCCTCACTTTGAGCTGCTCATCGCTAATGGAATCATCGGTGGTCCTCCTCCTGCAACGGGGAATTATATGAGTATGGTGCCTGCAGTGGTATCCCCGTCATCTCGTCAGTGTTCAGATTTTCTCTTTAAGATTGTTCTAACCCTCGTGCGCAGGCGGTTCGGTAACTCTCCGCAACAACGACGTTTTTGCCGACCCCATCATCGACCCCAACCTCCTTGGCACCGAGGTCGACATGTTCATCATGCGTGAAGCCGTCAAGAGCACCTTCCGCTTCACCAAAGCGGCAGCCTGGAAAGACTATGTCATCGATTCGTTCGCGATCAGCGAAAGTAGCACTGACGCGGAGATTGAGAGCTTCATCCGGGCTCATGCGGGAACGGTGTATCACCCGGCGGGAACTGCAAGCATGTCTCCTAAGGGCGCAAAGTGGGGAGTCGTTGATCCTGACTTGACCGTCAAGGGATTGAAAGGCTTGAGGGTTGTGGATCTTTCGATTACGGTGAGTTTCGGATATTCAGATTCTGGAGATGGAACTAACACATTCGCAATCATAGCCTTTCATTCCCGCGACCCACACACAATTCACCGCGTATGTAATCGGCGAGAAGGGGTCGGATCTGATCAAGGGGGCATGGAATTAGAGAGAGTCGTCGCAAAGCAAACATTCATTTAACTTATCCGTAATGCATAGAGTCTAATTACCAGCGTGGCCCTTCAATTCCAGTTATACTCAATATTCATCGTTGTAGGCGCACTCACATGTGACAGAGAGACAAAAAGATTACACTCTGAGGCTCAGCGCGCTGGAGGCTGTGGCAGATTGTCGACTTGCATCGTCACCCTTGGCGGCGATTCACTTGAAAACTTCAGCTCAGAGTTTCCAAGACTGAGTCACTTCTTGGTCACTTCGCGGTATTCGCCAACGTCGAACGACGCGACTTCAAGTTGATGCCATTCGTCACGGTCGTGGCTTGGTTGTGGCACAAAAAAGCTGAAGCACTGGCAGGGAGGGGTAGACCGGGCCCGCGGGGTGGTAGATGAGAGTAGACATAGGGAGAAGAATCTAGGAACCCTAAGGGACAGTTCTCTTGGAATGATGCCACTCAGCCACTGACGAAGTTTTGTCCAAGTTTTCTCAGTGCTGATCGGACGTTGCAGCCACATAACACCAACGTCGATCGGCATTATCGGCACGTATCCTCCCCTTCAGCGTGGCGGGACAAGAAATTCTCAAAACTGCAAAGCAAAAGGGTAGAACGGGAAGAGGCTAACCTACCTTGAAGAGGTCCATCTGACTAAATATTTGAATGCACGCGAAGAATTTGCATCGGGACTCGGTCCAGGAAAACTCCTTTTAGTGCTTGCTGCACTACAACTCGTTTCACCATCGTAGTCTTATACTGAGTTATATCGATCCCAGCACCTTTCTGCGCCAGAAAGCCCATCCACCTTTCACCCCAGAGGACACCACCGAAAGCCCCTCTTCGTCTGAGTTTTCCAGCCTCTCTTTCTCGCGCATAGCTTCTCCACCACCTCGTCCCCAAACGGCCCCAGTTTCAAAGTCACACTAAAGAACGCAACAGTTGCATCTGAGCAAGCGAGAATAAAAGACGGGCGAATAGAAACCGACCTCCAACAGCGGGACCAACAGCGGAACTCCCGGTTTCGTTATTGTATGATGCACCGCGAAACCGATCCCAATGCCGAAGAAGAGTACCACTAATTCAAAACCGCGTCTCCATTATCAACAAGTGGTGAAGAGAAAGAAACATGAGCCGCAGCACTCACCACCAATGTAAACCCCCAGGACATCCTTCGCCAAGGCCTTCCCCGTATCGCCATACGTCGTCGCCGCCCACCCCTGCGCTGCGAACATCAGCAAGCCCAGTGTGATTGCGCTGATAGCCAAGACGGGGGCAAACGGCGCGCGGAAGGGGAGGTCGGATAGCGGGCGCTGTTGGGCGAGAAAGGCGCGCCGGAAGCGAAGGTGTATGCAGGCGATGGAGATCCATGTGAAGAGGGCGGAGACGCCTGTAAGGTTGATAAACCTGAAAAAGGTAAGAGTCAGATTGAGTGTCAGAAGATGACAATATACCAAGAACGAACCAAGTAAAGGCTACGCCCTCCCCCCATATCGTCGCCAAGAACGTCAGACACGAAAACGCCAGCGTTAGCCTTTGATTCAATCGAATCAGTTCACACCTGTCCTTGTCAGTAGAGAGAGAAAGAAAACTCACAGCAAAGCAGGCACCGGCACGCCCCTCCTCGTCACCATCCCAAAAATCCGCGGTGCTTTCCCCTCCCTCGCGAGACTAAGCAGCATGCGCGAGGAGGCGTAAAAGCAGCTGTTGGTTGCGGAGAGGACAGCAGTGAGGAGGACGGCGTTGACGAGGTGCACTGCGGCGCCGAAGCCGGCACGTTGGAATACTATTGTTATTGGGGAAGCCTTGGGGAGATATCATTGATTCAGTTATTTGAGTGATTTTGTGTTGATTTGGAGAGAAGGAATGGAGAGAGATGAAGAGACAGACGTACCGCAACGTCTGAGTTATCGTAGGCTTCGAATAAAGTGTCGTCCGCGTGGTTGATACACAGGCTTTTAATTGTTCGTCAGTATGGTTCATGTTCCGTTGTTTGAATAAATTGAAATTCACACTCACCCGATGACGAGACAGGTGAGGAGGTAAAATACGACGATTCTGGGTAAGTTTGAGTGCAGACAAAGTATAGAATGAAGGACGACGACGAACCGGAAGAACGTAGCCTTGATCGCTCGCGGGACGGATTTGTGCGGCTGCGCGCTTTCGCCGGCTGCCAGCGCTACGAGCTCGACCTTCGAGAGTACTCGTTACGATAAATCAAACAATCAAAAGAAACGGAAACACGCACCCCGCCGAACGAAAAGAACGCGAACTACGACATCAAGTCACTCGTTCGTTAATCATACGTCTACCAATCGAGATTCAATGCAACACTCACAGTAAAACTCTGCGCCGTCCCCGCAAACCCACCCGTAAACGCTCCGTCTCTGATATTACTCAACCCGGGACCGGGATGCCCGACGACGCCGCCCCAGTCGTATATGAGCCCGACAATGATGAAGAGGAGGACGAGAAGGACTTTGATTGCGGCCAGATAGAATTCGGCTTCGCCGTAGAAGCGGACAGGGAGAAGGTTGAATGCGAATACCTGGGACCGAGATTGAAAAGGATATAGTTGAATTGTTCTAGAAGAAGCGAGAGGGAGATTCAGAGACTTACGGGGACGATTATGATGAGAGACCATTCCCTGGAGCGTTTTTTGTTTGAGAAAGTAGATGAGGGAGGGAAGATTGATTAAGCTGTTACCAAGATTGGAGTTTATCTGTCCAGAAAGAGAGGATGACACTTGCTGCCACGAGTTCGGATGGAATTGCTGGGAGATTCTTCGTTAGTATGGTGGTAGTCTTTCTGCGCCGGACGTACATAATGCCCACTGATAACCCGATTGTGAGGTTTTCAGATTGTGAGTGAATTGAGTGCGGGCTTACTTGGAGGTAGTAATTCCCTGGAAAATGTATGGTCAGACCAAATGGAGGGGATCATGCGGATTGGAGCTTACATCCGAGTGTCGCCCCAAGCCACGGTGAGACGAATCGGTCGCCAAATGTTCTGTTTCGCGCCGAGTCAGCTTTTCTTTCCTTATTTGATAAAGAGGAGCGACTTACGAAAACGCGCCGCTGACCTATATAGTACAGTACAGACTTCAATATCGACGAGTGCAAATGATATTGAATGAGAACGCACGGGTATGAGTGAACTCATCTCGCCCAGGGTCATGACCACTCCGAATACGAAGAGGCCAACGAGGGCGTAAGAGATGAGGGCGCCTGCGGGGCCGGCGGTGGCGACGGAAGAGCCGATGCTGAGGAAGAGGCCTATGGGTTGATGTTTGCGTCAAACGATCATGTTGGAGAATCAGGGAGGGATGAAACATACCTGTGCCTAAAAATACAGAAATAACATCGGTCAAAGGAGGGTGTATGCATGAAGAAAAGCTCTCACCGATCGTCCCGCCTGGAGCACACAACAGAAGGAGTCAATTTTCCTGCCTTCCTTCCGAGCAACAGAAAACACGCTAGCAGACGACTTGCCTATGGCAATGAACGTCAAATGCCGGGACTTCATCCCGCGTACGGTCTTATTTTGTGCGGATCCCAGCCACTGGTGCTTTCCATCATCAACGTTTTGGGTACCGCGGGTAAGGACGGGGACTGGGAGGTCTTCTGAGGATTTATCGTTCACTTGGACGGCTTCGAGTTCAGGGTGCTTGCTCATGGTGGACTCGTTTCACAGGGAGACCGACCCAGAGGATGGTGGAAGGAGAAGGGAAGCGAGCGGGCTATAGAATCGCGCGAGATCGCGTTATCGGTTACGCTGCACATGGACTGCGACACAGTTCCGGCCAGGTTCCGGCGAGAACCCTGAAGATGAAGTAGCGGAAATTTAGGTATTTTTCACCAAGTACTTAAACTGATGAGTAGACGCGTGAAAGAGCCTGAAGAGCTCCTCACAACCGACGCGTCGGGGAGGGAAAGATCAGAAGAATCAGCGGCTATGTCGGCCGATACCTTGCCGCTGTACCATTCTTGTCGATCCGAGTTCCGGATCTCGTAGGTAGTGATTACGGATCATTTACCATCGATCCATCCCCTCGTCATCGTCCACGTTCTTTGGTTTGACGCTGAGAGTGCTTAACGCCTTCTTGACCAAAACGATAGGGCAAGTTTTGCTCTCGCTGGCACGAGTTTTGCTTGGTAAGTATTAGTTGCTCTCCCAGTCTAAGGCCTCCGACCAGGCCGCCCAACGTTACTTACTACTTTGCGAGTGGAGGCCTAGGCTCTGGACCAGACCAGCTTCCTCTTTCAACTCGAGCGCATTTCGTCGTATTCGATTCAATGAAAGATGGCAAGTTACAAAATTTGATCAAGATATTCCAATTTCCAGTGAAATTTGCGGTGTTAGCTCTCGAACCGAATCCCGATGTACACCTTATGGGTTAGACATCTTCAAGGCAAGGCGAGTGATGTTCTGTCCGTTTCACACTCTTGCTTCGTAGTAGATTGCAGTAGCACCCCCCGTGTCCCGGAATAACTTCAAGTTGAACTCGACCGTCGACCTCACCGACCGTTTAACGGAATTACGGGGTGAACTCTGCAGTCCCGACAATATTCAAGCCAACTTGCCACGTCGCTCTGGCTGAGCTGTTGTGTTCCCGTTGATGGCGAGGAGGCCCTAGGCGTGACATTCAGTTGGATCGTCTAAGGTTCATACGTTCAACGTTCAACTCCCGACACCGCCGGCAGCTTCCAGGTGACGGTCTTATTTTATTTTTATTTTTCTTCCATACTCGGTTCCGAATCTGCGGGTATTGTTTTGATTATTTCCTTCTCCTGCAGAGTTTCTCTGGTGCTTAGACTATATATATTACAAGTTACAGTACTGAAATCTCAGAAGATGTTGAGAGCTGTTCAGGGCTTCGGGAAAATGGTTGAGGCATCTGAATCCAGATAGCATTGCTGTCTCGTCCTTTTCTTGAGTCTTCCCGAGCGCACAATTACTGATTTACTTATTTTGTTGAAAATCCAGCCGGCGCGTCCCGAAAACTGTGACATCAACTGATCAGTCACACGATATTGTTCTGTGACCTGCGTTACGCACTGCCTTATACTGCACCCTTTCCCGCTCCTCCACTTCGCCAGCAAACCCGCGAAAAAGCCCCAGTGAAGGTCTAACAAAGAGAAGAAGAGAAGAGAAAAAGATGTCTGGTCGAGGATGTTTCAACTGTGGAGGCTGTGCGTTGTCGTTGTCGTTGTCGCTGCCCCCTTTTCTCCTTGAATTACCCTCTCTCTCTTACTTATATCGGGGACGAGTGCTGACGGTGCTTGTCTGTTTTTTTCTTCTATATACAACTTAAAAACATCATCCCTTCATACCCTACAACATCCGGGGACGTTTGCTGCTGCTTGGGGCGAATATAATCTAATCCTGCTTTCCAATTACTTTGGCTGTAAAATGGATCCATGCGATACGAAAATCGGGGACGAAAAACGAATCGTGGACGTGGACGATCATTCTTCTTTCTGGGGACGTTTGCGATTCGGGATTCTGGCGATGTCGATTTTTTTTTCCTTGTCTGCATGAAACTGGGGACGGGACGATGGCGGCGATGGCATCTTTAATCGCATCCTGAACTTCTTCGGCCAATGCACAGTCGGCCACCAAGCCGCCGCCTGCCCTAAAGCCGGCACTCCTACCTGGTGCGTCCATCGCCTTCTCACTCTGACATATCTTGCTGATTTTGCATTGACGTGATTCAGCTACAACTGCGGCCTGGAAGGCCACGTCTCGCGCGATTGCACCGCCGAAGCCAAACCCAAGACGTGCTACAAGTGTAACAAGGAGGGACACATCGTGCGTTTCTTTCCTTTTCCTTTTCTACCTCTATCCTATTCTTCTGCCATACAATATGTACTGACGATGCCCATCATACTGTAGTCGCGCGAGTGCCCCGAGGCCGCCAGCAGCACCGGCGGCGGAGGCGGTGGACGCGCAGGCGGCCCCGAATGCTACCGCTGCGGAAAGTCGGGACATATCGCAAGGTCGTGCCCTGAGGCGGGGTGAGTTCTCTTCCCCTTGTCTTACACCTTCCTTGCACCCCGTTGACCCCCCCCCCCCCCCCCAGCTCCTACGGCGCCTTCAACAACTCCGGCGGCGGTGGCGGCGGCTACAACAGCGAGAGAGGCGGAGGCGGTGGGTTCGGCGGCTCCTCGAGCAAGACCTGCTACACCTGCGGCGGTGTCGGCCATATGAGCCGCGATTGCGTGCAGGGGAGTAAGTGTTACAACTGTGGGACTGTGGTGAGTGCGATTTTTCAATGCGATTCTTGTTTTTTTCCTTTTTTTGTGGAGGTGGGATGGAGGTTGGAGGCTGAGAAGTGTTTCTCCGTCTCGTTGGATGAGGTGCGCGGATATGATGGGGGCGGGCCACCTGTCATGCGCGACAGGCGACCCGACTCTGGCCTCTCGTTCTGCATTGACGTCTACGGAGAGTCGAGAGCTGAGACCCCATCGTATTGGTGCAGTCCGCCATGCCTCTAACCGTGTTTTGGATGTGCAGAAGCACAGCTTCGAAAACCCCTTCCTCCCCATCGTATAGACCGGGGATGGGGCATGGGCCTACTGAGACACTGCCAGCGAGCTGCGGGCCTCTACGCTTTCTCCCCGTCAATGTCGGCGTCGATGTCGATGTCAGCGAGGTAGAGACATAGACAGAGGCGAGGCTGCACATGTGCGACTTGCATTGGCTTCTTCCTCGCCTCGCTACGGTTTATACCTCAATAGCAGCGATGTTCTCTTACACTGTCGTATGACTCATTGATTTGTCCAATCCGGGCCCCTGCTTTCTTTCTCGCCTGCTTCCTCGCTCTCCATGTGCATACAGTCCCGGTGGCGGGAACGTGTCTATCTCCCGCTCCTCCTTGTCACGTATACAGCGCGCTGCACGGGGAAATGTCTGTGGGTGATCAGGGGGATGGGGCGAGTGTCTCGTCTTTGGATGAGGCATTATATGACTCCAGCGTCCCTTTTTCCTCTCAATCGTTCCCCTGCGGCTCCACGCCGTCTTCGTGCGGTCGACCCTACCCTATGTACAGCGTACTGTACTCTCTCGTGACGTCTCCTTGGGTGGCCTCTAGTCGGCGCACGACGTCCCTTTCTGAGGTCCCCGTGTCCCCTGTACGATCGTCTTCGCCCCAAGCATGCTCCTCTCTTTCCCCTGGTCCACTCTCTTCCTCCTTCTCCATCTTCATCACACCAATACTGTTTACTGACGACACTTTTCCTGTGCAGGGCCACGTCAGCCGCGACTGCCCCCAGGCACAAAAGCGCGCGTGTTACACGTGCGGAAGTGAGGGGTGCGTTGCTTGTTTCTTCGTGGCTTGTTTTCGTTATCTGTGTTTTTGTTGTTCGTCGTGGTTGCGGCTCTTTTATCCTCGGGCGAAAGGTTGGTTGGTGCGATGTGCACGAGATTCGGTGCCGACGTCCTCGTTTATATCTGTGATGGCCAATGTCTGCGACAAGAACGTGGTGAAGAGGATGGGACATGATGGCTGGATGGATCGCGTCTCAATGCGCTATCGAGTAGTGGCTACGGCGGTGGCGGCGGTGGTGGTGTATACCCGTTGGGCGTTTCCTGCATTGCGAGGGACGGTCCACGAAGGGCGAGGTGATGAAGATGGCGGGAGTCTGAATGGCGGCAACGACGGTTGGCGGACGGTATTTCTCCTACGTCGTGGTGAGGGTGGTGTCGTAGACCCTCTCCCCCCCTTGACGCGTATGTGGGCGATCGAGGCTTCGTCGTTCGTGCCCCGAACTTCGTATTTAATTCATGCGGTCTACGACCTTACCTGCTGTCTTGCTTCACCAGAGGCAGCCGCTGCCTTGTTCGATCTTTCGTCTCCTTTTTCTCCTTCGTATTCGCTTGGGTCGTGACCGGCCAGTGGGCGTTGTGACCTCGAGTGCCACCGATAAGTGCGTCCCCCAAGGGCGAGCATCGGGGAGCGGCGCTTTTAGGGGTGTGGATATTCAAGCGCATCGACGAGCGGAAGAAGCAGAAGTACCATTTCTCCTCGCTTGGCTGGCGCTATATAGTCCTGTACCGCCGCGCTTTGTGTACCGCATCGGCGCCTTTACCTGTGGTCATGAGTCACCCTTTCCGTGGAGGTTCTCCTTCTTCATCCACGATTGTGGGAAGACGAGTTCCGCCGACATGGGCTGTCGTTCCTCCTTCCCTTCCTCTCTCTCTCCAAAACTTTACCTCGATTTCCCCGTTCCCTTTGCGCTCCGAGCCCCAAGTTTCCCCGAAGTCCTTGCTGACCTCTTTCCTCCTTAGACACATCTCGCGCGACTGCCCCAGCGCTACCGCTGACGCTTAAGGACTCACTTATCCCTCCATCCTTCCATCCATCTGCGTAGTACCTACCGTGCCCCAAGCAAGAAAGAAGTCAAATCAAGAGTGTAGGATGGATGATGTCGAGAAGAGCGAAAGAAAGAAAGGATCTCTGTTTCAATTATCTGATATTGATGAATGAATGCTCAGTGCTGAATGAATGGAATGTGCTCTGACTCTTAGCTCTGAGGAACATTGCGGGAACGTTCTCACTGGCTGAGGGACATATACTTGGCTTTGTGTGGCTGCACTGTCCGCGGCGCGTAGCGTGCCGACCGGTCCGGCCCGCTTCCGGCAGCTCGAAAAGTTGAACCAAGTTTGAAGCGGTTGCTACAGTCTTAAGACTGTCATAAATCGCATATCCATCCAGCACAGTCCTCAGTAAAAGTGACGCTTTTCTGTGTCTCACGAAGCAGGGCTCGCAATCCTAGAATTTCAGAGCTTGAAATTGGTTTCGTTTCGGCGCCTGGTTTTAGAATGCTTAGAATTCGAGAAATAAAGTTTCTAGAGTACACTCTCTACAATACTCCTGTCTGATTAGCTTCCCCGAAGCGAAGGGAACATTCTCCAAGAAAATAATTACTCGACTGAGCTGGAGTTGAGTAGTTCTACATGAATTATACTCTGAAGCATCGCCAATACCCAGGTAGAATGTGAGCTACAGATACCCAGACCTAATAAAATATCCGTAAGCTTGGTGAGTAGGCATTCGTTTAGTTCACTCACATTATAGTAGAAGTACGATTTTCTGTCTTCCTCGATCGTTCTGTGCTTGACGAATCTTCCGCCAGCGTACAAGCCTAAGGCAGTGAAAGCGGCGGCACTGTAGACATCCAAATTCCAAATATATGGGAGGCCTATCGACCAGGCTATCAGCCCTATCAGGAGCGCAAGTCTACTGGGCCGCCCAAAACGGAGCGGAATGGTATCGCGATCGATGAGTGCATCCCCGATAACTGATCACGAGAATTAGTCCAACAAACCTAGGATATAGAGTAACACGGACCATCTCTAAAGTCTGCAATCGTCAGTACCGACCTAAATCAACGATGATTCGGACTCTTCACCTTGTGCGTAAATTGTTGTGGCGAAAATACTTCCACTCAGGAAAATGGCCAACCATCCCGCACTATCCAGATAGGTCCTGTCGTTCTCTGAAATACTAGGTTGTAACCTCGATAGGAACTGGAAAAAGAATATCACCTACTTGCTACCAACGTTGTTCCGGCCTCGAATGCCGCGAACCCTAGGCCGTTCAACATGTATCGGACGGCAAAATGCGACCCAGAACCGCCTAGTTCGTTATACATGGCGGTGAATGCTGACAGAGCCATGCTCGCGAACATCGTCTGTTTGCTATATGCCAAGGACAGAGCCCAACAGATCGGCATGAGTAGCCAACGAAGGATCATTGCAGCCTCGAGAGAAATTCTGCCTGCAGGAAGAGGCCGATCCGGTTTGTTCGTCTTGTCCTCCAGCGACGCCGTTTGATTCGAAGTATTGAAACCTAGTAGATGGAGCCACAGCCAAAAGACGAGATGAGGGACGTTTCGTATGGACGTGAGAGGTGCTGCAACAATCGCGAACAACGACTGTCAACGGAACATTCAGAAACCTAGGCAAAATTTTGTTGAGGGGTTTACTTACAATGGGTACCATTGTCGTCATGAAGTCGGATTCGGTGAATATCCACAAGGTGTAAGCATGGTACCTTGTTGCGGCAAACAGCTAGTAAACACACAGTCGGTCAGAAGGGAAGGATGATTCGAGTTAAAGTTGACTAGCCTCTTGTACTGAGCTCGAGTCTGTCGTCGTTATCCAACCTGACTGGAGGACGGAGTGACTTGCGCGCAAAGAGGAGCGATAAGTGTTGAGCATCATATGGGGATGGGGAGAGGGTTGAAGCTTGCATGCTTTCGGTGACGCCGGAATTTAAATCCCTGAACGCGTTCGCCCACAATGCTGCAAGCCGGGGCCAAACGATTACCAGAGCGCCTTGAAACAGAAAGACCGGAAATTCATCTCCTCGGATGGGCATGAAATCTGTCAACCTTCTTTTACGAAGCCTCGGCACGAAGATACCAGTCTTGGAATAGGTTCTTGAGAACTTGAACGGATGAATGTTATTGCCAGCCAATCCAATCCCCCACACAAAATTCGTCTGTCATAACTTGAACTTCTTCTCGCGCTATCAAAGATGCTGTCAATTGCGGTGGGTACACAATGTGCGAATCAAATTCATAACGAGAATTTTTTATTCGTTCGTTCATTCATGGTTTAAAATTCCATTCATGATCATGAAGCATTTGGAGCATCGCGGAGCCGACCCCAGGATACCCACCATTCATCCGCATCGTCAGCTGGATCGTATCCGAAACTAGATCGAGCAGTGTCAGCGGTTAACGAGATGAAGGACAGAGTAAAACCTCACATCCTTCTCATGTCGTCCCACATGTGCTGAAGATCGTCGCTGGCTGAGTCCATGACGTTGTGCCCGGTTGCCGCCTTAGCTCGCATTGCCAATTCGGTTGCAACTCGTCCAGGCCCGCTGGGCAGGGTCATGGCCGTAATGTACTGTTTTTCAGATTCATCAATGTGCGCACACCGGTGTCTCCTACCAACAGATCCGCGTCAGTAATTAGAAATCCGAATGTCCGCTGATAAGTAGTACCTGCTCTCCTCAAAGGCATGAAGGAACTCCGCAATTCTAGCACCGTTGCGGGTATGTGAGAATAACTTCCCCAAGAAGGCACCGTCTTCTATGGCAATAGAATACGCGTGGAGGGATATAACCTGTTCGGGGATATTAGAAGGACAAGCGGTCGGTCTATCTCCTGAATTTATCACACACCGGGAATGGATGCGCGGCTTCCCCAAGAACCAGCACTTTGCCGCTGTTGGAAACCCAACTTTGTAGTTCTTGATGGTTTTTGATTTGAACACACGTTGCGGGTCCAGCAAGATTTGCTAATCGCTGTATTCTTTATCGCCGATTTTTTTGAGTTGAGTATTTTGAGTGATGCATAACAAGGATACTGACAAGGGGTCACAGTGTCCGACAACGCGGCTGATGCCTTTCTCCGCCACCTGAGTCCATGAACTGTCTTCAGGACTATCCGGGGTGTAGATCCAAAAGACCACGTCTTTGTCCTTTCCCTATTTGTTATGAGATTTTGCTGGCTAAGATAAATGAATGTGCGGACCGCTATGAAGGCCTGAGCACCTATACTGAGAGTCAGTACTGTCCGAATCATGATCTGAGACAACTTTGCAGTACCTCGATTCGATCCCATAGAAAAGGTGACCATGTTCCTCTATGCGAGCATGAACACGGTGGAGAGAGTGGAAGACTACGTAGGCACATACTTGGGGATACTCGTATAATTTTGCAAGTTGGGGATCTGCGACAGCTGATTCATTTGGAATAATCGCACTGTAAACATGTCAATACGTTGTTGCCGAGCAAGGACGATTTCGCACCTGTAGACGGCGAGAACGCTCTGCTCGGCGTATTTATTACTACCCTGCTCGTTCAGGAATCGTCGTCGAAAGTATCCCGACGCCCCATCAGCACCGATCAACACATCGCCAGAATGTACTGAAGCCGAAGCTAATCTAACACTACACGCTTCAAAATCAACGTCGACGACCTCGGCATCGAATTGGATAACCACGGTCCCGGCAGTCTTGGAGCTGTCTGTGATCTCGCGCAAAGCCTCATTATAGAGGATGCGGAGAAGTTCTCTATGCTAGAATATGAACGGAAGAGTCGTGGTTGAATTTGCATTTTGATACGACGGGAGAAACTGACCCTCATTTGTAGAAAATCCCCTCGGGCTTCATTCAAGAGTTCCAGATCCCAGTAATGACTCCCAATGTAATCCCTTTCCGATTCTGTTCCTTCATCTATGCAGTCTTGAGAATCATAACCTGTGACTTCGACTCGATGGACTGACACTTGTAAACGGTGAAGCCCTGCCCCACGACGGCATTCGCTCTGATCTCTGCTTCTAGCCCCCAGTCGAATAATATCTTGCAGCCGTTTGGAGGTAATCTGTGTCTATTTCGTCTGGATGAGCGCTTCTATCCACTAAAATAAACTTGCCTAACACCTCCAGTCGGGATCTGTTTGATTTGGATGAGATATGAGACATTCGAAAGAGCACTAAGACGCACTGAGGAAGTACCGCCGAGTTCCGAATCCCTTTCCAAAATTAAGACGTGATGGCCTGCCGCTTTCAAAGCGATGGCTGAAGCAAGGCCTGTAAACGCCTTGAATCAAAGCATTCGACGAACCATTACATCGAATTCGTACCTGCTGTTGAAGCACCAACTACCAGCTACACAGAGGAATCAAGTGTGAGTCTAGTTTCGGTCGCAAAGAACTAACCTCACTCACAAATCTCAGTCCGTCGTTCATGGCCATGTCGAGGGGGGACGAAAACACAACGAAAACAGGACAGTGTCGACGGAGGGTAATGGAATCAGCCGTAAGCACGGCCCCCAGGCTTACGGCCCTGCACAGTGCGAATGTGCCGCTATGTCGCGAACCAATGCAATCTCCGTGACATCGGTGCAATCGTGAGTGTACTGTAAACACCGTTTGACAAGGAGGTCGTTAATTCCGACGCCCGCCCTGTTCGTTCTGGAGTACGTGGGTGAAATCAGTAAGGCGGCCGCATGGAGATCGTATGAAATGGATCCCACTGTCCCGGTTAATTTGCATTGAGAGATGTCAGGAAACTGCAAGTGAAGGACGGGTCGTAAATGACATTCGGATAGGCCACTCTGCGGTACGAGGAAGGCGGAAGGCGGTCTGAGCTCTCAGAGAGCTTTCACGAACACAGGAACTCACCGGACGCCACATGCCGCTGCAGGGAAACGATTCAAAAGTTGGAGTGCCGTGTGAGGCGTGAAAGCCAAATTAGGTGGTTTGTGGGTCCACTGCCGTTGCCATCGTGGAGACATTTGCTGAAGTGCGCGGAGATGGATGACTAGAACTCCATGCAGTGATGATTCTGGAGAAGATGCAGAAGCCGGACCCATGTCTCGCCTAGACGAGAATCATTGTGAATTAGAATCAACCTTGATGGGCGAGAGAAAACCGAAATTCAGTAAAGTGCCATATGTCGCGTCGAATACCGCCGGTGTGGGTCCTTCAAGAAGCTGAGACTGTCGATAAACACGTTCTAGGCCTCCGAAAACTTCCCATCCTCGCCACCTGGAAAACGGCAGGGCGGCGAACTTGTTGCCTGAGTACAATACAATTCGAGACGAGCGGCGACTTGGCACTGGTCCAGGAGCTCGAGAGTGTGGGTAGGCAATTCTGAGCCGTTCAGAAGTTCCCATCCTCGCTACTCGAGAGGTGGTGGCAATGACACTCTCTCCCTTGATAGAAAGCGAGACCAGTAGCGACCTGGAGCAACTGAGGTTCAGGCAGCCTAGACGATCTTCCAAAGATCATGAGGGAACACAGACATTATTACTTGAGGAAAATCGTGCATAATATTCAGGCATAACAGAACGTCAAACTTGTGCATGATACCTGAAAGTGCTTCAGGCTTGGATCGTTAACCCTGGAATTCGACGCTTGCCTGCAAAACTGATTTTTGTTTCCATCACTCGTCCAGGTAGTGACATGTGCCTGATAGCAAACAATCTTAGTCACTGAAAATAGGATGAACGCCTGAACTTACGCTCGATATCCCCCTTCCGCTTTCGAGCAACGAATCGCTCTGCACGAACCCAGAAATCCTCGCCGCCCCAGGCAGCTCTCTCCCAATCGGACGTGAAATGAGTCATATTCATCACCACCACCCTCGGGTCCGTCGTAGTTAGACCTTCAGCATATTGCATTGCGCTTTCCGTGGGCCGTAACTCCGGATCCCAGAAAGCGGCGAGAATGAGTTGCAGACTGTTACAATGTTCTATAACGAGATCAAGAAGAAGCTTCGATAAATCGTCCGAAAGGCACAGATGGGTCAGCGTAGGCAGTAACGTTAGGCCGGACCAGGCTTCCCATGCGGCGGGTGCGACCAGTGGGTGATTTGTCGAATTGAACAGTTCCAAATGAGTCACAGAGCGAAGCATGGGCCGACTCAAGGTCGAATTAGCCCATGAGTTCATCTCATCCGAGATCCATAAATTCAATTTTGTTATCCGCATCGCGTCGAGGAGGGGAAGAAAATCGGGGGGAAGATTCCCGTCAAAGAACAGTGATATAAGGTCGGGGCAGCCAGCCAAAATATCTTTGACAGTGTCCTTGATGGAATTTTCGTAGTCCACGAAGAAATGGCGCAAGTTCTGGCGCAAGAAAGGGGTTGGCTTGGATTGAAATGCCGCAAGGAGGCGGGGATCGGGACCGTCGTTGAGGACGAGAACCCGATACAAAAGCGGTTCGATCCTATAAAAGCATTATAAGTCTCGTGGTTCCAATCTTTCAAAGCTACATTGAAGACGGGTTTGAAGACATGGCAAGAACTTACCAATGGTGGACTCTTCGACACACTCGAAGTAGAGAAGGAATTAGCGACCGGTCCCGATATGCTGCGGTTTCCAAGATCTCCCGCTCAAGTTCGGGCGGAAAGATTGGGTCCATTGACGGTCGATCGCTTGGCCAATTGACCTCTCAAAGCTGAGATCAAGGTTGAGGATGAAGTTGGGATGAACAAGTGACTGTGTGAAAAATGATGACCAACGCCGCTGACGGGATACAGAAATAAACAATCCGGAGAGGATACTTAGGGCGAGCCGCGAAACGGCTGAAATCCGATTTATTTTGTGATCAAGAATGACCCAAGTAGTTACTCGACCCGATTCTCAAGCGAATCAGATCCTGAGTCTGGGCTTGATTCTGAGCATTATGGCCGTTTTACAACGATACCTGACGAAAAAAGAATTCCAGATTTACTCTGATTGCGCTTTCTTGCGTCTTTCGACTTACTTTTGTTGAATTTCTGTCCACGTCGCATGTTGGCATGATCTATAGATTCTATAGAGCTTTTCTCCTTCTTTCAGATTCCCAGATGATAGGTCAGGGCACGAGTTTTCGTCCGGAAACCATGCGTGGAAGAACTTCGGTATTACGCATCATTACAATGCGAGTGAAGGGAAGGCAAGTTCACTTAAAAGCTACCTACTTATAAAGCGACACTCTGTGCCAATTGTTCGTCAAGGAAATATTGCGTGGCTGATCATATGCAATTTGAGCCACGGACAGCGCTACCAAGTTCAAAATCAACTCACATTCAATTTCACCCTTGAGCTTCTTAGCAACGAATCGCTCTGAACGGGTCCAAAAATCGTCGCCACCCCACGCACCACTCTCCCAATCACCTCTGAAGTCAGATACCCGGATGACCACCACGCGCCGATCGTTGATACTAGTAGTAAGTTTTTTAGCGAACACTTCGGCGTTGTTTACAAAGACTGGATCCCAAAAAGCGGTGATGACTACATCGAGATTGGAGCAGTGTTCCAGGATCGAATCGAGGAGGATGTCGGACAGGTCATCGGTGAGGCACAGGTGGGTGAGTGCAGGTAGCGATGCTAGGTTGGCCCAGCCTTCTTCCCAGGCTATGGACTCAGTCTCGGATGCCGAAGAGTAAAGTTCGAGGTGAGTGACTGAGTGAAGCATCGGACGATGCAAAGTCAGTTTCGGCCATTCCGTGACGTCGTCCGAAACCCAGATATTCATTTTTTGTATCTTCATCGTGTCGAGGATAGGAAGAATCTCTGTGGGGAGGTCTCCATCCCAGAAGAGGGAAACGATGTTATTGCACCGGGAGAGGAGATCGGCGATTCTATCCTTCAGAGGACTGTTATAGTCCATAAAGACATGGCGCAAGAAATTGGCCGCCGGTTTGGAATGGAAAGCGAGCAGACGCAGGACATCCGAGTCCGAGTTGCTATTGGCTATCCTGAGGACCCGGTATAGAAGGGGTTCGATCCTGTATTAAATAGATAGAAGCAAGTATTCAGATTGAGTGCCTTCAATCCCGGACTTGTAGCCTGCAAGCAAGCCAGCCTGGACTCGAGACAGATCACTCACCACTGATGGACTCGTCGACAAACTCGGAGTAGAGGAGGAATGAGAGATCTATCGCCCCATGCAGCGATCTCAAAAATCTCTCGTTCGAGTTCGGGCGGGAATACTGGATCCATTGGCTGTCTGCCTTGCTAGTTTATAGCGGCACAACTTGAGAACAAGGTGGTTGATGAAAGAGAATGAATTGACAGCGTGGGCGATATCAACTTTGAAAGCATCTGATCACTTCCACGGAAGAATTCAAATGTCCTCTTGCTCTCGGGACACGAAACAAATAATCCTGGAGTCAAGATGATATTTCATCAACAGGATCATCGTTATAACGGTTTCACTGCACTTGATTTTTCTCCCAGACGATTTACATAATTTTCAGGACTTTCCCTTGACTTTGCGAAGGGTTCGTCGGCTTCTGATCCGACATACGACTTTCGGACTTTCGCAAGGACTTTCGAATTTACGTGGCGTTACTGCCCTCCTCCTCTTGTCCTCCTCCTCTTTTTCTTCGCAATGGGGTCTTCATTGGCTAGATGGTATGGATACGGCGCAAAGCCCTCTCGAATGCCCTGAATAATCGACTGCCTTGGGAAATTCGGCCTCCACTGTGCTTCCTCTCGAGCTATGGGACATCATATCGGACTTGAAGGAGCTTCTCCGGGGTGCCTGCGTCTCTCGAGCTTGGAATGAACTTTCACTTTCAATCGCCTTGTATCTCCACAGAAACGAAACAACTCCCCCTATGAGTTTGTCGACATGCTATCTTTTTGTCTGCAGGCTCTCCATATATCCTGCGTCATCCCTCAAATTCGCTACCTACTTCGCACATTCCCAACATATGGAGGCCTGGAGTCCATGAAATCCCTTTTTGCCGCTGTGCTACGGCTCTCTGCGCTTGAGCTCCTGTCTATGCATTGGACATACGACCCTTTTGAGCAGGCGCAAGGCGAGGGTCGTCGGAGACGCTGGTATCGGGCTTGTAGGATGTCTTCAAGATAGCGGCAGGTAGGCCGGTGTGAGAACCATACGATTTACTGAAGTGCGCTGCATCATAGCCGTAGGCGTCGGGTCTTTGCGATGCTTCACTTTGACTGTTTTCAGAACCTCGACATTAGACCTGCGTAACTCACGACACTCGGGCCTGCGCTTCCGCATACCACTATAGCCAGTCCCCCCGTCTCTAAACCACCCTCATCCTTCGCTCGCCCGCTCTTTCTCCTCACCCTCATCTTCGACATTCTCGCAACGACATCCATACTTCCCGACCCACATGCAAGCGAGTCCGCCAGGGGAAAGCCATTGGCCCGTGGCTAGGGCACAGGGATACACGGCGGGATGTAGGTGACGAGCACGGGTTTTAATGAAGCCCCATGTGCACAAGACTGAATGCTCCGTCGTCAATACAGTTCTGTCGGTACGATTGTCGACGGTCTCATGCGGGATTGCGACGATGATGTGCTGGTCAGACGGGGAAGCGCGGAGGATACTTAATAGCGAGCGCCGAAGATGTAGGCGGGTGGCGAGACATGTTCCCACCAGATCCACCAACCCCCCCCTCTCTCCCTTGACTCCTCATCGTGTTTCTCAACATCTATTACTACCTGTCCCGATTCTCCGGACTCCGTTATCTGCCGCTCACTGCCCACGAAATTCATCGCCTAACACACATTACAATCTATTATCTCGCCAACGAAACCCTCCCTCCCTCCACCCCTCTCGCTGCGGATGCTTTGCTTATCCCTCCTCGTCGTCTGTGAATCTCTTGCCCGTAGCTGCATGTTGAGGGCCTCACCGACTCGAAATTCGCTGCTGTCGCTGATGTGGCTGTGCAGTCATCGACACTCGAAAATATTTGATCATGAACTCGTAGGACCTACCAATACTCAAAGTCGCTGGACTTCGCAAATGTTTCGGGTAGCATGCTATGCATATATGCTACTCGCTGCTAGACACGATAAGCCTGAGGAGGTCTATAGAGGTGCGAAATCTTTGGTCGCTCAGATCGACTTGTTTGCTTACTCTATTCCCGCTGCTTTTTAGGTAGTTTGATATGTACGCCGCCCGACCGTGACTCAGTAGCTATAGCCCCGTGTGTATCCTGTTACTACAACAACCCTTTGTTCTCCCTTTCCCGTCCTCGTTCCTGGAAACCGTACCCAGCCGCTCGCCTCTCTCATCTTCCAACGCCGCTGACCCTTCTTCAATCGAAATCGTTCCGGACTCGCATCAAGCTTCCGCCCCCGTTTCTCAAGTCGCCTCGTTCGCGGCGGTTGATGCTTTCCCGAGTGTCGTTGACGTTGCAGTCCCAGTCTCACCAACACCGACCGAGACCTACCACCTCAAGCCGCTTGCTACGGGTGCTTCATCCACGTCGACTCGGCCTCGTCCTCTTGTCTTGTCTGTAGCTTCTCGCTGTGCCCAATGTCATGCACCCTCCATGGGCTGTTTCCCTCGAGGTCTTCTCAGACGTTTTTCCATGTGTCTAGCGATGAAGCTTCCGAAGCCTACAACATTTCACGAACTCGAACGTAGACTCTGCTGATTCAGATTCCCGCTCCCTTTCGCGATGGGGCTGTTTATCGCTTTCGGCGTCGTCTTCGCTGCGGCCAGCTATTCATTCTCATAAGACTTCGATATGAATCAATCGCTCGTCAAAGTATCCTTCTCGTGCGCTGAACTACGCCACTACTCCCTCCTACCTCCCGTCTCGCCACAGATGCGATCGCCGTCGTCGTCCGGGACTGTCTCGTCCGCAGCTGCATGTACATGTCACCGCGAATCGGTATCGGGCGGTGTAGTCCATTGTAAGGAACCGCTGTTTGTCTGCTTCGCGAGGATTTGTGGGCGCTGAGGGTGTGGGACGTGCCCGTGAAGCTGACCAGTATGCTGTCTGTGAGACAATGACGAGCAGGGGCGCGGTTTTTTCTCGCGATTGATGTCGTCGAGCCTGCGCGATCATTACTTGCGTTTGTAGGTCCCTACGCTCTTCCCTCACTCCACCACACCTGCGCACGTCTCCTCAATCTCACTGGACACCTCAGCGTACCAGAACTCTACTCTCGAACCCGAACAACTTGGTCCGTTCTTGGCTCACAACTCATTCAGGGCAGGAGAGGATTCACAAGAAAGGTAGTTTAAACAATCATCACATTTTTTCAATGTCATCTCAATACAGCATTACTTTTAAGGTATCTCTTCATTTCCAGAATAAATCAAAACGAGACCATCGTATCAACGACCTATGCGAGGTAGGAGCGGCTGCGAGCGATGAAGCGCTTGGAGACGAAACCACAGCCGGTCTTGCCAGCCTGGGTCTGCGCACCAACACCCGAGCAAATACCGGACGGGCCAGCGCAGCATGCAGAGTTGCAGTCAGCGGCGCTGAGGCACTGTCCACCGATGAACTGCTTGCCAGCACCGTTGCCGACGTTGGGGACACCTGCGGGGTCGAAGGGGGGGCCACCAGCGGAAGCGGTTCCGGCCTTGGCGGGGGCAGCAGGGGCAGCGGGGGCGGGGGCAGCAGCAGGGGAGGTGTTACCGCCGTCACCGAAGCCGCATCCGGTCTTGCCAGCCTGGGTCTGAGCACCGACACCAGAGCAGATGCCAGAGGGACCGGCGCAGCAGCCAGAGCCGCAGTCCTTGGAGTTGAGGCACTGTCCACCGATGAATTGCTTGCCAGCACCGTTACCGACGTTGCCGGCGCCTGCGGGGTCGAAGGGAGGTCCACCGGCGGAGGCGGTACCCGCAGCTGGGGGAGCGGCGGGGGCGGGGGGAGCAGCAGGGGCGGCAGGGGGAGCAGCGGGGGCAGGGGCAGCGGCACCACCGTCACCGAAGCCACAGCCAGTCTTACCAGCTTGGGTCTGGGCGCCGACACCAGAGCAGATGCCGGAGGGGCCAGCGCAGCAGCCGGAACCACAGTCCTTGGAGTTCAAGCACTGACCGCCGATGAATTGTTTGCCGGCGCCGTTACCGACGTTGCCTGCACCTGCGGGGTCGAAAGGAGGGCCACCAGCGGAGTTGGTGCCTGCAGCCGGGGGAGCGGCGGGGGCGGGGGGAGCAGCAGGAGCAGCGGCTCCTCCGCCACCGAATCCACAACCAGTCTTGCCGGCCTGAGTTTGGGCACCGACACCAGAGCAGATACCAGAGGGGCCGGCGCAGCAGCCGGAACCGCAGTCGGCGGCAGAGAGACATTGGCCACCGATGAACTGCTTGCCTGCGCCGTTACCGACGTTGCCGGTACCTGCAGGGTCGAAGGGCGGGCCACCGTTGGCCTGAGCGGCGGCGTAGGTGGCGAACGCGAGGAGAGAAGCGATGGTGAAGGACTTCATGATGAAAGATGCTGGGGATATGAAGGAAAGAGAGTGTGTGGGGACAAGTAATGCGGTGAAGAAAGAGCACCTGTGCTCGAAGAAGAAAAAAGTGTGATGAAAGGTGAGGAGAAGCCTGGAGAATAGGAATCGTCTTGGCCGACCGACTTATAAGGATGATCTAGAAGCTGTGCTCGCTAACGACCGTCAGATCCGATGGATACCCACCCTTTGACAGATTCGATTATCCACAAAACAGTTCGCCCTGAAGCTCCTTTCCCGCTCATTACCCGTTTCTCGAGACAATGCGCTTCAAGACAAAGTAACTTGCTTCCCTCTTTCTTCGAGCTTCATCCAGCTTTTGTCTCTCTGCTCCTCTTTGATTCCCACCAAGCCCGCATGGTGGCAAGAACGGGAATCATGCTCCATAAACAGATGAAACACGAATCATGCGTTGCCCTTGCCCGCGTGAGTAGATCGACAACCGACGAACCCTGCTCCGCTCCGCAACTAGCCCGCATTTTTCCGTTTCACGCACATGCATCGTCAAGAGCCAGCTCAAATAGAACTTTTGCAACGAGCGTGAAGTCCCTGTGGCGTGAGGTCAACCCTCGAGTCCCAAACCGATTTTATTCCTCCTAACTTACAGCCGGAACTTCATCACGACTCCCGTTTCGCTGCATGGTCTCGATCTTGGCATTGCCAGCAAAACTCCTCTGATTTTTCGAAGATTTGTCGATCCTGTCTTGTTCTACACCGCCATTGACTGTCATGGGCGACGCCGATATTCATCCTTTTCGTCGACGTCGTTCATCGCGATCGCCTAGGACTTGCCATAGCAACCACCATACTATCCAGCGTCTAACTCACGCTCTAGCTCATCAGGAGTCATCGGATGCATCTCGCCGTCGGGTATGGTGGTCAGCGACGACACTGCGTCGACCCGACGACGTCTGGGCTGTTCTGGTGCTTACGGGGTCTACACTGGCTACACGGAATCAAAATTGATCTGTATAAATTACTTGACCAACGCGACATCGCTGCATCGTCATGGATCAAAGATTTCAAGTCAATCCTACAGGGCTCTTCTATCCATGCTCTATTCTGAAGTCTCAAAAAAACGACTCTATAGTCGGAAAATAATCGACGCGCTCATGAGTCTGTGGCGAAGCTCGTTAGTAATTGCTCGCCTACATATTCGTTCCGACATCGGAATCGGACTCGGCGGCGTAGGCAGTCCGAACTTGTTTTAATATCCAACGAATTGCTAACTATTTTGAAACCCGTCGCATGAATCAGCTTCATCAGCCAACTCGTAATTTTCTCGGTGACGGTCTTCGAGCGCCGCATATTAATATCAGCATCCAGGACAGATCGATTTTGATTCAAGAGTGACCTGTAGTGCTGCTATCGGGAGCACCCTGTCGTTCTTCTTTATCCGGCAGATGCGTTCTTTTTTCAGCTCTACCCTGGAACGATTGACCAAGGGTAGGCAACGCTTCCAGTTCTGGCCAGAATTCATCAAGATATCCTTCTGTTTAACAGCCGAACCGTCGCCCTTGAAGTCAATAGTGTGTGATTTGTTGCAGCGTCCACTTCATTGACGGATCCCATCCGAATTTCTCAGGGCGTGTTCCAACGGATTAAAATACATAGATATCGAAGCATAACTGAACGCTGGGTGGAGTTACACTATATGATACAAGGCAGGTAAGCAAACAATGTTCATTTGATTCATTTTGGAACAATCATATCTTTTCCCGTCCCCAGCCGGTGGAGCCTCCTAATTTCAGTCGATAGTGTACACAATATCATCGGTCATTTTTCCTTCAGTGACCTCGCTTTCCGTTCGTATTTCCTCGACTAGCTTCAACTCTGAGGATTCCATGAGAAGACTGAAACGTGATTACTTAGTTAGCCATTTCACAAATCGTTAAACTTCCACTCACGCGATGTTTGACAGGAGGAGGTCGAGCCGCGGGCGCGACGTACTGAACCTGGACATTTGATCTCGACGGCGGCGGTGGTCCCCAAACCATCTGAGGCTGCGGCGGAGCAGCGACATATATTGGGCCTGGGCCTGGTTGTTGTACCGCAGGCGCCGGAACGTATTGAACTTGGACCGGGGCTGAATGCGGTGGCTGCTGATAGATCGCAGGCTGCGACATTGTCCTCTTGCGCGGCCCATCCGGACGAGGAATCCATATCGGCGGCGGCTCCCTCTTCTGCGTATGGTGGCTACCACTACTCTCGCGACGCTCCCGATCGTGTTTCCTGTGTCCCGATCCGGAACTCTTGGCCGTCGGCGGCGCTGTGGGAGGTATGCTTTGAGTTTGACTTGGGTTTTGCCCGTTAAAGGGCGATCTGAATTCCGAGGCGTAGTGGCTGGTATTGTGCACCCATGACATGACGCGGCGCTGCTGCTTTGGTTTGTTACCCGGGGCGCGGGACTGTGAAGATGCGATGCTAAAGGCCGCGATGGTCTTATCATCGTCATCTTCGTATTCGTCGTCGCTGAACTCATCGCGGGTCGAATCGCCCCAGACGGAGCTCGTGGACGTAGCCGCCGTCCCATTATATTTAATGCACGGAGCAGGATAACCCTTGCTTTGTGTGGGTCTTTGTGGGTGTGCAGGTGCATCACTATATCTTCTATGGTGAATCCCCGGCTGAGGACGAGGGGGTGGAATCATCTGCATCGTTTGTGGTTGTGGGGGATATTGCTGCATGAGGGGCTAAAGGCGCGTGAATGAGACTCCAGTGGGTATTTCTACTATGCACGATTCTGCCTCGTGTTGCGGGGTTGATTCGGATTCATCAATGAGAGGAGACGTTCGACGGACGGCGTTCTAATCTAGGCGCGGAAGCTGTGGACCGAGGGTCTGGATGAACCATGCGCCAAAGATTTGGAGTACGAAGGAAAGTTAAGATGAGGAGTCGGCTTAGAGCTGAATATGCCTGTGGTTGTGATGGTTCAAATTTGGACAGATACGGATACTTGGCCTTCCAGTACGAATTTTTTTCGAGTTCCCAGACCGGCGCTTGTGGATGAGCACCAGACATGGTGGCGCAGATGCGGTATCACCATCGTGGGCGGCCTCAGATGAAAAATAATTCGGCGCGGCCGCATGGAGTGGATTGAACTTCAAGAAGCTGTTGCCAACCTTGGTCCGCCTGTCATGAATGATGCTGTATTTACTCTGACTGAAAACAAGAAATGCCGAATTTTCCGGGCAGATTCTTGACATCCAGAAGAAGCTTATGTTTGCTGCCGATCGACCATCGGAGAATTCTCGACGTTCCGTTGTTGTTGTTTATTGACGTGTCACAAGAACCATCATGATACACGTGATTAAAACGTGACCGTTTCTCTCTTTGCCTTTTCCGCCAAACCAAGTCCCGACGGCGCAGCGGTACCCATACCAGCAGGTGCAAAGAACGGCTATCGTCTGGTCACTGCCAGTGCAGTTACGTGTACTCAATGTGTACTTACCGCACGCTTCATCGTGGTGTGAGTACTTAGTAAGCTACTTACCCTTACTTCAAGTCACCACGAGTTACCAGCCAGCGGACGCCGTATTGCCTGCTAAGACGCGAAATACCACGCACTCAACTTCGCCGGCAAAATTACTGGCTATGTGTTCCTCTCCGCCTTTTCGCTGGCCCGTCTTCGGGACGTCATCTGCTCCGGATTCCGAGAGGCTTCTCACCTCTTCCGAGTCTCACATTTTGCTCAGCTTGCCTATCGTTCGGTGCAGTACAACTCTTGTCATTTGTGGGAATTGACTTTGCCTGTACCTTACCTTCAACGGCGCCTGTTTATGCTCCGTCGTTTAGAGATTGAATTTCTCCTTATGCTTAACTTGTTCGGTTTGACGGGACGGGCTCAACGTCAACCTCCCACGTTTTGTAACACGTGGGTCTTCAACCTCTACTTCCAAGTTGGATCTCTTTCATGTGTCCTCGCAGGCAAACAAGAATTGAGGCTTCAAGGATCGAGCTATCAAACGGAATGTCGAATCGTCTAGCTAGAATTAAGTCCAACGGCTGCCTGACCAATGCCTTTGAAAGCTTACTATTGCCGCCTTGTTACCGTTTGGGAAGTAGTCGACGCCTTCATTAGTTTGTCCGATCCCGTGCTCTTTGTATTGGCGCCCACAAAGCTATCTCCCGCTCTTTCTCATCCTTCCGCCATGACCGTTCGCAAGATTTACTCTGGACCTCGCGCTTTAGTGCTGGGCATTGACGTTGGCACCACATACAGTGGCCTCTCATACAGGTAAAGAATATTCGAGCTCGAATTCGAGCTAAATGCACTGTTTTTATTTAGCATTCTGGAGCCCGGAGGAGTACCCGTCATCAGACCAATTACACGGCAAGTGCTTGAGCCTTTCCAGCCCCAAACTACTAAACGGTTTGCAGCTTCCCCGGTCAACAGGACGTAGGAGGCGATTCCAAAGTTCCGACCGCCATCCTCTACGACAAGTATGGCATCGTGCGTTCGGAGGGCGCGGACACAATACTGCCTACCTCGCTGGAAAAGGCGGACGACGAAGGCTGGGAACGCGCACAATGGTCTGTAACGTATACGTACACAACAGCATCCAAACCATCTCAAGTTAACTTCTTCAGGTTCAAACTTCACTTGCGCCCAGCTGCCAATGGACCAGATCTTCCGCCCCTCCCCCACCGAAAGACTGCAACCAGTGTCTTTGCCGATTTCCTGCAATACCTGTTTGAGTGCGCGAAAACCTTCATCATAGATTCAAACGGCGCGGATCTATGGGCGTCGTTGCAGCATAATATTCGTTTCGTCTTGACTCATCCGAATGGTTGGGAGGGGAAACAGCAGAGTCAAATGCGCGATGCTGCTATAGTCGCAGGTCTGATTCCGAATTCCGAAGCTGGGCACGACCGACTCCGTTTCGTTACCGAAGGCGAAGCCAGCCTTCACTTTTGCATTCAGAACGGGCTGGATAACAGCACCATCGATGTAAGTTTGTTTCTTCGCAGCTCCGGGTCTCATCTCAATTCTGATTCGGTACAGAGTGGAGGAGGGGTAGTTATTGTGGACGCTGGAGGAGGAACAATCGACATCAGTTCGTACCGAGTAGTGAAGAAATATAATGGACACAAGGAGTACGAAGAAATTGCCCCTCCGCAATGTAAGAGATCATTCTCTGCTCACTTTCTCCGGATGTGGAACAATTTCCGGGTCAGGTCTATTCCAGGGTTCAATATATGTCACTCAGCGCGCGCATGAATATCTCGAAGGTGACAAATCAAATCCAACTGTATAGTGCGGATAGATGTCCTGATGTTCAACTTCACTTCAAGTCGTTCTCCGGGACTCTAAATACGCGGACGATATCGATTCTATGGCGCAGATATTCGACACCTCTGCCAAGCTGACTTTCAGAGGAGGGTCGGACGAGTTTGCGTTCATCAAATTCGGTGCCGCTCGCGACCAAGACCCCGCTCATAACATCCGTAACGGACAACTCAAGATCCCCGGGTAATTCATTCATTTGTTTGTTTGTTCCTATATCCTTCAATGATTCTAACTGTGCTATGTAGGTCGGATGTGCAAGAATTCTTTGAGCCATCTATCACAGCGGTAGCCAATGCGGTCAAGGAGCAGTGTGTATCTGCGTTGGGGAAAAGCACGATTTCTGTGCGTTGTGCCCTGGCGATCCCGATCCCATATCGAGCTGACGGTTTGGAAACTCCAAGTCTGTATTCGTCGTCGGCGGATTCGCAGCGAATGACTATTTCTTTTCCGAGCTCAAAGCTCGCTTGCAACCTCACATCGGACTCAACGTTACTCGCCCCGACGCTCATTTGTCCGTCCCGTCCCCTCTTATTCTTATTTCTTATGTAAAATCTCTGTACACTCATGCATGTCGATTTAATTTCTTTTCTCAGGAACAAGGCCGTAGCAGACGGTGCTGTGTCTTTCCACATCGACCACCACGTGTCTGTGCGCGTCGCGAGGTTCACGTACGGTGTGAAGTGCTCGGAGGCGTATAATCCCTCCAACAACGAGCATTTTACCCGAGCTTCGACACGATATGTGGGCGTATCGGGCGAGACGCTTGTACCTGGTCGGTTCAGCGCTATTCTCAAGAAGGTAAGAAGTTATATTGAATGGTATTAAATGAATATCGAATCAATCAATCTTATCCGTATCTTTTATATTTAGGGCACACAAGTCGCGGAAACTAAAGAGTTCTCAGAGACTTACATTAGACGCAGCGATGATCCTGCGGCGCTCGACAGATTCAGCACCGAACTCTATCTCTATCGGGGTCGAGGTGAGAGTCCTCAGTGGTTTGATGTTGAACCGGGTGCGTGCCAGTGTTGATTTTTCTTCAAATCTTTCTTTCTCCTGCAAAGTAAATCAATTCCGCCTGAACTAAGTATGTAATACCTGCTTAGAATTGTATGAAGTCGCCTGCCGGATCGAAGCGGACACTTCGCGAGCCATTGCCAAATACCCACTGCTGCTTCGACTTCGACCCGGAGTCACGGTCCCTCCCGCGGCTGTTAACGTTTATGAAGTCAATTTCCGCGTAGTGTTGTCTCTTGGTCTTACGGAGCTGAAGGCTCAGATCGCTTGGACAGAGAATGTATGTAGGCTTTTCTTTTCTTTGCTTGCTTGCAATCAGAATCATATAAGTATCTGATAACATTCCTGAATGATGTAGGGAAAAGAGATTAAGTAAGTAATAGTCCGTCCGTTTGAACTAAATATCCTATCTCTCATTCTTCCTTCCACAGAGGGCCTGCTGAAATTTTGTATTGAGCAGCCTACCTTAATAAGTAGTTACTGTAAAATTATCATTCCTCAACCACGTCGAACTCTGACCCGATCTCAGCTTGACCGAAAAGGTTCCATGGGAACCACGATCCATGTCACGTATAGCCTGCCTCCGTGTTTAGAGTTGGCCGGCCAATTGTTCGTGAATACCGTTGCTGATTCCGAATAGATTTCGGAAGCACATGATGTTTCAATTTAACATTGACATCCTCAAATTATAAGGTACTGGTTTTGACAATAAAAATACAGCAGGGTACAAATTCGGATAGATTCGCTAGCAGCAATTACTCGGACTCTTCTGAAGCGCTTTCTCTTCCGATTATATTCTTCTCATAGATGGCGGAAGTCTTGCCAGTATTAGCATTTTCAATCTGAGGCCGACAGTTGTGATTTCGATAGAACAGTTTCAACAGCAAGCCTACCTCGTAGCGAGGATCTTCCTCGCTGGCATTGACATTGCGGTCTGCTTGCACGCCGGGTTCGGTGAGAACGTCGAGAATTGTGCCAACGGACTCCGGAGTGTTGGAATCCGGGCCTGCATGGGGCGGGTGAGCGTCGCTCGTAGTGACAAAGAAATAACGCACCTCCAATGGGCTTGTACCGAACAGTCTCGCCTTTGCTGAATTGTGGAGCCATTGTGAGGTGTGTGAGGAGGATTTGAGATGAATTGAGTTTGTGTGCTTTAGCCTTTGAGTTCGATATCGTGAATTGCGTTGGGTTATATAGGATCCACGCAGAGCCATTACCGCTCTAAATCGTCATTGAATGTCTCAATAGGAAAAGCGTTCCGCCTTCTTCAGAATTTATGGAGACATTGATATCCGTCGATTTGTTTCAGGATTCCGGTTAGTTGAACACAGGAAGAGGGCGGTCGATCCGGTTACATTTCCCCGTGTTCCTGTTTCGCAACCTGCAACGGAGAAATCCCTTGCCACATGTAAATTGCGCTCTCAAGTGGAAGGAAGCATGCACTCTTAAGCTTTGCAATCGTCGACAGTTCAACCTCCCATCACTAGCGATTCCCACGGTTCAATTTGTAATCGAAAGCACATTTGGTGAAGAATCAGCTGTACACCGTAGTTCGCAATAGGTGTACGTGCTGGACGCCAGCTACAAAACTTATTTGTGTTATCTACAAGGAGAATAATCGTCAAATAATTATCGAGGTTCCCTCACATTCCAGAATCCACAGAACTTGAACAGAAACCTTACTTGAATTTGTTTTGAATGGATTGAATATGTATGTGTAGAAAAGGATACCAAGAGCACCCATGCCAACATGTCTGAGCATGCGGAATCCAGATGAGCGCTTGAGCTCTCAACCCGGTTGAACTTCCGGCATTCCAATCGATAAGCGACGTGATTTACTCGGACATATCAATTAAAGCTCACGCAAACAGCTCGTGGTCCGTGCGCTCGGGCCCCGGTATAAATTCTCCGCCTCGTCTTCTTTGCAACTCATACTTACCTTGATGGCACAGGCCCCTTCACCTACCTGGGTTTGTGGGCCGTGGGAACACTCCATAGCACGGCGACCCTGTCCATACAGAGTGCGCCTGCGGCTTGTATGTGCTTAGGTGCATGCACCGTCTCAATATTTTCCTGTCCCACCACGGCCACTCGGCTGGGTGGGCCTTTTTTTTTTTCGACCCTCCGCTCTCCTAACCCTAACCTTAATTTGATCGTGAAATATATCGCTTTGACCTTGCATTTTGGGCACTTTTTGATCCTCCATCCGCAAGAGGATGGTGCCGCGGTTGACTGAAATCCTGCTGCGATAATTGTCAATGAGCTGGGACTGGTTATTCGTTGTACAGGTTTTGGAGATCGATGATTCTCTTAGTCAGACTCAGGTTGCGTGCAGTGAATTCGAAATATTATCCAAAGGCGCCTGAAGATCCTCATTCATATCTTCGACATCTCTCAACAGCGAACTCGGAGTCCACATGGAATTGATCATGAATATCACGGCTATATTACCCGTTTTTTGCCGAGTATGTAATTTGCAGCGCGAGACCGGGTAAGTATCCGACTTGGCGAGCTGGCGAGGTGAGTGAGTAGGTTATAAAGTAGCGAGCCAGAGCGAGCCGCGCACTCGAAAGTTTCACGTACGAACACCCTCCTACCAATCATGTTTCTCCCCACTACGTCGCTCCTCCTCCTTGCAGCTTCGGGAGCTGTAGCGACATTCCCGACACGAGTTTTATTCCAGTCACCGATCTTCCTCGAAAACATCGCCGTCCGACCATCATCTCAGCTTCTCCTTACTTCCGTGGTGTCCCCCACTTTGCATACTCTCGATCCCACAGCGCAAAATATCACCTTCGACGAGATATACACATTCCCAAACGCTACCGCACTGACCGGAATAGTCGAATATCGGCCGGACGTCTACGCCGTCGTCGCCTCGCAGCTCAACAGCACCACCAGAGTGGCAGAGGCAGGGAGCGTCGTTATCTGGAGCGTCGACTTCACCTCCGGCACACCGATTCCGCGTGCGGTCGCGCGTATTCCACAAAGCACCCTCACCAACGGACTCTCGAACGTCCCGGGACACCCAGACCTCGTCCTCGCCGCCGACTCCCATCTCGGAGCCGCATACGAGATCAATATGCGCACTTCGGCCATGCGTGTCAGGATCCAAGATCCAGCCATGGCCCCCGGCGCTCCCCCTCCGGCCCTCGGCATCAACGGCCTCCACGCCCACCTCAACCACCTCTACTTCGCCAACTCCCAACTCGGGACTTTCAATCGCGTGTCTTTGGCCGGAGGCGCGGTGGAGATGCTCGGAAACATAACAAAATTCGCGGTCGATGGGACCGCGTACGACGATTTTGCGATTGACGAACAAGGGAGGGCGTTTGTTGGGATGCATCCTGGTGCTGTGCAGTTGTTTTATCAGAGTAAGGATGGGAGTTGGGTGCAGGAGACTGTGGCGGGCGATACGAATGGGAGTGCTGTGGTCACTGGGCCGACTTCTGCGGCCTTTGGACGGAGGTGCGGGCGCCATACGAAGACGCTGTATGTGACCACTGCCGGTGGTAACCTCGTCGCCGTCGACACAAGCCGGCAGACTTGAATCTAAGAACGTGATGTAATGTACCGTAGTCCACACTTTAAAGTAAAGGCTTGCTCATTGCTTAATGTGACTGGTGGTAGGCGCGACTCGGACGGGCGAAGCATCCATGTCAATGGGGAGCGATTCGTCACACCACACAATGCGCAGAAGGTGAAGAGATCCTGCGATGAGACGGGTTCATATGAGTACCTCAGAAGACATCGCCGTCAATCTCCCCATCTTACAGCTGGCCGTAAACGCCACTAGCTCGCAAGACGATCATGCCTCGATCCGACGACGCGAGGCGGAATAGCCTCCTAGACGCATGCAACTGCATCGACGCTCGCACCTCCTTCATCCCCGTCTCCGCATGGGCCCACAGCAACATCCATGTACGCTGCTGCTCTAAGGACACGGCGCCGACGCAAAGCAAGAGCGTGCACTACTCCCCCCGTTCACCTTCAGCTACGCTTGCTGCAGCGGTTTTCAGCAGCGCCAGCATCATCCTCAGCGTCCGCAGTAGCCCACCAGCACGCAACGTACAAGCCCCAGCTCCAAAAGCAAGCGATGCATCGAGGTGTGCATGTAGTCCATTCTCGATTGATAGAGCGCGTAAGGTGACCGCAGTGGGATAGTCTGATGCATGCAGGCAACAGAAGTAAGAGAGAGAAAGTGCGGAGGGAATGATGGATGAGAGGCTGCCAAGGCCTCGAAAAAGTCCGAGCCCAGCGTCGGGCGCTGGAGAACTTAGAGAGACCAGGAAGGCATTTCGAGGGCGGCACATTAGCAGTTACATGATCGTCCCCCGCACCTACAACACCGACGAGCAAGCAAGACAAGTACGCCGCCCCCGCCGTCCCGAATCCCCCATTGGCCAGCCCTGTTCACCGAGGGCACTCCTCGTACAGCGTTCCAATCAGGTCAACAGACACCGCAGCAGCCGTCCAGTGACTCCTTCACCAGCCTGAGAGGTTAGAACGAGTGCAGCTTTGTCACGGTCATTGCCGCTCGTCACGTATCCACACCCCACCCCGTTCGTCCCGAGGCCACTCCACCCATTCTCCAGCTCACCACGACACATGCTGACAGACGAAGGACAGGAAACATGAGATCGAGAAAAGAGCCATGAGAGCACGTCACAGTATCGTTACTCCAAGCGCCCATGGACACGCCGGTACGCTCGAACGAATCCGCATCGCAGTTTCTCAACCGGATATAGGGTAGCGCATTGTCGTTATCAGACGGGGCGAAGATGCTCTGCGAATGAATGTAAGAGTAGTGATGAGGGACAGGGCGGGAGAGCGGGCCAGCGGAAGAAGAGAGAGCGCGAGAGAGGCTGGAGAACAAGGCATGGCGGCGGAAGAAAACAATCAGAAAAGAAAAACGTAGAATTGAGGAAAAAGACGAAGAATGGGGAAAGATAGCAGGAGACAAATCGAGAATGCAGCTTGATCGTCAATGATCATGACAGCGCACACGCGACAACAAGTCCTGGATGAATCGTCCAGAAGCAAAACTCGGAAAGAAGGAAGAAAATCGATGTCACACACTGCAGAACAGTATCCATTCCATTCCACTCCTCATGTCCGCGTCCGTACCACCACCGACCCCTTACTCCCACCAGACCCAGACCCGAGCTCCTTCCACCACGACCCCGACGCCGACGTCGACATATTCTTCTTCGCAGCTCGTCCTGCATCTCCCCCACCTCCGCCTCCACCTCCACCTCCACTCACCTTCCCCCGCCTAACCACCGTCGACAACCCCGAACTCACGCCTTTCCGCCCGCCGCCGGGGAAGATCTTCTCCTTCGCCTTCTCGAGTTTCCTGCCGAGGCTGGGTTTAGGTTTAGGGTTGGATTTGGGTGTCGTCGCGGGGGAGGCGTCGTCGGAGTCATCATCTGCGTCCTCGTCCTCATCGCTCCCCTCCTCGCGTTTCTCCAAGGGTAATGCCACCTGTTTCCCTTTCTTACTCGCAGACACGCTCGACGCGCCAGACACCCCAACGCCAACGCCTGACTTCACCGTCGGCGCCAACTTCTCCCACTCCTTCCTATGCAGTCGGTATACAGCCATAGTCGCGCGTGCGTCAGTAACCTAGACCCATCACTCATCAGACCACCATATCAAAACCAGAAAAACCAAAGACAACGTGATAACCCACACTAGAATGCTCCCCGCCCTGAATCGTCGCCCCCACCTCCTGCTGCACCAACTTCCGCAGCGCAATCCGCTTGCTCTTCACCAGCCCCGACTTGCCCGCGTAGTACTGCGTGTCGCGCGTGGCGGTGTGCGGGTGGGAGAGGAGGAGGGCTTTGAGGTCGTTGTGCACGGCGTGGCCGACGAGGATGCGGTCTTTGAGGAGGGCGGCGACGAGGGTTTGGACGGTTTCAAGGGGTTTCGCTGGGTGGGTGGGTGAGTTGACAGAAACGCGACAAAGTAGGAATAAGAGTCAGAAAAGGACTGGGTGAGAGTAGTGTACGGTTCTATAGGGAAGCTACGGCCATCCATCGAGACAATGAGATGCTGCGCTCAACGGGGGCGACCGTGACGCGACGCAATTTTAGCCAAAAAATCATTCAAACAGGCAAAATTTCGCCGATTTTCGCGATCCCAGAGGGCGACGGGATCCATCGTGACCGTGAACGTCGCCTCGCGACAAAATGGTACAGTAGAGTAGGAGGTAGATGTAGATGGAAGAAGGAAGAGATGAAAACTCACCATGAACCATATCCTTCTCCCTAATCCCACTAAACTCAGTCCGATAATCCGCCACCCGCTCACGCGGGCGTACAAACTCATCCAGCTGCACCGCTCCGTAGAAATTGACCAGACTGACGCGTGCGAGGGCTGACTCGACGCCTTCGGGGCCGACACCCACCATCTCGCAGTCGAGGGCGAGGTATTTGCCTGGTCTGTAGATACATGAATTAGTGGTCAAATCAACGGCGTAGCTAATGTAAAGCGCCGTATATTGGGCCTCCTCCGAGGCCACCACTAACGGGCGTGGCAGGCCGACTTCGTCGGTCCGGAGACGGAGGCGCAACGCGTACACCCGATCGCCGCAACCCAACGTTCCGCAAAAAAAGAAAGGATAAAAAACGCCGCGTACTGTCGTTGCACATCCGAGTACTCCACCTGCCCAAGAATCATCCTCCGCAGCGTTGGTATCGATTCGCCATTCTTCATCGTCTCCTCGGAAGTACTGCTCTCTGCGACAGGTATTTGTGGGGCTGGTGGCACTTTGACTGCATCTGGGCTGGAGCGAGGAGAACGAGACCGTGAATGTTGAATCTTTCGCCGTTTTCTGGGCAGTTCTTGGCTGGATTCGCGTTTTCGAACGGCTTTTGGGAGGGTCTGACGTACAGACGAGCATTAGTGTAACATTTTTTGTGGGTAACAGATCGATTTAGCGACCTTTTTAAGAGCTAGCCAGTTAGAGGATGGAATCGAGGGTTTCAGCGTCGTCGTCTTGGCCATGCTGGGCTTAATCGGACACCTCGAGGACGAGGACGAGGTGGTCAGAAAAGGAAGGTAAATGACCTAAATAGGAATCGGCTTCTTCAACTAACAACCATAAACAGGGAGTTTTCCGCATAAAAAAGCCTCATAGCGTGCTAGAGGGATGAGCACCAAGACCAGTTTCTGCAAAATTACTGCCGCATTCTCCCCAATTTTCCCTGAAACATCCAGCCGAAAGCTCCCATGAAAGGCTGTTCTAAGTAATCGGCGGCACATTTCAACAAAAAAAGTAAATCAGTCAAGTCAATGATAGTACAGAACAAATCCTTGGGCCGGGGAGACTACAGAAAATACGGTTCGCGCAGCAGTGCTATGCGTCTAATTTTTCACCGATTTTCCCAATGTCAAAGCCGCAAAAATTTTCAACACATTACCCGGTCCTCACAGGCACATTCAAGCGGAGAACTGATAGGAAAAAATCAAAGCCATCCCCGCAAATCGCAACCCAGAATGAACAAAAAACAAGACCGTCGTCTGGAAGCTGCCGGCGACGTCGGGAGTTGAACCCCCGGACGATCCAGCCCCATGGTCGGGGTCACGTCCGGGGGCCTCCTCGGCTTCAGCGGGAACACAACAGCTCAGCCAGAGCGACGTAGCGGGTTCGCTCGAATATCGCTCGAGGCGGAGAGCGTACCGCCGTAACCCAAATTGTCATTAGGGTGTTTCAGATATCCCAACTTCGCGCCCGATTTTGGTTCCAACTTGATGTCCGATTTTCTAAGTCGCAAGTCCGAATTTGAGTCCGATTTCGAAGTTGGGATGCAAGTCGTGCACAGGACCACGACTTGCATCCCAACTTTGACTCCAACTTTCACTCTCCAACTTTCCGCTCAACTTCAGCTAATTCCTACGGCCCAAAATTGACCTCAACCCTCGAAATCGGACTCCAAGTTGGGACAAAGTTGACACCAAAGTTGGACCCAAAGTTGGGCAGAATTGAGATATCTGAAACACCCTATTGTTTTGGTCGAGCCGGAGACCGACTTGGCTTGTCGGTGCTTTGAGCGGCTTGGTTCGTGAGTTAGAACCGCGAACGCCCCCGAACAATCTGCGACCGTATTCCCATGCATCCACTAATTTTTGTCCTTTCTATACCAACAAATCTACACCGATTAAATTTAAATCCCAGTCGTCTTGACCAGCCACTCTGCAAGAAAGAAGTTGATTCGAGCTCGGCGCATCGAGATGGCAATTAGCAAACGCACCCCGCGTAAGTTCATATGCTGCGAATGTGCTGGCTGCAGCCGGAATACTGTACGCATATATCACATCAATACCCGTAATAAAAAGTCTGAGGTCAGGAGATGCGATCTCACCTTCGCAATACTAACACGCCATAAAAGTCCATCGTCAGCTAGAGATATCATACTCATAGAAAATAAAGACTTACACGAAGGGGTTAACCCGCGAAACAGACCCGCTCTACGACCGCAATTCAATCATATGGAGGGGAGACAAAAGCAGAAAGAAACGCACAATCCCCCCTCAGCCACGACCGCCCCGAGTTCCCTGGCAATATACTGCACAGGCGTCCCCGTCGGTGGCGTCTCCCTCAGCTGAATGCGAGATTTAACCACATCTGAAGAGGTACAGAACATCAGTTCAAGGGACAGTCCGATGAGTTGAGAAGCAATAGACGCACCTAACGGGTAGCAAGCTAGCCAATACGCGAGCTATTTACCGGAACCAAAATCAGCAAGGTTGGAGGAATTGGGAAGAAAAGGAGAGAGGAGAGACACGAAACGCACCCCGCCAGTCGACCCGCTCGCTAATAGCGCCCACACAGGAATATTCTGCTCGCCGTACTTCGCCGCGAATTTTCGTTTCGAAAATTCATATGCTATAATCCAGATCATCCGTTTGAGTCTGGGACGCGAGGCAGGTCAATCGAATGCCTCACCAGAGTAAAATCTAACAAATCCACCCCCAGTCAACGCATGCAAACGAAGGAGAGCAGCAGCGAACGCACCCAGCATAGGCAGGAATCTCCTTTGCAACCGTCACCTAAATCGGAAGAAACAGAAACACAAATCTTCAGCAACTCGATGCACAATGATAAAACGACAAAACGAAACTCACCCAATACCCCCTCATAACACCCTTCCGAAACCCCCACTCCAACCACATCTCTCTCGCAATCACCCGCAGGCGTTTATCACTTTCAGCTCCGTACTGTCCTTGCATACGCACCTTAAACATCTCCACTGCAGATATATTATCCATCAGCACACGATAACACGGAGGATTGAAAGGAAGAAAAAAAAAACACGACAACAACGCCCTCGTCCCCTCGCCGCGTAAGAATAATAATCACCGCAGAAGAATAACAGAAGAAACAGAAAGAAAGAAAACAACCACCCACCCGGACTCGCAAGCACCGCATTAACCGCCCCTGCCATACTCCCCGCCAACGCAATCTCCGGCAACGACAACGGAAACGGCGAGATAATCCGCTTCGATGCGCCGTATGCAGCAAAGAGCAAGGAGTTGACGCCCGCTACGCCGAGGAGGGGACTAGCCATTCCCTTATACAGTGCGAAGAACCCTTCTTTGCGGATGGTTTGCATCAGAATGTCCATAGGGCCTTTCTAGACGTCGGGACAGTGGCCGGATATTCGGTGAATTCCCGAATGATAGACAAGAGAGAATCACGCACGAACATCCCCTCTAATGACACAAATTAAACCAAAGAAACCACCTTCAGCCCGCGCCTCATCATCACAAACAAATGAGAAACTTGACACGAACTCGGAGCGATCTGCGCACGCGTCTTCACGGTATCGAGCGGCTGCCCGACGAGCACTTGCGCGGCGCCGCCGACGCTGCCTGCGATGAGCTCGTTGATTGTTCGGAGGGTGCTCATTGCTAGTTGGTGGAGGCTCAGGCACGGAGTCAGAGAGAGAGGGAGATGATGGGCGGGACGAGGAGAAGATCCGGAAAAGGAAAATGTCGCGACGGTGACGTGATTTTGTCAGCACGGGCCGGGGTACCGGACGTAACTCACAAATCGTGTTTCCAGGTCTACCACCACCACGATGAACGGAGTATGTCAGATTTCCGGCAAGATTTCCATAGTTCTCAGACTCAGAATTTGGAATGGCTGAAGCTGCTGAAGTGTCGAATCAATATATGTACCTAATTATTTCCAATACTTATCGGAATTGAACTCAAATTGAACTTCGATTTGCTAAAGCCTTACAGACAGATTTATACTATTTATCTACCCGTTTTACTTTTCTGTCCATTCAAACTGCAGTCTCGTTCAAAATGTCTCATGAAAACACCACTATGACACTGCCTGAATTCAAGTTAATATTGAACCAACTTCGGAAGTTCCTCGCATCTAACTTGCGGTGAGCACTTATGAAACGTTAGGAACCACAGGGACTCACAGCAGTCCGTGAGCTAGCTGAGCAGCTCAATAACTGAGACTGAAGAAAAAGCGCATCTCCAGCTGAGCTAGATTCATTGCTCTTCGCTTCTGATTTATCGCCTCGACAAGCTCGTCCTGTTCCTCCACAGGAACCCATCCACCGGAAAACGACACGGAGACCAGTGCAGAACAGCGTGAAAGCCAGGCTGAGAGCCCAAGCCGATCTGCGGACGTGTATCGCAGCAATTGCGTGTCCGACTTACGGTCCGGATCAGGTATGTGAAGCTCCAGATGTCGGAATCCGCCGATGCAAGGTTCATCACCGGTGTCGTCTTTTGCGTCGCGCCACGGAAACTTTATTCCAAGGTGGTCAGAGCACAGCATGGATAGAAATAGTTCTGGTAGAGGATCATTCATGTAAGATACCGCGACGCTGGAAAGCGCGGCGGGAAGATGTGGCCCATCTTCCACCGTACGACAAAGTATGGTAAGTTTCTTTGTGACAGGGAATATATTGTGAGACAAGATGGGGGAGACATATGGCGCCGCCATCGTCAGCGACGATAATTGTATATCTTGGACGAGATGGGAGGAGCATAAGTTGTTGGACCGTATTGTTATAAGGGATTCGGGGGAGATGGCCCCGGACCGCAGACAGAGGGAATGGATTTGTGGGTGCCGCTGAATGAAACCGCAAACCAATTGCAGATCAATCGAGCAGTCCGAGGCAATTGCTAAGGATGTAAGACTGCAGCTGACATCCAATGAAGTTAGAAGACCTGGGGAAAAGGAGGGGAGGTGTGGAATCGTGAGGGTTGAGTTGGATGACGAGATTGTTGCGACTGTAAAAAGAGGGGATCCAGAGGGGCATATATTCTGGACGTGCAACCCGCTGTCATCATGCAGCCAAGAGCTGTGATAACATTCATCCAGATTACTCCATCCTAATGCGCTCAAGATGCGCTCGGTCTGGTTCCACGGGACTGTGATCGCGAAGAAACGACGAAATGGCCACATACAGAGCCAGTAGATACTCTGGATCCAGTTCCAGAAAAGATATACCAATCCCGGTAAAATTAGCAGAATTA
Source organism: Favolaschia claudopus (assembly GCA_037176885.1). NCBI lineage: Eukaryota > Fungi > Basidiomycota > Agaricomycetes > Agaricales > Mycenaceae > Favolaschia > Favolaschia claudopus. Next base: position 2,661,967 of record JAWWNJ010000004.1, on the reverse strand, counting down.
AGCATAAGCCTTCGCCAAGCGTCATGGGATGCGAAGCCATGTAAATCAATTCTTTCTTGATTCCTTTGAGTGTAGGGTATACAGGGTTCCATCCGTCAATTGGACGTAGACGGCGATATTGAGAGACTATCACGTCAGAGTCAAACCTCAAGCCAAAGATTACAAGTGGGTGAGTGTTTTTCGACATGGAGGCCAGGATGATAGCTACGGCCGGGTCTCCCAAAGTCCGACCATGAATGACGAGATCGGAGAGGTCATGAAGTTGGCCGATAACATCAGGAAGGTTATACCAATCCAATGGAACGCATGGCCCTGTCCGCCACACCCACAACTTCCTAATTGGATGGATGCTAGAGATGATCGGGAGGAGGAAGGAATCTTCTTCTCGTGCCTGTATTTCTCCTGAAAGTATATCTGTCCTTGGGAATCTGTATCGTTCCGCCAGAGTCAATTTCAAGAGGGTGTTCTCTCGAAAAAATCGGCAGGTGTGGAAGACGTTCCAGAGGGAGCTTTTGTCGAGAAACGGGAAAATGATGTCGAAAATGTCTGGTGGGAGGCTAGTCATGGGAGTTTGAAGCACGGCTAGCAGGTTGCGTCGCTTCTGCTAAGTTGATAGAGAAGAAGACAAGACTCGGTGGGTTCCAGGACGGTGACACGTCGTCGTCGTTTAAGTACAGGGCATTAGAGCGCGGGCCGAAGCTGCCGGCCCATCACCACCGTTGCCACGCTAGTCTTTTGTTCTTCAAGAGAGCTCTTCTTTTGTTTCTCTCGCCGACCTCTTGTTCCACTGAGGCTATTGTCCTTGCTATTGTTCTGCATAGCAATTCGGACTACTGGCTGGAATACAAAGACCAGCCGACACCTGCCGGGGGGCCGGCGAGTCGTTTTGCTTCTGCTGCACCAATGACAGATAGCCTCGGATCCTTGCCCGAACGCCGGGCACTAATTCTTGAAAGCTCGACACTCAGCAGTCCCGCGAGGTTGGCCTCGGGTCATGCACAAACGGCAGAAGAAGTACCAGCCATCCACCGCATCCCCACAGAGCTCATCTGCGAAATTTTCACCCTGACTCTACCTTTCTCCCGTCGAGTTGGAGATCGCTTCGTGGAACAGGCTCCTTGGCTCCTTGGCCACATCTGTCAGGAATGGCGAGCGACGGCAATTGCATGTCCTCTACTATGGTCGACAATTACGCTTTACGCGCCACCGGAGCGGTGGGTCGGCCAAGCGAACCCCCAGATGATGATTCGCACTCAGCTGAATCGCTCTGGAACCGCTCCCTTACACGTCGTCCTCGATTCGCATCACGGCGACATCCTAGAGCAGTGTTCCGTCGACTCGATCGACCTCGTCATCGAGCAATGCCATCGATGGGAGACCGCACGCATTGACCTGCACTATACAATGGGCCCTCGAATGGGCACGCGTCTGGCAAGGATGAAAGACAGGCTTCCGGAATTACGTTCCCTGGTGCTGCTCACGCAGCAGCAGCAGATTCTCGGTGACATTCTCAGGGATACATTCGCCTCGGCTCCCCGCTTGCAGACCATTCTTCTCAGCGGCCACTCGGACCACCCCTACAGTCATTCTGTTTCCCCGAAAACTCGCTTTCCCTGGGCTCAAGTAACCAAATTCCGTGTCTCTTACGCACATCCCCAGGAATTCAGAGCGATTTTGACAGCATTGAACCCAGCCCATGTCGTCGAAATGGGGATGCTTACAGGACATCATCCCCCACAAGATGCACTGCACGTCGTACTCCCACGTCTGCTCCGCCTCAGCGCTCGACACTCTCTCGACTACATCACTGCACCCTCGCTCCAGGAATTATGGGTCGCTGGCAATTTCGCTGTATCCCTACCCAATTTCATCCAGCGTTCGGCCTGCCGCTTATTGAAACTAGTCGTGTACGACTGTGACGAGCCCCCTGCTCTCACTCCCGTCCTCCAGAACCTACCCGCGCTAGAGACTTTTTTCGTTTCGTTTGCCCATCGCAGCAAGTTTGCGGATCAGGCCTTGCTGTGGTCTGCCCTAAACATACAAACCAACATTAACTCGAACACCAAAATTATCTGCCCCAAACTCACACACGTCGCTTCCGGCGGTACATCACATTTCTCGGTTGACGTTGTCTCTTTCCTCGAGATGGTCCGGTCGCGTTATCCGTCCGTCGCTGAGCCGCAAGGAATGGGCACCCCGGAATCGTATTCGAGGCTTTCTTTCGCGCGCGTCTTCTATCAGTTGGATAAGGAAAACCATATTCAGGGCGAAGATGAGCAGATTGAGGCCCTGCGAAGCGAAGGTCTTGACATTGCGCAGGATAGCGAGTTGATTCCGTCTAGACACAATTATTTAGGTCACGATCGTCCTTGATTTAACGAGATCCGACGGCGAACTGACAAGCTCATTGATTGTCAATAAGTATCGAATATACCATTCGCTGCTTGCTTGGCTCGGGCGGTGGGTCACAATTTTTTGCGCAAGCACTGGAAGAGCCATCCTATTTTGATCCTATTGGCATGTCTTGCTATGTACTTAAATGACGAAAGTCCAGCCAGATGGCAGTCGACGCATCATTTTCGTTATTTCTTCGTCTTCGCACTTAGGCTCTTCTACTTAGTTGTTTGAAAGTTACCTTAGTTGTTTCTGGACTTCAAGTTGTTCCTGCATACTCGAAATTCCGATGCGCAATGAAATGTAAGTCACTCGCATCGACCTGGAGCACAGAACCTCATATTTCGATTTGAGGATAAAGAATAGGTATAACTATCCTGTAATACGCGACTCCCGCTTGATAGCACTATCGATCTGTTCTTGCGTTTCTTCCGGACTGAGCGACTCAGCCCGAGACGCAATATTCTTCAACGCATCCGGTAATTTCGAATTCGTCCTGCGGAATGGAAGGAGAATATCCCGCTCATAACCTCCTTCATACACCCGCATCAAGTCGAAAGTCAAGCGTCCCGCGCTACGGGACACTCGATCCATAACATGACGTGAATTGCCAGCCTCGTTGCCTAGACGAGTGGCATTGAGATAATCAGACATGAGGGAGCATTTTATTTGCGGTGGAAAGTATCGAAAGTCGTAAACAGTGGCCACTTCCTGTTGAGGGGAGCCCTCTTTGACGTTTTTGTTGATAACTGCCCACTCACGGACGAATGACGCGGAGATGGCAGATTTTTCGGCTTCGTAGTAGCGATGAAGGAGAAAACGCAGGAAGGCGTATTCCTTGGATTTATAGGTAAGGTGGATATCTGCGCGTTGTCGGTCCGATGAAGATTGGATTCGTCAGAGACTGCCAGACTCACTTGTGCGATACGCAAGAGACATTGAACAGAAATCACGATGCCCTGCCCGCCAGTCTTCGGTTTGACATCTTTGCGAGCAATACAGCACGCTCCAGCAGCCGGAACAGCGCCGCAAACTTCGCTTTGCGTTAACTATTTCGCACTTGAATTAATTAGACATTGTGCTGATCTAAAAAGAACGTAAAAGTAGTACCTGCAAATTATCGCAGGCCCGCTGCGATACAGTTTTTGCCTCAAACAGCTCGAGAATTTGGGCCCGTGCGTCGAAAGATTCAACCAAATTTGTCCAGGCTTGGAAAACGTATGATTCGGAGCAGTCGTGTCGAGCAGGTGTCCTTTCAAGCTCAGAAAACGCAAATCTGAGGGCTATGAGTAGGTGATAGTGCACCGTCGCCGATCTAAGAATATCGAGCAGGAGCCAAAGGTCCTTTTGAAACGACTCCCCTTCCCACCGCATGCATTCGACCGTTACATTCAGCAACCCATTCTCCACCGCGATACGGAGTACGCGATCCCCCCGTGGCCCCTGGAATAGTGGTTGTAAAAACCTGAGGCACTGTTTGATAATCCCGTATTTGTCCGATTCAGGCGACGAATTAGGGCTGGAGCAGCGCCGTGCCACCGTCATCAGAGTCTTCACAATTCCGAGAGGGATGAGAGCAAAACATAACGGATTGTGCATCGCTTCATCCTCTTTGAGGGTAACTCGTTGACCGTCTATATCGTCAGCGATGGTGACGATGTTCAGGGCAGTTGTCATGATCCACCCTGGTACTGAATTGGGTCTTGTGGCGTTCAAGGGAACCACAAACTGTAGCAATCGCATAATCAGACGAGCCAAGTCGTCCAGATCACCGTCAATCCCAGGCAAGCATATCATCCAGATGGATTGCATTTTGGCCTAAAAAATCATTAAACATGCACAGTGCCTCCTGGTACGTTGGCAGGTCGTCTCGGTAGGAGAGCACGGCCACCCCGCGCATCACGACGATACCGTAGCCAGGTGTCGAGGCAATCATTTCCATGTTAGACGGCTGGTTGCTCCAGTGGGCGCAGATTTCCATGAAATGAAGATGGAGGAGCCAAGGCTGTGGTACTCCGATCTTTCGACGTATGCGATATCCATAGGTCGAATAAAAATTGGTCCAAGCCCAAACCCGTGGCCACAAATCTACGATAGCTGCTGATGGGGTAGGGTGGCAGGCCCAGACGGACTTGAGACATATCTGCATCACAGTGACAGTGAATTTCCGCCCTTCAGGCCATGAGTCGGGGTCATCGTCTTCCTCCTCGAATTCCTCCTCTGTCGGAATACGCCTTGGGTCGAGAAGGTGGTAAAATATGGGAAGAAAGGTGGGAAGGCTGCGAATAGGGGTCTCGTTGATGACTTTCTGGAAACAAAGGAATTGGCGAAGAGTGGGATAGCTTGGATATGGACAGAGCATCGGCGTCACCATCTCTGGCGGTAAGATCGATATTTTGTCTCTCAAGTCGATTAAAAATGATGCCAAAACGCACCCGAGTTGATAAAGGAAGCTGGTCCAGAACTTCGACCTGTAAAACGGGATGCATGTGCTCCGTTGGGCCTTCGGGCGGAGAACTATGGGCGGAGGACGCTTGGAGGATGCCGGGAAAGAGTGATAAACTTCATGATCCGTGATCATTCGATCGTTGGGAGATCCGGCTCCGGCGGAACTGTCAAGAAAAAGCTCCGCTAGAAAATGGGAATGGACAAGGAATAGTATGAATGGTATGGCTAGAGAAAGCGATGGACGGTACATTCAGGATATTATCTTCATCGGGCACTCGACTTGGCGGCAATGACAAAAGACGTTCGTCAAAAACTTAAGCAAACGATCCGAGTTGGTACTACGGCTTTACTGTTGAACTTGTAGCCTATGTCGCAGCACTTTCGGACGCCATAAAGCCCATTTCAACGTTGAAAGCCCCTCCGAGTCTTTGTAGAAAATTCCGGCCTCCCTTTCAGTATTTCTCGCGTGTTATTTCCCCACCCCCTCGTCCCGGAATGGACCCGATGTCAAAGCCGCACTAGAGAACACAACTATTTTATGTGAGCAAGAGAGAGAAAGAAGAAAGGTGAATGGAGACCGGCCTCCAAAAGTGGACAGGAATTTTTCCAGATTGTTAGCGGGCGACGATTGGAACAGATTCCAAAAGAGTATGTCGATGCTTGAAGGCCGCCCATTTGAAATAGGAATAGAACCAGGATAAGTACTGAGAAAAACAAGCGTTCGGCACACATGGAGTGCATTTGCGGTGCATATGAAAAGGTCCGAAAAACGGTTCAAGCAAACAAGAACCTCGTTCGAATCGAGGCAGACGTCTGTGCATCTCGTCGATTCTTTTGTTGGAGCCAGGAAGGAAGAAAAAGATCTGAAAAGGAGAGCCGCAATTACAGCAAGCGAAAAGCAAGAAGTGAAGTAGGCTAGAGGTCCGAGCGATATGAATGTCCCATGAGATATTTTCCCCCGGGCCTTGAGTGTTCAATAATGGGCTCCGCAGTGCTGTAGCTCAAGCTAGGAAATCGACGCCAGGAGACCGGACTTTGAGTTGTGTGCGTCGCGTATTCAATTGGAAAGGCAATACTGTCCGGAAGCTCGTTCGATTCGTGTGTGGCTTATCAGCGGCGGAAACTTTTTATCCGGATCAGCTTTTCTGGGAGTCTACGGTCGAGGCTGGAGCGACGAGTTTCTGAGTTAGTATCTGGTTTGTTTGGCACTGAACAGTTTGAAATATCCAACTGGTAGGTGGCTTAAGTTACTTAGTTAGCGGCTGGCAAGTCGGAGTTCGTCGATTTCGTGTAAGTGATGAATAAGCGATTATTCCAGTGAGCATAGCGAGATATATCGAATGTATTGAAAAGTTCGAGAATCCGAGCCGTTCTAGGTAGATAAATTCGTTGGGATTCCTTGGGAAGGCCATTAAGGAAGAAGACAAGCAGCGAAACGGAAATTACCGAGCGTGGGAATGTTGATTGGGCTCTTGACGACCGTCGCTGACGATGAGCAACGATGAGCACTGGCAATGGCTGGTAGAGTCGTTCTCCGTTCTCGCTGTCACCCCCACAAAATACATTCCTTTTTGTCGCTCAATGTCCTTCGCTGAGGCTGCGCTGACCCTCCTCGTCGTCCCGCTTTTGACCTCAATGACAAACCCCAAGTCAAGCCCGACGTTCTTGATGCGACACCGATGCCTATCCACGAAACAGTTCAGCTTTGCGGCTCGTGTACAAGAAGCAGATCCGGGGAGAATTCGACGTTGTATTTCCGTATGTCCAAGGTTCTTCTTTCATTTCGAGCTAAGTTAACAACGTACTTTGCTTTCCATAGCGCTCCGCCGCCAATCCAGATTTCCCGTTCAAAATCACTCTTGAAGCCCCATCTCCCTCGCCGTCACACACACCCCGTCTCTCGCCTCTTCCTTACACGGCTAACGGTCCATTACATAGGGTCTTTTCTTGTGACGAGTTTCCCACTCACCGCCCCTCATTCAAGACGCATACATTGACCGGACATGCACCGTTCCCATCGACATCTCGATCGCGTGCGCACTCTTCTCGGTGCGTTAATCGTTCCCTCTATTCGCTCATCGTAGCTACAGACTGACGCGTCGTTTTCAGTGTTTTTCCTCGTCGCAGGAGGATTACATCTCCTCAAGCTCGACATGCAAGAGGACGACTCGATGATGAGTAAGATTCTTGAAAATTGCGCTGTTTTGTTCTTGTACGGGCAGCGTAGGATTGACTTACCTTGGGGACGACCAAGCGGGAGTCTCGACGTAGAGGAGACGCGGAGGAATACGGCGCGGGGGAGGCAATCCGCGCTTGAGTGTGCTTTGCGGCACGCGTCACGATATGTCGCAGGGCCCGCGCAACTCGATTCAGACTGTTCTGAGACTGTCGTGGTCCTGACATCTAATTTTTGGGATGTTTTCGCTCTTCGGAGCAACTTTTCCTGCTTGTTTCTCCCTCCTCGTTTCGTTTGATGCTTGGGCTTCTTGATACCGGTTTCGGGTGATTTTCCTGGCCAGGAATGTCTTCCTCCCAGACTGTCTCGACGCCGTACTGATTTGCGTTTACAGGCTTGTCGACGTTAATCCCTGGAGTTTCACCCAATGGTATGTCGTGCACGCATCCGCTTTGCTCGCTCACGTTTCACAGTTCACAGATGCGGGTTTATGACCCTTGACGTCTATGCCGTGCGTTTGAGATGGCTGCTCACAGAGCTTCACGCGCAATAGCTGAACGAGTGAGTATAATATACTCGACATCCTTTTGGCTTGGTTGATTCTGACGGGCTCGCTCTGCAGCGGCTGCGAATGTCGTTCCTCCACCTTCGGTCCCACAACACCTCGCGTTTTTCGTTGCCGACTGACACCCATTCGACAACGGCGGGATTGAAGCAATCCACATCGTGTTTTCGTTAGCACGCGCGGACTGTGCACACGCTTCTCCTTTGGCGCACGTCTATACTCCAATATGCTGCTCTCTCGTTGGCTGATATCCGACACTGGCACAGACTTCTTGGTCGTCGTTTTCGAATTTACGAGCAGCAGCTCCAGCGTAGCCATGTTGTATGTATGTGTCTTTGAGGTTACCGCTGCTACCGATGATGCTGATTCTACTTTCACCCAGAATCAAAATCATCGTTCATCGTCTTCGTCGGACCCTCTCGCTCCAGTGTGTACATACATGGGGTCGACCTCGCCGGGCCGTCTCAGTCCATAACCTAAAATCTTCCCTGTGACGAGAGCCCCCTCGCACTTTAATTCAAGCCGCATACATTGGCGTTCCCATCGACACCTCAATCGCGTTTGCGTTTTCGGTACGTCCATGATTTTCTCTTCTGGCTCGTCGTAGCTACAGGCTGACACGGCGTTTTCAGTGCTCTCGTCGTAGGAGGATTGCATCTCTTTGAGTCCGAGATAAGATTCCGCTCAATACCAGGAGGATGTACGACCAAATTTCTTTCGTTACATACCTCGATCTGATTCATTTCTGGTAGCGGGTTCCAATGAACAGCAATGCACCCAGCTCTTGAGCCCGTTGTAAGAAGACCACTCGTCAGCCTCGGCCATTGGCTGTGGTGCTTGGGTAAAGACTAGGAGGTGTATAGTGTCATTCCAGCAGCAATGCTAGTCCTGGTGGACCGTGGTTGGGGTGAAACTTTTGTACGTCGTGCCTCTTGCGCGCATCGATCGCGTCTACGATGCTCACCCACGCCCAGCGAGCATCGTGGTCGTTCTCCGCATCCTATATTCTTTTCCATTTCTGCTCGATGTCCCCGTTCGAAAGCATCTCCTCGTAACGACAACAGCTCCGCTATGACCGCCTTCGCACATCCAGGACCCGTACAAGATCCGACGTGCAGCGCACTAAGCAGCGCTTCATTCGCCTTCGGTTTGTCGATGATTACTTCTCGCGATCGCACATCCAGGCTGACGCGACGTTTTAGTTCCTCTCAAGCTCGGCGACAGTCACGACACTTGTAAATTACTACAAGGACTGGGAGGATGTGCGTCCATGTTTGTTGCGCAATGCGCTCGTTTAGATCCGTTCTTTACAGCAGGTTCTTCCGCCGCCTCAGCGAATAGCAACTTGAATGATACAACTCGGCGCAGAGAGAATACCTCTCGTCAAGCTCGGCATTGGCTGTGATGCTTCGGTGAAGATCATTTTGAATGTACGTCTATCATCGTATGTCCACCTTCCTTTCGCTACGTCTCCCCCGTTCTCATCCGTCGCCTGTAGTAGGCTCCACCGCCGACCCAAGGAACAGCGATGCACCTGCCTCTCAAATCCGGCCATGCGGCAAGACCGCGACTCTGCGCCGCGAGTCAAGCGGCCAGCGCTTTGCCCTGGTGCAAAGCCCGCCGTGGATGCTCCCCGGGTACGGACGCAGTGCCTGACACCTGCTCACAGCGACGAGTGGCGTAAACCCACTCGCCACTCTCCTCGCAAGATACGGCCACAAATAATCGAATCACGTCGTCTACGAGAACCGCACTCCGTTCTCATGGCCCTCTCCGATGTCGTTAATCCGGTGTTCCTACACAGAGAAAGCATCCGGTGCTTTGGCCATGGACAGCTCAAGAGCACGGGACCTGTAAGTGGACGAAGCGCTTTGGATGCCTTATTTAACCTTGTGTGTTGTGTCCACTTGCCACCTACTCCGCTCTTTCTCTCAAACCACCACAGTGTCTTCTGCGAAGAACTCTCTGCGCTCTCCCTGGTCAATATCCTCTCAGCCACACACCTTCCTTCCACCAGTGCACTCCATAGCCTCTTCTGTGAAGAACGCTCCGACATTCCCTACAACATTTCCTCGCCATCATTCACATTCCTTTCATCGTCTGCCACCAAGATGAACTCTTCTGCGAAGAGCATCCTCGACATTCCCTACACCTCATCTTTTCCCATATCCACTCTCCTTCCATCGTCCGGTCAATACACTCAAGTTTTGGATATGATGCGACTCAATCCAAGTATCACCTACAATCCAGCAGACGTTGCCCAGATTCGCGCTCTCATTAATGCCATCCCAAGGGAAATATCACGCTACGACAACGAGCTCGCGAGCAGGGGCAGGTTCTCCGAGGTTGTCGTGGCTGATCGTGCCACCTTGCAGAATTTCCTCGATCGCTGCAGGAGCGCCATCACCTCTCCAATCCGCACACTCCCGCCTGAGATTCTCTCCCATATATTTATATTCTACCACAACGTCGAGGTGTCCTACGACCCAGACTTCGACGAGGATAGCGACCAGTCGGCAGTCCGAGCGTTACGAGGCCTCGCGGGTGGCGATCTGCGAAACCTCGCTGAGGTATGCTACCTGTGGCGTGCGGTGGTCAAGTCCACGCCAGCGCTTTGGACGTCTATCGTCATCGACATGCGTTCATGGGAGACTGTAGAGCCGGTCAAGTCGCTGCTTCGGGCCTACCAGCTACTTGACAAGGCTTTGCGGCGTGGTGGAGCACTTCCTGTGGACGTTGAAGCGGTCGTGCCGCGATGTCACCCACTTGTGCTGGTCGCGCTCGCTTGGTTCTCGCCGCGATGGCGGTCTGCCACCTTACACATCGATTCCGCCATAGCGGTACATCTCGAGCAGGTACAGCACTGTCTGCCCCTCCTAGAGGAGCTACGCCTGCGACTCATCAACGAAGACACGCTGGGGGCGCCTGAGAATATCGCGAAGTACTTCTCCGATGCCCCGAAATTGAAAGTGCTAGATTATTGTGGGCCAATCGACGCACTACAGCACCTACCGATGGAGCAACTCAGCCGCTTTTCGTGCAGCATGCTCGGTCCAGAGGACATCCTCCCCTTGACCTCGCTCCTCCCCCGCCTCCCCGACAGTGTCGTTCATGCTCACCTCGATCTCGACGCATTCGACGATGACGAGCCTCTTGGACTTCCCTTGGTCGAGTCGTCACTTCAGGAACTCTCCATCAGTGCTACGAGTCCCACCGGCTTAGGATTAGGGCATCTCTCGCAGCGTGTTTTGGGAGAGATTCTCGGCGCTCTCAAGCTTCCGTCGTTGGTGCACTTGTATCTGTCATGTGCCCTGCAGCAGGGGAAGCCTGTCCTCTGGCCCCATCCTCAAGGTCTGGCGTTTCTCCAGCGTGCCAAATATGATGGCCACTCTCTTCTTGAGACGCTACACCTCCACAACGTCGTCATCACGGAGGAGGAGCTCGTTCAATGCCTGGGCCAGCTGCCGGAGTTGCGGGATCTGTATGTTACGGACCACCCCGCCGTCGAGGCACTCCCCAACAACACTCCTCACATACTCATCACCGACACCTTGCTCCAGCGCCTCTCCCCGAACCCCGACGACATTCGTAACAGTCTCGTCCCGATGCTCGCCTTCGTCCAGTTCAAGACGGTAGGGCAGTTCAGCGACCCGGTCTTACTCCAGTTCATTGAGACACGGGTGGGCGCCGTAGCTCACTGGGAACTCGAAGACAACCCGTTTGACTGCTGCGTCTCGTGGATCCCGGGTCATGCTCGAGAATTGGGGCCGCAGCAGGCGGCTGTGATTGAGGGGATGGAACAGAATGGGGAGTTGGACTTTCTGATGTATGAAGATGATTCAGACATGGATGAGGAGGTCTAGATAGTACCATGTAAAATTCTTCGAATCGTTTTCGCTATACTTCTGTACTTAATCGCATGGACAACTCGTTCTCATCCGTTTGCTCTCGCTCGTTCCAGTGACAACCAAGTCGTCAAGACGGCATCGATCAAGGGGCGACCTGTCAAGCGCCATCAGAAATTGAGCCATTGCAGTATGCTCATGTTTGTCACAGCCATTGATCCCGCCCACCCAATTCACTTGAAGCCCACTACCGTCAAAGCTCTTGCACAAAAATGAGGGATAGGTCTCTATGATGGTATTAGGACGGGTTGACACCCCAGTATGTAAGTACTCAAAGACAGAATTGAGGGAAGAGGTGCACAATCAACGCTAGTGACAAACACGAACATACTTCACTGAACCTACGTGCTCCTCAGATTTTACCCTCGAGAGAAGTAAAAGAAACCTCAATACGCTTTCCTTGAGTAAAAACAAGCATACTGGATGATCTGGCGCAATTTATGTAGTCCATAATGGAAGGTAATGGGCGTATATGGGTGGGATCGATGGCTGTGACAAACATGAGCATACTGCAATGGCTCAATTTCTGATGGCGCTTGACAGGTCGCCCCTTGGCATCGATCTTCCAACCTCGACTGCTGAGCCGAATAAAGCCGACCCTCAATTCTCAGGCTGAATCTTGTCCTCTTCGTGCTCGCCGCTCTCGCCGATTCCTGGATGGAAAACTCTGATTGGGAATTGTTACCCAAGTACCATGCTATGTCTTTGGACCCTCAGGCTGGAGGAGGTTCATCCCTCGATCCTCCTCAAAGTCTGGGTGCACCCCACGCTGACTCGGGAGAAGGAGAAGAAAACGCTGGCACTCCAGCCATTCACCGCATCCCTATCGAACTCATCTGCGAGATCCTCATCTCAACTCTTCCCTATTTGTCTCGACTTGGAAGTCGTACAGTAGAACAAGTGCCTTGGCACCTTGGCCATATCTGCCAGCAATGGCGCGCAGCAGCCATCATGAGCCCTCTGCTGTGGTCGTCATTCACGCTTTCTCGTCGGTCGGCGGGTTGTAGTAGCCAGACAGATCTTCAGACGAAGGTTGAAACCCAGCTACGTCGCTCTGGCTCTGCTCCTCTACACGTTGTCATCGATCTGTTACAACGCGAAGGCGACATCGTGGGGCAATGGTTTCCAGAGACGGCAGTGGACCTCATCATCGACCAGTGTCATCGGTGGGAGACTGCGTGCTTGACTTTGAACCATGCCAGTGCACGCCAGCTAGGTACACGGTTGGCCAGGATGAAGGACAGGCTTCCGCGATTGCGACTGCTGGAACTCGTTGGACGGCGGGTTGATGATAGCTTGACGGAGACCTTCGCAACAGCTCCTCGTTTGGAAACTGTTTATCTCTGCAGATGCTCTCTCCGCCCCGGCTCTATCTCCTGCGAAACGCAATTTCCATGGGCTCAAGTAACCAAATTTCGAGCATCTTATGCTTATATCGAGGAATTTGAAGGAATATTCGCAGCCATGAACCTAGCCCATGTAATCGAGATGGGAATGTTTGTAGAATTTCTACCGGCCGTGAACAACACCCTTCATGTAGTACTCCCCAATCTTTACCGCCTCAACGCCAAGGGCTCACTGCCCTACATCACCGCGCCGTTGCTCCAAGAATTGTGGATCACTGACCATAACGAGTCCCTGTGGGAGCTGCCTCGTTTTGTTCAACGTTCTGCCTGCCGCTTATCGAAACTGGTTGTCTACGGATGTTGCGATACCAGTGCTGTCATCCGCGCCCTGGAGACTCTCCCTACACTGAAGACATTCTTCATATCATTTCCGCATCTTAGCGGAATCGGCGATCCGAAATCTCTCTTTCGTGCTTTGGACATGAGCTCGAGCGAAACAACCCTATGCCCCAAACTTACTCACATCGCTACCGGGAATAACTCGGAGAACGAGATCAGCTTGTTTCTTGATATGGTTGAATCGCGGAAACAAAAATCCTTCCATTGCTCTGAATCACTCGGAGAACCGGAAACATGTTCAGCGCCTTCTTTCGTGCGCGTCTTCCATCATGGGGATATGGTAAACGAAGTCTCGGAGGATACTCATCGTCGAGTTGACGGTATGCGGAACGAAGGACTCGACATCGCGCTAGATTCCCACTTCATTCCGTCCAGCCACAATTATCTAGATTGTGACCGTCCTTGATTCAACCAGAGAAAATCGACATTCCCGAACCACAAGGATTTTTGTGCGGAATGGTTCTTGGGACAATGAACTATTATGCCTGTTCTCTACAACTTCCACAGTCTGTAAATCAGTTGACAGCAATCATTTGCTTTTGCTTTATTGCGAGCGAGATCACGATATACCCTCGTTTGAACAAATTGAGGCGGACGTGTTGGTGTCCAACACGCGTGTTTAATCTTTTTTGATGACGTTGTAGCGAGAAATAGACTTGAGTGATTTTTTGAATAATTCGACCAGTGCAAATCCAAGGGAATGGATGGATCAGACAAGGAGAGACCGAGCCAGTTGAGATGTTCTCAGGGTTCAGTTTGTGGGTTGTTTTCTATTTCGCAGCGAAAATCCTGGCTTCAAGTCTTGAAGACGACTCAGAGGTTGAAGTAAACCGCATTGATAAACCGGAATTTTAGAAACCGCTTGATATTCAAGGAATTTTGGAGACAGAACTGTGAAGGTCCGGACTACAGCCAGTGTGCAGTCAGAGAAGATGAAGTAAAAGCAGATGAGGAGCGGAGGTGGACACAAAAGTAAACCGGGTCTGAAGTAAATGGTGTACATTTGCAGATTGTGAACCCTGTCCGCAGGTTGATACAGGCAAATAGACCTCATTCGATTCGGGGCGGGCGCATCCACTGGGCGTGGTGTTCTTTTTCCCTTTTTGAATCCCTCCACAGTGCTACGGTCCAGATAACGGACCTGATTGTTTCAGGAGCCTGAAGTTATTTGAAAATTGAACCACTGACAGAAGGAATCTCGTCGCTGCGGCTCGAGGTGTGAGGTATATCAAGACTCAATTATTGGTAAAATTTTAAAGCAAGCATCCGAAGCATATGGTGTGCATTTGCGAGGTATTGTGTCACCCAAGCGTATCCCACTTACACGCAATGTCAACCTCGTTCGATTCGAGGCGGATGCCTGTGTGTGCCTTTTGAGCATAAGTTTTCTTTCAGTTTTTTTTTTCTTTGACCGAGAACATTGGTGTCCGAGGTGTCTTATATATATATATATAGAGAGAGAGAGAGAATCCAGACGCTAATCAAGAAGGATTGGAGTAGGAGAGACTGGGTGTCTGATTTTGAATTTCTTTCTTTGGAGGTAGGCCGAACGGGAGCTGAGTCCGAAAATCGAAGACTTGAAGCTAGGTATTTCGACACGAAACGATAGTCAGAAAAAGAAACGCTCGACGCACATGGCGTGCATTTGCGGCCAATGGTCATGCTGACAGTACGTATCCGTATCGCAAAGCAGACCTCAATTCGAGGCGGGCGTATCGAAGCCTTGGCTAGATCGCATTTTTTTTGCAAAGTGCAAGAACTTGGTCTAAGGAAGCAAACCTGGCAGCTGGGCTTGCAGAGCTGCTTCATCCGGCCAGGGAACTCTTTGTTAGATTGTTGGCGACGGCTTGGGAAGTACAGCGGGAAACATTGTTTTGCACAGGTTTTGAAGGAGAATTATATCGAACGCCGTTCATTTGACATAGGAGAGAACTGGAACAGTGAAAAAGCAGACACCCGGCGCACATGGCGTGCATTTGCGGCCGATGATTCTTCCATCCAAAATTACTTCTCGCAAAGCAGACCTCGTTCGATTCGAGGCGGGTGTATCGGTATTCGAGAATCTGAATCTAACGATTTTTTATTACAGACTGAAGGCATTCAAATTTGCTCTGACCTACTGACCCGAAATCAGCTGACAGGCGACCTGGACTTCGTACAATAATACTTCTTGATCGTTTGCAACCTGGACTTTGAAGAGCACAGGCGGAGTTAATTCTTGAATGAGGTCGAAGACCTTGAGATACTCACTGAAGAAGCCAGCGTCCGGCGCACATGGTGTGCATTAATATGATGGCAGTAGCAAGATGTCCAAGCGAGGATACTAGTGTACCCTCGTTCCACTCGAAGCGGACGTGTTGTATTACTCCTGCTGGATTTTTTTCGATGACGTGGTAGAGTAGCGAGAATTTGGAGTAGACTTGAGTGGCAGTTCAAATAAGTCGATGGGCTAGTCTGGATCCTCTGGCGCTCGTCGAAAGGGAATCCCGCAGAGTCGCAATGCTGGGATGAAGCAAGAGCAGAATCTGGCTAAAACATGCACAAACAGCTGACTAAGCTACCGCTCGATGCCCGAAACCGCCCGAATCCACTACCGCATCTACCCCCTTCAACAAGGCAACGTCCTCGTTGCCTCACCGACTCCCAAAGACACCCAATGAGATCCCCCCTACAGCAGCTTGTGCTAGCCAGCCGACTGAAGCCCAAACTAACACTCCACCCCAATCCTTGCGGTTGTCGAGGTATGTGGTACCAGTAGTAGACGATGTAGAAGGCGTAAAATGTCGTGGTCGTGCGCAATAAAATTCACGTCGTCTGCTCGCATGGGCCCGAGAACCGTTGTTGCGTGAATGGCGACGTTGGAGTGTGCTGAAGGCATTTCTTGATCCCGAGCGCAAGCTGGAAAAATCGCGTGGAGGCTGGGGAATTGGTGGTATAGCGTGAAGGGGGAGTGAAGAGTCGGTGTCGTCCGCCCAATCAAATCCCGTGAGCAGCGACATAATATTCGCGCCGTTGGCCGTAGTCGGGGGCGGGGATGGGTTCTCCTCCATGACGGAGGTATCTGCGGCACCCGCAGCGTGACACGTACCATTCTCAAAATGCCCGTTGTGAATCCACCGTTCCTTCTCGTCCTCGCGCCCCAACTGGACTCCTTCCGAGAGTCCGTCCATCTTCCCCGCCGAAAACGCTACCGCGGACCCGTCGGCCGTTAAAACTTCTTTTCCCCCGACTTTTCGTCCCTCTTCAAATCCTTCCTTCCGCCCTGCATCAAAGCCCTTCTGAGTTGCCTCGTCCATCCCTCGGCTCGTCACTCCAGCTTCCCGCGCCGCCGAATATCCCATCTCATACGCAGCATTCCATAGTCGTCGCATTGCGACCGTCTTGTTTCCAGCCTTGGAGTAAGTAGCCAACGCGGCCTGGAACTCGTCCTCTGTATTCCCGATAGCTCGTTTCTTCGCGGACATCTTTTTCGCGTTTTTCTTTGTCGGAATCGAGGTGGTGAGCGCGGCCAGACAAACTGAGTCTGAGTCTTCCGGAGAGTATCGTCGAATCACACTCTCGTCACCATATGGGCTAGTCTGGATCCTCTGGCGCTCGTCGAAAGGGAATCCCGCAGAGTCGCAATGCTGGGATGAAGCAAGAGCAGAATCTGGCTAAAACATGCACAAACAGCTGACTAAGCTACCGCTCGATGCCCGAAACCGCCCGAATCCACTACCGCATCGACCAGGGCATTTCAAGGGAATGGAGGGAGCAGAGAAGGAGAGCGACCAGGATCCAAGCCAGAAGCAGTTAAGAGGCATCTAGATAATTTAGAACTTGAGCGTACAGCGCATGTGGTGTGCGTTTGTTGAGCGCTGAGCGTTGAACATTGATGAATGAAATGATCAATTGTGCAGGGCGCCTCGGGACGCAAAGTAGACCTCGTTCGATTCGAGGCGAGCGCATGGGGTTGTTGAGAGATAATATTTTTCGCTTTATTTATGCTCGTACTAAGTTGGCTCGTACCCAGCTCTGCATCTCGACTTCGGTAGAAGAGTGTGCGCCGCGTACGTACCACACAATCGGAAAACGAGATTTATCGGAAGCTCGTTTAATTCGACGAGAGGCGCCGGAGGTACAGAAGTTTTTTTTTCCTGTTTGTACAAATCGGCTTTGGGGGAGAGCAGAAGGTGGAAGTTGGAGCGACGAGAGGCTAAGGGTGACAGGCCTTGGACGAGCAGGTTGAATTTTGGAAGGTTTATTTGTAGGTGGCTCAGCGAACACTTTTTCGTGCATCAAAAAAGCGGTTAAGTGAGAACGGTCGCACTGAAAAGCCGTTCTACCTGCAGAAATTTTGTTGGGACGATGAAAGAAGAAGACAAGCAACGGAACGGGAATTGCCGAGCGTGGGAAGGTCGACTTGCTCAGAGGCTTTCGACGACGTCACAGACGATGAGCAACATTCAATTCAATGGCTGGTGGAGTCACTGGAGTGTTCCTTCTTGTTCCCCGCGAATTATTTTCGTTTTTGACGCTCGATGACCTCCGCTGACGTTCCTCGTCGTCCCGCGTTGACCTCAACACCCAACGTTCTTCAAGTTGGCGGATATCCTCGAAACAGCTCAGTCTATGCTGCTAATCGGTGGGGTCCACCTGGAAGACCCAATTTAAAGCAGAATCCAACATCGTATTTCTGTACGCTCAACACTCTTTCATTGCATTTCAATTTCAAAACCAATAACCCACTTCAATTTCCATAGCACTCCGCCCCCACCCCACATCCCCCTCATCAACCTCGCCCTCGCCCTCACACACACCCCAATTCTCGCCTCTACCCTCTTCCCCGCCCAACTTCGACATCCGATTCGCCGTCCACTCTCCCGGAAGTCCTGCTGACTCTGACTTCAGCACCCGCGCGTTCGCCGGGACTGGGTCTTCACGCGGAGCCAGTCCTCTTCCTTCTCCGCTTCCAACTCCTCAACCCACCGGTGATACACTTCAAGTTCCAGTGATCCCGAAGACAGTGCCGCTCAGCGTCGACGGGACGTTTGCTACCGATGCAGACATGCATACGAAGCACGACGAAAACGAAAAGGAAAAGGCGAGGACGAGGACGAGTCTCGATGGGTCTGCTACCGCGGTTTCCACTTTTTCCACTTCACATGGGCGCAAGGTGAAGCTGCACCACACGAAGACCAAATCGCATGAAGACCCCATCCCCGCCCCCGCGGCTGCTGCAGCGGCCTCGAACGTCGTCCCCCTCCCCAGCGTCGCACCGTTCTCCAGCGTATTGACGTCGACGGGGAAGGCAAAGGGTCGGTCGGCTTCTTCGTCTTCGTCACAGGCGCGTCGACCTTCCTTTGCGGGGGACCACTTGGATTTGGCGCCGCTACCGGGATCGAACGAGATGCCGCGAGGCTCGAAAGAGGTATCAGAGGATGATGACGATGACGGTCGGGGCGAGGACGCGCCGGCACAAACGCGGCCGCCGCACAAGTACGTCTTTGAGCCCATGCCGATGCCTTCTCCCTCCCGCTCTAGAGAAGGGAAGGGCAAGAGGGTGCTGGGAGGGTTGAAGGGGAGGTTGCGCATTGGGAGGAAGAAGGACGTCGAAGGATGAGCAGTGATGGAGTGAGAGGAGGGATAGGTGCGGTGACGGAGGAGGTGGGAGGTGGGGCTGCGGTGCTGATTTCTTTTCTTCGTGATCGGTTCGTACAAGCCCAAGGTATCTAAGTCTTTCCTCCTCCTCAGCCCTCTCATTCAGGCTAACCTCCGTCTTCTTTTTCATTCGTAGACTCGATTTGATTTTAAAATATACTACACTGAAGGCTCCGTTCAGGACATACTTATGTGGCATCTACATATCACTTGCACGGCGCTCTCCTGGCCTCAGTCTATCCGCGAACAAGATAACGCGGATGATACGACTGGACTGGAACCCTTCCTACCAACGCAACGCCGCACCCATTGTTCCCGCCCCTATTCCTCCACCACTGCTCCTACCCCGCCCAATCTTTTCGTCCGACTTCTCTCCATCTGTGCGCTCACCGCAACGACCCCCAAGTGGCACAACCACACCATCCAATCACACCAAGCAGCTCCCAGCGCAACATCGCTATCCTCCCCCTCGCCCCTCTCTCCGCCATCGAGCCGTTCTTCACAGCCGTTGTTCTATCGTCGTCGAAGACGCCTCGGATTCCGTGCAGGTAAAGATGTCGAGAATGAGCCCAATAGTGAGGGAGGCGATGGTTGGACGAGGGCAACGGGTTTGCCTAGGCCTGACTTGTCCTAGGTCAGGATGGGAGTGCTCAGGAAACGACAAGCGCTGGAATAGATGGACGAGGGCATCGGGTCAGCGTAGGCCAAACTTCGTTCTTGGTAGGATGGGAACACGAATTGAAGGGTCTATGTAGGATGACTTGCGGGCGAGTCGGGTCGTCGGTTGGTGGTAATTCTACATCGTCGGGACAGATGTGAGTTTCCACTCATGTTTTCTTGGACGATGGAAGAAGGCTGATTCGTGTTGACAGCGTACTGAAGCCCCCCCGCCTTCGGTCTTTGGGATGTCTGTCTACTTCCACATCGCCCGACGACCGTGCATCTACGGGCTCCATCGTCTGACTTGCTCGGGATATATTCCGAGTGGGAAGGAAGGAGACGACAACAACGAGTACGCGTTCAGTACCGTCTGCCCCTCAGCACTCTCGTCGTGATTCGTGATTCGTGGGATGTATCGTTGGACGGACGTTGTCGTGTAGTCAGACGATACGGACACGCGCCGGCCGGTGGTGGAGATTAAATGGAGGTCTCTCTCTCGAGGAAGGTGGTATCGTGAGTCGCATGAGTTGTTGTCGGGGCGCGTCGGAGCGAGATTGGCGGGAGGAAAACGCGGAATGAATGGAGTGAAAGAGGAAGCGGAAGAGTACAGGACCGAATGGGTGCTTGGCTCAGGACAAGAGAACGCAGGGTCGACGGATTTATTTCCGTGGAATCGAGATCATGGTGCGGTATGCGGAACCGCCGCCTATTTTCGTCGCTTTCTCTGAATCAAGCCCTCCATCCCGCTCTCCCAGCTCATCTTGTGGGATACCCGCATGCCCTCGCCTTTCGTCCTTATCTTCCTTCAAGCTCCTTGATGTATCCAGCTCTCGAAAGGACTGCTTACGGATGGTGATGACTTTGACGAGGGTGGTGGTCGCGGAGGGTTGGAATCAGGCGGAGGGACTGTGGAGGAACATCCAATGGCGGAATGTAGAGGAAGAGCGTGAGGGTACGATTGCCGCCTCTCCTCGCAGCAGCAAAGCCTCAAGGGAGACGTCAGTGCCGTCTCATGCGTTGGACTGGGTTTCCACAGCGCTACATACGAGGACGAAGCTCAGAGTGTCCATATTCCCGGCCTGCTCGCTCCTGTCTGTTGTTGTCCGCCACCCTTCTTCTCCTCAGCATTGCTTTGCGCGCGTGCGCCTAGTCTTCGGCAGAAGCACTTCATTCCTATTCTCTTCGAACTGATCTCTCGCTGAGACCAACGCCCCGAGGATTCCTTATTCTTCTCTCGGCACTCAAAGGGGCTAGGTTCATGATCGTATTGCGCAGTGGCCGCAGATGGGAATGCAGTTGCCGAGCAGTATCGCTAGAGTTCGATATGTGGATCGAACTAGTCGGTGTGGTGGATTCGACGGAGAAAGTGTGTTTTTGAATGCCGAGTGACGAGAAGAGGCCGACTTAGAGGGAGCGTTTTGGACGACCCGTAGGGCATCTGCGTCAACGTTTTTGCGTTCAGTCTCCTCTGCTCTACGTGTCACAAAGGTTCCCAGTCCGGGTCATCCTCTGGAGGCGGCTCTGGAGTGCGGATTGGAGTAAGGAGACGGAACAGTCGAAATTATGCATCATGAACACGAATGGAATGATTTTTTGTGCAAATATATCGCAATACCGTATAACTACAGGCTGTATATGTACATCCAAACTGACCCAAAACGGTTGTGCGAGGATTTCGTCACCGAGGTGGACTTTTGAGTGGTCGGCCCATTCGGCCCGAGTCAGAACGCCCACAGAGCGCCCACATTGACCTCGTCTGAGCCTTGTCTACTACTGAGTACTCTCACATTCCGTTGGCAAAGAAGGTCACCCATCTGCTCTTTTGACTCCCAATGCCTACCCTCCCGCCAGAGCTGTTTGACACACTCTTTCCGTTTCTCGAAACTCGCGCTCTCTGGAGCTTCTTCCACACCTGCCGGTACTTTCGACAGAGCAAGCTCCTGACTCTGATTTTGTTGGAACGATACGGTTTTTGGGAATCCGACATCTATTCTGGAGATATACACGCAGCGGAAGAAGGTTCCTTCCTTCTCCCTATAATTTCCAGCCTTCATCCCATTACGACGCTGACCGTCTGGCGCACAGAACCATGCGTTCCGCTGCACTGGTACGGTCTTCCGGATTTCGTAGCCCAACTCAACACCCTCTCCGATCTCGTCATATACGGTCGAATTCGGCGGGACCCTGGGGTGGTCGACATCTTGGCTGCGATGTCGAAGTGCATCCATCCACTCGTCATTGTCGGCTTTAATCAACATGGCGATGTCAAAGTCTCTGAATTTCGTCGATTACCTCCAATCGACGGTTGGGATCCCTACCCTTCACTCAAAGACCTAAAAGATCTGCGCTATGAGTTCACTAGTTTCCTGGACGCTTTCTTGTTTTTCGCCCTGCTCTTGCCCAGGTTGATCGTCACCTTGATCACCTGGATCAGCAGCATATACCATCTCTGTATCAGGATATACCTCTACTTCTTTGAATTTGGAACACCGTGGTCCCAAGTAGACCGCATAGCAAGGGCAATAGAATGGCCTCTTTTTTGGGACTTCGAAGTCGAGGAAGGAAGGTTCCATGTCCAGAATAGCCCTGCTGGTGCCTCCAGTATCACGGTGGCCATATTTTCGCCGTCCATGAAACGCCTTACCCTTCCACCCCTACCCTCTCTTTCAACCACCCAATACGCCGCACTTCTCGGTTGCATAAACTACGACCACAGTCTAATCTCGTTGACAGTCAAAGAAAATTGTTCGCTTGACCTGCATGCTATTAGGAACTTCTTCCACCGGCATCAACAACTCTGGCGTCTCGACCTGGAATCGGGCTCCATCGCCGCCGAATCCTTAACAATGGCAACACCGTCCAGCGATTGGAATATCCAAGGACGATTATCCTCGTTGGAGGTTCCGGCCGAATACATCCCACACGTTTTGAGTAACGAACCGCTTCTCGGAAACCTCACCATTATTTCCAAGACGGCCAAAGACGGACCACATCTTTCCAGCGTCCTTGATTTCATTGCGGTGGCTCACATTTATACCCCACTACGCACCTTGGGACTGGTGCTACACTGCGGTGTTCACTCCAAGTTAATCCCTCCCTGGCGTGTTGAAAAGGTTATGTCCAACAATGAAGAGCCACGGTTGGGGGGATTCATAAATCTGTGGCTCAAAGTGTCGGGCACTCGTTTCAGCTCCGTCGACAAACGCGGGCTGCCGGCTTGGCTGGCACACTGTTCTGCCCTTCGCGTTCTGCATTTCTCGAAGAAATGGGTACCTGTCGGCAAACAGCCTAGTCTCACTGAGGCGATAAACCAAAAGCGAGAAGCCGTGGGCTTGGCACCACTGCTGTTTACCTTTCCTGAATCTGTACAACGTTGAACTCACTGTAAGTTCCAATACTTCCCATGAACGACCATGTAATTTATTGCCCCTTAGAAAATGCGCTGCTGACTTACTTCTTGGAAAAGTACGCCTTGACTCTCAGTTTCATCAACGAAATTTTTCTTCCCCAGCCAACTTCCCTCCTTCTTTCCGTTGGATTTTGAATACATACTCATCTCAACGACGCAAGAATTCAGTTATAGTCCATCATGTAATTCCAATCCGATTCGGATGGCAAATTTCAAGTGGACAATGCATTGTTCAATTATACTGAAAGAGATACGTCTTTTTTTGTAATATAGCGGCATCTATACTCCCGAAAATAGAGCCCAAAATCTCGTAGATCGTAAAATTATACTAGAATGAAGATACAGTGAAGCCACTTCCACTTTATTCGCGTTCTATTATGATCAATCATCACGACCATCTTTTGCGGTGTATTGCTCTTCCTGGCCGTCAATTTCCTCAAGCTCAACCGCTGAATTATAGAACCGATCGACGAATATCGGCTGACGACCGATCCATCTTGCAAATGCGTCAAACTCGTCCTCGATTGTCGACCGAATGGCTCGCTTGGACAGCTGTGTGAGGAGTCGTACCGACTGTGATGTGCCGTAGGGGCGATCGTTGATACGGTAGAAAGCGTAGAGAACCTCGAAGATTCTAAATTCGGCGCAGTAAGCTCCAAACTGATCAGGTTCAAGGGGAAAATTTAAAGGCTACGCACTCGTCAATTCGGCGGTCAAGTTGCTGCCACATCACTTCCTTGCTGATCCGCCAAATGTAGAAGCCATACTCGGACTCATTCGCATCCTCGCCCGGTTCTCCCACTGGGATAAGAATGGTTGGATGCTTGAGCCCCGCATCTGCAAGTGCTTCGCCAACAAGCGTATTTGCGTAGTCGGCAAATTCTGGGGGCAGGAGCAAGGGCATAATGATGTCGTGGCCACGGTTGAGGATGGTTGCGACGGCGGTAGCATGCGTTAGACGTGCAGCGGACTTCAGTTCCTCGCCGTCGTCCGAGATACCATAAGTTTCGTAGAAGTCATCGGCGCTGTGGTAGGGTAGCCAATGCTCGACGTGCCTCAGGTTGAATTGCGCTATTTGCTGTTTGAAGTCGGGGATATTGAATTTCTCGCCCCAGGTATAGCTATATTGAATGCGGTCAGATCAGCCAGATGCCAAAGATTGAGAAGTCACCTCGGTGAATCATCGTAAGCCAATACCTGAAGTCGTCAGAAAAATATAACTTTGATGCTGTTGGAGAGATTTACCGATTCGGGACCATTACCGTAGGTTGTCGACGCCCAGTCATCTCGTTGAATCCTGTACGATAGTGAGATTGCCGTAGAAGAAGAAGAAGAAGAAGCAGATATGTATGTATCTCACTCAATTTCCCCAGTCTTTTCAATTTCCCACAAGGCAACATGTCGCATCAACAAACTGAATCCTGTTAAACAGCTCCTCCCCTGCGGCTCCGAGCTCAGCTGGTGCTTGTTGTCCAGGTCGACGTGGCTGAGCTTCGACCGGGTCGTGTATCCGTCCCCGGTTATGTAATCCACAACTGCCCTAGTCCATTGTCTGGAGGCGGCGGCGATTTTGTCGGCATCGAGACCAAAGAGAACTTCTCCTCGGCTAATGCTGTCGAGTTTCGTCTCGGATTCTTTCAAAGATGAGATATAGGATGGCAGAATACGCAGTCCGTAGCCCTGGAGATTCGTTAGCTGAAGTCACATTCACAAGTCCGCGAACTGACCCTGTCGGCGTATTTGAAGACTCTAGGCGACGTAGAATTTGAGAAAAGAGGATAGTTTAGAGCGAAACAAAGTACCTTTGTTCCTGAGTCGCTCGCCGCTCGGAAAGATAATGGCCCTGGATCATGCTCATCGTGAAAACGTTGTAGCCGGCTGAATGGGTGATTAGCGAGGCAGTCAAAGTCTACGATATTTGAACGCACTTTCCAGTGCTCGCGCAGCCCGAGGGAGCATCCAAACATTCGTACCATCGTAACACATAGCGCAAATGTCGAGATCGAAGTTGAGGAGAACAGCTCTCGGCGACTTGACCAGTTTGAGGACGATTTGAATTCGACGGAGGGGATAGCGAGAATAGAAAGTGATGGTTTTTGCGTTGCGTACGATGAGGACAGGGCTTCGTGGCGGGAGGTTGGCCTTGAATCTTGAAAAGATCTCGGCGATTTTCGCGTTGGCTTGGGTGGGGGTGAGGCCGTAGAAATACATGTCGATATCCGACGCCTTCCATTCGTCGCCTGCGCCAGAGACTGATAATAGACCGCCGAGAACGATGCCCCCGGCAACAATGACGTTGTTCCAGTTGAGGCCCTTGAGCAGCCCATCCGACATGCTCTCGAATTTGCGGCGAAAAGCTGCGAGGGACGGTTGGATATCGATTTTGGGCGACCGCTTTGCGTCGAGAATTTTGTAGCCCGAGATGTTCGGGAGACGGGTGAGTGTGCGAGCTTTGGTGGATTTGACGGAGCCGGGGAATATGGCTTCGCAGTCGGCGTCTTGAAAGGAGACGAGACCGTGCTGCCAGTCTTGCCCGAGTCGTTCGTTGTCTCTCATATATTTTTCGTGAGATATAATCCTATCGCAGTTGGCAAAAGCAGCGCCACGGACGCGTGAAGATCTCACCAGTCATCTATATCTTTCCCTTCGCCCTGCGCTTCTGGCGCCTTGGCCTTTTTCTGCTTCTTTTTCGCCGGTTCTGCGGAATCGGCGCTCATACGCGTCAAAGCAGCGCGAAATATCGTGTAAGGGACTGAATGCCACTCCCAGATGTGTCTTGAGAGCACGACCTCTGGGATTTCGTCTACCGCTGAAGCGTCCATCTTGCCCGCCATGAGATCGACGAGAGAAGGAACTCCAGGGGGAGTCAACGGGGGAGCGGACTTGTATTCTTCATAGCACTTGAGCTGATATTCAATCACCTGGCGTGCAAGCTCGACGGCGTCGTCCCCGCTCGACAGAATTTCGCCCAATTCGCGGGGTGCTACTGTGGAGATAACGGGCCTGGATCCGCTGTTTGCGGTGTAGTCTAGATCTAGAGCAAGGATTTACACGGCGGGACCAAAAAATCAGAAGCAGCTCACCCATTGTGATGGTGGAAGACACGCGACCGTGTGTTTTTGGTCATGTTACTTTCAAGGGCCTCTGATGTCATCAAATCTTTGTTTCACTTGTTCCTTGCTTGTTCCACCACCATGAGCGACGCGGCCCACACACCTGTGCCCCAGGATTCCTCCTCGACAATCCAGAAAGGTTTTGAGACGCGATCAGGAAGCACCCCCCGCATCTCCAGTCCCTCTTCATTCTCTTTCCAACAAGATAGGGATGAGGCTCGTACACCACCCGCGATTTCCGGCTATTCTGGTGCTATAAATTCAATGAATTATTTTTCTGCCTCCTCATATTGAATTATCTTAGGCCGCCTCACACAGCCAGCCCTTCGCCGCCTCAATGAGGTCATGGACGACGACGACGCGCGAAGCGTGAAGACGGACATCACGGATGTCAGCGTCATTGCGCAAGCAGGAACCAGCGCTCCTGGCTCGCCTGCCTTCTCCGCTGACGGAGATATGGACGTTGAGATGGACGACGACGGAGATAATGCGCAAGAAGCGTCAGATGCGAGCCAGTTTTGGGACCAGGATCACGACTCTGCGACGATACCGGACCCACCCAGTGTGCATATCGAACCGCGTACTCATCCCCTCTCTCGGGGAGACTCGACTGAAGGAGGTGTTCCGTCTTTCGAAGATTCGGAAGAGGAGATGGACGAAGATCGCGCTGACGCCGAACTGGAGGCAATGGATGATAGAGGTGATTTCTCAGATGACGATGCAGAGGGGGCCAAGAAACCTTTCATGAAGCGCGTGAAAGGCCGTGCTAAAATTGTCGGCGGTAAGGTGACCGGAAACTCTGAACGCGTCAATGAGGGCGAAGAAATATTGGGCAAGGCATCGTGAGTCTGTCGCTTTTGTGTACTAGAAATGTTTTTTTTTTTGTAAACTCTGTATCCCACTACTACTATACCGGGACAGTAAGAACAACCACGATAGCAACGATACCACAGCCAGAGAACGTTGACGATCGAGAAAATTTGCAATTTTGAGCGATCAGCGGAACAGTCCAGGAAGTGATGGTTCAGTAACGTGGCATGTCACGCGTGACAACACTTCCTTTCTTTCCGTTTGCACATCCACACGGTCTGAAAGAAATCAAAACGCGTCTACGAAGGTAATGGTTGGAATTTCGAATTTCTTTTGATTTTATACTCATAACTCAAAGCAGAAACCTTCGCTTCAACCCAAGCGCTCATGTCTTTCAATATGATTTCGGTTCGCGCCCCTTTTGCGCAAGATTTTCTCGACAGCAGCGAACGCCTGTCGGCCTCCGAATTCGATATTGCCACAGAATTCATCCGCATCGGTACCATTTGCATCCCGTATCTGGATAGGCTCATCGGTCGCGCCTCCTCGACTGAATATAAAGATTTGATAGTGCAACGAGACGAGACCGTTCAGCAAGTTCTTCAATACAAAAACGCTACCCGCGCCATCCGTCGCATTCCCCCCGAGATTGTCTCTCAATTCCTGCTTCTTGCTCGCCCATACATGGATTACGACGACTTCGAAGACCCCCCGTGGCGCCTTGGGCATATCTGCCGATATTGGCGAGACGTAGCGTTGTCGACGCCCGAACTCTGGGCGGAGATCGTCATCATGAGCCCGGAACGCCACCCCGAAGAGAAATTCAGAACTCTCATGTCTCGCTCGTCGAATGCGCCCCTCAAAGTCATGTTTTGGTCTTCATACACTACCGGCGCACGGACAAAGGACCTCCTTCGAAGGCTGGTTAGCTGCTCTCATCGATGGACCAGTGCAAGTCTGGTGGTATTGCATGCCGATTGGCCTTTGCTCTTGCCTCTTCGCGACAGGATCCCTTCCCTTTACTTTCTACGCATCGGCGTGACCGACTGGGAGTTTTCGGGGCGTGCCTTTTTCAAAGATGCTGGGGGGGATAACGGTAATACCATGAACCCATTCGAAATCGCTCCCTCGCTGCGCGATGTCACGATCGAGGACCTCTCTGCTCTCAAGACTCCGCTGACTTTGCCGTTCAAGCAGTTGACGCGCTTCAAAGTGTCCACAAGTCATCGCACAATCACGTCGGTGCTAACGCTGGTCCCCAATCTCGAGGTGGCGAGCCTAGATTTCACAGACGATCCTCCGGCCTCAGGGTCCCAAATTATCCGTCTCCCTCACCTTCGCCGCATCTATGTCAGTGACCAAACGTTTCTCAACCAGCTCGAACTCCCTGCACTGAAGGAGATCTTCATCGTCGGCACAGACCCCGCCCCTCTCCTATCCATCGTCAAGCGCTCCCCCAGCATCAAGCTGCACACCCTTCGTGTGGCCGGCTGTAATCCTTCCCATATCGCCCGCATCCTCGAGGCGTGCCCCACAATCGAGGTCCTATGCATGCAGCTCATGCCCGGAAACAAAGGGAACGTTCTGCTCAATAATCTCACCGTCCAGTCAACCAGCACGGATAACAAATTCACGACTATCGGCCCCAACATTCATACAATCGGGATCTCGGTTGACAGCGTAAGCGTGAAATACGAACTGTTCGTTCGTATGGCGGAGTCGCGTTGGCAGATTCCTGACAAGGGCAGTCCGTGCTGCCGCCTTCGTTCGGTTGAGCTCTTGCTCGTGAAACCAGAGAACGAACTGGAATCTCCAGTGACGCAGCGACTCGACTCTCTGCGAGACCAAGGATTGCGTGTGTCCATAGTGGATGGTGGGAGAGCGCTCGACGCCATGATGGATTGGAGGATATAAGAAGGTATGTTTGGGTTATTTGCATTCATGCCATGTCAACTCAGCAATTCAAGTAAAACTCAAGGTTGTCGTTGCATTGTAAATACTGTACTGGAAGTAATTCCCCCTTTGCCTTTCCGTATCACAAGTTTAGCTATTCGACGCAAATCTTACTCGCCATCCCGATAGAAAGTTGATCATCGCATTTTGTAGAACCAGATATGAATCTTATTGGTTCTAGTTACATACTATAGTTAGATGCCCGTACACCAACATTGAACGCTGGGACTCGGATTAAGAGGGCTGCATGACCGTAGACGTGATCCACCGATGCTTCTCCACGTTCTCCACTAAAGCGCATGTAATGCGAAGCAACCCTATTAACATCTTTGAGTTCCGTCACCCAATGGACGGACGCCCTCGGGAATATATCCGGATTCTCCTCACGGATTGGACCCCCCTTCCATTCATAGTGGGCCTTGCCAGTGTTCATCCCCAGCCGGCGGCGAGCATTCATCCGCAGACTGTTGTCCGAGCGCAGCGAATCATGCTTCAAGATAGTCCCACTTCGTGCGACGACCGAGCGGATGGAAACCCAGCGAGTGTTGACATCGTCGGTGTTGAGCACATCGTCCGTCATTACATCATAGGCATCGCGGACAGATGCTTCGTTCTGATACAGGATTTTTATGCCGCTCTCCAAACCCACGCGAGTGGCGATAGTGTGCACTCGTGCGTCGCTGCCTAGAAGCAGTCGTGTCAGAGGTTCCAAACGACTTGGTGGTGGTCGACCATCGTAATAATCTAGCTCGGGTTCTGAAGGCATGGGATACTCGTGCGCGAGACCGAAAGCTAGAAAGCCACCGGTAGGAAGAAAGCTGGAGTCAGCGAGGAAAATGCGGAGCACTTCTTCAAACATGCGTTCGGCGTTTGGAATAAAACGAACGCCCGGCACCGAATTGGTATCTCGGAGGATGAGGTCGTATGTAAGGATGACTCGATGGCCGAAACGTAGAGGCTCGAATGCATACTTTACATCGCCATAGAACGCGACGTATGCCACGGAAGATTTAGCTGTAGCAAGTTCAGCCGCACAGTCGAACGTTAAAATGCTTCCCCGGTGTTCGAGTATGAGCGCTCCGCCGACTTGAGGCGTCGGGAAAATGACCATGAGAGATCCAATGACAGTCGTCCGGTTGTGTGGAAGATTCTTCGTTGGAATAGCGTTCTGGGCTTTCGAATGAGAGCCAGAGCCTGCGAGACAAATGAATAGTTTCGGGACTCGTATACGACATAACGCACCGTATATATTGAGCTTTGTGAGCTCAGCAGTCAAGGTTGTGTTTCTATTCATGTCGATTTCAGGTATTATGTCGGGTTTGATTGAAGTGAGAAGTCCAGAGTTCGAGACGTCCAAGCGCGTGGCGAACATATTTGAATCCATCTTTCCAACATTGTGGAAGTCTCGCGTAGAGGAAGAAGTCTCTTTCTGACATGCCGAGCATAGCTCGTCAAATTCGGTTGTTTGAGCTTCAGCCAGGTTGATATGACGTTCCGGACGTTGCAATATTAAAACCACACATAAATATATTGGAGACCAACACATACATATCTTTTGTGTGTACTGCATCTATGTCCATTTGATGTCCATGTACACTATCGGGTTATGGCCCAGGGCGGCCGCCACCATAATTAGGCTAAACTTGATGCAGATCGCACTCGTCGGTCTCATCGCGCCCGCTTTGACTTCGCATCAATTGACTTGCTATGGGGTCGCATGCGGTTGTGAGACTCTGGTCATTGCTGCAGGAGGTGGATGGAAAAGAATGTTCTTGCAACAGGCAGCCTCCACTGGCACATTCTCGAGAACGTTATCATCGATGCAAGTCAAGTTTTGGGGTCCGTTAATTCAAGCTGTTGTGTCAAAGCCTGAGCGCGATGGGCCCGACAAGCGCCGTCCGCATCAAAACTGACCGCCCATTATGTCCATAGGCGAATATTATAGACATATAGATAGATGTAGTACATACCAAACTGTTCTGTACGCCTCTAAGAAGATATGTGTTGGTCCAAACATATATGTGTGTGTGATTTTAATATTGCAACGTCCGGAACGTCATAGGTTGAAGTGTCTGTTTCATGTACAAGATATCGAGAATCGACATCATTCGAGTCAGTTCGAGGTTTCCGAAACGTTTTCCACAAAAAAATAGAGAACGGACCGAGGATATTGTTGCCCTTCAATATCATAGTAGAGAAACAAATCTTCAGCCTTGACCGGAAGCACACCGGCAGTATATGGTACGGCCACGTGTGCAGACCGGCGCAAAAGCTCGATACGTTCAGGAAACGTCGGTGCAATCACGTCCTAAAGTACAAGTTAGATGAAACTTGACTCAGAAGGAACGAGAGTAGTCAGTTCCGTGTCAGAGTTGTACTTACGATGGAATTGTACATTTTTTGGTTCGGTGGCAAGAGGTGAAAGAAAGGAGGTGGGTGACATAAGGCTGTACCGGGTGTTGCCGAACAAACTTTACGGCCATCTCCGAATTTCAACTTGGGTTCAACTTCGTGGTTTTGTGGACAACATAAGGGCCTTAATTATATTGTAGTGTACAGGGAGAAGTTATTTAGTTCAGACATAGCGCTTCTTGATTTCAGTCTCGATACACTCCTCGATGGTTGCGAATTTGGCTCCAAGCGCAACCAGCTCGGGATTGGGGACCGGGGTCGAAGTATAAAACCCGTCGTATTCGGTTTGAGCCGCATACTGTAAATGATCAGCATCTAAATCTAAGCAAAATCAGGGAAAATAAATACCATGCCGTCGAAGGCTTCATTTCCTGTGGTGGGGATGCTAACGAATGTAACCTCTTTCCCGAGCGCTAAACAAATTCCTCTTAGGCAGAATTCAAGGACATAGAATATAGGCTCACCCTTGGAAATCTTCGCTACGAAATCCGGGTACGTTATACTCGCCGTAACAACCGGAAACACCTTTCCGGATACGTCTTTCAAAGGATCATCGTAATTCTTGAGGACTGCGAGAGCTGCTTCCCCGAAATCGTGCCCGATCCAGGTCAAAGATTGGCGAGAAGTCTGCGTGTGTTTCGGAACGGTGAGGGTAAATCCGTCGTCAGTTTGCTTCAATGCGTGTTGTCTGCGACGCGATTCATATTCTTGAATATGTGTAGTAGACGAGGAATCGGCTTACGTCCATAGATTTTCTACGAAAGACCCAAGGTGAAGCGACGCGTTGGGGATACCCGAAGCTTTCATGTATTCCTCGATCTTCACTTTATCTATTCGCGAAGTGAGCACGATTAATTTTAGCAAAGAAGGATTGAATTGTTCATGTACCGTCGTACAAGAAAATGTTCTTGTACTTCCCACCCGAAAGTCTTTCTAAGTTGGGACAAGAGCTATATGCCGTTGAGATCAGGCTCACGAATTGGAACAGAAAGACGACAACACAACGCGCACCTGAACACAATGAATTTCACACCCGCCTCCACTGCCGCATCAATGATAATCTTTCCAATAGTTTCCTCGCTCGGGTTTTCCGCCGAATACGGAGGGAACACCGCAAATGTCACCTTCATGGAAGGTCAATATAACTCAAGACGACATCGTTCAAAAGGAATTCCATACCGCCACCAGAGCTTCACTTCCTCGCAGAGCCTTGACAAGTGAAGCTTTGTCTTTCATATCGCCTTGGACGACTTCGACTCCCAACTTCTTTAAATCCGAGGCAGCAGGAGAAGTGGGATCCCGAGTGATAGCACGGGGAGTGAACGTCCCATCTTTCAAAATTCTGTGCACCGCGGATGCGCCTATATTGAATTTTCGTTCAGTTTAGGTGGCAAAAGATAAAATTGACACAGTGCACACCCTGATGGCCAGTAGCACCGAGGATAGTAACAACTCGAGAGGAGCTCATGTTTCTGTTCGTTCGCTGTGAATGCAGCAACCTGAACCCTCTCAGAGAGGGCATTTGCCATTTATACGAACACACAATTTAACCGAATTGCCGCATTATCTCGGCCAGACTCGCCCAGTTTCAAGTGTTCTCACAGTACTCGGATAAATGAGTAAGTATCGGATACGAGCGTCCGCTGAGTACTGAGTATTCGAATATACTGTAAGCCACTGTAAGCAAGCAGCAGCATAGCGTATATGATGGTGGGAAAATGGAAGGCCGCTTCCGATCAATCAGTTCGCATATACAATGTCGAGGCGAGATGTCCCATGTGATGCGTACAATGTCTCTGAATTTTTGCCCGCAGTTTATACATCAAGCAACGAACCTCCTGGATCCCGCAAGGAAGGAACAAACCGAACAGATTTCGGGGAGCATGCTGACAAGAACAACGAGGGGACAAAA
Organism: Favolaschia claudopus; assembly: GCA_037176885.1. Taxonomy (NCBI): domain Eukaryota; kingdom Fungi; phylum Basidiomycota; class Agaricomycetes; order Agaricales; family Mycenaceae; genus Favolaschia; species Favolaschia claudopus. Next base: position 2,628,825 of record JAWWNJ010000004.1, on the reverse strand, counting down.
TATGACGTCACGTCAATCGCCACAAAGTGAAGGCGCTGGAAGAGGAAGAGGGAGAGTGACCGTCGCGCTGCGAGCTTCCAGGACTGAGAGCGAGCACCCTTGACCGGGTCGGAGTGTCGCGGAGATGCTTCGAGCCCTGGGGCATTTGCAGACGAAAAAGAGGGGATATCCCGGACTGTACGCGCGCCAAATCCTTCCGCATCCCGCCCTGACCCTGGCACAACTCGATCGCGGCGTTGCCTAGGAACCGACTCGTCCTCGACCTCCAGAAGGTCACTTAACTTTCTCCGGCTGAGGGGCAGCGACCGGGGTTCCCTCCATACGCGGGGTCACCTGCATAGCACAACCTCGTCCTCCTTTCGTCAACGTCCGCTTTCTCAGCGCTCCATTGCCATCCTGCTCCCCCTTCCCCTCCTTTCCTCGCCGCAACCGCCCAGAAGAACAGCTGCAGGATATAGCCCAGCCCGCGACCTTCGACTACCGCTGCTGCTCAAGGTCCCAGCGTGGCAGCGCCTCGGCCGCCACTTGTGGGCGTATGTCGCATTTGGTCTTCCACCGTCTTTCCACCTCCGCATGAGCCTTCCGCGCTCTGCTTCCGTCAAACACGCAGAATCTGCCGCGTGCACCGAGTAAGAGTCACATTCCCCGCATCGAAGCCGTACTCGACATGTCGCGGACGAGCGAAGGGGTCAATCGGCGTCGCTCGGTCATCGGGAGGATAGCACTAGACGGAGAGTCGCAGGGGAATGTCGCCTGGTTGGTATGTGAAGTGAGGCCCACCAGGGTATGCGGATATACAGTACCTCTTGCGAGGGTCAAGGATGGGGTAGCTTGGATTTCATTCGATTCGCTTCGCTTCGCCGATCTACAACGCATTCGGCATTAACAGCAGCGAGAAGGATACACTAGGCTTGAACTCACAGATTGAATGAGAGATTGCGGGCGTATAAGCAGCACACAGCAACGAAGTATGTGAGCCTCACCGCAAGCATCTACGCCGAAAGGAGTCAGAGATGTATTATAGCGCATACGCAGCGAGTCGGCCTACCTTTCCTAGCCGGGAATCGTTACTATCCCGTCCTTCCTTCAGACCTTAAAGAAGAAGCGGATCCAAGTCGACTCTCGTGCGTATTCTTAACTTCTTCCCCTCACCTCCCTCCCTCCGCGTAGCTGCCTCTACTTTCTCTACATCCCTCCGTCTGCCTCCTCGTCCCGGCGATTGAGAATGACCAACTGTCAACCGCTCGTCCAGTCATCCCATATAGAGCCTTCAATTCGTATTCCCTCCCTTCCTACGACGGAAATTATGACCAAGGTTGGGCCTGGGCTGACTCGATGCCACTCGTCCGTCCATCGCGGCACTATTCTATTCACATTCTCGATTGACACCCTCCGCGTGTCGTTTCCTCAGCACGGAGGCGAGGAAAGACGATAGAACAACAGCTATGAAGCGCGACGCAGTGGCGGGGAGAGGCAGGATATTGCGCTGTGAGCTGCTCCTCGTGAATGCGGCGCGAAGCAAACGGGGATGGGATGATGCATGCATGGTGGGTTTCCGTCCAGTGGCAGTCGTATCTTTCGTATTATCTTATCTAGCTTTTAGGCCCTGCTATTAGCTAGACTGAGAAAACCCGAGCGCCATGCGAGTGGTCGATCCCGCATGAGCAGCGTTTGTTCGTAGTCTTGAATGTCCATAGAATATTTTGAAATTAAATGGAATCTATGAATGAAAAAGAAGACGTAGGTCAGTATGAACGTGAGAGCTGAGGAGGAGGAAGGGATACCTTGGGCTTGGAAGAACCGATCACGAAAAAAGAAACGAAACCCACAACCCCACCTCCCATCCCATCCACCGTCCCTCAGCCTTCACCGCACCCATCCCTCCTCTCATTCCACCACCCGCTCATCCTTCCCCACCTCCTCATCCTTCTTCCCCTTCTTCCCAATCCGCAACCTCCCCTTCAACGCTGCCAGCACCCCCTTCCCCTTCCCTCCTCCCTCCCGCTCTGGAGAAGCCGTCGGCATCGGCTCAAAGACATATTTCTGCCGCGTTTGTGCCGACGCGTCCTCGCCGTCTTCGACATCGTCTTCGTGCACGGGTACTTCCTTCGATCCCGGTACCGGCGCCGAATCCAAGTGGTCGCCAAAGGAAGGCCGACGCGCCTGCGACGAAGAAGAGGAAGGCGACCGACTCTTCGTCTTCCCGGTAGAGGTTAATACGCTGGAGAAAGGCGCGACGCTAGGGAGGGGAACGACGTTTGAGGCGGCTGCGGCAGCTGCGGGGACGGGGTTTTCGTGCGATTTGTTCTTCACGTGGAGCTTCACCTTACGTCCATGAGAGGTGGATACCGCGGGTAGCAGACCCATCGAGACTCGTCCGCGTTTTTTTCATCGTGCTTCGTATTCATATCTTTATCGGTGGGGAATGTCCCGTCGACGCTGAGCGGCGCTGTCTTCGGGATTGTTGGTACTTGTAGCGTTTCACTTTCACCAGCCGGAGTAGATTCAGGCAGAGGCGAAGTTGGTAGTGGCGAAGGAAGAGGACTGGCTCCGCGTGAGGACCCGGTCCCGGCGAAAGCGCGGGTGCTGAATTCGGAGTCAGGACTGCCGGGAGAGTGGACGGTGAAGCGGATGTCGAAGTTGGCTGGGGAGGGAGGCTGAAGGGGTGAGAATTGGGGTGTGTGTGAGGGTGAGGGCGAGGTGGATGAGGGAGAGTTGCAATTGGGGTGTGGGCGGAATGCTATGGAAATCAAAGTGGGTTATCAGTAACTTAGCTTGAAGTGAAAGGAAAAAGGGCTGAGCGTACAGAAATACGATGTTGGGTTCTGCTTTAAATTGGGCCTTCTAGCTGCTAGTCCCCAGCGATTGGTTGAAAGGACTGAGCTGTTTCGAGGATAGGTGCCGGGAACGGCGGGTGTTGACGAGGTCAAAGCGGGACGACGAGGACGGTCAGCGGAGGTCATCGAGCGTCAAGAGGAAAGAGGAAAGCAACGAGAACAGAGGGCGACTCCACCAGCCAGTCAATTGAATGTTGCTCATCGTCTGTGACGTCGTCGAAAGCCTCCGAAGCGACGTTCCCGCGCTCGGCAATTCCCGTTCCGGTGCTTGCCTTCTTCCTTCATGACCTTTTCAACAAATATTTTACCGTGCTCACTGGCATAACCGTTAATTCGCTAGGCGAAAGGTATTCGACTTGGTGGACTGTGGCTGAGTCTCCGACAAATTAAACAACCCAACTTGCTGAATCAACCTGCTCACCTGAACCTGTCGCAGCGTCGCTACTAGTAGCGGCTCGTCTCTGGACCAACTCTGCGAGTCCGCCAAAGCTGATCCGGAGAGAAAAATAATTCTGTGTCTGCCGCGTCCCTCGTCGAAATCAGCGTCCCACAATAAATATCTTCCGATTCCGTTCGCAGCGTACACATCTCCTTCCCTAGCGCCCGTTCTCTCACTGGCAGATTCAGGACCGGGGACGGGTAAGCATATTTCTACCGGTGAAAAAAAGAAGCGAAATGGCAATACCTTCAACTCACGCGCTCGCCTCGAATCGAACGAGGTCTACTTTTGCCTTCCTGGAGAACTAATCATTTCCTTGATCAATGTTCGGCGCTCAGCGCTCAGCGCTAACGTTCAGCAAACGCACACCATATGCGCCGGACGCTCATCTGGACACATGCCACTTACTACTGACTGCTTCCTGGAACTCAGGCTGGTCGGTCTCCCTCTCTGGTCCTTCCATTCCCTCGGATTTGTTGAACTGCCATCACAGTCTGCCTCTCTGGTTACAGTCCCTCCATCCCTTGGGCTTGCCCTCCTCGACTCATTGAAAAAGCCAATCAAGTCTACTTCTTGCTACTCTCGTGCATCATCGAAAAAAATCCAGCAGAAGAAATACAACACGTCCGCCTCGATTCGAACAAGGGTACCGGTATATTTTCGCCTGGACATTTCTCTTCCATCATCATGAATACGAATCCGCAAATGCACGCCATGTGCGCCGGACGCTGGCTTCTTCAATGATACTCCGGTTCCCAGTATCTCAACGTCTTCAACCTCATTCGAGATCTGCTCAAGCTACCGTCATCATGTACCGCAGATGCACGCCATGTGCGCCGGACGCTGGCTCCTTCCTAATAGTAATCTCATTATATCTTCAACTTCAACGTCTTCGGCCTCTTTCGACATTCGTTCGAATCAATTCTGGCTTTACTCTCAGGCTGCAAACAGGTCCAAGATTCTAAGTATTCTTGTACGAAGTACATGGTACCTTCAAGCTCAGGCTGAGACTTCCGGTCAATAGCGCAGGCAAAATTCGAATGCTTTCGACCCACGATAAAAAATCGTCAACTGCAGGGAGCTGAATATTGATACACCCGCCTCGAATTGAACGAGGGCTGTTTTGCGACAAATTATCGGCCGCAAATGCACGCCATGTTTCGTCGAGCGTTTTATTTCCTCGCTGTTGATCGTGTCGAAGTACTGTAGTTTTCGGTCTTCGACCTCAGCTCGCCATCGACCTACCTCCACGGAAAAGAAAATCAAAATCAAACACCCAGTCTCTCCTACTCCAATTCTCGTGGCGGCCATTGACTGATCTCAAGTGCCTCTACAGTCTACTACTTCTCATAAAAAAATGAAGTGAATACATCAGTCTCACGTCCGCCTCGACTCGAACGAGGGCATTTTCGCTTCCGACATTCTGTTACTGCCCTCATGAATGCACGCCATGTGCGCCGGACGCTGGCTTCTTCAGTGCTAAGTAATCCGATTCTCAGTATTTCGACGTCTTCGACTTCCTTAAGTGAAAATGAATTCACTTCAAGATTTGTTCAAGAATCAACTCGGGCTATGCTCTTCAGGTTGCAGACGATCAAGAAGTATTAATTTCTTTCACAAAGTACATGTTACCTTCAAGCCAACTTCGAATCCAGTCGGGCACGCAAAATGTGAATGCCTTCAATCCATAAAAAAAGTCAACTGCAAGATATTGATGCACCCATCTCGAATCGAACGAGGTTTGCTCTGCGACACTTCTGGTCTGCTTCAAGCCGCGAACGCACGGTGCGCCGAGCGTTTTAGTTCCTCGCTAAGTATTGCTCTCGAGTTCTCAATCTTTAACCTCAACTCAGGTTCGAGTCTAGTGCCTCCAAGAAAAGAAAAGAAAATGCCACACCTCTCATACTCCAGTTCTCCCTCAATATACCCTATTTATTCTACCCAAAGGAAACCCCGCACACCATGTCCGAGTCCTCGACGAGCATTGACCCGCGGCACAACAAGCATTCCAAAAGAAAAGTGAAAGAAAAAACTCCGGCAATGGATGGACACAGGCATCCGCCTCGATTCGAACGAGGTTCACATTGCGTGTAAGTATGGTTCGTTTCAATGTTCCCCCATAATACCTCGCAAACGCACACCATGTGCTCCAGACGCTTATTCTCTGCCAATAATCGACTCGGAGACTAGTACTCGATACAGCAGTATAAGTAACACCCGTTTCACCTTCACCTCCGAGCGACGAGATTTCTTTTCGCGGTGGTTCGAGTTTTAGATTTCAAGCTAACCTCATGGAGGATTTTAGAAAAAGAAAAAAAAAGAAAACTGTCAGACAACTCCAGAAGGACGCCCGCCTCGAATCGAACGAGGTCTATTCGCTTTCATAAGTGTGGAACGGGACTACCAGTTGCAAATGTACGCCATGTACTTCGGACGCGGTCTACTTTCTTGTCCGCGCCCAATCTATCTGCTTATCATGCTCTGTTAAGTTACTGCACACTGGCTGTGGTACGGACTCTCACAGTACAGGATTTTTTTTCGTTTTCAACTAACTGAGAAATCCTTGACTTTATGTGAATGCACACCCGCAGACGCTTGACAATGCAGGTTAAGTACTTCAAGTTTGGGAAATAGAAAACGAACCACAAACCTGAACGGTGAGAACATCTCAACGGACACGGTTTCTGGCTTGCTGGAACTGGTCACTCTCCTTGTCTGACGCAAATTGCAATCCATTCCCTTGGGTTTGCTCTGGTCCACCGCTACAGTCTAAGTAAGTACTTATTCCTACAACGGCATCGAGAAAGATAAAGTGAAAGCAGGCGTGACAAGCCCGCCTCCGAGTCGATTCCAAGTACGATTGACAGGGATGTCGCCCGCCGATCGCCCGCTACAGAAAAAAAAATCATTCTAGTAAACTACTGTACAGGCTGTGGAAATTGTAGAGAAACAGGCATTTTGTAGAAACCATTTCGAGCAAAAATTCTTGTGATTCGAGAGTATCAATTTGCTCTGGTTAAATCAAGGACGGTCGCAACCTAGATAATTGTGGCTAGACGGAACGAAGTGGGAATCCAGTGCAATGTCAAGTCCTTCGCTCCGCATACCCTTAACTTGACGATAAGTATCTTCCGAGACGTCGTTTACCATATCGCCATGATGGAAGACGCGCACGAAAGAAGGCGCTGACCATGTTTCCGGTTCTCCGAGTGATCCAGAGTAAGCGAAGGATATTTGTCTCCGCGATTCAACCATATCGAGAAACAAGCTGATCGCGTTCTCCGAAATATTCCCGGCAGCAATGTGAGTGAGTTTGGGGCAGAGAGTTGTTTCGCTCGAACTTATGTTCAAAGCACAAAAGAGAGATTCCGGATCGCCGATTCCCGCACGATGCGAAAATGAAATGAAGAATGTCTTGAGTGTAGTGAGAGCCTCAAGGGCGCGGATGACACGAGTGGTATCGGAACATCCGTAGACAACGAGTTTCGATAAGCGGCAAGCTGAACGTTGAATGAAAGGAGGCAGGTTCCACATGAACCCGTGGAAGTCGGTGACCCACAATTCCTGGAGCAACGGCGCGGTGATGTAGTTCAGTGAGCCCTGGGCGCTCAAGCGGAAGAGATTGGGGAGCACTACATGAAGGCTGTCGAGCCCGCTTGGAGTCCCTACGAACATTCCCAACTCGATGACGTGGGCAAGGTTCATGGCTGCGAATATTCCTTCAAATTCCCTGACACGAGCGCAAGATATACGAAATTTGGTTATTTGAGCCCATGGAAATTGTATTCTGGAGGAGATGGAGAAGGGCCGGAAGGTGCATTCACAGAGAAAAACAGTCTCCAAACGAGGAGCTGTTGCGAATGTCTCTTGAAGGATATCATCGAGATCCTGCTGTGAGATGAGTTCGAGGAGTCGCAATCGCGAAAGCTTGTCCTTCATCCTAGCCAGCTGTGTGCCAACTTGGCGGGCACTGGCATGGTTCAGAATCAAGCGCGCAGTCTCCCACCGATGACATTGGTCGATAATGAGGTCCATCGACTCCACAAAACATTGCTCCACGATGTCCTCTTCGCACGAATCGAAGACAACGTGCAAAGGAGCAGTGCTAGAGCGATTGAGCTGGGTTTCAACTTTTGTCAGGAGATGTGGCTGGCTGCTAGATCCCGCGGCCATCGATAGACAAGCAAGCGTGATTGACGACCACAGCAGGGGGCTCATGATGGCTGCTGCGCGCCATTGCTGGCAGATATGGCCAAGGTGCCAAGGCACTTGTTCTACTGTACGATCTCCCAGCCGACGCGGGTACGGAAGAGTTAAGGTCAAGATCTCGCAGATGAGTTCGATAGGGATGCGGTGAATGGCTGGAGCAGCGTTTCCTTCTCCCGAGTCAGCATGGGCTGCACGGCCTGCACCCAGACTTTGAGGAGGATCAAGGGTTGAACCCCCTCCAGCCTGAGGGTCCAAAGGCATAGTTTGGTACTTGGAGAGTAATTCCCCGTCGGAATTTTCCATCCAGGAATCTGGAGCGGCGAGCACGAAGTGGACAAGATTCAGCCTGAGAATTGAGGTCACTTTGTTCGGCTCGGCTCGGCTCCGCAGTCAGTCGTTCTTTCTTATATTTTTTCTACGAGAGAACGGGAGAACGGAGTGAGTGAGCAGCTGAAGGCAATGAAAAATGATCGATGCAGTCTTGACGGTTTGTTTGTAGCTGGAACGAGAGAGACCAAGTGAATGAAAACGATTAGTTGTCCATGCGATGACAGAAGTAGTAAGTATGCAAATGATTCGATGAGTACAGTATTTTAGAAGGTAGTATCTAGGCCACTGGCATCCTCCTCATCCCAATCTGTATCATCTTCATACATCAGAAACTCCAACTCCCCATTCTGTTCCATGTCCTCAATCACAGCCGCCTGGTGCGGCCCCAATTCTCGAGCATGACCCGGGATCCACGAGACGCAGCAGTCAAAGGGTTCGTCTTCAATATCCCAGTGAGCTACGGCGCCGACCCGTGTCTCAATGAACTGGAGTAAGACCGGGTCGCTGAACTGCCCTACCGTCCTGAACTGGACGGAGGCGAGCATCGGGATGAGACTGTTACGAATATCGTCGGGGTTCGGGGAGAGGCGTTGAAGCAAGGTGTCGGTGATGGGTATGTGAGGATTGTTGTTAGGGAGTGCTTCGACGGCGGCGTGGTCCGTAACATACAGATCCCGCAACCGCGGCAGCTCACCCAGGCATTGAATGAGCTCCTCCTCCGTGATGACGACGTTGTCGAGGTGTAGCGTCTCGAGGAGAGAGTAGCCATCATATTTGGCACGCTGGAGAAACGCCAGACCTTGAGGATGAGGCCAGAGGACAGGCTTCCCCTGCTGCAGGGCACATGACAGATATAAGTGCACCAACGACGGAAGCTTGAGTGCTTCGAGAATCCCCCCCAGCACACGCTGCGAGAGTTGCCCCGTTCCCGAGCCGGTGGGATTCGTAGCAGTGATGGACAGCTCGTGAAGCGACGATTCGACCAACGACAGTTGAAGGGGCTCATCATCGTCGGAGAAAGCGGCGACATTGAGGTGAGTGTGAACGACACCGTCGGATAGGCGGGGGAGGAGCGAGGTCCAGGGGAGGACGTCCGCTGGAACGAGCATGCTGCATGAAAAGCGCCTGAGTTGCTCCATCGGTAGATGCTGTAGCACGTTGATCGGCCCACAATAAGCTAACTCTTTCAGTTGTGGGGCGTCGGAGAAGAACTTCGTGATATCTTTGAGCCCCTCCCGCACGTTTTCGCGGATGAATCGCAAGTGTAGCTTTTCGAGGAGAGGCAGATGGTGGTGTACCGCCTCGAGGCACGTAGACATAACGGGGTCGATGTGTATGTTGGCAGACCGCCAACGTGCTGAGGAGTGAGCGAGAGCGAACACTGGAAGTGGGTGGCATCGAGGCACAACCGCCTCAACGTCCACAGGAAGTCCACCACCACGCTTCAAAGCATGGTGAAGTAGCATCCAAGCTTGAACGAGCCACCCGGGGACATCCTCAATCTCCCCTTGGGTTTCCCATGAACGCATATCCATGGTGATGGAGGACCAAAGCAATGGATCGGAATCGACGAGCATATTCCATTGGTGACATACTTGAGCGATGTTGGCAAGATCGCCACCCGCGAGGCGGCGATACGCCTTGAGAGTTGCCCGATCTCGGTCCTCCTCCAAGACGTGGTCACAGGACTCGTCCGCTGCCAAGCGGCACTCTCGAAATATGAGCAATAGAACCTCCGTCGGGAGTTTGCGAATTGGAGAGGTGATTGCGCTCTTGCAGCGGTCGAGGACGTTCTGCAAGGTGGCACGATCGGCCACGACGACCTCGGAGAACCTGCCCCTGCTCGCAAGCTGGTTGTCGTAGCGTGATATTTCCCCTGGGATGGCATTAATGAGAGCGCGAATCTGGGCAACGTCTGCTGGATTGTAGGTGGAACTTGAATAGAATCGCATCATATCCAGAACTTGAGTGTATTGACCGGACGATGGAAGTAAGGCGGATACGGGGAAAGATGAGGTGTAGGGAATGTCGAGGATGCTCTTCGCAGAAGAAGTCATGTTGGTGGCAGACGATGAGAGAAGGAATGTGGATTATGGAGAAGAAATGTTGTAGGGAATGTCGGAGCGTTCGTCGCAGAAGACGCTATGGAGTGTACTGGTGGAAGGGAGGTGTGTGGCTGAGAGGAAATATTGATCAAGGAGAGCGTAGAGAGTTCTTCGCAGAAGACACTGTGGTGGTTTAAGAGAAAGAGCGGGGTAGGTGGCAATCGGACACAACATACAAGCTTAAATAAAGCTTTCACACTCAAAGCTCGTCCGCTTGCAGGTCCTGTGCTCCTGAGCTTTCCATGGCCAAAAGCGCCGGATGCTTGCTCTGAGCTCTCTGAGCCTGGAACCCCGGATTGATGAGATCGGAGAGGGTCATGAGAACGCGGTGCCTTTCTCGTAGACGAAAATATTTGATTTTTGGGGTCCGCATCTCGCGAGGACAGCGGCGAATGGTGTTTGCGCCGCTCATTACTGTGAACAGGCATCCGTGCCGGGAGGGCATCTACCCCGGGCTTCGCACCAGAGCAACGCGTTGGCCGCTTGACTCGCGGCGCAGAGTCGTGGTCTTGCAATATGGCCGGATTTGAGGAACGGGTGCATCGTTGTTCCTGAGCCTGCTACAGGCAACGGATCAGAACAGGGGAGTCGTTGCGAAAGAAAGGTGGACGTACGATGATAGACGTACATCCTCTTGGTCTTCATCGAAGCATCACAGCCAATGGCCGAGCTTGACGAGAGGTATTCTCTCCGCGCCGAGCTGGATGCATTGCTATTCGCTGGGGCGGCGGGATAGCATGCTATAAAGAACGGATCGAAACGAGCGTGTTGGGCAACAAACGCGGACGCCCATCCTCCCAGTCCTCGTAGTCCTGTACAAGTGTCGTGACTCGTTGCCGAGGTTGAGAGGAACTCAAACGTCGCGTAAGTCTGGATGTGCAAGAAGCAATCATCGAATGACCGAAGGCGAATGAGGCGCCGGTGGGTATGCTGCACGTCAGGTCTTGTATGGGTCTTGGAAGTGCGAAGGCGGTCATCGCGGGCGGAGCTGTTGCCGTTACGTGGCGATGCTTCCGGACGGGGACATCGAGCATAGATGGAAGAGAATACAGATGCCGACAATGACCACGATGCTCACCTGGACGTGGATCAGCATCGTAGACACGATCGATGGGCTCAAGAAGCACGACGTACGAAAGTTGCGCCCCAACCATCAGGACTGGCGTTGCTGCTGGAAGGACATTATACATCCTCCTAGTCTTCACCCGAGCACCACAGCCAATGGCAGAGCTTGACGAGGGGTATTCAGACTATTCTTCTACAATGGGCTTGGGCGCTGGGTGCATTGCCGTACGTTGGGACGGCGGTATAACCTGCTCCAAGAAACGGATCAGAACGAGGCGTATGTAACGAGCGAAATATTGTCGTACGTCCTCTTTGTTTTGAGCGGATCCCCATGTCGAGCTTGAAGGGATGTGATCCTCCTGTGACTAGGGAAAGCGCTGAAAACCTCGTGTCAGTCTGTAGTTATGATGACTGAGAAGAGAAAACGATTGACGGACCGAAACAAGCACACGCAATTGAAGTGTCGATGGGAACGCTGCACGTCGGGTTAATGTATGCGTCTTGTATTCAAGCGTGAGGAGGGTCTCGTCATAGAAAAGACCCCATGTAATGGACTGAGACGGCTGGACGAAGACACTAGCGGTGATCGAGCTGGGTGGAATCAGCATCATCAATAGCAGCAGTGACCTCAAAAAGACATACCTACAGCATGGCTCCGCTGGAGTGGCTGCTCGTAAATTCCAAAATGACAACCAAGAGGTCTGTGACAGTACCGGACATCAGCAAACAACGAAAAACAGCGTATTTGAGTATAGACGTACACCAAAGTAGAAGCGTGCGCCGCGCGTGCTAACAAAGACACGACGCAGATAGGGTGCTTCAATCCCCCCGTTGTCGAATGGGGTGTCAGTCGGCGACAATAGAACGTGACGTCCTGTCGAGCGCGTCTATCGTGGCTGTGGGGAAGAGGAACGACAATCGCTGCAGAACGGACGCGCCAGAATCAGCCAAGACGGAAAAAAGACATTGGGATCGGGAACACTAACTCGTTCAGATATCGTGCGTGAGGCTTTGGAACCACTCATCTCCGAGTCGAGTGTATGGCCCTCATACCAAGGCGCACGAATCCGTGTCTGTGAGAGTTGAGCCAAGCGGATACGTGTACACAACATAGCGTGAGCTAAACTGCAGGGATTGACGTCGACAAGCCTATGAGCGCGAATGAGTACGGCGCCTAGACAACACATGAGAAAGACATACCGTCTACATGGTGAAGCCCCGAAACGGGCTCCAGAGTCTGGAGCCCATTGGGTACTACTTACCTACCTACCGCCGACACTCCGAATCCTCCTGTCGAAGCCCTCGCACACACCCCGTTTCTCATCTCTTTCCATACTTATATCGAGTGCTCTGGAAATCAAAGTCGGTTGTTAGCTGAAAATCATAGGGAAAGAGCGTTGCACATACAGAAAGACGAGGTTGTGTTCTCTCTAGAATTGCGTCTTGTCGATAGACCTTACCGATTAGCTTCAAAAACTGGGCGGTTTCACGGGTGTGCGCCAAGAACGTCGTGGGTTGACGATTCCATTATTGAGGTCAAAGCGGGGCAACGAGGAGGGTCAGCGGACGGCATTGAGCGACAAAAAGCAATATATTTCGTGGGGAGAGTAGCAAGAACAGAGAACAAGTCCGACCATTGCTCATCGTTGGCGACGTCGTCAAGAGCAAGTCCACGTTCCCACGACTCCGTTCGGCAATTTCCGGTGCAGCTTGTCTTCTTCCTCAAGAGCTCTTCCTCACGATCAACGAACTTTCAATGCAGGACGACTATACAATGCCACTGTTATACGTTAATGCAGGAATGGTCCCTTATTTCAACGATCTTCAGCTTGGCAAGCTTGACGGCCCGGGTGAAACCAAGTCCAACGGCGTACAACTTGTAAAATTAAACCAGCTCAATCGAATCTTCCAAGTCGCTTCAGCTGGATTACTAGCTTCGACATTGGACGTTCTTATAAGCCGACAGGGACAAAAAATATATATCTTGTCTATCTGCGCTGCAAGCCTTCCTCAAATCGAACCGGCTTCCGGAGATCGGCCTTTTGGTTGGGTACGCGGGAGTATACCGCGACATACACCAGTCAGCCGGCGCCGATTCTCCTATCTGAGCTCAATTTTTTTTTTTTTTTTGAATCCGTGTTATTTTGCCCTTCATCCCTAAAGATATGGTAGGCATACTCTGAACTATTTAAGTCGTTACTGATACCTGTAAGTAAATGTGTCCGTGAATGTGTAATTTGAACAGCGATAATCTGTCATCCATGCCAGCAGTAGGCTATGAAGAACGTAAGCGCGTGGAGCGCGATTGTAAAAGTAAGTTGGGGTCTAGTCCCCACGGCGGGGGCACTGGTGAATAATGTAAAATAAATAAGATGCACGTACGTAGAGGGCTCGGGCGAGCGGGTTGTGACGAGGGCGTGGTGGGGGACTGCGGGTGGGGCACTGCGTTTCCTGTGGCGGGGCGTCGACGGCGGGCGGTGGTTATATGCGGAAGGGGTCGGCGGCGCGGGGGAAGTCTACCTGCGATACCTCGGCTGTGGTCCTGAGAGCCGCAATGACGGTGTTGCGCGTGGGGGCATATGGATCGGGGGCTTCGGGGAGTTCGCCATGGACAGTGTGAAAACGGCCGGTGCGAGCGATAAAGCGGAAGAGAGGGGGGTAGAGCTTTGGCTTACTTAGTAATTTCGTGAGTAGGCCCGCTTCCCGGCCTCCCTCGCGCAGCAGTTCCCTCCTAGCATCGCGGTGGGCTGTGCAGCGGATGAGATAGTGCTCGACGGTTTCGTCGGCCTGCCGACAGCAGGGGCAGATGGGAGATTCAGCTTTTTTGATGCGATGTAGGTGGCGAGCGAGGGGGACGTGGCCGACGCGGAGTTGGAGGAGGATGACTGCGAGGCTGCGAGGGAGTGTGGAGGCTGTTTTTAGGTAGGAGCCGCGGTGGAGTTTGGGGTCGTAACGCGAAATGCGCGCATAGCGTGATGATTTCTTCCACTCTTTGAGGACGGTGGCGTTAAGCTGGGAGTTGTACTCCTGCTGAATGGCGGAGCGACTCCATGGGAGGGGTTGACGCAGCGTCTTTGGTATCGATGGGGAGGAGTCTTTCTCCTGCGCGGCTCGCTTCGCCTCCACGTCCGCTCGTTCGTTGCCGACGATTCCGACGTGACCGGGGGCCCAGCGGACTGTGATCTGGATGTTGGGGTGTACGCGGAGGAGGGCTTCGGTGGCGGAGTGCCAAAGGTCCCAGATCCAGTGTGACGGGGTCGGTGTGGCCTTGGAGGTAGCCCGAACGGCCGCCTGATTGTCGACGATGATCGTGACTGCGCCTTCCACTAGTGGTTGCCTGCGCAGAAGGGTGGCGGCTAGATAGCCGCCGATGCCTTCGCCTTCGAATACCGTGTGCCGAGTTGCTTCGCCCAGGTAGAAACGCAGTGACCCGACTTCTTGCCCCCTGTAAAAAAGGACGGCGGCAGAGCCGATGCGCCCGTCAATGCCCGAGCCATCAGTATATACTTTCCATAAAGCTGTGTCTATTTTTTCCGCCTCTTCCGCGGCCTCTTTCGAGCTCGGTATACTCACCGCCATACTCGATTCCCAATTCGCCGGCTGGCGCACTGCTTCTATTCCTTCAGTCTTCTGTGGTGATAAACGAAAGTCTTGCATGAGGTCGTGGAGTGGAGTGAGGTGAGTTTTCGGTGTGTGTCGGCTGGCGTCAATGGCGGCTTCTGAGAGTGGATGGGAGGAGGGTAGGGTGGATATTCGCAAGGCGGCCCGGAAGCGGACCTTGTTGATGAGGTGTATAATGGGGAGGAGGTTAGCATGAGCGTCAAGAACATCAGTGGGAGTGGTTCTGAGGGCGCCAGTGATAGCTAGCGCCGCGCGGCGCTGGATGGATCGAAAGATCTTCACGGTGCCGCGTTCGCGGGGTTTTTTGTAACGGGCAGTGGCAGAACGATTGCTGGAGGGCGGGGAAAGGAAGATGTCAGCGCCGTAAAGCATCCGAGGGACGCATACGGCGAGGTAGAGTCTGCGCATGATGTGTGCTGGGGGGCCTCGGGAGGCGCGACCAATACTCGCGAAGCGAGTAAGCCACGCATGACCCTTGGCGGCAGCCGCAGCGGTTTGCTGTTTCCAGCGCAGTTCGCGGTCAATGTGAATACCTAAAAGTTTTACCGAGTCAGCGGATTTTACAGTGTGGTTACCGAGCTTCAGGTTGAAGCGCGGCATCGGGATTGTCTTCTGAAAGAACACGGTGGATGGTATGCGTTTGCGGGCGCAGTCCGCGAGCTGGTATTTCGGTTCACTAAATTTGGCGTTGTGCTCTTCTCCCCAGTTGTCGACGCCCTTCCTCCTCGTCATCATCCGCGTCAACTTCTTGTGGGTGGCCTGAAAAGTGTAGTCAACTGATATGAGAGTGTCGTCGTCCGCGTAAACGACGCCAGCCTCGTCGCGGTGTGCTTTTGGTATCTCGGCGAGAGGCGCGTTGTAGATGTCGTAAGCGAAACCCGAGTGCGGGTCGCCCTGGTCAAGCCCCACGTCGATCACGAAGGAATCCGACACGAAATCGTCAAAAGCGAGACGACCCGTGCGGTCCGCGAATCGTCGCCGTATCCATTCGGTGTGTTGGGCTGGTACACCGCGCGTGCGCATGTCGTGTATTAAGCGGTCAATGTCAACGCTGGGGAATGCGCCCTTGACGTCTAGACATAAGACTGAAGCTACTTTACCTTCCCGCCACGCATCCTTTATTGTCTTGACCACCATGTGTACAGCGTCGGTAGTGGCGCGGCCCGGGCGGCAACCATACTGATTGGCCGGTAGGATGCCCGCTAGCTCTGCCTCGGAAACACATTGTAGTGTTTTGGCGGCGTACCAGAGCCTTGAGAAACCCTTGGTCAGGGCTATGGGTCGCATCGCTGAGGGGTCAGCGTAGTTCGGCTTGCCCGGCTTTCTCAGCACGAGAACTCGGAGTTCCGCCCAACCCTTGGGGTAGTGCTCCAACGCGTCGAGGGAACGGTAAATGGGACCTAGGAATGGTATGAGTAGGTTAGCACACTCTTTCATGACGCAATTGGGCGCCGATCCCGGGAACGTAGCCTTGTACGGCTTCATCCGATCCAGCGCTGCCCGGATGATGTTGTCGGAAAGCGCTTTCCATTCCCATGCCGGCGCTGGGTACACTGGGTTTTGCGGCGGCGCGCTGGCGGGTGTTGTTGTAGGGAAAAACTCCTTTCTGAGCCACTCGCTCTTCACCTCGTTTGTGTCCGCTGCGTCGACAACCTTCTTTGTGACCGGGTGTCGTTTCTCGAGGGTCGGGATCCTGGTGGCGCCTCCGTCAGACGGCGCCGCGCCCATGAAGCGGTTAGCATCCCAGGCGTCGGCGTCACTGAGGTTGGCTAGCCAGTTCCACCAAAAGCTCGTCTTCGCCGCTTTGATTGCGTTTACATATTTATTCTCCGCGTCTTTCGCCTCGAGGTGGGACGGGTGCTCTGGGATGAAACGGTTATAATAGGCGATACGTAGGATTTTTACCGTCTCTTTGCGTAGCTGTTTGAGATCCTTGTTCCACCAGCGTTTCCACTGTGGGTAAGGTTTGAGGGTCGGTACGACCTCAGCGGTGGTGTCGAAGACAGCTTGCTCGACTTCGCGAATAGCAAACTCAACTTCCTCGACGGACGTGTAGGCTTCGCGCTGGACGAGTTGTAGAAGCTTGCTGAACAGAGTTTGGCGATAAACACCCCAATCCGTGTCTTGAAAGCGATATCGCGTCTGCTGCGGGGCAGTGGGGGTGGTAAAATCGAGTTCCTGCATAACTGGAAAGTGGTCAGTCCGAGGAGGTTTTAATTCGGGCGCCGTGTCGCATTTAATGTACGCGGGAATGAGTGAAGGAGAAACAAAGACATTGTCGACACGGGTAAGATTACCCGTGGAGAATGCGCGTAGAGTGGGGATGTCGCGCGGAAGCGCCATCGCCATTCCATATCTGGCTATGAGGTCCAGTAAAGGCTGTGCCATCCGGCGGTTTTGAGCTGTGAAGAGGTGGTGATTGCGGAGCTCATCCCACGACGCGTCGTGTCGATTGAAATCACCTGCCCACATGTACTGCAGGGGCAGGTTGGTGCAAAGTTGCGCTTCCGGGCTGCTGAGGTATGTGTCGAGGGCGGTGAGTGTGTCATTGTGGTGACAATCGTTGTAGATATTGAAGATCCGCAAGGTCCCAAAGTCGCCGATGAGTTCGACTGCCGTCAAGTCGGGGCAGGCGATGGGAATCTGCCTCCAATTCGCCGATGGAATGGACGTGTTGACCCATATGGTGGAGCGCACGAGTTGGTAGTTTTTCTTCCATTCGAGTGGGTATAGTGCCGTGTAGGTGCGTTTGACGCGGGTAGTGCCATTAAAGTCGAAGTACGGTTCCTGGATTAAAACTAGATCATATATGTTAGAGTCAACGGAATGGTAGAAGGCGGATTGCGCGTTGATAGATTTATTGAGGTTCTGGCACCAAATGCGGAAGGGTCGACGGCGCCGGGTGGTATTGATGGGGCCTATCTGACATGAGGGCCGTCCACCCGAGCGGGGGGCTTCAATAGTCGGCCGTCCTCAATTGCAACGGTCAACGTCATCATTGCTCAGGGGCCGCAACGAGTGCGAGCCAGCGCTGTGCTCAGTCCGAAACGGGGGGGCAACCTGATCATCGTGAAGTGTGATGTTCATGTTAATCGGTTCCCTGGCCGTGCGTCGTTGAATCCTGTCTTGACGGCGGCGGTCAGAGCTCGATTGTGAAACTTGGTCGTCGTCGAGGTGCTGTTGATTGTCGGAGTCGGTCTGAGGCTGAAAGTATGCCGGGATGGTGGATTGCGAAGCGCTGGGCGGGCGTGGAGGGGCGACGAAACGACGAGTACTCGCTGTTCTCAGATTCGCCGCCGTCTCCGGCGAGGGACCCGGACCTCTTGACTTGCGAGCAGCCGAGGCAGTGTACCAGGTAGGCAGACCACGGCGCGTCGCAAAGTCGTTTGAGAGATCGTCGTGCGTTACCCAGGTGGAAGGATCGTCAGGCACCAGAAAGTACGGATATTTTGCATCCGGGTTGCGCTCGTGTGCAAACTGTAACCTGTCCTGAAAAATGGGGCAGTTCCGGTCAGCAGCACCATGACCCGTATGGGGTCGACTTTTGTTGCGGCAGTTGGCGCAAGCGCGTTCGTTGTCTGAGGCCTTACACTCCTCGGTGAGGTGCATGTCCGCCACAGCGGGCACACGCAGGGTGAATAGAAGTGCAGGCGGACGCAATGTGTCCGAGCCCCTGGCATTTTAAGCAGCGGACAGGTTCAGGGAGGAACTTGTGGCCGAAGACATGGCTGCCCTCGACCCATCCCCCGTCGCGAATGAAACGATTCGCGGCGAGGGGGTCATTGAAGCCAAAGACGGCGTGCGCGGACGCGTTGACCGTCGTTTCTGCGCTGAGGGGATTTTATCCACCGAGCGTTACAGAAAGATCCTGCCGGAAGGGAGTTGTCATTCTCAATGACTTGACGAGCTCCCTGCTGTTCCGGGTCGAAGGATACAGGGACGAATTGTATGACGACGTTCAAAAGACGATCCTTGAAAATAGACGTACCCCCCAGTGCCGATAGAAAATTTTTCATTTCAGTCTTGACCCACCGAGCAGCAGCGGTAGTGTTGAGGTGGAGTATCCATGCCCCTCCTCGCGTTCTGGTCGCACCAAGGAAACGCGCGTCGGGTGGAGGTGCGCTGGCTCCTTGCGCGACCATCAAGGTCGATGCGAAGCGTGCCTTCTCGACTACGTCTTTCTCCGTGAGTCCTGACATCCAAGCGTCCATTCCAGGGCCGCGTTCTATCAGAATCTGACGCGAGCGTGCCGCTGCATTTGCTAGCGCCGCTGCGTGTTCAGGCGGAGGCGTCGTCAATGTTGATTTCGCAGCTTGCGCGTAAGACGCGGGAATGGCGGCGGGAGGAGTTGGTCGGTGTTGCCAGTGTCGTTGCTTGCGCTGCCGTCGACGTGGCGACGGCAGCGGATTCTGCGGTTTCTGTCGTGCGCTGAATCACTTGCGTGAATTCCTGGTCGACGCGTTCGGTGAGCTTCCATATGTCTTGACATTGTTGTTCCACTGTGTGTGTCAGCATCTCCGCCGCCGTGTGCAGCTCGCCCTTAAGAGAAACAAAGTCCTTCGATTCCTCGGACGCACCCAACACTTTCTTAACGTCTTAGCTATCTCCTCCAGCATGTCGTTGATGCTCCACCGCTGTAACAGCATCCCCGCCGCTCTGCAAGCGTCCGCTGTGACCACCGACTCCGTGTCTGCCGCTATGCGGAAATGACCATCGCGATGTCGTTGAGAGATTCGACCGAGAAATTGTCGCTATGAGTGTAGCCTTTCGCATATAGGTGTTTGACTAAATCTTCGGTGCTGGTGTCGTCCCAAGGTATGCTGCTCTGTGCTAATAATTCATCTCTGGTCTTTCGAAGCTGTAGAGTGCCAGCTGGCGTCGTGGTGCGCGTTGGTTTTGGTGGCGGTTTTTGATGGGCCCGGCGTCTGCGACGCGCCGGGGCCGCTTTTTGCGCGTCCAGGAGCTGATTTTCGGTCCGTACTCATATACAGTCCGGACGGTAGGTAGTAGTATGTATGTAAAGCTTAGGCCACCACACTCGTCGATGCCCAAGCCTCAAAAAATTTTGTTGAGGCGGCGATCAAAAGCGTGTGTGGTGGTTGTTGCCAAGAGAGATCTCTCTGAGCTCAATGTAACACTCCATTCCTACTAGGACTGGGAGATTGGACAGCTATATGCCCGCCTGAACGGCGAGGTCCATTTTGCCAAGCAAGGCTATCGAAATACACGTAGTATTGTCGCATTATCATTCGTTGCAATGCACCAGTATTATCCTCTTATACTGTAAGTTTCTGTAGCTTCTCAGACTTACCCAGGCTCAGGAACAGCGTCGATTAGGTGCCGTTTCTGTTTCCGCTAGCGCTGACAAGAATAGCCACCAATCATCTCTGTGGGTGCCGCATGTCAGCAACTCTCTTCGCCTTTGCCGTCTACTACTATGCACGATCTTGACGCTCAACGACAGGGGAATCCGCCTCCGTACGACACACCAGGGGAACCGGACAAACTCAAGGCAGCTCCAGGAAGGGCTGAGCGGCAGTATCGTAAGCCGCAATTGTGACCTCCGATAACACGCAGGGCGCCAACTGACGGACTGTAAGTGTACTATCAGGTATACGCTCCCGATGGGGCGATCCCTGTGAAGACGGCCTACGATCCAGAGAACCCGTACATCGGTCGTATCCCAGCGAGATCAATCCCGCCTCCCACATCGTCCAGTCCGTCCAACGATGTCTCCTCAAGGCAGAAGGATTCAATGATCCACAACACACGAGGACCGGTATCTATCTCTCTGTCACCTCTAAGTCTGCCGAAGCGGCAAATTCCCCGATTGCTGTCGTCCGGCCTCCACCAACGCACGGCGCGACACCGGAGAATCCCCTGGCACTGGTGCATCGGGAACTCCTTACACCACTGGAAATGGAAGCGATTGCTGCAATCGACCTGACGAAAAGACGGGAACCAGACCCTCAATACTGTGCGTTCTGAAGGGCATTTTCTGCTTGGTTCCATTCAATGTTCATACATGAATGCAGTATACTATCAGCTGTTCACTCTCACTGGCGAGGACATCTCTACAGTGGCGTTTGACTCGAGCGAGCCCTCTATTGGGCGAATCGAGTGGAAACACCTCTCGCCTCCGCGCGATTCCAACTCTCTCAAGTACCACATTGCCAAAATTGAGGGAAAGCCCATATACCGCGCGTGCAACCTTTATAAAGATATTGGCGCGCAAGCAGTTATTCCGGACCTTCAAGATCTTACTCTGCCCCTACTGAGGAATTTGGAACCGTGGACAACCCCGTGGTCCTTGTTCAGCCGGAACGTCGAGTAGGATTACTTAACCGTCCAGCCAAAATAATATCTACCGACACCAAAACATTGCCCGGTTCCAACGCTACCATGAAATTTTTTGCGGGAATGCTGGTTTACACTGATGGCGTCAGAGGAACGTTCAAGGCACTGACTTCAGATACTTCAATGTGTTTCTGTGTCGCACTACGAATCCACAAGACGAATGTAAGTTTGTTTCTCGCCGTAAGTCGCCGTAAGCAAAGCCAGTCTAACCGATGCACAGTTTACCTTCGTCCAGGTAAGATCATTGGCGATGTTTTTGTTCTGCGGCTGTCACCTCATTTCTGGACTTAGAATGGCTCAAACTCCTCGACGAATGATTGGCATTGAATTCAACGAATGATATACTAGATCCACTTGTAGTGCAATAGGATTGTTCGTTGTCCAGTCACTGAAGTTATGTCAGTCGATATGTGATCGTTCATCGTCCAGACAGTCGCATAACCACGAATAATTATCAGCTGCAAAGCGAGGTAAGAATTGGGTAAGAATATCTCTCTTTGCAATATAAGGGCCACCCACCTGATCCCAGTAGAATACAACCAGGCTTCGTTGACAGGAATTGCTCTGTAGATTCTCAGATACATAGCACAATGTTCAATGAACCGGTGCTCTTTGGTCTCTGTATGTCTTGCATTTCAAGCTAACAAAATCATGAGCCGGCAGGTTCTCGAAACGGAATCCAATAAGTATGCTCGAGGATGCGCCGCCTCACTTCGAAGGTAAATAGAGCTCCGAACGCTTCTCAATTTAAATGTCAGACAAGGCGCTGGTCGTTCCTTCGATCTAATTTTGTTCTTTGAACGCTTTCGGTGTTTCTCATTGGTTTCTCAGCTTGATAGCAGCTACATACTGTTTATTGAATCACTTTGAGAATACTGCGCTCTCTACAGCATAAAAAAGAATTCGCTCCTTGCCGATGTGCCCTGAATTGAACAGGATCCTTTCGCTTCGGTGTTCCAGGTCAACCAGAACCGTAATTAATTAATTCCGTGCGAAGGCACACCGTGTGCTACAGATGCTTGCGGGTTTCCTTCAAATTTTGAGCCGCCTCTTGAACATATGCCCCAGAAAGACAAGAATTCGCTGCGAAATAGAAATCGACCCAAAATTGAACCACCAACTGAACTGTGACTCGGGAAGTTCCAGCCAGATCAGTTCTTGATGGCGATGACACGTGGTGATGGCGCTCTTTTCTCTGCGCGCTCGTTATCGCCGGTCCGCAGCCTACAGGCTTCAGCTTTCTCCTGCAATCTCCTTCGCCGGTCTATATATGGGCTGCCAGTCAGCTCATCTACCAAACTTGTGCGGCACCACCAAATTTCCTCAGATTTCTTGCAGATTTCTGTGATCCTTCGTGCAAGTGTTGCGGCAAGGATGGATGCTATACGCGAAGCAGCCAGCGCTCCCGCTTGCTCCCTGCCTACCTTACACGTTCGGGGAGTTTCCCCCGTCTGCACAAAGCGGTCCATGAGGCATCAAAAAAGTCCAAAGCGTTCGACATCGCTAGTGAGAATAACTATATCCGGAAATCCTCTTTGTTCTTCGTCGTCGCGCCTCGTCACGCGCGAACACATTCCTAGATGGGTATTTTCGAGTGGCTCAACAGCTGTTCGAACAAATCACCGCAAACACTTTACTTGTATGGCGATTTTGCTTTCCTGGTCGCAGCCAATCCATCAAAACCAATCCTGGAGGAATTGGACGTCTATAAAGCGGGGGATGGGGGCGAGGGGGGACACACGCTTCGCGCCCACACTCTGACCCCCGTCAAAGATCCCCTCCCGCGTTCGCGCTTCGAGTTTGTGTCGATAAGACAAGATGCCTCGTATTCCCACTCAGACTAGTGCTTTGCTTCGCAAGCGGTCTAAGTCTACCACTGCTAAGGTGCGCGTCTTTCCTTACTTCATCGGCTTAACAGCAGCATCTGATCGTCTTATTTTAGAACGGCAAAACCCCTCCCTATCCGCCGCTCCAGCACAAGTGCTCGCATGAAGGTTGCGACTGGAGCTATAAGAACCCGACGGATCTCTCCCGTCATACTGCTCGCCATTTGTCGCCTGAGGAGCGCGAAAAATTGTGCGTTTTCGCTGTCTTTCTTTCTCGACTTTTGATTTCGCGTTTCTGACGCGCCCGCTGCTGCGGTTAGGATGCACCATTGCCCGTTTCCGGGCTGCACCCACAAGTCGTTGCAGAAGTCTAACATGAAGACGCATTACACGTCGAAGCAGTGAGTCTTTCTTATCGTCATCTGAATTCAAGCTGACAGTCGACTATGTAGTACGACGGAAAAGCCGTACGCCTGCAACCAGTGCGACTTTGGCACGTCGGATCCGTCGTGTTACCACCGCCACATGTGCGGGCAGCATGGCTACGTTCCCGGCACCGAGCCGCGCAAGAGGAAGTCGGCTGCGAGGGATATCATCCCTGACGTTGTCGTTGTCGAGTCGGAGGCGCAGGAGCCCGTCGAGGTGCCAGTCGCGTCTGGAAGCGGGTTCTCTTCCCCTTCTCCTTCTGCGGATGACGCGTCCCCTTCGCCCGCCCCGTCTACCCCCTCGTCGTGCTACGAGTTGGGATACCCCTATGACGTCGCACCGTACGATCTCGACGCGTATCTCTCCTCCTCCTCCTCCGGCGTGGACTTCTCCCTTGTTGACTGGAGCTTACAAGAGCTGATATCGCTCTTCGCCACCCCCGAGGGCACCGTCAACCCCAAGGACCTCTCATACGACCTCTACCCCTCCAACGACTGCAAGGCCGAGCCCGAGAAGAGCGACTTCAGCGCATACACACAAGGACGCTTCGAGGCGAACGTCTTCCTGCCTACCTCCGACCCTTCCCTTTCCCTTTCCCTTTCCCTTTCCCCTTCCCCCTCCCCCGTCGCTACCTCAGCTCACTACGCCGCTGCCACCTGCGACCTCCCCCCCATGGCATGGTACCCGAACCACATCCCCTGGACCGACGAAGAGGCGTCTCTCTTCTTCGCCCCTCCCCCTCCCGCCTACTCCCCGCCCCCGCCTCCGGCGGTGGATGTGGATTATCGGTTCGCGCCCGCGTCCGTGGTGGATGGGTACGGGCACTTGGCGCCTTCGGCGCAGTTCTCTGGCGAGTACTCCGGCGTTATCTATTGAACGCGGGCGCATTGTATTGTAGGAGGCGGCGGTTGGTTAATATTCTTATACTTATTTGTATATATTCTGCATTGGTTTGTGTTGTCCGTTGGGCTCCTGCTCTCTCTCGCGTAGTAGGCACTTCGTTGTTCTTAATGTGCCTTTATTTTGTACTTTGTCTTGCGGACTCGTCAGTAGATGTACTTGTAACCTGGATTGCATTTATTTAGATGTTCTTGTACCTGTACCATTAGCTACCTGGCTGGATCGTTTGTACTCAATTTGATTCGGGCTTTTTGTGCCCGCCCTGCTGGTTTTTTCTGCTCTCTATCCGAGTCGCTCCTGGGTGTGGAGAAAAAATTGCGCACATCGCAATGCGTGTTGTCACACTCACATGACTTGACTCAACGCGTCTTCTTCCTCCCCATCCGAATGCTGCTTTCAAATTAATACCTCATTACGGTTTTGTCTATCTACTTAAGTAAGGGATAAGTGTCAAACGAGCGTAGCTAAGTAGGTTTTTTAACTAGAGTGTATCGTATCGTAAGTGTAAGTGCTTGGCGTCAGTACAGTACAAGTCCATCATCGTCCAAGCAGCAGTAGGTAGCAGTAGTAGGTAGTGTCGTACAACAACAAGGTTTTGTTTCAAGTCCGTGCGGTAAAGTTCTTGAAGGTAGGTCCGAGTTCGTGCTTTGACTTCCCAAAAAGGCAATTCTCAAGCGCTGACACGCTCACCACACGACTAAGCTCGCCGCGCGACCAAGGTCGCAAGCGACTCGCCCACCCCAGACTTATAGCTTTTCGGAGCGGGCCTCAAAAGGATTTATTTTCTACTTACATACAGCGGAGAAAAAATTTGATTTTTCGACCCACAGGAAGCCCGTTTCCCGGCCTGTTTCAGGGTCCTCAGGACTACGCTAATCGGGGACGGGGATCTGGTAAAAGTACAGATCTAGATTTACTGACTACCCTGAATTGTACTGTACGTAGAGAGAATGACAAGTTAGCATTACCTCTTGAATTTCTTGAATTTGAAGTCCGGCTTGGATCATGAAGTTCTTTGAAACTGTCAAGGTGTGAAAATCGAGGCGTTGACTAGAGAAACTCACTGAATTGGCGCCACAGAACAGTCGAAGAACTTGAAAATGAGGAATGTTTTGCATTTGAATGTCTGTGCGGCGCCGCGCAGCGGAAGAAAAAAATGAATATATGTGGATGAAATCAGTCTGAAATCGAAGGAATTGGTAGCGGGTAACTGACCGGCTCGGCCGCGCAGCGAAGAAAATTTTAATCACTTCGCGGACTTTGACAAATTTGACGTGGTGGGCTATGTTGAGGATTGAATGAATGGTCAGCGCCGCGCAGCGGAAAGAAAAAAATCTAGCACTCAGGATCAGCTGAGAAGTGCTTCAGAACGGTAGATCTACGCACCTGGTGAGCCCCCAGCCCAAGTTCTCGCTCGCGGGAAAGCCAAATCTGAATTTTGAAATCGAGATGTCGGCGCTGATGGCAACGACTCCGCCCGCGGAGCAGGAAGAAAAATTCTGAAAGTGTAGGAAGTTAGTGGGAGAACGACTGGAAGAGCACGAAGAACACACCTAATAGGTACTTCAACTTGAAAACATCGCTCGGCGGACGCCGAAAAATCGAATTTTCCTTCGAGGAGTCTGTGTTGATGAAGAGGGCCGCGCAGCGGAAGAATTTTGATTCTGGGAAGGTAGATCAGTACAGAAGACATGTGGAATCAGTTGAAAAACATACGGGAAGACGTTGCTTGGGGGACGACGAAATAACCAGAGTTTGAACTTGTGATGGCGAGATGGAAGATGGGACAGAGATTGAACGAAAGGCTGGGGGTGAAAGGGCACATACCTTATGTAAAGTATTCCTCGCTCGCGGGGCGTCGATACCTATAGTAATCGACGGGGAGATGGGTTAGGTAAAATGTTCAAGACTTGGAAGAAGAAGAAAAAGGGAAAGGGTTACCTCACCTTAACCGACGTCAGGAAACTTGTCGTTACCGCGAAAGCGGAAAAACCTTGGCAAAGAAATTTTCGTAAGATGAATTGAAAGAAGCCTGAAGGTGAGAAAAGTAAAGCTCACCGAAATAACAGCTCGCCGGACGGCGAAAGATGGTGTCGACGTAATAGCGCCGCTACGCGGCGCCGTGCGCCACCAGCGACGACGAAGATCTTCCAAAGCAACCAGGAAACCCGCTGCTTTCGCGTCTGGGGCGGCATTAGCCTGCCGGCGGCCAAAAAAATCTGAAAAAAGCAGTCAGAAGAAGAGAAATTGGAGCAGGAAACAACGACCTGTTCTCCCGCTCGCGCTCGCGGAAAGAAGATACGTATACTCAACGCCATGCGCGCCGCTACGCGGCGCGGCGGAGACGGCAGCAACAACAACAGAAAATTGTCGAGCCAGGCGTGGATTCCGCTGCTTTATGCGTCGAGGGCGGGGTTAGCCTGCCGGCAGCCAAATCCTGGTGAAAAAACGCGTCAGAAGGGGGAAAAAGTGAAGGAAATGTGAACGTACTGGAAGTCGCGCTCACGGGACGGCGATACGTCGTGTCAATGCAATAACGCAGCTGCGCGGCGCGGCGGTAGCGACGCCAACAACGAAGAATTTGAGGGGCGGGTGCAAATTTCGCTGGTGTACGCGTCGAGGGCTTTATTAGCCTGCCGGCGGCCAAATCCCGGTGAAAAAAGGTGTCAAAATGAGTAAAAGTAGCAACTTACTTAAAGTTTCGCTCGCGGGAAGACGATACGCCGTATCAACGCATGGGGACGTGGTGTCGGCGTTGACAGGAGCTTCACGAGGTCGCTGAGGAGGTGAGATGAGAAGGAGCTTCAAGGAGAGGTGGAAGGAAGGGATATAATAACTCACCTAGGGGATTTTTGAGTGGTAAATTGGGGAGAAGGTGGTGGTAAAGAGAAAGGTGGGTTGGTTTGGTCGTGTTAGTCCCCCCATCGGTGTCGGCTGATGCTGCTCCGTTGCAACAAAATCAGTGAAATTTGTAAGTAACGTCGTTTTTGAATAATTCACCTTCTGGAAGTTGATAAGTCCGGCCAGACTTATACGCGTCGGCTGCCACCCTGAAACCGTGTTTCTCAGTTCCTCAGCACCCTAAGCTTTGAGAGAACTGAATAGCTCACCATTCAAAGATTAGAGAAATCGCCTCTGTCCCAAAAAGCGAACTATACTAACTAGAGATGTGCCCGACGCTGAAAAAGGTGACCAGATAAATTCGGACCTGTCCCTCCTCCCTGTGATTCCTGTTTGAACACTGGTACATACGTAACGTAAATGATTCGCGTTCGTCGAACGAGGCAACTCAGACCGCAAGAGAATACCTGCGCCGGTTTCTTGAAAACGCAAGCCGCCTTCAACGAAAGCCACAAAATACAGAAAACTGCCCCAGAGTGAGCCAAGAGTGAGGACAAGATGCACGGAGTTGGCTGTTTGAGAAGGATCAGATTTTCGTAAACCAGACAGCCGAGCCCGAGTGGTGGCCCAAAGAAGCCCCGCGCGGTGCCCGAGCCAGCTCACAGCTCGCAGAAAACTGTCAAGATAGTCCCATGGGATTAGATACGGTGGTTTTCAGTCGATCTGCGGTCCAGACGTGTTGCGCGCGTGAGCGCGCCATGCCGATATGTTGACGCTTGGCGCTGGCGGGCTGGTCGTGGGCAAAGAGCAAGGAAGATCTCGTGGCGGTGTTGGCCGCTGCGATCAGATCAATCATATCTTCGCTCAAACAGGTAATTCCGAACATTGGCTTTTACCACCACCATCGACGACTGCGCGCGCGGCGCCGCCTTGCCCTCACGACTCAAGTATGTATTCTTACATACTTCTACTTTGAAACTCATGCTTTCTCGCCTTTTTTTGCTCAGGGACCCTCGCAAAACGGCACAACGGCACTTGCACGCATTTTTGAAAATCACCGTCTAAACGGCGTCTGCCCACGTATCCTGACTCAGAATATACGGTACCGGTAGCGACTGGATACCCGCGACATCGGAGAAGGTTCTGGAGCGATCGGAGTTGCTTGGAGCGGAGTTGAGACCGAATGAATTCAGGTGTGTTGCAAAATGCCTCGCTTCCATGGCCGTATCATGCTGACATCTCCGACTCTTGGCAGTCCAAATCTTGTTCAAACTACCCAAATCTACCACTGCTGCAGTTTTGGAGCTCGCGGACTCGTCTACACGCTGCAATTGCAACTCACCCCTATCTCGACCCTCTGCTTTTTCGACCTCATCTCCCCCCTTCACCCCGGAGTTACGACCTTGTTTTGATGCGATCAGTTACCCAGAATGGAATACTGACGTGCGTGTACTTTCCGCGGTGCTTTTCGCTGACTTTTGAATTTTTCCAGGTCCCCGTCGACTTCTCCAATTTCCGCTTGTTCCGACTGAATGGCTCGGTGCTCCGCAATTCCCAAGACGCCCTATTTATCCCTACGGATGTTCGGGTGATTTGGTGAGCAGCATAGCGTTGGAGGGCCGGGGGAATGGTATAAAGGTGAGCTCATCTCGTTGAGTTTGGGGTATGGGTTGACCGCCCACTTTCCACCTCCCTCCCTTCTACCCTTTCTTATCCTCCACAACGCATCTTTATTCAAATCTCTATTCAACCTTCCTTCAAAGCCCTTCTTCAATCTTTTCAATTCGACGCGTTCGTGCTTCAACACGGCTTTCGGGTTTATTCGGCCTTCGCCCTTCTTTGACTTTTTCCTTGACTCTAATGTCGTCTGTGACTTCAAGCTCCCTTTCATTCATTTGATAAACTAACTAACATTTTCCTTCAATTCTAGGTTCTGTACTTTGCTCTACTACGCCGCTTTCTATCCGGGTTCGCGGCCATACTAAATTCTTCTTGTACCACTTCAACCTGTTCAATGAAGCGAGTCGTCGTCTTATCTTTTCAAAACCATTACTGACTTTCTACTTAGAGTCTCTTCTATTCCTTCTGTGCTATATGTGACCCAAAATGCGACCGCTTCAATGCCTAACTGACCTTCGAGTCATTTCGACGACTTTGTTAGGTGAGTGAATTGATTTCTTTGAATGCCTCAAGCCGTTCCTAACCTTCCATTCAGTTTCCATTCATTTTCGAACTGTATGAGATGCAAATTTCGACTCTTTCAACGCGGAACTGACCTTCAAGTTGCCTTCAGGTCTTATTTCGACGACTTTGTATAACAGGTGAGTGATTCAATCCCTTTATTCACTTCGAACTCTTACTTACTGATCCTTCATTGAGTTTGTAGTCGTTCTATATGTGCATGGGATGCACATTCTGACTGGTTGCGCAGGGTAAGTGAGTTCCTTATCAACTTCAACATTGAATGACCGTTTGATAGTTGCCTGAGATACACATTTTGGCTGTCCAGGTGAGTTCTAAACCTCGATTACCGCTATTATAATCGAAACACTAACTGTCCTTATAGTCTAATTCGATGTATCTTTCGATAGGATGCTTTCAATATGAGTAGGACTTCAAAACTCTTACCTGGATTGACTTCGACACCCTCTCGGGCATCCTCGGTGAGCCGACTCTTTGTTTCTTTTGCGTTTTTCTCTTCGTTTGTTAACCAAATCTCTCAGGATTGACTTATTTATTGATTGGCGGGTTGATTTTGGGTTGATTTCGTTCCTGTGAGTACAATCCTTTACTTTGTGACCTCAATATAACTAAATAAGCTTGCAGGCCGCGTCCATTTATATGACATGAAGTTGTGGTGTTGGATCTGAAGTTGAGGTTGGATTGAACTCGGTACAAGGTGCGCGTTACTGACCCTTTCGCCTTTGAACTCAATCTGACTCGCACTTTGAAAGTATTTCATCGTATGCCTCCGTTCAACCCGATACCGAAATTATGCCGGTATAAGTCAAGGTACGTCTAAAGCTCTGTATTTCTCTACACAAACTGATACTAACTTGACTTTTTTGAACTTTTAAGGCCGAAACTATGGCTCCCCGAGTCCGGCCTCCTCTGCATTTCAACTTCGACGTCAAGGTTATGACATTTATGCCTCAGGTACGTTTACTTTCAAATCCTTACTCTAACTATTGACTGTCTGACTTGAACTTTGAAGGCCAGAAACCGAAACCTTGCCTCTCTGAGTTAAGGTCTCTGTGTACTTCTCATTCAACGCCAAAACTATGCCATTTGTGTCCCAAGTACGTTCAAATTCAATTCCCTACTCTAAATGTTGCCGGTCTGACTTGAATTTGAAGGCCAAACTATGCCGGTTTGTATCGCACGCCAGCATACCTCTAATCGAAGGCATGTATGCCGAAATTATGCCGGTAAGTATTCATATCTTACTTCAACATACCTCTCGATACAGTACTGATCTCGCTTTTGTACACCCCAGATACTGAAACCATGCCTCCGCGCATCCAGCCTCCCGTGTACTCCCAGTTTAACGCCGAAACCATGCTATTTTCGCCTCAGGTATGTTTAATTTCGATTTCTTACACTCATTATTGACTCGAATTTCAAAGGCCGGACCTATGCCGCTTTGAATCGCGTGCGCGCGCCTATACATTGAAGGTACATACAAGTACATCTCTATCAAGTAAGTAAAGTTCAACTCGAACCAATCCTCTACTGACCTGAACCTTGCTTTCTTTTGTTCTCCAGCTCGGTTAAAGCCTCGACGAATCTCGGGAGTCAACGAATCGCTTCAAAGTTGAAGTTAAAGTGTGATTAGAAGTAATCTTGTATTGGACCGAGGTGAGTTTCTGCTCCGTTTATCTTCTCTTCTTTCTTTCTTTCCCTTCTTTCCTTCGTTCGGGGCTACAGGTAAAGGTGATTCAAGGGTAGGTTCAACTTGAACTCACCTTCATCTTTATCTTGATTGTCGAGTGCTCGACGGGTACGCCGTTTTGCATTTCATTTTGTGTCTTTTCGTGCATCTCTTTGATATCATTTTCGTTCATTCGCCATCATCCTGTTCAATCTCAACTCACCTTTACTTTTCTCCCAGATTTTCAATTCAAACCGCGGGTTGGTTGATCCCGAGTGAGTCGATTCGTTTCGACTCGCGTTGAATTGTAGTTGACCCAGACTTGGAGCAAGGTGCGCTATCCATTCATCTCTCTCCTCTAATCAATCTGACTGACCTGAAGCCAGCTGAGGTTGAGCGGTGCAAGGAAGCGTCGTTTTGAAGGTAAGGACTTGAAGTTTACTCAATTCACTTTCTTCATTTCTTCACTCTGATATAATCCAACCAGCGCAAGATCCCATTCATCTCTTCAAGATTCAATTCCACAAACTCGACAAGTTTGTTTCCTTCCATTTCATTCCTTTGACTTCAATTCTTCCCTGTTTATTCGTTTACTTACCATTCAATCCGCAGGTACGACTTTGTTCTGAAGGAACAATATTCATTTCATTCAATTGACTACGTCGGTACAGCGATACGATACAGACCTACATCGTATCGACTGCTCTCCCGCTACCCATCATCTTAATTCTCCTCCTCCCGTTGAGTAACTTTCTCCAATCCCCGCTCCGACCCTTCGGTCGATTTTTCCTCTTCGATGACATCGGCACAGCGTCAGCTTGGGAACGAGGTAAGTTATTTCTTTTCATTCGTCCGTCGAAGAAATAGAAGAACTTACCAAACTCGAGTTTACAGACTTCTTAAATTTCAAGCGTGTCGAGGGGCGCGGGCGATTGTACGGAGCACGAATTGACGGCTTTCACGCACCGTCATCTGCGCGGATAGGTAAGGTAAGTTATTTCGTTTCGTGCCGTTTGAATCGCGAGAAAACCTACCTCGAATTGATCTCGTAGCGCAAGTCTCGAGTTGGTCGGGCAACGGGATGTCGGCGCCGATGGTGCGGGATCGCAGCTCCCGTTCGCGCCTCCCCAAAATCGTTTCCGAGCGGTAAGCGGCGGTGCGTTGGTCTATTGAGATAGGAAAGTTATTTTTTGGTTCATTTGTTGTCAAGAACCAAAAGAACTCACTTAAATCTAAATTTTCAGCGTAATTTTGAGTCAGTCGGCCGAAACGACGTTGTCGGTGTCGAGAAGGGCGGGGCGGGGGCGATTGGTGCGTGGGAGTGGCGTGAAGATTGGAGCTCAGAGCGCATCGAGAGGGTGGAAAGTGGGGAGCGACGGCGCGCGCCGTGACGGAGCGGGGTCGAATCAAACGGCGATAGCGGCGACGGGGTTAGGTGAAAGGTGGGAAGGAGATGAGCTGGAGAGGGGTGTAGTTAGCCAGGTGCGGGAAGGAGAGACCAAGGCGGCACGCACCTTTTTCGGTGTGCACCTCTTTTTGTGTGTAGTTGCGCGTCGGCTTCAGCGGCGGCTAGGGGGAACGAAGGCGTCGGCGGCGGCGGCGGCGAGTGGTGGGTAGGAATGGTCTTGAGGGTGGAGTTTGGAAGGCGGAATTGAGGCGTCGAGGGCGGAAAGGCCGGGGAACGGGTACGTTCGTGTGGGAATGCCGGCGGAGTGGCGGAGGCGGCGGGTATGGTGAAAGCTGGGGAGGAAATGGTCTGCAGTGGGGAGGGGTGTTGTTAGTCAGGTGCGGGAAGGAGAGACAATGGTGGGACGCACCTTTTTCCGCTAAATAGTTCTTTTGCATGTAATTGCGCGCGTCGGCGTCGGGTGCGCGAACGACGACGGCGGCGGTGACGGCGGGGCGAAGGGTGCACAGGAGAGGGCGCGGGAAGAACAGGGTGTGTCGTGGCGGGAAGGAGGAGAGAGGGTGTAGGTGAAGCGTACGCGCCGGAGGATGTCGTTGGGCTTCGTCGTTGATGACGTGGCTACTGACGCGTCGGTGAGTGGGTGCGGTGACGGAGGACATAGGGAGGGAGCTTAGCGTGAGGGTTTCGAGGCGTAACGGCGGGCTTGAGGTGTGTGGGAGTGAAGGTAAGCTTAAGCTGCTGTCAATCAGAGAAGAAAATTTTGAGGGAGAGTGTGAAAGTGGACACTGAAGGAAATGGCACGCGAAGCATGCAGCCAGCGCTCTCAGCTTTGTTCGCTGCCTACCTTACACGTCTGGGCACTCTAACCCGTCTGCACAAAGCGGCCAGTGAGGCATCAAAAAAAATTCAAAGCGTGCGACATCGCTAGCGAGAATTCCCATATCTGGAAATCCTCTTTGCTCTTGTCCGCGTCGCCTCGTCAAGTGCAAACACATTCCTAGATGGGTTTTTTCGAGTGGCTCAACAGCTGTTCGCACAAATCACCGCAAACACTTTACTTGTACGATTTTGCTTTCCTGGTCGCAGCCAATCCATCAAAACCAATCCTGGAGGAATTCGGTCGATAAAGCGGGGGATGGGGGTGAGGGGGACACACGCCTCTGCGCCCACACTCTGCCCCCCGTCAAGTCAAAGATCCCCTCCCCCGTTCGCGCTTCGAGTTTGTGTCGATAAGACAAGATGCCTCGTATTCCCACTCAGACTATGACTTCGCTTCGCAAGCGGTCGAAGTCTACCACTGCTAAGGTTCGCGTCTGTCCTTACTTCATCGACTTACAGCAATATCTGATCGTCTTATTTTAGAACGGCAAAACCCCTCCCTATCCGCCGCTGCAGCACAAGTGCTCGCATGAAGGTTGCGACTGGAGCTATAAGAACCCGACGGATCTCTCCCGCCATACTGCTCGCCATTTGTCGCCTGAGGAGCGCGAAAAGTTGTGCGTTTTCGCTGTTCTTGCTCTTCGTTTTGTTTCGTCTTTCTGACGCGCGCATTGCTGTATTTAGGATGCACCATTGCCCGTTCCCGGGCTGCACCCACAAGTCGCTGCAGAAGTCTAATATGAAGACGCATTACACCTCGAAGCAGTGAGTTTTTCTTATTCTCATTTGAATCGAAGCTAACGGTCGACTATCTAGTACGACCGAGAAACCGTACGCCTGCAACCAGTGCGACTTCGGCACGTCGGATCCGTCGTGTTACCACCGACACATGTGCGGGCAGCATGGCTACGTTCCCCGCACCGAGCCGCGCAAGAGGAAGTCGGCTGCAAGGGATATCATGCCAGTGCCTGACGTTGTCGTTGTCGAGTCGGAGGCGCAGGAGCCCGTCGAGGTGCCAGTCGCGTCTGGAAGCGGGTTCTCTTCCCCTTCCCCTTCTGCGGCTGCCGCGTCCCCCTTCGCCCGCCCCGTCTACCCCCTCGTCGTGCTACGAGCTGGGCTACCCCTACGACGTCGCACCCGTCGCCTTCCCGTACGATCTCGACGCGTATCTCTCCTTCTCCTCCTCCTCGGGGGTGGACTTCTCCCTTGTTGACTGGAGCTTACAAGAGCTGATATCGCTCTTCGCCAGCCCCGAGGGCATCGTCACTCCGGATGTCGTCAACCCAAAGGACCTCTTATACGTCCCGCAGGAAGCGAGCCCGACGCACCTCTACCCCGTCGATGGATCCACCGAATGCAAGGCCGAGCTCGAGAAGAGCGATTTCAGCGCTTACACACAAGGACGCTTCGAGGCGAATGTCTTCCTGCCTACCTCCGACCCTTCCCTTTCCCTTTCCCTCTCCCCCTCCCTTTCCCCTTCCCCTTCCTCCTCCCACATCGCTCACTACGCCGCTGCCACCTGCGACCTCCCGCCCACGACATGGTACCCGAACCACATCCCCTGGACCGACGAAGAGGCGTCTCTGTTCTTCGCCTCTCCCGCCTACTCTCCGCCCCCGCCACCGGCGGTGGATGTGGATTATCGGTTCGCGCCCGCGTCCGTGGTGGATGCCGCGCTGAATGGGTACTGGGCGCCTTCGGCGCAGTTCACTGGCGAGTACTCCACGGTCATCTATTGAATGGCGGCGCGTTTGGTGTGGGAGGCGGCGGTTTGGTTAATATTCTTATTTGTATATATTCTGCATTGGTTTGTGTTGTAAGGGCTCCGAGTGGGCTCCGGCTTTCTCTCGCGTAGTACATAGGCACTTCGTTCTTAATGTGCCTTTATCTTGTATTGCGGACTCGGTAGATGTACTTGTATCCTGGATTGCATTTATTTAGATGTTCTTGTACCTGTACCATTAGTTACCTGGCTGGATCGTTTGTACTGAATTTGACTCGGGCTTTTTGTTGCCCGCCTGCTGGTTTTTTGTGCTCTATCGCTCCTGGGTGTGGAGAATAAATTGCGCACATCGCAACGCGTGTTGTCACACTCACATGACTTGACTCAACGCGTCTTCTTCCTCCCCATCCGAATTCTGCTTTCAAATTAATACCTCATTACGGTTTTGTCTATCTACCTAAGTAAGGGATAAGCGTCAAACGAGCGTAGCTAAGTAGGTTTTTTTAACTAGAGTGTATCGTATCGTAAGTGTAAGTGCTCGGCGTCAGTACAGTACAAGTCCATCATCGTCCGAGCAGCAGTAGGTAGCAGTAGTAGGTAGTGTCGTACAACAACAAGGTTTTGTTTCAAGTCCGTGCGGTAAAGTTCTTGAAGGTAGGTCCGAGTTCGTGCTTTGACTTCCCAAAAAGGCAATTCTCAAGCGCTGACACGCTCACCACACGACTAAGCTCGCCGCGCGACTAAGCTCGCCGCGCGACCAAGGTCGCAAGCGACTCGCCCACCCCAGACTTATAGCTTTTCGGAGCGGGTCTCAAAAGGATTTATTTTCTACTTACATACAGCGGAGAAAAAATTTGATTTTTCGACCCACAGGAAGCCCGTTTCCCGGCCTGTTTCAGGGTCCTCAGGCCTACGCTAATCGGGGACGGGGATCTAGTAAAAGTACAGATCTAGATTTACTGACTACCCTGAATTGTACTGTACGTAGAGAGAATGACAAGTCAGCATTACCTCTTGAATTTCTTGAATTTGAAGTCCGGCTTAGATCATGCAGTTCTTGAAACTGTCCAAGTCTGAAAATCGAGGCGTTGACTGGAGAAACTCACTGAATCGGCGCCACAGAACAGTCGAAAAACTTGAAAATGAGGAATGTTTTGCATTTGAATGTCGCTGCGGCGCCGCGCAGCGGCAGAAAAAAAATGAATATATGTGCATGAAATCAGTATGAAATCGAAGAAATTGGTAGCAGGTTACTGACCAGCTCGGCCGCGCAGCGAAGAAATTTTTCTTCGCGTCGTGGACTTTGACAAATTTGACGTGGTGGGCTATGTTGAAGGTTGAATGGTCAGCGCCGCGCAGCGGAAAGAAAAAAATCTAGCACTCAGGATCAGCTGAGAAGCGCTTCAGAACGGTAGATCTACGCACCTGGTGAGCCCCCAGCCCAAGTTCTCGCTCGCGGGAAAGCCAAATCTCAATTTTGAAATCGAGATGTCGGCGATGATGGCAATGACTCCGCCCACGGAGCAGGAAGAAAAATTCTGAAAGTGGAGGAATTTAGTGGGAAAACAACTGGAAGGGCACGAAGAACACACCTAATAGGTACTTCAAAACATCGCTCGGCGGACGCCGAAAAATTGAATTTTCCTTCGAGGAGTCCGTGTTGATGAAGAGGGCCGCGCAGCGGAAGAATTTTGATTCTGGGAAGGTAGATCAGTACAGAAAACATGTGGAATCAGTTGAAAAACATACAAGAAGACGTTGCTTGGGGGACGACGAAATAACCAGAGTTTGAACTGTGATGGCGAGATGGAAGATGGGACAGAGATTGAACGAAAGGCTGGGGGTGAAAGGGCACATACCTTATGTAAAGTATTCCTCGCTCGCGGGGCGTCGATACCTATAGTAATCGACGGGGAGATGGGTTAGGTAAAAGGTTAAGACTTGGAAGAAAAAGGGAAAGGGTTACCTCACCTTAACCGACGTCAGGAAACTTGCCGTTACCGCGAAAGCGGAAAAACCTTGGCAAAGAAAACTTCGTAAGATGAATTGAAAGAAGCCTGAAGGTGAGAAAAGTAAAGCTCACCGAAATAAGAGCTCGCCGGACGGCGAAATATGGTGTCGACGTGATAGCGCCGCTACGCGGCGCCGTGCGCCACCAGCGACGACGAAGATCTTCCAAAGCAACGAGGAAACCCGTGCTTTCGCGTCTGGGGCGGCATTAGCCTGCCGGCGGCCAAAAAAATCTGAAAAAAGCAGTCAGAAGAAGAGAAATTGGAGCAGGAAACACTGACCTTTTCTCCCGCTCGCGCTCGCGGGAAGAAGATACATATACTCATCGCCATGCGCGCCGCTACGCGGCGCGGCGGAGACGGCAGCAACAACAACAGAAAATTGTCGAGTCAGGCGTGGATTCCGCTGCTTGATGCTTCGAGGGCGGGGTTAGCCTGCCGGCAGCCAAATCCTGGTGAAAAAACGCGTCAGAAGGGGGGAAAAAGTGAAGGAAATGTGAACATACTCGAAGTCGCGCTCACGGGACGGCGATACGTCGTGTCAACGCAATAGCGCCGCTGCGCGGCGCGGCGGTGGCGAGCCCAACAACGAAGAATGTGAGGGGTGGGTGCGGATTTCGCTGGTGTACGCGGCGAGGGCGTTATTGGCCTGCCGGCGGCCAAATCCTGGTGAAAAAGACGTCAAAATGAGTAAAAGTAGCAACTTACTTAAAGTTTCGCTCGCGGGAAGACGATACGTCGTATCAACGCATGGGGGACGTGGTTTCGGCGTTGACAAGAGCTTCACGAGGTCGCTGAGGAGGTGAGATGAGAAGGAGCTTCAAGGAGAGGTGGAAGGAAGGGATCATAACTCACCCAGGGGATTTTTGAGTGGTAAATTGGGGAGAAGGTGGTGGTGGAGAGAAAGGTGGGTTGGTTTGGTCGTGTTAGTCCCCCCATCGGTGTCGGCTGATGCTGCTCCGTTGCAACAAAATCAGTGAAATTTGTAAGTAACGTTGTTTTTGAATAATTCACCTTCTGGAAGTTGATAAGTTCGGCCAGACTTATACGCGTCGGCTGCCACCCTGAAACCGTGTTTCTCAGTTCCTCAGCACCCTAAGCTTTGAGAGAACTGAATAGCTCACCATTCAAAGATTAGAGAAATCGCCTCTGTCCCAAAAAGCGAACTATACTAACTAGAGATGTGCCCGACGCTGAAAAAGGTGACCAGATAAATTCGGACCTGTCCCTCCTCCCTGTGATTCCTGTTTGAACACTGGTACATACGTAACATAAATGATTCGCGTTCGTCGAACGAGGCAACTCAGACAGCGAGCCGGACGTTCGCAAGAGAATACCTGCGCCGGTTTCTTGAAAACGCAAGCCGCCTTCAACGAAAGCCACAAAATACAGAAAACTGCCCCAGAGTGAGCCAAGAGTGAGGACAAGAAGCACGGAGTTGGCTGTTTGAGAAGGATCAGATTTTCGTAAACCAGACAGCCGAGCCCGAGTGGTCGCCCAAAGAAGCCCCGCGCGGTGCCCGAGCCAGCTCACAGCAGGCCCCCGGTCACTGACATATAGGTTCGTCACATCCATAGAGTAAAACAAGGTCCAATCTGAGAGGTCTATTTCGCGAACCAGCCATCTGACAGAGGTTTTGACTAGATAGGGCGACGCAGCTCCTCTAAACTAAGCGTTTGCGCGCATTTTCAGAAAAAAATCGTGGTTTTTGAAGCCGCCAGAGCGCCATCAGTGCCGAAAAATAGAGTAAATCAGGCCGAAATTCGGGTTTTCAATGCGACGAACCTATATGTCAGTGACCGGGGGCCTCTCACAGCTCGCAGAAAACTGTCAAGATAGTCCCATGGGATTAGATACGGTGGTTTTCAGTCGATTTGCGGTCCAGACGTGTTGCGCGCGTGAGCGCGCCATGCCGATATGTTGACGCTTGGCGCTGGCGGGCTGGTCGTGGGCAAGGAAGATCTCGTGGCGGGGTTGGCCGCTGCGATCAGATCAATCATATCTTCGCTCAAACAGGAAATTCCGAACATTGGCTTTTACCACCACCATCGACGACTGCGCGCGCGGCGCCGCCTTGCCCTCGCGACTCAGGGATGTATTCTTACATACTTCTACTTTGAAACTCATGCTTTCTCGCCTTTTTTTGCCCAGGGACCCTCGCAAAACGGCACAACGGCACTTGCACGCATTTTCGAAAATCGCCGTCTAAACGGCGTCTGCCCACGTATCCTGACTCAGAATATACGGTACCGGTAGCGACTGGATACCCGCGACATCGGAGAAGGTTCTGGAGCGATCGGAGTTGCTTGGAGCGGAGTTGAGACCGGATGAATTCAGGTGTGTTGCAAAATGCCTCGCTTCCATGGCCGTATCATGCTGACATCTCCGACTCTTGGCAGTCCAAATCTTGTTCAAACTACCCAAATCTACCACTGCTGCAGTTTTGGAGCTCGCGGACTCGTCTTCACGCTGCAATTGCAACTCACCCCTATCTCGACCCTCTGCTTTTTCGACCTCATCTCCCCCCTCCACCCCGGAGTTACGTCCCTGAATTGATGCGATCAGTTACCCAGAATGGAATACTGACGTGCGTGTACTTTCCGCAGTGCTTTTCGCTGACTTTTGAGAATTTTTCCAGGTCCCCGTCGACTTCTCCAATTTCCGCTTGTTCCGACTGAATGGCTCGGTGCTCCGCAATTCCCAAGACGCCCTGTCGATCCCTACGGATCTTCGGGTGATTTGGTGAGCAGCATAGCGTTGGAGGGCCGGAGGAATGGTATAAAGGTGAGCTCATCTCGTTGAGTTTGGGTATGGGTTGACCGCCCACTTTCCACCTCCCTCCCTTCTACCCTTCCTTATCCTCCACAATTCATCTTTATTCAAATCTCTATTCAACCTTCCTTCAAAGCCCTTCTTCAATTTTTTCAATTCGACGCGTTCGTGCTTCAACACGGCTTTCGGGTTTATTCGGCCTTCGCCCTTCTTTGACTTTTTCCTTGACTCTAATGTCGTCTGTGACTTCAAGCTCCCTTTCATTCATTTGATAAACTAACTAACATTTTCCTTCAATTCTAGGTTCTGTACTTTGCTCTACTACGCCGCTTTCTATCCGGGTTCGCGGCCATACTAAATTCTTCTTGTACCACTTCAACCTGTTCAATGAAGCGAGTCGTCGTCTTATCTTTTCAAAACCATTACTGACTTTCTACTTAGAGTCTCTTCTATTCCTTCTGTGCTATATGTGACCCAAAATGCGACCGCTTCAATGCCTAACTGACCTTCGAGTCATTTCGACGACTTTGTTAGGTGAGTGAATTGATTTCTTTGAATGCCTCAAGCCGTTCCTAACCTTCCATTCAGTTTCCATTCATTTTCGAACTGTATGAGATGCAAATTTCGACTCTTTCAACGCGGAACTGACCTTCAAGTTGCCTTCAGGTCTTATTTCGACGACTTTGTATAACAGGTGAGTGATTCAATCCCTTTATTCACTTCGAACTCTTACTTACTGATCCTTCATTGAGTTTGTAGTCGTTCTATATGTGCATGGGATGCACATTCTGACTGGTTGCGCAGGGTAAGTGAGTTCCTTATCAACTTCAACATTGAATGACCGTTTGATAGTTGCCTGAGATACACATTTTGGCTGTCCAGGTGAGTTCTAAACCTCGATTACCGCTATTATAATCGAAACACTAACTGTCCTTATAGTCTAATTCGATGTATCTTTCGATAGGATGCTTTCAATATGAGTAGGACTTCAAAACTCTTACCTGGATTGACTTCGACACCCTCTCGGGCATCCTCGGTGAGCCGACTCTTTGTTTCTTTTGCGTTTTTCTCTTCGTTTGTTAACCAAATCTCTCAGGATTGACTTATTTATTGATTGGCGGGTTGATTTTGGGTTGATTTCGTTCCTGTGAGTACAATCCTTTACTTTGTGACCTCAATATAACTAAATAAGCTTGCAGGCCGCGTCCATTTATATGACATGAAGTTGTGGTGTTGGATCTGAAGTTGAGGTTGGATTGAACTCGGTACAAGGTGCGCGTTACTGACCCTTTCGCCTTTGAACTCAATCTGACTCGCACTTTGAAAGTATTTCATCGTATGCCTCCGTTCAACCCGATACCGAAATTATGCCGGTATAAGTCAAGGTACGTCTAAAGCTCTGTATTTCTCTACACAAACTGATACTAACTTGACTTTTTTGAACTTTTAAGGCCGAAACTATGGCTCCCCGAGTCCGGCCTCCTCTGCATTTCAACTTCGACGTCAAGGTTATGACATTTATGCCTCAGGTACGTTTACTTTCAAATCCTTACTCTAACTATTGACTGTCTGACTTGAACTTTGAAGGCCAGAAACCGAAACCTTGCCTCTCTGAGTTAAGGTCTCTGTGTACTTCTCATTCAACGCCAAAACTATGCCATTTGTGTCCCAAGTACGTTCAAATTCAATTCCCTACTCTAAATGTTGCCGGTCTGACTTGAATTTGAAGGCCAAACTATGCCGGTTTGTATCGCACGCCAGCATACCTCTAATCGAAGGCATGTATGCCGAAATTATGCCGGTAAGTATTCATATCTTACTTCAACATACCTCTCGATACAGTACTGATCTCGCTTTTGTACACCCCAGATACTGAAACCATGCCTCCGCGCATCCAGCCTCCCGTGTACTCCCAGTTTAACGCCGAAACCATGCTATTTTCGCCTCAGGTATGTTTAATTTCGATTTCTTACACTCATTATTGACTCGAATTTCAAAGGCCGGACCTATGCCGCTTTGAATCGCGTGCGCGCGCCTATACATTGAAGGTACATACAAGTACATCTCTATCAAGTAAGTAAAGTTCAACTCGAACCAATCCTCTACTGACCTGAACCTTGCTTTCTTTTGTTCTCCAGCTCGGTTAAAGCCTCGACGAATCTCGGGAGTCAACGAATCGCTTCAAAGTTGAAGTTAAAGTGTGATTAGAAGTAATCTTGTATTGGACCGAGGTGAGTTTCTGCTCCGTTTATCTTCTCTTCTTTCTTTCTTTCCCTTCTTTCCTTCGTTCGGGGCTACAGGTAAAGGTGATTCAAGGGTAGGTTCAACTTGAACTCACCTTCATCTTTATCTTGATTGTCGAGTGCTCGACGGGTACGCCGTTTTGCATTTCATTTTGTGTCTTTTCGTGCATCTCTTTGATATCATTTTCGTTCATTCGCCATCATCCTGTTCAATCTCAACTCACCTTTACTTTTCTCCCAGATTTTCAATTCAAACCGCGGGTTGGTTGATCCCGAGTGAGTCGATTCGTTTCGACTCGCGTTGAATTGTAGTTGACCCAGACTTGGAGCAAGGTGCGCTATCCATTCATCTCTCTCCTCTAATCAATCTGACTGACCTGAAGCCAGCTGAGGTTGAGCGGTGCAAGGAAGCGTCGTTTTGAAGGTAAGGACTTGAAGTTTACTCAATTCACTTTCTTCATTTCTTCACTCTGATATAATCCAACCAGCGCAAGATCCCATTCATCTCTTCAAGATTCAATTCCACAAACTCGACAAGTTTGTTTCCTTCCATTTCATTCCTTTGACTTCAATTCTTCCCTGTTTATTCGTTTACTTACCATTCAATCCGCAGGTACGACTTTGTTCTGAAGGAACAATATTCATTTCATTCAATTGACTACGTCGGTACAGCGATACGATACAGACCTACATCGTATCGACTGCTCTCCCGCTACCCATCATCTTAATTCTCCTCCTCCCGTTGAGTAACTTTCTCCAATCCCCGCTCCGACCCTTCGGTCGATTTTTCCTCTTCGATGACATCGGCACAGCGTCAGCTTGGGAACGAGGTAAGTTATTTCTTTTCATTCGTCCGTCGAAGAAATAGAAGAACTTACCAAACTCGAGTTTACAGACTTCTTAAATTTCAAGCGTGTCGAGGGGCGCGGGCGATTGTACGGAGCACGAATTGACGGCTTTCACGCACCGTCATCTGCGCGGATAGGTAAGGTAAGTTATTTCGTTTCGTGCCGTTTGAATCGCGAGAAAACCTACCTCGAATTGATCTCGTAGCGCAAGTCTCGAGTTGGTCGGGCAACGGGATGTCGGCGCCGATGGTGCGGGATCGCAGCTCCCGTTCGCGCCTCCCCAAAATCGTTTCCGAGCGGTAAGCGGCGGTGCGTTGGTCTATTGAGATAGGAAAGTTATTTTTTGGTTCATTTGTTGTCAAGAACCAAAAGAACTCACTTAAATCTAAATTTTCAGCGTAATTTTGAGTCAGTCGGCCGAAACGACGTTGTCGGTGTCGAGAAGGGCGGGGCGGGGGCGATTGGTGCGTGGGAGTGGCGTGAAGATTGGAGCTCAGAGCGCATCGAGAGGGTGGAAAGTGGGGAGCGACGGCGCGCGCCGTGACGGAGCGGGGTCGAATCAAACGGCGATAGCGGCGACGGGGTTAGGTGAAAGGTGGGAAGGAGATGAGCTGGAGAGGGGTGTAGTTAGCCAGGTGCGGGAAGGAGAGACCAAGGCGGCACGCACCTTTTTCGGTGTGCACCTCTTTTTGTGTGTAGTTGCGCGTCGGCTTCAGCGGC
Organism: Favolaschia claudopus; assembly: GCA_037176885.1. Taxonomy (NCBI): domain Eukaryota; kingdom Fungi; phylum Basidiomycota; class Agaricomycetes; order Agaricales; family Mycenaceae; genus Favolaschia; species Favolaschia claudopus. The sequence continues at coordinate 2,585,396 of JAWWNJ010000004.1, read as the reverse complement.
GGCTAGGGGGAACGAAGGCGTCGGCGGCGGCGGCGGCGAGTGGTGGGTAGGAATGGTCTTGAGGGTGGAGTTTGGAAGGCGGAATTGAGGCGTCGAGGGCGGAAAGGCCGGGGAACGGGTACGTTCGTGTGGGAATGCCGGCGGAGTGGCGGAGGCGGCGGGTATGGTGAAAGCTGGGGAGGAAATGGTCTGCAGTGGGGAGGGGTGTTGTTAGTCAGGTGCGGGAAGGAGAGACAATGGTGGGACGCACCTTTTTCCGCTAAATAGTTCTTTTGCATGTAATTGCGCGCGTCGGCGTCGGGTGCGCGAACGACGACGGCGGCGGTGACGGCGGGGCGAAGGGTGCACAGGAGAGGGCGCGGGAAGAACAGGGTGTGTCGTGGCGGGAAGGAGGAGAGAGGGTGTAGGTGAAGCGTACGCGCCGGAGGATGTCGTTGGGCTTCGTCGTTGATGACGTGGCTACTGACGCGTCGGTGAGTGGGTGCGGTGACGGAGGACATAGGGAGGGAGCTTAGCGTGAGGGTTTCGAGGCGTAACGGCGGGCTTGAGGTGTGTGGGAGTGAAGGTAAGCTTAAGCTGCTGTCAATCAGAGAAGAAAATTTTGAGGGAGAGTGTGAAAGTGGACACTGAAGGAAATGGCACGCGAAGCATGCAGCCAGCGCTCTCAGCTTTGTTCGCTGCCTACCTTACACGTCTGGGCACTCTAACCCGTCTGCACAAAGCGGCCAGTGAGGCATCAAAAAAAATTCAAAGCGTGCGACATCGCTAGCGAGAATTCCCATATCTGGAAATCCTCTTTGCTCTTGTCCGCGTCGCCTCGTCAAGTGCAAACACATTCCTAGATGGGTTTTTTCGAGTGGCTCAACAGCTGTTCGCACAAATCACCGCAAACACTTTACTTGTACGATTTTGCTTTCCTGGTCGCAGCCAATCCATCAAAACCAATCCTGGAGGAATTCGGTCGATAAAGCGGGGGATGGGGGTGAGGGGGACACACGCCTCTGCGCCCACACTCTGCCCCCCGTCAAGTCAAAGATCCCCTCCCCCGTTCGCGCTTCGAGTTTGTGTCGATAAGACAAGATGCCTCGTATTCCCACTCAGACTATGACTTCGCTTCGCAAGCGGTCGAAGTCTACCACTGCTAAGGTTCGCGTCTGTCCTTACTTCATCGACTTACAGCAATATCTGATCGTCTTATTTTAGAACGGCAAAACCCCTCCCTATCCGCCGCTGCAGCACAAGTGCTCGCATGAAGGTTGCGACTGGAGCTATAAGAACCCGACGGATCTCTCCCGCCATACTGCTCGCCATTTGTCGCCTGAGGAGCGCGAAAAGTTGTGCGTTTTCGCTGTTCTTGCTCTTCGTTTTGTTTCGTCTTTCTGACGCGCGCATTGCTGTATTTAGGATGCACCATTGCCCGTTCCCGGGCTGCACCCACAAGTCGCTGCAGAAGTCTAATATGAAGACGCATTACACCTCGAAGCAGTGAGTTTTTCTTATTCTCATTTGAATCGAAGCTAACGGTCGACTATCTAGTACGACCGAGAAACCGTACGCCTGCAACCAGTGCGACTTCGGCACGTCGGATCCGTCGTGTTACCACCGACACATGTGCGGGCAGCATGGCTACGTTCCCCGCACCGAGCCGCGCAAGAGGAAGTCGGCTGCAAGGGATATCATGCCAGTGCCTGACGTTGTCGTTGTCGAGTCGGAGGCGCAGGAGCCCGTCGAGGTGCCAGTCGCGTCTGGAAGCGGGTTCTCTTCCCCTTCCCCTTCTGCGGCTGCCGCGTCCCCTTCGCCCGCCCCGTCTACCCCCTCGTCGTGCTACGAGCTGGGCTACCCCTACGACGTCGCACCCGTCGCCTTCCCGTACGATCTCGACGCGTATCTCTCCTTCTCCTCCTCCTCGGGGGTGGACTTCTCCCTTGTTGACTGGAGCTTACAAGAGCTGATATCGCTCTTCGCCAGCCCCGAGGGCATCGTCACTCCGGATGTCGTCAACCCAAAGGACCTCTTATACGTCCCGCAGGAAGCGAGCCCGACGCACCTCTACCCCGTCGATGGATCCACCGAATGCAAGGCCGAGCTCGAGAAGAGCGATTTCAGCGCTTACACACAAGGACGCTTCGAGGCGAATGTCTTCCTGCCTACCTCCGACCCTTCCCTTTCCCTTTCCCTCTCCCCCTCCCTTTCCCCTTCCCCTTCCTCCTCCCACATCGCTCACTACGCCGCTGCCACCTGCGACCTCCCGCCCACGACATGGTACCCGAACCACATCCCCTGGACCGACGAAGAGGCGTCTCTGTTCTTCGCCTCTCCCGCCTACTCTCCGCCCCCGCCACCGGCGGTGGATGTGGATTATCGGTTCGCGCCCGCGTCCGTGGTGGATGCCGCGCTGAATGGGTACTGGGCGCCTTCGGCGCAGTTCACTGGCGAGTACTCCACGGTCATCTATTGAATGGCGGCGCGTTTGGTGTGGGAGGCGGCGGTTTGGTTAATATTCTTATTTGTATATATTCTGCATTGGTTTGTGTTGTAAGGGCTCCGAGTGGGCTCCGGCTTTCTCTCGCGTAGTACATAGGCACTTCGTTCTTAATGTGCCTTTATCTTGTATTGCGGACTCGGTAGATGTACTTGTATCCTGGATTGCATTTATTTAGATGTTCTTGTACCTGTACCATTAGTTACCTGGCTGGATCGTTTGTACTGAATTTGACTCGGGCTTTTTGTTGCCCGCCCTGCTGGTTTTTTGTGCTCTATCGCTCCTGGGTGTGGAGAATAAATTGCGCACATCGCAACGCGTGTTGTCACACTCACATGACTTGACTCAACGCGTCTTCTTCCTCCCCATCCGAATTCTGCTTTCAAATTAATACCTCATTACGGTTTTGTCTATCTACCTAAGTAAGGGATAAGCGTCAAACGAGCGTAGCTAAGTAGGTTTTTTTAACTAGAGTGTATCGTATCGTAAGTGTAAGTGCTCGGCGTCAGTACAGTACAAGTCCATCATCGTCCGAGCAGCAGTAGGTAGCAGTAGTAGGTAGTGTCGTACAACAACAAGGTTTTGTTTCAAGTCCGTGCGGTAAAGTTCTTGAAGGTAGGTCCGAGTTCGTGCTTTGACTTCCCAAAAAGGCAATTCTCAAGCGCTGACACGCTCACCACACGACTAAGCTCGCCGCGCGACTAAGCTCGCCGCGCGACCAAGGTCGCAAGCGACTCGCCCACCCCAGACTTATAGCTTTTCGGAGCGGGTCTCAAAAGGATTTATTTTCTACTTACATACAGCGGAGAAAAAATTTGATTTTTCGACCCACAGGAAGCCCGTTTCCCGGCCTGTTTCAGGGTCCTCAGGCCTACGCTAATCGGGGACGGGGATCTAGTAAAAGTACAGATCTAGATTTACTGACTACCCTGAATTGTACTGTACGTAGAGAGAATGACAAGTCAGCATTACCTCTTGAATTTCTTGAATTTGAAGTCCGGCTTAGATCATGCAGTTCTTGAAACTGTCCAAGTCTGAAAATCGAGGCGTTGACTGGAGAAACTCACTGAATCGGCGCCACAGAACAGTCGAAAAACTTGAAAATGAGGAATGTTTTGCATTTGAATGTCGCTGCGGCGCCGCGCAGCGGCAGAAAAAAAATGAATATATGTGCATGAAATCAGTATGAAATCGAAGAAATTGGTAGCAGGTTACTGACCAGCTCGGCCGCGCAGCGAAGAAATTTTTCTTCGCGTCGTGGACTTTGACAAATTTGACGTGGTGGGCTATGTTGAAGGTTGAATGGTCAGCGCCGCGCAGCGGAAAGAAAAAAATCTAGCACTCAGGATCAGCTGAGAAGCGCTTCAGAACGGTAGATCTACGCACCTGGTGAGCCCCCAGCCCAAGTTCTCGCTCGCGGGAAAGCCAAATCTCAATTTTGAAATCGAGATGTCGGCGATGATGGCAATGACTCCGCCCACGGAGCAGGAAGAAAAATTCTGAAAGTGGAGGAATTTAGTGGGAAAACAACTGGAAGGGCACGAAGAACACACCTAATAGGTACTTCAAAACATCGCTCGGCGGACGCCGAAAAATTGAATTTTCCTTCGAGGAGTCCGTGTTGATGAAGAGGGCCGCGCAGCGGAAGAATTTTGATTCTGGGAAGGTAGATCAGTACAGAAAACATGTGGAATCAGTTGAAAAACATACAAGAAGACGTTGCTTGGGGGACGACGAAATAACCAGAGTTTGAACTGTGATGGCGAGATGGAAGATGGGACAGAGATTGAACGAAAGGCTGGGGGTGAAAGGGCACATACCTTATGTAAAGTATTCCTCGCTCGCGGGGCGTCGATACCTATAGTAATCGACGGGGAGATGGGTTAGGTAAAAGGTTAAGACTTGGAAGAAAAAGGGAAAGGGTTACCTCACCTTAACCGACGTCAGGAAACTTGCCGTTACCGCGAAAGCGGAAAAACCTTGGCAAAGAAAACTTCGTAAGATGAATTGAAAGAAGCCTGAAGGTGAGAAAAGTAAAGCTCACCGAAATAAGAGCTCGCCGGACGGCGAAATATGGTGTCGACGTGATAGCGCCGCTACGCGGCGCCGTGCGCCACCAGCGACGACGAAGATCTTCCAAAGCAACGAGGAAACCCGTGCTTTCGCGTCTGGGGCGGCATTAGCCTGCCGGCGGCCAAAAAAATCTGAAAAAGCAGTCAGAAGAAGAGAAATTGGAGCAGGAAACACTGACCTTTTCTCCCGCTCGCGCTCGCGGGAAGAAGATACATATACTCATCGCCATGCGCGCCGCTACGCGGCGCGGCGGAGACGGCAGCAACAACAACAGAAAATTGTCGAGTCAGGCGTGGATTCCGCTGCTTGATGCTTCGAGGGCGGGGTTAGCCTGCCGGCAGCCAAATCCTGGTGAAAAAACGCGTCAGAAGGGGGGAAAAAGTGAAGGAAATGTGAACATACTCGAAGTCGCGCTCACGGGACGGCGATACGTCGTGTCAACGCAATAGCGCCGCTGCGCGGCGCGGCGGTGGCGAGCCCAACAACGAAGAATGTGAGGGGTGGGTGCGGATTTCGCTGGTGTACGCGGCGAGGGCGTTATTGGCCTGCCGGCGGCCAAATCCTGGTGAAAAAGACGTCAAAATGAGTAAAAGTAGCAACTTACTTAAAGTTTCGCTCGCGGGAAGACGATACGTCGTATCAACGCATGGGGGACGTGGTTTCGGCGTTGACAAGAGCTTCACGAGGTCGCTGAGGAGGTGAGATGAGAAGGAGCTTCAAGGAGAGGTGGAAGGAAGGGATCATAACTCACCCAGGGGATTTTTGAGTGGTAAATTGGGGAGAAGGTGGTGGTGGAGAGAAAGGTGGGTTGGTTTGGTCGTGTTAGTCCCCCCATCGGTGTCGGCTGATGCTGCTCCGTTGCAACAAAATCAGTGAAATTTGTAAGTAACGTTGTTTTTGAATAATTCACCTTCTGGAAGTTGATAAGTTCGGCCAGACTTATACGCGTCGGCTGCCACCCTGAAACCGTGTTTCTCAGTTCCTCAGCACCCTAAGCTTTGAGAGAACTGAATAGCTCACCATTCAAAGATTAGAGAAATCGCCTCTGTCCCAAAAAGCGAACTATACTAACTAGAGATGTGCCCGACGCTGAAAAGGTGACCAGATAAATTCGGACCTGTCCCTCCTCCCTGTGATTCCTGTTTGAACACTGGTACATACGTAACATAAATGATTCGCGTTCGTCGAACGAGGCAACTCAGACAGCGAGCCGGACGTTCGCAAGAGAATACCTGCGCCGGTTTCTTGAAAACGCAAGCCGCCTTCAACGAAAGCCACAAAATACAGAAAACTGCCCCAGAGTGAGCCAAGAGTGAGGACAAGAAGCACGGAGTTGGCTGTTTGAGAAGGATCAGATTTTCGTAAACCAGACAGCCGAGCCCGAGTGGTCGCCCAAAGAAGCCCCGCGCGGTGCCCGAGCCAGCTCACAGCAGGCCCCCGGTCACTGACATATAGGTTCGTCACATCCATAGAGTAAAACAAGGTCCAATCTGAGAGGTCTATTTCGCGAACCAGCCATCTGACAGAGGTTTTGACTAGATAGGGCGACGCAGCTCCTCTAAACTAAGCGTTTGCGCGCATTTTCAGAAAAAAATCGTGGTTTTTGAAGCCGCCAGAGCGCCATCAGTGCCGAAAAATAGAGTAAATCAGGCCGAAATTCGGGTTTTCAATGCGACGAACCTATATGTCAGTGACCGGGGGCCTCTCACAGCTCGCAGAAAACTGTCAAGATAGTCCCATGGGATTAGATACGGTGGTTTTCAGTCGATTTGCGGTCCAGACGTGTTGCGCGCGTGAGCGCGCCATGCCGATATGTTGACGCTTGGCGCTGGCGGGCTGGTCGTGGGCAAGGAAGATCTCGTGGCGGGGTTGGCCGCTGCGATCAGATCAATCATATCTTCGCTCAAACAGGAAATTCCGAACATTGGCTTTTACCACCACCATCGACGACTGCGCGCGCGGCGCCGCCTTGCCCTCGCGACTCAGGGATGTATTCTTACATACTTCTACTTTGAAACTCATGCTTTCTCGCCTTTTTTTGCCCAGGGACCCTCGCAAAACGGCACAACGGCACTTGCACGCATTTTCGAAAATCGCCGTCTAAACGGCGTCTGCCCACGTATCCTGACTCAGAATATACGGTACCGGTAGCGACTGGATACCCGCGACATCGGAGAAGGTTCTGGAGCGATCGGAGTTGCTTGGAGCGGAGTTGAGACCGGATGAATTCAGGTGTGTTGCAAAATGCCTCGCTTCCATGGCCGTATCATGCTGACATCTCCGACTCTTGGCAGTCCAAATCTTGTTCAAACTACCCAAATCTACCACTGCTGCAGTTTTGGAGCTCGCGGACTCGTCTTCACGCTGCAATTGCAACTCACCCCTATCTCGACCCTCTGCTTTTTCGACCTCATCTCCCCCCTCCACCCCGGAGTTACGTCCCTGAATTGATGCGATCAGTTACCCAGAATGGAATACTGACGTGCGTGTACTTTCCGCAGTGCTTTTCGCTGACTTTTGAGAATTTTTCCAGGTCCCCGTCGACTTCTCCAATTTCCGCTTGTTCCGACTGAATGGCTCGGTGCTCCGCAATTCCCAAGACGCCCTGTCGATCCCTACGGATCTTCGGGTGATTTGGTGAGCAGCATAGCGTTGGAGGGCCGGAGGAATGGTATAAAGGTGAGCTCATCTCGTTGAGTTTGGGTATGGGTTGACCGCCCACTTTCCACCTCCCTCCCTTCTACCCTTCCTTATCCTCCACAATTCATCTTTATTCAAATCTCTATTCAACCTTCCTTCAAAGCCCTTCTTCAATTTTTTCAATTCGACGCGTTCGTGCTTCAACACGGCTTTCGGGTTTATTCGGCCTTCGCCCTTCTTTGACTTTTTCCTTGACTCTAATGTCGTCTGTGACTTCAAGCTCCCTTTCATTCATTTGATAAACTAACTAACATTTTCCTTCAATTCTAGGTTCTGTACTTTGCTCTACTACGCCGCTTTCTATCCGGGTTCGCGGCCATACTAAATTCTTCTTGTACCACTTCAACCTGTTCAATGAAGCGAGTCGTCGTCTTATCTTTTCAAAACCATTACTGACTTTCTACTTAGAGTCTCTTCTATTCCTTCTGTGCTATATGTGACCCAAAATGCGACCGCTTCAATGCCTAACTGACCTTCGAGTCATTTCGACGACTTTGTTAGGTGAGTGAATTGATTTCTTTGAATGCCTCAAGCCGTTCCTAACCTTCCATTCAGTTTCCATTCATTTTCGAACTGTATGAGATGCAAATTTCGACTCTTTCAACGCGGAACTGACCTTCAAGTTGCCTTCAGGTCTTATTTCGACGACTTTGTATAACAGGTGAGTGATTCAATCCCTTTATTCACTTCGAACTCTTACTTACTGATCCTTCATTGAGTTTGTAGTCGTTCTATATGTGCATGGGATGCACATTCTGACTGGTTGCGCAGGGTAAGTGAGTTCCTTATCAACTTCAACATTGAATGACCGTTTGATAGTTGCCTGAGATACACATTTTGGCTGTCCAGGTGAGTTCTAAACCTCGATTACCGCTATTATAATCGAAACACTAACTGTCCTTATAGTCTAATTCGATGTATCTTTCGATAGGATGCTTTCAATATGAGTAGGACTTCAAAACTCTTACCTGGATTGACTTCGACACCCTCTCGGGCATCCTCGGTGAGCCGACTCTTTGTTTCTTTTGCGTTTTTCTCTTCGTTTGTTAACCAAATCTCTCAGGATTGACTTATTTATTGATTGGCGGGTTGATTTTGGGTTGATTTCGTTCCTGTGAGTACAATCCTTTACTTTGTGACCTCAATATAACTAAATAAGCTTGCAGGCCGCGTCCATTTATATGACATGAAGTTGTGGTGTTGGATCTGAAGTTGAGGTTGGATTGAACTCGGTACAAGGTGCGCGTTACTGACCCTTTCGCCTTTGAACTCAATCTGACTCGCACTTTGAAAGTATTTCATCGTATGCCTCCGTTCAACCCGATACCGAAATTATGCCGGTATAAGTCAAGGTACGTCTAAAGCTCTGTATTTCTCTACACAAACTGATACTAACTTGACTTTTTTGAACTTTTAAGGCCGAAACTATGGCTCCCCGAGTCCGGCCTCCTCTGCATTTCAACTTCGACGTCAAGGTTATGACATTTATGCCTCAGGTACGTTTACTTTCAAATCCTTACTCTAACTATTGACTGTCTGACTTGAACTTTGAAGGCCAGAAACCGAAACCTTGCCTCTCTGAGTTAAGGTCTCTGTGTACTTCTCATTCAACGCCAAAACTATGCCATTTGTGTCCCAAGTACGTTCAAATTCAATTCCCTACTCTAAATGTTGCCGGTCTGACTTGAATTTGAAGGCCAAACTATGCCGGTTTGTATCGCACGCCAGCATACCTCTAATCGAAGGCATGTATGCCGAAATTATGCCGGTAAGTATTCATATCTTACTTCAACATACCTCTCGATACAGTACTGATCTCGCTTTTGTACACCCCAGATACTGAAACCATGCCTCCGCGCATCCAGCCTCCCGTGTACTCCCAGTTTAACGCCGAAACCATGCTATTTTCGCCTCAGGTATGTTTAATTTCGATTTCTTACACTCATTATTGACTCGAATTTCAAAGGCCGGACCTATGCCGCTTTGAATCGCGTGCGCGCGCCTATACATTGAAGGTACATACAAGTACATCTCTATCAAGTAAGTAAAGTTCAACTCGAACCAATCCTCTACTGACCTGAACCTTGCTTTCTTTTGTTCTCCAGCTCGGTTAAAGCCTCGACGAATCTCGGGAGTCAACGAATCGCTTCAAAGTTGAAGTTAAAGTGTGATTAGAAGTAATCTTGTATTGGACCGAGGTGAGTTTCTGCTCCGTTTATCTTCTCTTCTTTCTTTCTTTCCCTTCTTTCCTTCGTTCGGGGCTACAGGTAAAGGTGATTCAAGGGTAGGTTCAACTTGAACTCACCTTCATCTTTATCTTGATTGTCGAGTGCTCGACGGGTACGCCGTTTTGCATTTCATTTTGTGTCTTTTCGTGCATCTCTTTGATATCATTTTCGTTCATTCGCCATCATCCTGTTCAATCTCAACTCACCTTTACTTTTCTCCCAGATTTTCAATTCAAACCGCGGGTTGGTTGATCCCGAGTGAGTCGATTCGTTTCGACTCGCGTTGAATTGTAGTTGACCCAGACTTGGAGCAAGGTGCGCTATCCATTCATCTCTCTCCTCTAATCAATCTGACTGACCTGAAGCCAGCTGAGGTTGAGCGGTGCAAGGAAGCGTCGTTTTGAAGGTAAGGACTTGAAGTTTACTCAATTCACTTTCTTCATTTCTTCACTCTGATATAATCCAACCAGCGCAAGATCCCATTCATCTCTTCAAGATTCAATTCCACAAACTCGACAAGTTTGTTTCCTTCCATTTCATTCCTTTGACTTCAATTCTTCCCTGTTTATTCGTTTACTTACCATTCAATCCGCAGGTACGACTTTGTTCTGAAGGAACAATATTCATTTCATTCAATTGACTACGTCGGTACAGCGATACGATACAGACCTACATCGTATCGACTGCTCTCCCGCTACCCATCATCTTAATTCTCCTCCTCCCGTTGAGTAACTTTCTCCAATCCCCGCTCCGACCCTTCGGTCGATTTTTCCTCTTCGATGACATCGGCACAGCGTCAGCTTGGGAACGAGGTAAGTTATTTCTTTTCATTCGTCCGTCGAAGAAATAGAAGAACTTACCAAACTCGAGTTTACAGACTTCTTAAATTTCAAGCGTGTCGAGGGGCGCGGGCGATTGTACGGAGCACGAATTGACGGCTTTCACGCACCGTCATCTGCGCGGATAGGTAAGGTAAGTTATTTCGTTTCGTGCCGTTTGAATCGCGAGAAAACCTACCTCGAATTGATCTCGTAGCGCAAGTCTCGAGTTGGTCGGGCAACGGGATGTCGGCGCCGATGGTGCGGGATCGCAGCTCCCGTTCGCGCCTCCCCAAAATCGTTTCCGAGCGGTAAGCGGCGGTGCGTTGGTCTATTGAGATAGGAAAGTTATTTTTTGGTTCATTTGTTGTCAAGAACCAAAAGAACTCACTTAAATCTAAATTTTCAGCGTAATTTTGAGTCAGTCGGCCGAAACGACGTTGTCGGTGTCGAGAAGGGCGGGGCGGGGGCGATTGGTGCGTGGGAGTGGCGTGAAGATTGGAGCTCAGAGCGCATCGAGAGGGTGGAAAGTGGGGAGCGACGGCGCGCGCCGTGACGGAGCGGGGTCGAATCAAACGGCGATAGCGGCGACGGGGTTAGGTGAAAGGTGGGAAGGAGATGAGCTGGAGAGGGGTGTAGTTAGCCAGGTGCGGGAAGGAGAGACCAAGGCGGCACGCACCTTTTTCGGTGTGCACCTCTTTTTGTGTGTAGTTGCGCGTCGGCTTCAGCGGCGGCTAGGGGGAACGAAGGCGTCGGCGGCGGCGGCGGCGAGTGGTGGGTAGGAATGGTCTTGAGGGTGGAGTTTGGAAGGCGGAATTGAGGCGTCGAGGGCGGAAAGGCCGGGGAACGGGTACGTTCGTGTGGGAATGCCGGCGGAGTGGCGGAGGCGGCGGGTATGGTGAAAGCTGGGGAGGAAATGGTCTGCAGTGGGGAGGGGTGTTGTTAGTCAGGTGCGGGAAGGAGAGACAATGGTGGGACGCACCTTTTTCCGCTAAATAGTTCTTTTGCATGTAATTGCGCGCGTCGGCGTCGGGTGCGCGAACGACGACGGCGGCGGTGACGGCGGGGCGAAGGGTGCACAGGAGAGGGCGCGGGAAGAACAGGGTGTGTCGTGGCGGGAAGGAGGAGAGAGGGTGTAGGTGAAGCGTACGCGCCGGAGGATGTCGTTGGGCTTCGTCGTTGATGACGTGGCTACTGACGCGTCGGTGAGTGGGTGCGGTGACGGAGGACATAGGGAGGGAGCTTAGCGTGAGGGTTTCGAGGCGTAACGGCGGGCTTGAGGTGTGTGGGAGTGAAGGTAAGCTTAAGCTGCTGTCAATCAGAGAAGAAAATTTTGAGGGAGAGTGTGAAAGTGGACACTGAAGGAAATGGCACGCGAAGCATGCAGCCAGCGCTCTCAGCTTTGTTCGCTGCCTACCTTACACGTCTGGGCACTCTAACCCGTCTGCACAAAGCGGCCAGTGAGGCATCAAAAAAAATTCAAAGCGTGCGACATCGCTAGCGAGAATTCCCATATCTGGAAATCCTCTTTGCTCTTGTCCGCGTCGCCTCGTCAAGTGCAAACACATTCCTAGATGGGTTTTTTCGAGTGGCTCAACAGCTGTTCGCACAAATCACCGCAAACACTTTACTTGTACGATTTTGCTTTCCTGGTCGCAGCCAATCCATCAAAACCAATCCTGGAGGAATTCGGTCGATAAAGCGGGGGATGGGGGTGAGGGGGACACACGCCTCTGCGCCCACACTCTGCCCCCCGTCAAGTCAAAGATCCCCTCCCCCGTTCGCGCTTCGAGTTTGTGTCGATAAGACAAGATGCCTCGTATTCCCACTCAGACTATGACTTCGCTTCGCAAGCGGTCGAAGTCTACCACTGCTAAGGTTCGCGTCTGTCCTTACTTCATCGACTTACAGCAATATCTGATCGTCTTATTTTAGAACGGCAAAACCCCTCCCTATCCGCCGCTGCAGCACAAGTGCTCGCATGAAGGTTGCGACTGGAGCTATAAGAACCCGACGGATCTCTCCCGCCATACTGCTCGCCATTTGTCGCCTGAGGAGCGCGAAAAGTTGTGCGTTTTCGCTGTTCTTGCTCTTCGTTTTGTTTCGTCTTTCTGACGCGCGCATTGCTGTATTTAGGATGCACCATTGCCCGTTCCCGGGCTGCACCCACAAGTCGCTGCAGAAGTCTAATATGAAGACGCATTACACCTCGAAGCAGTGAGTTTTTCTTATTCTCATTTGAATCGAAGCTAACGGTCGACTATCTAGTACGACCGAGAAACCGTACGCCTGCAACCAGTGCGACTTCGGCACGTCGGATCCGTCGTGTTACCACCGACACATGTGCGGGCAGCATGGCTACGTTCCCCGCACCGAGCCGCGCAAGAGGAAGTCGGCTGCAAGGGATATCATGCCAGTGCCTGACGTTGTCGTTGTCGAGTCGGAGGCGCAGGAGCCCGTCGAGGTGCCAGTCGCGTCTGGAAGCGGGTTCTCTTCCCCTTCCCCTTCTGCGGCTGCCGCGTCCCCTTCGCCCGCCCCGTCTACCCCCTCGTCGTGCTACGAGCTGGGCTACCCCTACGACGTCGCACCCGTCGCCTTCCCGTACGATCTCGACGCGTATCTCTCCTTCTCCTCCTCCTCGGGGGTGGACTTCTCCCTTGTTGACTGGAGCTTACAAGAGCTGATATCGCTCTTCGCCAGCCCCGAGGGCATCGTCACTCCGGATGTCGTCAACCCAAAGGACCTCTTATACGTCCCGCAGGAAGCGAGCCCGACGCACCTCTACCCCGTCGATGGATCCACCGAATGCAAGGCCGAGCTCGAGAAGAGCGATTTCAGCGCTTACACACAAGGACGCTTCGAGGCGAATGTCTTCCTGCCTACCTCCGACCCTTCCCTTTCCCTTTCCCTCTCCCCCTCCCTTTCCCCTTCCCCTTCCTCCTCCCACATCGCTCACTACGCCGCTGCCACCTGCGACCTCCCGCCCACGACATGGTACCCGAACCACATCCCCTGGACCGACGAAGAGGCGTCTCTGTTCTTCGCCTCTCCCGCCTACTCTCCGCCCCCGCCACCGGCGGTGGATGTGGATTATCGGTTCGCGCCCGCGTCCGTGGTGGATGCCGCGCTGAATGGGTACTGGGCGCCTTCGGCGCAGTTCACTGGCGAGTACTCCACGGTCATCTATTGAATGGCGGCGCGTTTGGTGTGGGAGGCGGCGGTTTGGTTAATATTCTTATTTGTATATATTCTGCATTGGTTTGTGTTGTAAGGGCTCCGAGTGGGCTCCGGCTTTCTCTCGCGTAGTACATAGGCACTTCGTTCTTAATGTGCCTTTATCTTGTATTGCGGACTCGGTAGATGTACTTGTATCCTGGATTGCATTTATTTAGATGTTCTTGTACCTGTACCATTAGTTACCTGGCTGGATCGTTTGTACTGAATTTGACTCGGGCTTTTTGTTGCCCGCCCTGCTGGTTTTTTGTGCTCTATCGCTCCTGGGTGTGGAGAATAAATTGCGCACATCGCAACGCGTGTTGTCACACTCACATGACTTGACTCAACGCGTCTTCTTCCTCCCCATCCGAATTCTGCTTTCAAATTAATACCTCATTACGGTTTTGTCTATCTACCTAAGTAAGGGATAAGCGTCAAACGAGCGTAGCTAAGTAGGTTTTTTTAACTAGAGTGTATCGTATCGTAAGTGTAAGTGCTCGGCGTCAGTACAGTACAAGTCCATCATCGTCCGAGCAGCAGTAGGTAGCAGTAGTAGGTAGTGTCGTACAACAACAAGGTTTTGTTTCAAGTCCGTGCGGTAAAGTTCTTGAAGGTAGGTCCGAGTTCGTGCTTTGACTTCCCAAAAAGGCAATTCTCAAGCGCTGACACGCTCACCACACGACTAAGCTCGCCGCGCGACTAAGCTCGCCGCGCGACCAAGGTCGCAAGCGACTCGCCCACCCCAGACTTATAGCTTTTCGGAGCGGGTCTCAAAAGGATTTATTTTCTACTTACATACAGCGGAGAAAAAATTTGATTTTTCGACCCACAGGAAGCCCGTTTCCCGGCCTGTTTCAGGGTCCTCAGGCCTACGCTAATCGGGGACGGGGATCTAGTAAAAGTACAGATCTAGATTTACTGACTACCCTGAATTGTACTGTACGTAGAGAGAATGACAAGTCAGCATTACCTCTTGAATTTCTTGAATTTGAAGTCCGGCTTAGATCATGCAGTTCTTGAAACTGTCCAAGTCTGAAAATCGAGGCGTTGACTGGAGAAACTCACTGAATCGGCGCCACAGAACAGTCGAAAAACTTGAAAATGAGGAATGTTTTGCATTTGAATGTCGCTGCGGCGCCGCGCAGCGGCAGAAAAAAAATGAATATATGTGCATGAAATCAGTATGAAATCGAAGAAATTGGTAGCAGGTTACTGACCAGCTCGGCCGCGCAGCGAAGAAATTTTTCTTCGCGTCGTGGACTTTGACAAATTTGACGTGGTGGGCTATGTTGAAGGTTGAATGGTCAGCGCCGCGCAGCGGAAAGAAAAAAATCTAGCACTCAGGATCAGCTGAGAAGCGCTTCAGAACGGTAGATCTACGCACCTGGTGAGCCCCCAGCCCAAGTTCTCGCTCGCGGGAAAGCCAAATCTCAATTTTGAAATCGAGATGTCGGCGATGATGGCAATGACTCCGCCCACGGAGCAGGAAGAAAAATTCTGAAAGTGGAGGAATTTAGTGGGAAAACAACTGGAAGGGCACGAAGAACACACCTAATAGGTACTTCAAAACATCGCTCGGCGGACGCCGAAAAATTGAATTTTCCTTCGAGGAGTCCGTGTTGATGAAGAGGGCCGCGCAGCGGAAGAATTTTGATTCTGGGAAGGTAGATCAGTACAGAAAACATGTGGAATCAGTTGAAAAACATACAAGAAGACGTTGCTTGGGGGACGACGAAATAACCAGAGTTTGAACTGTGATGGCGAGATGGAAGATGGGACAGAGATTGAACGAAAGGCTGGGGGTGAAAGGGCACATACCTTATGTAAAGTATTCCTCGCTCGCGGGGCGTCGATACCTATAGTAATCGACGGGGAGATGGGTTAGGTAAAAGGTTAAGACTTGGAAGAAAAAGGGAAAGGGTTACCTCACCTTAACCGACGTCAGGAAACTTGCCGTTACCGCGAAAGCGGAAAAACCTTGGCAAAGAAAACTTCGTAAGATGAATTGAAAGAAGCCTGAAGGTGAGAAAAGTAAAGCTCACCGAAATAAGAGCTCGCCGGACGGCGAAATATGGTGTCGACGTGATAGCGCCGCTACGCGGCGCCGTGCGCCACCAGCGACGACGAAGATCTTCCAAAGCAACGAGGAAACCCGTGCTTTCGCGTCTGGGGCGGCATTAGCCTGCCGGCGGCCAAAAAAATCTGAAAAAAGCAGTCAGAAGAAGAGAAATTGGAGCAGGAAACACTGACCTTTTCTCCCGCTCGCGCTCGCGGGAAGAAGATACATATACTCATCGCCATGCGCGCCGCTACGCGGCGCGGCGGAGACGGCAGCAACAACAACAGAAAATTGTCGAGTCAGGCGTGGATTCCGCTGCTTGATGCTTCGAGGGCGGGGTTAGCCTGCCGGCAGCCAAATCCTGGTGAAAAAACGCGTCAGAAGGGGGGAAAAAGTGAAGGAAATGTGAACATACTCGAAGTCGCGCTCACGGGACGGCGATACGTCGTGTCAACGCAATAGCGCCGCTGCGCGGCGCGGCGGTGGCGAGCCCAACAACGAAGAATGTGAGGGGTGGGTGCGGATTTCGCTGGTGTACGCGGCGAGGGCGTTATTGGCCTGCCGGCGGCCAAATCCTGGTGAAAAAGACGTCAAAATGAGTAAAAGTAGCAACTTACTTAAAGTTTCGCTCGCGGGAAGACGATACGTCGTATCAACGCATGGGGGACGTGGTTTCGGCGTTGACAAGAGCTTCACGAGGTCGCTGAGGAGGTGAGATGAGAAGGAGCTTCAAGGAGAGGTGGAAGGAAGGGATCATAACTCACCCAGGGGATTTTTGAGTGGTAAATTGGGGAGAAGGTGGTGGTGGAGAGAAAGGTGGGTTGGTTTGGTCGTGTTAGTCCCCCCATCGGTGTCGGCTGATGCTGCTCCGTTGCAACAAAATCAGTGAAATTTGTAAGTAACGTTGTTTTTGAATAATTCACCTTCTGGAAGTTGATAAGTTCGGCCAGACTTATACGCGTCGGCTGCCACCCTGAAACCGTGTTTCTCAGTTCCTCAGCACCCTAAGCTTTGAGAGAACTGAATAGCTCACCATTCAAAGATTAGAGAAATCGCCTCTGTCCCAAAAAGCGAACTATACTAACTAGAGATGTGCCCGACGCTGAAAAAGGTGACCAGATAAATTCGGACCTGTCCCTCCTCCCTGTGATTCCTGTTTGAACACTGGTACATACGTAACATAAATGATTCGCGTTCGTCGAACGAGGCAACTCAGACAGCGAGCCGGACGTTCGCAAGAGAATACCTGCGCCGGTTTCTTGAAAACGCAAGCCGCCTTCAACGAAAGCCACAAAATACAGAAAACTGCCCCAGAGTGAGCCAAGAGTGAGGACAAGAAGCACGGAGTTGGCTGTTTGAGAAGGATCAGATTTTCGTAAACCAGACAGCCGAGCCCGAGTGGTCGCCCAAAGAAGCCCCGCGCGGTGCCCGAGCCAGCTCACAGCAGGCCCCCGGTCACTGACATATAGGTTCGTCACATCCATAGAGTAAAACAAGGTCCAATCTGAGAGGTCTATTTCGCGAACCAGCCATCTGACAGAGGTTTTGACTAGATAGGGCGACGCAGCTCCTCTAAACTAAGCGTTTGCGCGCATTTTCAGAAAAAAATCGTGGTTTTTGAAGCCGCCAGAGCGCCATCAGTGCCGAAAAATAGAGTAAATCAGGCCGAAATTCGGGTTTTCAATGCGACGAACCTATATGTCAGTGACCGGGGGCCTCTCACAGCTCGCAGAAAACTGTCAAGATAGTCCCATGGGATTAGATACGGTGGTTTTCAGTCGATTTGCGGTCCAGACGTGTTGCGCGCGTGAGCGCGCCATGCCGATATGTTGACGCTTGGCGCTGGCGGGCTGGTCGTGGGCAAGGAAGATCTCGTGGCGGGGTTGGCCGCTGCGATCAGATCAATCATATCTTCGCTCAAACAGGAAATTCCGAACATTGGCTTTTACCACCACCATCGACGACTGCGCGCGCGGCGCCGCCTTGCCCTCGCGACTCAGGGATGTATTCTTACATACTTCTACTTTGAAACTCATGCTTTCTCGCCTTTTTTTGCCCAGGGACCCTCGCAAAACGGCACAACGGCACTTGCACGCATTTTCGAAAATCGCCGTCTAAACGGCGTCTGCCCACGTATCCTGACTCAGAATATACGGTACCGGTAGCGACTGGATACCCGCGACATCGGAGAAGGTTCTGGAGCGATCGGAGTTGCTTGGAGCGGAGTTGAGACCGGATGAATTCAGGTGTGTTGCAAAATGCCTCGCTTCCATGGCCGTATCATGCTGACATCTCCGACTCTTGGCAGTCCAAATCTTGTTCAAACTACCCAAATCTACCACTGCTGCAGTTTTGGAGCTCGCGGACTCGTCTTCACGCTGCAATTGCAACTCACCCCTATCTCGACCCTCTGCTTTTTCGACCTCATCTCCCCCCTCCACCCCGGAGTTACGTCCCTGAATTGATGCGATCAGTTACCCAGAATGGAATACTGACGTGCGTGTACTTTCCGCAGTGCTTTTCGCTGACTTTTGAGAATTTTTCCAGGTCCCCGTCGACTTCTCCAATTTCCGCTTGTTCCGACTGAATGGCTCGGTGCTCCGCAATTCCCAAGACGCCCTGTCGATCCCTACGGATCTTCGGGTGATTTGGTGAGCAGCATAGCGTTGGAGGGCCGGAGGAATGGTATAAAGGTGAGCTCATCTCGTTGAGTTTGGGTATGGGTTGACCGCCCACTTTCCACCTCCCTCCCTTCTACCCTTCCTTATCCTCCACAATTCATCTTTATTCAAATCTCTATTCAACCTTCCTTCAAAGCCCTTCTTCAATTTTTTCAATTCGACGCGTTCGTGCTTCAACACGGCTTTCGGGTTTATTCGGCCTTCGCCCTTCTTTGACTTTTTCCTTGACTCTAATGTCGTCTGTGACTTCAAGCTCCCTTTCATTCATTTGATAAACTAACTAACATTTTCCTTCAATTCTAGGTTCTGTACTTTGCTCTACTACGCCGCTTTCTATCCGGGTTCGCGGCCATACTAAATTCTTCTTGTACCACTTCAACCTGTTCAATGAAGCGAGTCGTCGTCTTATCTTTTCAAAACCATTACTGACTTTCTACTTAGAGTCTCTTCTATTCCTTCTGTGCTATATGTGACCCAAAATGCGACCGCTTCAATGCCTAACTGACCTTCGAGTCATTTCGACGACTTTGTTAGGTGAGTGAATTGATTTCTTTGAATGCCTCAAGCCGTTCCTAACCTTCCATTCAGTTTCCATTCATTTTCGAACTGTATGAGATGCAAATTTCGACTCTTTCAACGCGGAACTGACCTTCAAGTTGCCTTCAGGTCTTATTTCGACGACTTTGTATAACAGGTGAGTGATTCAATCCCTTTATTCACTTCGAACTCTTACTTACTGATCCTTCATTGAGTTTGTAGTCGTTCTATATGTGCATGGGATGCACATTCTGACTGGTTGCGCAGGGTAAGTGAGTTCCTTATCAACTTCAACATTGAATGACCGTTTGATAGTTGCCTGAGATACACATTTTGGCTGTCCAGGTGAGTTCTAAACCTCGATTACCGCTATTATAATCGAAACACTAACTGTCCTTATAGTCTAATTCGATGTATCTTTCGATAGGATGCTTTCAATATGAGTAGGACTTCAAAACTCTTACCTGGATTGACTTCGACACCCTCTCGGGCATCCTCGGTGAGCCGACTCTTTGTTTCTTTTGCGTTTTTCTCTTCGTTTGTTAACCAAATCTCTCAGGCCTCAGGATTGACTTATTTATTGATTGGCGGGTTGATTTTGGGTTGATTTCGTTCCTGTGAGTACAATCCTTTACTTTGTGACCTCAATATAACTAAATAAGCTTGCATGCCGCGTCCATTTATATGACA
Source organism: Favolaschia claudopus (assembly GCA_037176885.1). Lineage (NCBI taxonomy): Eukaryota > Fungi > Basidiomycota > Agaricomycetes > Agaricales > Mycenaceae > Favolaschia > Favolaschia claudopus. The sequence continues at coordinate 2,565,912 of JAWWNJ010000004.1, read as the reverse complement.
TGAAGTTGTGGTGTTGGATTTGAAGTTGAGGTTGGATTGAACTCGGTACAAGGTGCGCGTTACTGACCCTTTCACCTTTGAACTCAATCTGACTTGCACTTTGAAAGCATTTCATCGTATGCCTCCGTTTGACCCGATACCGAAATTATGCCGGTATAAGTCAAGGTACGTCTAAAGCTCTGTATTTCTCTACACAAACCGATACTAACTTGACTTTTTTGAACTTTTAAGGCCGAAACTATGCCTCCCCGAGTCCGGCCTCCTCTGTATTTCAACTTCGACGTCAAGGTTATGACATTTCTGCCTCAGGTACGTTTACTTTCAATTCCTTACTCTAACTATTGTCTGTCTGACTTGAATTTTGAAGGCCAGAAGCCGAAACCTTGCCTCTCTGAGTTAAGGTCTCTGTGTACTTCTCATTCAACGCCAAAACTATGCCATTTGTGTCCCAAGTACGTTCAAATTCAATTCCCTACTCTAAATGTTGCCGGTCTGACTTGAATTTGAAGGCGAAACTATGCCGGTTTGTATCGCACGCCAGCATACCTCTAATCGAAGGCATGTATGCCGAAATTATGCCGGTAAGTATTCATATCTTACTTCAACATACCTCTCGATACAGTACTGATTTCGCTTTTGTACACCCCAGATACTGCAACCATGCCTCCGCGCATCCAGCCTCCCGTGTACTTCCAGTTTAATGCCGAAACCATGCTATTTTCGCCTCAGGTATGTTTAATTTCGATTTCTTACTCTCATTATTGACTCGAATTTCAAAGGCCGGACCTATGCCGCTTTGAATCGCGTGCGCGCGCCTATACATTGAAGGTACATAAAAGTACATCTCTATCAAGTAAGTAAAGTTCAACTCGAACCAATCCTCTACTGACCTTAACCTTGCTTTCTTTTGTTCTACAGCTCGGTTAAAGCCTCGACGATTCTCGGGAGTCAACGAATCGCTTCAAAGTTGAAGTTAAAGTGTGATTAGAAGTAATCTTGGATTGGACCGAGGTGAGTCTCTATTCCGTTTATCTTCTCTTCTTTCTTTCCCTTCTTTCCTTCGTTCGGGGTTACAGGTAAAGGCGATCCAAGGGTAGGTTCAACTTAAACTCACCTTCATCTTTATCTTGATTGTCGAGTGCTCGACGGGTACGCCGTTTTGCATTTCATTTTGTGTCTTTTCGTTCGTCTCTTTGATATCATTTTCGTTCATTCGCCATCATCCTGTTCAATCTCAACTCACCTTTACTTTTCTCCCAGATTTTCAATTCAAACCGCGGGTTGGTTGATCCCGAGTGAGTCGATTCGTTTCGACTCGCGTTGAATTGTAGTTGACCCAGACTTGGAGCAAGGTGCGCTATCCATTCATCTCTCTCCTCTACTCAATCTGAGTGACCTGAAGCCAGCTGAGGGTGAGCGGTGCAAGGAAGCGTCGTTTTGAAGGTAAGTACTTGAAGTTTACTCAATTCACTTTCTTCATTTCTTCACTCTGATAATCCAACCAGCGCAGGATCCCATTCATCTCTTCAAGATTCAATTCCACAAACTCGACAAGTTTGTTTCCTTCCATTTCATTCCTTTGACTTCAATTCTTCCCTGTTTATTCATTTACTTACCATTCAATGCGCAGGTACGACTTTGTTTTGAAGGAACAATATTCATTTCATTCAATTGACTACGTCGGTACAGCGATACGATACAGACCTACATCGTATCGACTGCTCTCCCGCTACCCATCATCTTAATTCTCCTCCTCCCGTTGAGTAACTTTCTCCAATCCCCGCTCCGACCATTCCGCTCCGACCCTTCGGTCGGTTTTGCCTCCTCGATGACATCGGCACAGCGTCAGCTTGGGAACGAGGTAAGTTATTTCTTTTCATTCGTCCGTCGAAGAACTTACCAAAACTCGAGTTTACAGACTTCTTAAATTTCAAGCGTGTCGAGGGGCGCGGGCGATTGTACGGAGCACGAATTGACGGCTTTCACGCACCGTCATCTGCGCGGATAGGTAAGGTAAGTTATTTCGTTTCGTGCCATTTGAATCACGAGAAAACCTACCTCGAATTGATCTCGTAGCGCAGATTTCGAGTTGGTCGGGCAACGGGATGTCGGCGCCGATGGTGCGGGATCGCAGCTCCCGTTCGCGCCTCCCCAAAATCGTTTCCGAGCGGTAAGCGGCGGTGTGTTGGTCTATTGAGTCAAGCAAGTCATTTTTGCGTTCGTTTGCCGTCGTAAAAAAAGAACTCACTTAAATCTAAATTTCAGCGTAATTTTGAGTCAGTCGGCCGAAACGACGTTGTCGGCGTTGGAGGTGTCGAGAAGGGCGGGGCGGGGGCGATTGGTGGGTGGGAGTGGCGTGAAGACCGGAGCTCAGAGCGCATCGAGAGGGTGGAAAGTGGGGAGCGACGGCGCGCGCCGTGACGGAGCGGTGGAAGTCGGGGTCGAATCAAACGGCGATAGCGGCGGCGGGGTTAGGTGAAAGGTGGGAAGGAGATGAGCTGGAGAGGGGTGTAGTTAGCCAGGTGCGGGAAGGAGAGACAAAGGCCGCACGCACCTTTTTCTGCTAAATAGTTCTTTTGTATGTAATTGCGCGCGTCGGCGTCGGGTGCGCGAACGACGACGGCGGCGGCGACGGCGGGGCGAAGGGTGCACACAGGAGAGGGCGCGGGAAGAAGAGGGTGTGTCGTGGCGGGAAGGAGGAGAGAGGGTGGAGGTGAAGCGTACGCGCCGGAGGATGTCGTTGGGCTTCGTCGTCGATGACGTGGCTACTGACGCGTCGGTGAGTGGGTGCGGTGACGGAGGACATAGGGGGGGAGCTTAGAGTGAGGGTTTCGAGGCGAAACGGCGGGCTTGAGGTGTGTGGGAGTGAGCTGTCAGAGAACAAAATTTTGAGGGAGAGTGTGAAAGTGGACAGTGAAGGAAATAGACCGTGGAAGCGTTGGCACGCGAAGATGGGCATTATCCGCGAGCAGCCAGCGCTCCCAGCTTACTCCCTGCTTATCTTACACGTTCGGGAGTTCACCCCGTCTGCACAAAGCGGCCAATGAGGCATCACACAAAAATTCAAAGCGTGCGACATCGCTGGCGAGAATTCCCATATCTGGAAATCCTCTTTGCTCTTCGTCGTCGCGCCTCGTCGCGCGCAAACACATTCCTAGAACGGTTTTTTCGAGTGGCTCAACAGCTGTTTGAACAAATCGCCGCAAACACTTTACTTGTATGGCGATTTTGCTTTCCTGGTCGCAGCCATCCATCAAAACCAATCCTGGAGGAATTGGAGGTCTATAAAGCGGGGGATGGGGGTGAGGGGGGGCACACGCTTCTGCGCCCACACTCTGCCCCCCGTCAAAGATCCCCTCCCGCGTTCGCGCTTCGAGTTTGTGTCGATAAGACAAGATGCCTCGTATTCCCACTCAGACTGCTGCTTCGCTTCGCAAGCGGTCTAAGTCTACCACTGCTAAGGTGCGCGTCTTTCCTTACTTCACCGCCTTAAAAGCAATGTCTGATCGTCTTATTTTAGAACGGCAAAACCCCTCCCTATCCCCGCTACAGCACAAGTGCCAGCATGAAGGTTGCGACTGGAGCTATAAGAACCCGACGGATCTCTCCCGTCATACTGCTCGCCATTTGTCGCCTGAGGAGCGCGAGAAACTGTGCGTCTTCGCTATCCTCCCTCTCTACGTTTTGGTTTCGTGTTTCTGACGCGCGCTGCTGTGTTTAGGATGCACCATTGCCCGTTCCCGGGCTGCACCCACAAGTCGCTGCAGAAGTCTAACATGAAGACGCATTACACGTCGAAGCAGTGAGTCTTCTCATCGTCATTTGAATTGAAGCTAACGGTCGACTACTTAGTACGACCGAGAAACCGTACGCCTGCAACCAGTGCGACTTCAGCACGTCGGACCCGTCGTGTTACCACCGCCACATGTGCGGGCAGCATGGCTACGTTCCCGGCACCGAGCCGCGCAAGAGGAAGTCGTCTGCGAGGGATATCATGCCAGTGCCTGACGTTGTCGTTGTCGTTGTCGAGTCGGAGGCGCAGGAGCCCGTCGAGGTGCCAGTCGCGTCTGGAAGCGGGTTCTCTTCCCTTCTCCGTCTGCGGATGACGCGTCCCCTTCGCCCGCCCCGTCTACCCCCTCGTCGTGCTACGAGTTGGGTTACCCCTACGACGTCGCACCCGTCGCCTTCCCGTACGATCTCGACGCGTATCTCTCCTCCTCCTCGGGCGTGGACTTCTCCCTCACTGACTGGAGCTTACAAGAGCTGATATCGCTCTTCGCCACCCCCGAGGGCACCGTCAACCCCAAGGACCTCTCATACGTCCCTCAGACGCACCTCTACCCCTCCAACGACTGCAAGGCCGAGCTTGAGAAGAGCGACTTCAGCGCTTACACCCAAGGGCGCTTCGAGACGAATGTCTTCCTGCCTACCTCCGACCCCTCCCTTTCCCCCTCCCCCTCCCCCGCCGCTACCTCAGCTCACTACGCGGCTGCCACCTGCGACCTCCCCCCCATGGCATGGTACCCGAACCACATCCCCTGGACCGACGAAGAGGCGTCTCTGTTCTTCGCCTCTCCTGCCTACGCTCTCACTCCCGCTCCCGCGGTGGATGTGGATTATCGCTACGGATCGGGGCTCGCCCCCGCGGCGGATGGGTACTGGGCGCCCTCGGCGCAGTTCACTGGCGAGTACGCCGTTATCTATTGAACGCGGGCGCATTGTATTGTAGGAGGCGGCGGTTGGTTAATATTCTTATTCTTATTTGTATATATTCTGCATTGGTTTGTGTTGTACGGACCCGGCTTTCTCTCGCGTAGTAGGCACTTCGTTCTTAATGTGCCTTTATTCTTTATCCTGTATTTTGTCTTGCGGACTCGTCAGTAGATGTACTTGTATCCTGGATTGCATTTATTTAGATGTTCTTGTACCTGTACCATTAGTTACCTGGCTGGATCGCTTGTACTCAACGTGATTCGGGCTTCTTGTCGCCCGCCCTGCTGGTTTTGTCTGCGCTTTATCGCTCCTTGGTGTGAAATTGAATTTTTCACTTTGTGCGAGTCGTGTTTGTGACGAGTCACAGGTCAGATGATTGTGACTTTTCGTGGCTCTCATGGCGACGACGACAACGGCGACCAAGCGGCGTACTGTATACAATGCCTGGCTCAACGGATTCTTTCACTTGGCTTATCTCGTGCCGTTTTCCTTGTCTCCAGCACTGGTTTCTGTGGTCAAATTCTGGGCTGAATCAATCTGAATCTTCAAAAGAAAAAGACAGAAAATCTTGGCCCGCCAGTCCCCGCTGTGGCTTTGAACTCTTCAAGTTCAATTCCTCCATGCACCCAACAGGCTACAAGCACTTGCTCGTGTGAACTCAGTCTGAACTTCAACTTGTGAAATTTTGACCTCGCTTTGGCTCCAAATTCGCAATCAGCTCCCGGACGTCGACGTCATCCCACCTTTCCCCGTCCCAGGTACAAGCGAGACTCGAGAGCAGCGCCTTGGAGCTTGCGTTGGAGCGTTGCTCGTTGCCATCGTTGATGGCGAGATCACCATAAATCCCCCGCCCCACCGTGCCATACGTACCCCCCATTCTTCCCTCTCTTTTTTCGTTTACTTATCTCCTTCTCCCTCAAGCTACTCTGTTTACCGTTGGGACTGCCTCACGACCACCATGACCGACACCGCCAACCCGACCGCCCGCCCGCCGAAGCCCACTCTGACTTCCATGCCGTCGACCCCTGGGATGGAGGTGCCGGGGGGGTATCCCAGGAACAGCGTCGTTTTTGCTTCCAACCAGTGGGAGTCTCCCGCCTCAAAGTCTAAACCTAAACGCGGTGGGTTCCTATCCGCGACGAAAGCGTATCTTCCGGCAGCCGTGGCAGCGTACCTCCGTATGTTCTCTTGTTCCCCCATCCACACCTCCAAACGCTCACGAAGTTTATTCTATGTATCTCAGCTTCCGAATCCCTTCCCGCCACCCCGTACCCCGACTCTCCCTTAGAGCGACCGAGCTCTGTAGGCCACACCCCCGGCCTTGCCCTCCTCCACACCGACAGCAGCGCCAGCACGCGCTTCAGCACTCGCGCGTATGCGGGCTCAGATTCCCCTCATTCGACACCGACGCCGGGTGATTTCCCTACTCCTGGTGGACGGACCTTCGCTTCGCGGTCGACGTCGTATTCGACGGGCCCGCGGGACTACTTCGGGTCTGCTGCGGTGGAGTCTGAGCGTAAGGAAGGCGATGTCTCGACGCCCGCAGTTGTCGAAGATCCAGCAGAGACGGACCTTCCCGCCGAAACGAGCGCCACAGTGGAAAACGAATCCGAGCCTGCTCCCTCCAGCGCTGCCGCCATCGTCGAGACTCCCCCGAAACTCGACGTTCTTCCGCCAACCCCCGCCTCCCCCCTCTCAGCCACCGGCACCTCCGACTCCGACTCCAACCCCACCCCCGGCTCCATCCCCTCCGACCTCGCATCAACCCCAAGCACCGCACCCTCCTCCCTCCTCTCCTCCCCTCCCGAGCAAGACGCCGACAAACCCATACAGTCCCCTCGTCCAAGCATCCACTACACCCCCTCCACCGCCGACGCGCGCCCGGTCGTCAAGAAGAGCGGGAGCGCGCTCCACCGCGCGGGGTCGTTGTCGTCTTCTGGTGTCGGGGAGGACGGGAAACAGGAGCGCGCGCGGTTCGGTGGGGCTGCGAAACGGTTTGCGTCGTTGAGGAGACGGGATGGGGTTAGTGGGAGTGGGAGTGGGAAGGGGCATCGGAGGGGCGTGAGTCTGGATTCCTCGGCGGCGTCGAGCACGAGTGCCGACTCGACTTCGGCTCCGTCGTCGTTGAGCGCGGGTGCGGCGGGGACGGGGAAGCCGTCGCGCCGTGCGTCGATTATGCGTACGATTCGCGGGGAGGCGTCTGTGTTGGCGGGAAGGGTGAGGGGAGATCGTGAGAGGGTGGAGAGGGGGAAGAGGATTATGGCTGGGGAGGTTTAGAGCTCTCCCGTCCCTTCCGAATCTTCTCTTGCCGAACTGAAATCTAAAAGCTGAGCGCCCCGCCCTCCGCCCCTGCTTATCTAGATACGCTACGATGCATCATCGAACTCGGACCTACCTACCTTCAAGGACTTTACCGCACGGACCTGAAACAAAATCTTGTTGTTGTACGACACTACCACCACCACTATCTACTCCCGCTACCTACTGCTGCTTGGACGATGATGGACTTGTACTGTACTGACGCCAAGCACTTAGACCTACGATACGATACTTACGCTCTAGTTAAAAAAACCTACTTAGCTACGCTCGTTTGACTGTTACTTAACCCTTACTTAGGTAGATAGACAAAACCGTAATGAGGTATTAATTTCAAAGCTGAGATTGCATTGCATTGACGGCGGAGCTTTGGGGAGGAGATGAAGGAGGACGAAGACGCGGTGAGTCACGTCATGTGAGTGTGACATGGCGCGTTGGGATGCTTGATCGACCTCTCTGATTCTCTACCATGATCTCGTCAAGCTGGAAAGTCGTTATACGGAGCGATATTTCCCCGCTATCTATCTCATCGTTTACTGCCCCACTGTGACTTGATCCTTCTACTTATCCGAATCGCTCGCTTGAAGAAGTTCATTTCTCGGACCCGCATAACTACAGACTGGCTAACTAACAGCGCATTTAAGTCGGTAAGTACCATCACATTTAATTCAACTCTCTGCCCCCACTCACCTTACCTACATCCACATGCAGATTGACCAGCACCACAGCGCACCGGAAAATACTTCCTCATCTCAGGCCCATCGAGGTGTTTCAATTGATGGTATAATCCGTAAAGTGACAACCTACGAAGGATGGTTCGGCGGGTACGATTATGGCTGGCTGTGCATGCCCTCCCTCAGGCTGCCGTGGAGTACGAGAAGAGCATCGTCCTCATCGCATGAACCACCGTTCTATGCCCTGGATGCGGAGCTCCCGTTGCTGCTTGCGATTGCGAATGGGCTGCAGCATGCATTAGCGATGGTAGTAGGTATGTGCCTTCTTTCCTGGGCTGTTTGCATCAAGCTGCGGTGACGCTGACTTGTACGGCGTAGGCTTGATCACTCCGCCCATTATCTTGGCGAGTGCGTTGAACCTGGACAGCTCGATGTCTAGTTACATGATTTCGGCTTCGTTGATTGGATGCGGTTCGTCGCAGCATCATTTTTGAATTATTTGAATTAAGGCTCAAGAGCAATTGTTAGGAATTATGAGTTTGGTTCAAATTTCTCGGATCCCGCTCTTTGGAGGGTATTATTTGGGCAGCGGATTAATTTCCGGTACAGCCCAATTGTCTACAGTGAATACCGTTCTCAAAGGTTAACCATTCTCCAGTCGTTGGCACAGGTTTCTCAACTTTATCTACGGGAAAGGCTGTACGTTTGTCGGTTCTATCTGTAAAAGTTCGACTCATATCTCATTTACAGATCTTTGATGCAATGTACGCCGATGGTGCCTGTTCATCGACAACTCACGCCGATGGCTCTATCACCCGCAATGCGTGTCCCGAAGCGTACGGGAAACTTTTAGGTTAGTGCATATAGTATTTGACGTATATCTATATGTTGAGGATTTATGACCAGGGACGTCGCTTGTATGTTCTTTTCTGGAAATGTTCCTGGCTTTCGTTCCTGCTCGGATACTCAAGCGCACATTCCCGCCCATCGCCTCAGGTCCGCCGAACGATTTCACCAAGCGGCATATCATATTCACCGCTCAAGTTACAGGAACTGTGATCGTTTTAATCGGTGCTGCGCTTATACGCGATTCTGGCGCCCTCAACTGGGGTGGTGGATCGAATGGCTGCCAGGATTTTCCTACCTCCGGTATCTTCCAGCTTTGTCCGACGATTCTGGCGCCGCGACGTCTTCCGTGGGGATCACCAGAGCTCATTGGCCTCGGCTTCCTCTCGTTCGTCAGTATCATTTTGACGGAGCTGTTTGGGTCGCCGTTCTTGAAGAACATCAGCGTACTCGTCGGGCTTGCAGTCGGATGTGTAGTTGCGGGGTCTGCTGGTTACATCGATGGCTCAAGCATCAAAACAGCACCTGCAATTACTTTCTTATGGTTTGATTTTCGCATATATTACTATTTGAGCTGAAACGTGCTTGTTGAGGGTTCATACCTTCAAAATTGGAGTACACGGTCCTGCTATCCTTCCAAGTTGAGCTCGAATTTCCTGTCGAAAGGAAAGTCGCGAAATGTTGACATTCGTGGAACAGTGCTTGCTGTTTACAGTGTCGTATACTTTTCCCGTGGCAGCATCAAGACTAATCACGTTGAACAGCGTCCCTTACAATGGAGACTATCGGTAACATCATGGCCACGGCTGAGGTGTCCAACGTTGCCGTCGTAGGTCCTGAATTCGACTCGAGAATCCAAGGCGGCGTTCTTGTAATATTTCCGGTCAATAAATGTCTTAGCAAGGGCTCAGAACGACCTCTGCAGAGCGATGGTCTCGGCGGGTTCATATCTGCGCTTTTCACCGTCACACCCTTATCGATATTTTCCCAGGTAAATATCTTGATTTTGCCCCTACAATATATTCCGAGCTAAAAACTGCGATAGAACAATGGGGTTATAGCCATCACACGTTGTGCAAACAGGGCAGCTGGACGATGGTGTTGTGTTTTCCTCGTACTATTCGGAATCCTGGGTAAAATACCCGGGGCATTGCTTGCCAGTATGAAACACTCTTACCTTGCATATCTCACTGATCGGATTCTACTCGCAGTTCCTAATCCTGTCCTTGGGGGCGTCACTACGTTCCTCTTTGCGACGGTCGTCGTAAGGATAATTTCTGATTCGTTATGTCCAGTCATTAACCGTCATTCAAGATCTCAGGTCTACGCGTTTTGGCCTTTGTTCAGTACACCCGCCGCGACAGATTTGTCTTGGCGGCTGCGATGTCGTTTGGGCTTGGAAATCTTCTTGTGCCCCAGTTATTCACTCATCTGTTCGATGGCGTCAGCCATCCCAATAGCGCGGTGCAGGGACTCTTCAATTCAATCACAATTATTCTCAGTGCTCCCTGTAAGCGCGTTTACTAGAGTACAATTTTCATACTCGTTACTTACACTGACCTCCAGTCTTATCTGCCGGAATTGTAGCAGTGTTTCTAAACTTGATTCTACCCCTCGATTCTGAGCATGTTCAGTCATCAGAGTAGTGATGGGAAAGTTCGGTTCGGTTCAGGTTCGGGGCACTTTGCCCTGAACGCTGAACCTGAACGCCTCTTCGCGTTCGGCCATTCGCTGAACCTGAACCTGAACTCGGCGTTCAGGTTCGGTTCGGCGTTCGAACGCGTTCGAACGTCTTCGCTGCCGGCGATCTCGGATAGTCGGAATTTTGCTTGGAAACATGACCAAATTGTAACTCACTTTGTGTTCCCGATGTTGGGATGTTCCTGAGGTGCGTGGCGTAGTATTTGACCTGGATTTGAACTGAAAAGAAGAGTAAAGAATGAATAAATTGACTTACCTCATCATTTTCCCGCCGGCAAGTCCTACCGATGTTGATGGTATTGACGGGAATTGACGTGCCGCTGTTTGAATAGTGATCCACGGGCACCCGAACTGCTCCTTTGACGTTCCGACACACAAAACTGTCACGATCTGGTGAGAATAATAGCCGAAATTGCCCACTTTGACAGCTTTCGCGTTCGGCGTTCGAACGCGTCCGAACGCGACGTGTTTTCTCTGAACGCAGAACCGAACCTCACGTTCAGGTTCGAGGTTTTGCTGAACCTGAACGCTGAACGCGCGTCCGGTTCAGTTCGGTTCGGCGTTCGGACCGATTTCCGAACCGAACTTTCCCAACACTACATCAGAGGCCTCGAACGTCGGAATGAATGTTCAGTCTCTTGTAGACAGCAGCGTGTAACTCCGCGTCTTGATATGCTGGAATGTGACACTTGATGAGCTCTGGGTCATAAGCAAGTACATCAGTCGAAATTCAAACGAGCCTGAACCGCGACGGTCACATCACATGACCGCGTCGGCGCGTCCTTTGTTGCCTGTGACAGTGAGTGGCGGTGTCCCTGCCTGCTACGACCTGCCGCACCCCAAACGATGCTCACGCAAGTCCCGACTGAAATTTCGTTGGACATAATTGCATGTCTTCCGCTGGGAGCGATCGCTGCCTCGATCCTTGCTCAGCGAGCTTGGAAGTACCTCGTGGACACCCATGAGCCTGCTGTCTACCGCAGCGCTGCATTTCTTCATCGCTTTATTGGTTCAGACAATTGCACCCTTCAGGATGCGCTCTCTGCCTTGGACTTTGAAATTCCGACACAGATAGGCGGATGGAAGGATTTTTGTACGGTGACCGTCATCGTTCAAGTTATCGCACGATGACTTACTATTTTGTGTAGGTAAATTGCGAGTGAGCATCGAGAAGGGCTGGAAAGCCTCTGGACCTTCCAAGATGCGGAAAGCGCCATACTCTCTGGGACCTATAGGACCTACGGTTTATCTTCGCAAATCTTTAGGTCCAGGGCGTCCACACATTCACGCCTCCGTGATGGGTAATATCGCGGTTTCCGACACCGAAAGAACGATATGGTCACTTCCCGAAGTGATCCTTGTCTCTCGAACCTTGTTACACGTCCGTCTAACGACTAGATAACAGAACTACCTCCAACAACGACCCCTTTTCGCTTACGATCAGGGTTACCTTGTGTTTCCCCAACCAATCCAGAACGCCGTGGAAGTCTGGCGCGAACCCTCTGCCCCGAAACTAGCCCACGATAATCCGACGCCGGTTCAGAAATCTGTTTCTCAGTCTATCCAGGCAGTCTATGGTCCTCCAGCCGCTGGCCATTTTCTTCCTTGCTATAGTCTCCCACCGCGGGATGACTCACGCTTCAAAGGAGACTTCGTCAACTTGTTATATCCAACTCTGCTTACCGCTACGGTGGGAAAAATTCACATCTGGGATATTTCCACTGGTCAGTATCTCCGTACTATCCAGGTGAATCCGGGGAAGCTGGACAACCACGTCATGTATAAATTTCTTGGAGCAGAATTGTCTGCCCACCATGTCGTGGTGTTTGATCAGCACCAAGTCCGTGTATATTCGCTGCACGATGGTCAGTTTCTGCTCCATTTTTCCGCGAAAAAAAACCGTGGGGAGAGTGTTCATCCCATCGCGCTTCAACTTCTGCCTCCCAGACAGTGTCCCAATGCCGCTCAACATGATGGTGCTGCTTTGCTGCGTCAGACCGTCTTTCCTAAGCGCGTTGAATGGAGGCAATCACACGCCCAGTTCACTCAAGGTCAGGATATCTCGCTGCTCAATGATCATGACGGATGCTTAGCAAATGATTCAGTCGGTATCTCTCGTTGCGGCACTACTCTTGTCGTCGTAAGCTGGAACAGTCGAGTGCTCATTGTACATGACCTGCCACGGATGATCACTGGCGACCTTACCGCACGGGAGACAGCGGTGGACGTCAAGCTCGGGTTGGAATATAATCGCCCATTCGCTACTGGGGCCACGGCCAATCCCTTTGTTATCAAAGACCGAATTGCTTTCCTTACAGTATGGGGTTTTTCTTTCGTTTTCTGTTGTATCCTTCACCGACTAAATCTCATTCCAGGAACGCGGGATCTTGATCTTCAATTTGGATCGTTCAGGGTCTTCGCCAATTGGCTCCGCGCGATTGAGCATGCCCAGTGGACTCACATCACCCATTGTCGTTTCAGTGTCGTTCCTCCGCCTGTCTTCTGCACACCAGATCAAGAATCTGACGCTACACGGGAGCTCGCTTGTTTTCGACGGTGATGTGTCTGTGCGACTGAGAAAGAGCGATTTCAAGCGGTATCCGAGAAAAGGTACATATTTTTGGTTTTCGTTCCACCGAGTCTTGACATTCTTAAGTAGCTTCGCCCAAGAATCCCGCACCCGAGGCCGAACGAGCTGCCGGTGGAGGGACTGTGCCGAACGGGTGAGCTAAGGAAGCGTTTCAGTCTCGATGTTATTCACAGTCATGGCTTCAAAGTAATCCAGGGAGCAACCAAGATGATAACGAGAATAACCACGGTGATGACACCGACGAGGCCCCTGTACCTCCTGCCAGCGACGATTCGGAAGATGACATGCCTGGTTGGGTTGATCTTACCATTCCAGTGCGTATACTAAAACACGCATTTCAGATCTACAATCCGTTTCTGATAGCAGCGACGACGAAGAAGGTCGTCCTCCCCTCTCTCATCCATGTTTTGTTTCTGCATATTAATAAGCGTATCTCCGTCCCCAGTTGATGAAGAGTCTGCTGACTCTGCAGACGAAACAACAGACAACCCGGGCCCACTCAGTGCATCGCATGGCGAGTTTCGCCATTTCATACACAATTACACTGGCTCTCCGACCATACACATTGCTGATTCTTCTTACAGAAAGCCATCAATTTCGAGATTGGAGCAGCGACTCCGACTCTGATTCTGATGCAGACCTCAACGGTGCCCAAGCTCTGGCTCCTCCAGCCCCGATTCTAAATGCAGCAGGACCACTCTTTAATTTTGCTGCCGTGAGAGGCACGTACAAATCTGACTTGCTTGTTACCATGTTTTGCTCAAGCGATTCCAGGGCCACACACTGCGGCGGAGTTTGTCGTCCGTTTTGGGACCCACGAGTGAATGGAGTGTATGAATGTGTAGTTTGAATCAAAGTTTCCTTAATTCTAGTGGAGTCGAATGTTTAAAAGCTGTTCAATTCCAAGCATGCCTGAGGTAGAGAGCCATGGTGAGGAAAAGCTTAGCGGGACGGCTGATTCGGTCCCATCGGGCAAGGTCTATTTCTGGTCTTACATTCACCCCAGATGAAATTTTGTCCCGTCCCGTCCAAAACGCGGCTGAGGAGATTATTTGACTGGGAAATGCCGAACAAATAGGAGGATTCTCGGCTGCCTTTTGGCTCCTAAGTTGGACGAAACGTCACTTTGTCCGGTGTGATTCGTTTCGATAATGATTGTATTCTCTACTGTTATCTGCGACACCTCATCATCCAGGATACATTGCCCATGACTCCAAGGCAACACTGCCTCCCTCGGAAATTCCAGCAAAAGACCATTCGGAGGCGTCACCGGATTGTCCCCACATGAATTCGGGAAGAGGGATGCGATTTAGGCTATCGGGTTCAGTGTTGTGGAGCTGGGCAGACTTCGTCGCTTGGTCGAATATGTCAGCCGAGTTCATCTCGGCTTGAACTTGTTGGAAGATTGTGTCGGAATTAGTCGCCTTGTCGAGGTAGCTCTCTAGCCTTTGTACCAGCAGCGCTGTATCTGGATCCGCAAAGAGGTCTTGTGAGTATCCCGCTAACCAAACTTGACGGGCAATCCTATGGCAGTCGTTTTTTTTTGTGTTTACGGCGATATCGACGAGACTCACAAATGAAGATCGTGCACCCTCTCCGGTTCCACCACTCCACGCTTCTCTTCCACGTCTAGCGCAAACTCGGCATACTCGCACAGCGTCTTGCACGTGCCGGGAACATAATGGATGGAGGTCAAATATCCCTTTGCGCGTGCGAGCTGTCCAACAGCTAAACAAGCCATTTTATGCGCCTCCTCGAGCATGGCTGTTGCAGACATGCGACGTGCGTGTTCGGCGGTTGAGATGAATAGATTTGCATTGCTGTTGTAGCACTTTTCTACCTCTCGATAGAAAGGCAGTGCAATCCCGATAAAACCCATGATTGCCCCGTACCCACAAGCGCGGATCACGTTCGCGGGACTCCAGAGGTCGTCTACGGATAGTGAAGGTTGTGTAGGGTCTGCGCCTAGATTCGTGAGGCCGGCATTGGCATGGGTAAGCAAATGCGAGAGAATGGAGTTTAATTGTGAAAGCGAAGCGAGGAATTCTCCGCCGACGGACTCGGGGAGTGGCCCGAGAGTTTTGCGGCCTAGGACGAGAAGGACTAAGGCTAGACATGGGAGGTTGTAGATTGCCTACCTCCAATGACCCCCGAGAGCTGGCGAGCGAGAGAGGTGGCGCCGAACATATCTTGATTTTGATGAGTATAGCCAAGCAGGTCAAACAACGGGTAGATAACTCACATGGATGCATTGCTTCAAACAGCACATCGCTACAAGGATTGTTGGAGGATGCTTCGAGTTCGGCGAGCTGATCGGCCAGAGATGGGGCTTCGGGACCACAAAACATTATTTGATCTTCGTGAGTGCTGTTCATTCGCTCAGAGGTCATGATTGTCGCGTCATGAGTGAGGAGACACGAACACTTGCATTGTAGTCTTGCTCCTCGTTGAAACCAGAGCTTCAGCCAGCTGACATAGAGAGAGGTGTATCAAGTAAGGACTGATGCATGTCAATGCGATTCACGTACCAAATACGCTGCACAGCAGAATCGAGATTTGGGAGTTGAACTACGTAGCATTGGGACCAGTACTCGTACATGGGACATGTATGCAGTGGCCCAAGGCCGCTTCAGTCCTGGTGAGCTGCCTGTTGTGCCATGGATAGTTAGAACAAATCGATTAAGAAAAAGAGAGAAACGCGTGCATTGATTGAGTAAATCCAGTATAAAACAAGAAGCTGCGTTCTCGAGAGAGGTGTTTTGAATTGTCCCAGAATCCCGTGCGGCCTTGAGTGCCATGATATGGAAACCTCGACATATCGGCGCGCGGCGGACGCCGCAGTTGCGCGTTTCGGAGGACGAGGAGAAGAAGACGGGGTCGAATATGGAGTCGGGTATGGGCCCTGGGCCGAGGATTGTATCGTGGTGGGAGACAAGTGAGCCGAATGCGATTATGCATAGCGCTAGAACGCGCGTTTCGGTCGATTGGAGTCGTGATATGTTGAATGAGATAGAACGCATGGAGATGAAGATTGAGGAAGCAGCGATGAGGGGGTGCGTCACTATTGGAATCTGACTAAAGCCTACGGTCAAGCAATGCGATGTGAGCGTCAATTGAGTCGAGTGCGTCATGAAATTCACTTGCACTCGAAACAGTGGGCGACAAGGTCAGGGGTCAGTTTTGGCTGATCGAGGTTATCAGAATTCTGTAGACTGGAGATGCAGAAAGTCAATAAAAAATGAGAAGAAATGTTTATACTGAGCGTACAGAGCCAACTCTTCATCCAGTGTTTCCTGATGCGTTCCGGGGAGGCAGATCGTTGTATTCGTCGGCTCTGAATTAGATTCAAGTTGAGTCTTTTTCCGAGGTCTGCCCCGAGGAACAGGCGTCGTCGTGCATCTGCAACCCTATTATTTAGCGAAGGGGGTCGATCCCTGGGACGCGAGTTAACCCGTACATAACGTTCTTTTGAATACATCGAGGACAAGGCTTGCCATCGGGTTGGGAATGGCACAAAACGCGACGAGCCTATCGCTATATTTCAAGCATTCCGAAGCTAACGTTCATTCAAGAATATAAGACTGACCTTGCATCTATCACACGCTGGCGGTTTTGGAGGACGCTTTTGTCGTACTTCGGAATGGGACATGATGGCGGAAGTTGAAAAGGACGAACCGATGCGTCAGCTTTTGATTCTTTGATGGGAGCGTTGATCTGTTGATGAGTTGCTTCGACAGTAACGACTCGAGTCGGAGTTGACCAAAAAAGCGGAATCAAATTGTCACAAAATCGACATTATATATACGTATCGTCCAAAAGATCGCGATGGAAAGCGCCATGAAAAAGAGAAGAAGTCGTGTTCAATCGGACTCAATTTTCAAATGGGTATGTATGGAGCAACTTCAAATTTGTGCGACAGTGCCAGTGTCCTGCATTGAGGTCAGTCTTTGTACGGCGTTCTAAAGCGTTTGTAGCTCACCTTGCAGGAAGATAATGGATTCTATTTTGAAATTCAGTCCAGTCCCGGGTAATAAGGAGGAAAGTCGATCCTCAAGTCATTTAACCCCAGAGCTCTTCTTTTGTCGTTTATGGAATCAACGAGGCTAGCCCGCTCCGGTTGAGGTATCCAGGTAAGTGGGATTCCCACATTGCGAAGCGCAGAACAGTGGGCTAGCCAGACAGGAAGCCCGAATTTATCGGCAGAGGTGTATTCGATCTTGGAGATAACTAGGTTCAGGGAGATGAATCCCCCAACACGCGGCTCGTCATCGCTATACACCGTGTCACGCCACGGAGGTATCAGCCCCGGGAGATGTAGGGACAACCTCAGCTTTGTAAGTGGGTCGTGAAGCCGTGCAATCGCGATGGAGGAAAGGGCACGGGAAAGATGCGATCCGTGTGTGAGCTGATTTGCCAAGATCGTCAGGCAGGTAAGGTGCGGTTCGTGGGGCAGAACGTAAGGAACGTATTCCGGCACGGTATTAAGCACCTGCAGTCTCCCAGACGGCACGTCGCCACTGGACAGAGTTAGTAGTGATGCTGAGGCGAGAGCCCCCGAGTCGAGCCTCATAAGGTTCAGACGTTTATGCCTGTAAATGAAGCGGCGTAGCGCATGGAGGTCAAGCGAGCAACCTTCTTCAACGGTCAACAGTGTAACCCTGCTACTAGCATGCATGGAAGTCAGGAGGGCGTTGTATTGAGTGGGGGAAAGGGAGGGCAAACGTGGAAGTTCGAGGCGTCGCATTGATTTGAATGTTGCAATAGTGAATGGGGAGCCTCCCGGCCCCGAAGGGTGTATATTCTGAACGCGAAATATTCCATTATGGCGATCCCCAAAACCATATCTCAATGGCTTTGAGATGCGGTGTACCTGATCCCATGGCGCGCCAAATGCAAAGTAATGGCAGCACAGCCAGACAGCGAATTTGTAGACACTCCAGATCCAGGACAAAATCATCACTATCACAAGCGGTATGGCCAGCAACAACAAGAGGAGCACTTCTTCAGGTTGGAAGTCGAGGGAACGCAAATCGCTTGGGGAAGGGTAAAGTGGCTTCCAACCGATGGGAGGTAGACGATTGAACTCAGAAACCCTCACGCAGCTGTGCCCCAGGCCCACGAAGACCAGCGGGTGGATGTTCTTCGACATCACAGCCAGAATCTTGGCAATCCCGGGGTCTCGCTGACATCGACCCAGGATGACGAGGTCGGTGAGGTGGTCAAGTTGCTGGATGACACTGGGAAGACCATACCAATGCAGCGGAACACAGGGCTCTCTCCGCCGCACCGTGAGCTTGGTAATCGGCCAGATGCCAGAAATCATGGGCAGAAGAAAGACGTATTCCTCCGCGGCCACTACTGCCCCGGAAAGGACTTGGGACTTCGAGAAACCGTATCGTTGCAGTAGAATTAGAGTCAGAACCCTGCTGTGTCGAAAGAATCGGCATGTATGGAATACGTTCCAGACGTCGCGGCGGGTGACGAGGAAGGGGAAAATGATGTCGAAGAGCTCTGGTGGTAGGTCAGGCATTGCCAAGGTATCGACCAGTGTTCCTTCAAATGGCTGCCAGGGAACTCATAGTGCCATACGAGCACGGTGGGTTTGGCCACTGCCAGATGTCTCTGTGGGTGAAAATGGAGAGCTTGACAAAGGCTGTGGGTGCTTGTGTGGGTGACACGAAAAATGATTCGGCTGATGCCAGCTGATGATACGATCACGACAATCAGAAACTCAGACTTTCCCGAGTTGAACTGGTTGCGGTTGAAATTTGCTGGCGCCACCCATTAGGTGTCACTTTCCCTCACTCCTCGACGTCATTCTCTCCGCACTCTGTATATGGCAGTTTTTTTGAAAGCTTTAGCAGCAACGTGGTTCCCGTGCGTTCCATTTCTTCGAGCGACTTCATCCACCTCCCAGGCACTGGCACTTTTCCACAACGCTCATGGAGCCTGCGACAGAGCCGATGATTTCAAAGCGATGTGGGTTCATTCAAGTCCAAGGCTCTGGATTTTTTTAACTGACGATAAATGTTATACTTAGTCTGCGCCGCGGACAGCGACATAACCATCTCTTCATCCGACGGCGTGCTCTTCAAAGTGCATCGAAAGAATCTCGAGGTGCACTCCGACGTCTTCGCGAGCGCGGAGCACTCTACCCGTCCACCACACGACGAAGTCGTCCATTTAACCGAAACCGCCGCAGTCCTAGAGCTGCTCTTCCAATACATGTACCGACAGCCCCAGCCGAATCTCAACGTGGTTGAATTTCCCGTGGTTGCGGGACTGGCTGAGGCAGCGGAGAAGTACGTGGTGTATTCGGCGCTGGAGTGGTGTAAGATGAAAATGAAGTGCGTTTTGTTGAATGATTACTATGCCTACTGGATATTTGGTTGATAATTGGGCAGGGATTCCATCGAATCGCATCCGTTGGAAGTACTCCGTTATGCAGCGAGACATGGTCATGCCAATCTGGCCAATGAATCTGCGCAGAAAAGTGTTGGATATCGAGTTTCGGAAGCAATGAATATTCTACCGCCTGATACATTTCCGAGATGGGTACGATTCGAGCGATGCTCAGTGACGTTTTGACTCGGAATTCAGCTGAAATCTGATACAGGTTTTGTTTTACGAGCGCTGGCACGAAGAGAAAATCAAATTCCTGGGCGGCACGATGTCAAAATACGAGAAGGACATACCGCTTCTGGGGAAGTGTATCGTCGAGCTCAATCCGTTCTCGACGTATCGTGACGAGCTGGAGAAGCGTGGGTATAAGAGTATTATTAGGGATATGATGGATATTCGGTTCATGCCTGAATCCGAAAGTACCGTGGAGGCGGAGTCGGCCTGAAGGAATGACCAGAACTTGATTCTTGCGCCGAACTGATATAGGATTTGCGCTTCATTTTTTTAATACTTATTGCATTGTCTGTCCCGTAGTAGTGTTCGTATCTTCATCACGCTATTTTTGTAGATTTCGTACTTAGCCAGTTGAGCCTTCCCCCCGAATTCCGTTTGTGCATTGAACTTGGAGGACTGTGTCATGGATAGAGGTCAATCTGCGTCCAGTGCGATTGACTTGGGTGGGAGTCAAGGAAGAAAGGCCGGCAGCTTCCGATGGTTTCCCACGCATATCTTGTCCTTCTCCGAGTCGCTCGAGTCTCGAGTCTCGAGTCTAGATCTGCTCTCTCGGTCAACGCTTCTGCTCTCATTGATCCATGTCTACGATGTGTTCAGGCTTCAAAAGACGAGCAGCAGGCCTTTGATACGATGGCATTCTGTGAGGAACCAAGAAGCGTAAATCGCCAATTTCGAAGGAAAGCGCCCGGTTATAACACGATGAGGACTTACAGCACCTTCCTTGGCCCTAGAGGCGGTAGACGTGCACTAGGGCTATAAGAAAGAGATAGAGCACCCCCCCGCTGTTTCTTTGAATGGCCGCGTTGACCATCCTCGAGCATTCGGTGTCGTGATTTTCTTCGACCGACTCCACACTGCACCTGCAGAGGCCCGGCCGCTTTCTTCTCGTTCTCTCGAGGAATGCAGTGGACACACAGCGTGTGCCGGTGCGTAACGGCCGAATCACTATTCTGTATCTGCTCTGACCCACCCTTCAGTAAATTTGCTCGGATGAGCTACCTCATGCGGTGGCAGGCTGCTTTGTCACCCCACGGACTCGCCAACTCTCACCATGGGTGCCACCGTCTGTAACGAATACCAATCACCCAAAAAAAACGCTACCGATTTTCGATTGGTTTTCTGTGTCTTCACGATTACCTATGCTCATCTTTGCTCCCGGACCTTGGGTTACGCGCCTTACTCTCGGGACTCTTCGCCGGCTCTTTGCGTATTATATTGCAACATCGCAGGGCTCCCGTCGCTTTTGTGTCAATTATCAGGTTTCCTGTGTTGTTTGTAAGCCAATTTCTATGGGATCTGGTCAATGCTCTTACACCTTCGTCCAGTTGCGGATTGATGCAGTAATCACGGATGCCGACGAGTCTTCAGGTATCGAGTTTGTATGCCGGAAAGTGTTCTTAATACAAGGGAGCCCCGAACAAATCTTCTGCCTCCTGGATCGAAAGACCTTCCTTTGTCACCCGTATGCCCCCTCTCATTCCAACCTCGTCGTTCTCATGATCAGCTCCTTGTCCTCTAGGTCTTCATTTACACCGTTTGAAGGCTTTCCCGCTACGACATGGCCCTCGCACGATACGACCACACTCGAGTAGCCGTGCCGCTTTCACATCCACCCTTGCTTCTCTACCACCACTACATACTATGCACTATATTCACCTGATTCTCCGTGAGAACCGTGTCTTCCGATGCATACTATTTGACTTCTGCTCTATCTTCTCTTGCCCCTCCCAAGAGCTCCGCCAATACGTCCTCTGCCTACCTTGTTATGTCGCTGCGCCCTCATACGCATACCTGTTTTCATTTGCCCTTCAATCCCGCCCTGTATCCTTCCCGCTGCTCCCTCCTACTTGACACCACCGTACCATATCGTCCTGTATGACCGACTGCCCGAGGACTCAACTTCCCTTCCCGCCTTCCCGATACCTACGTAGACACACGAAACCTCGAACACATACATCCCGCCTGCCCCCCTTAACGTACCCAGACTGCCATTTTCACCTCTGCAGCCAGTGGATCTCTCCGCCGTCTTCCTCTACTCTACTCTATCCATCTCTGGACGACCGACATCATCACGGGCCGTCGCGGCGTCCTCAATCGATGTCCAGCTGGGGCTTCCGCCTATCCATCTTCGTTCTCTTCGCCTTCCCGTGCGCCTCGGATTACAATTCATGCCCGTGTCGACGTGCAGCCTCTGCGTGAGGTGCATTCATCCACACCTCCTGGGGTAGGACGTATAGAGGATTGGATGGCGCAGGAGGGACGAATGGGGCCAGAAGGAGGAGTTGGTGTGGAGGCGTTGTTGGGGCTAGCGCCGGATCTGCGTCGTCTGCAGTTCTCAACAGTGTCGATGAGGCGAAGAAGGGCGAATTCGCTATCGGGAATCGCGTCCGCTCGCTGTACCATTCTTCCGCCCCGCGGCCGACTCGCCGTCCCTCGATTGTACTCACACTCGTCATGACAAGGACGAAGTCGCTGTGAATCACCTGGCTCGCATCCCGTCCCTGTGGTTTCACAGGTCGACACGCAAGGCAACTTGCATCGAAGGTGTGGCCGGGGAAGTGTGCTGGACTGTTGAATGCCGAGGCCGCGGGCAGGAGTGATTGCTGGGCTGAAAGTCATCATTGCTGCCCAGCTGCGACTAGACGCTCCCCGTGTCTGTCTCACCGCTGGACATGGCACCATGCTAGTGTAGTGTGCGTCACGTCGTCCAGTGGTGCAGCCACGCGCGCGGCCTAGCCCTACGATCTGGTGGTGGAACAGAATTGAATGGCGGGACGGAGGAAGCAGGGGAGATATCGATATTCGGGCGTGGTCTTGGTGCTTCCTCAACGCGCTCACTAGTCTCGAACTTTTGAGACGTTGCGTGGAAGGAATGCGAGGCGGTGGATGGACTGTGTGCGGGATCAAAGAGGATGGGGTGGAGGAAGACAGAAGAGGGGGATCGGCGTCTCGTCCCTCGTCTATTCCCCCATTCGTCGGTGAGAGCACAAAATGTCTCGCAAGCATCCTATCGACGACCTTCAAAATCATTGGCACTGTTTTCGAATTCGCCAGAGAAGAAAACAATATATAAGTTCCCGCGCTACATTCACCTTGAAACAAAATCATGTAAACTATTCCCTCTGAGTACATTCGTCTACTCCTCCGACTCATCACTCGAGGTCTTCCTCGTCATCGAAATCTTCAGCGTCAAAATCTTCAGCATCATCAAAGTCACTCTCGCGAGATTCGAGCTCGGCCTCACGAGCCTCGATTTCAAGCTCAGCCTCACGCGCCTTCAGCACGCGGGGGACGAACTTGCCCTGCTGGAGTGTCTGTCTGCGAGCGAGTGCGTCGAAGCCCTTGGATTCTGTCGCGAAAGTCAGTCAAATATCACAGCAGTTACGAAACCCGCAAGACTCACCCAAATCCCGCTTGGGCTTCTGGACGTTGGGCTTGAACGAAAGGCCGTCGAGCTGAGCGGCGAACG
The DNA here is from genome assembly GCA_037176885.1 of Favolaschia claudopus. Taxonomy (NCBI): domain Eukaryota; kingdom Fungi; phylum Basidiomycota; class Agaricomycetes; order Agaricales; family Mycenaceae; genus Favolaschia; species Favolaschia claudopus. Next base: position 2,542,967 of record JAWWNJ010000004.1, on the reverse strand, counting down.
CAGCGGCTTGCTGAACCAGGGGACGATGGAGGTCACCGTTCTTCGAACCCTTGATGCAGTTCTTGAAGCCGAGCACGGTCGCGACGTTGCAGTTGGGCGAAGCGTGTCCGCGACCGCATCCACCAGAGCCGTTGGTCTGCGCGACATCCGGGCCCGCGCACTTCCCGGTCGAGAAACCGCAGCAGCCCTGTTGGCACTCGCGGTCGTGGGCGCACGTCTCGAAGACGGTTTTCTTCGATTGCTGCTTGGCGGCGAGCTGGGCGATGGTGGGCTGTTTCGCGGCTCTGGCCTGTTTAGCGGCCGCTGGCTTGGCAGTGGCAGGCTTGGCGGGGGCGGGGGCACCGGGGGTGAAGGCGAGTTTGTGGACCTTCGCCGCAAAGGCAGCCGCTTGTTGGACGGCTGCGCTTTGGAGGTTCCCGTTCTTCGCGCCCTTGACGCAGTTAGGGGAGCCGACGAGGGAGGCGACGTCGCAGTTGGGGGCAGGGTTGCTGTGGCCGCACCCGCCGACTTTGTTGAGCTGGGAGATGCGCGGTCCGCTGCACCTGCCGGTGGTGAACCCGCAGCAGCCTTGGCGGCAGTCGGCGTCGACGGTGCAGGTGTCGTTGATGTGCTTCTTGTCGAGTTGTTTGTCGGCGAGGGCAAGGGCGGCCGCACTCAGTTGGTTCTTGCCGGTCTGCTTCGGGTTGCCTGCGGTCTTCGTCTTCGTTGGATCGGCGGCGGCTTTCGCTCCCTGGGAGACGACGGTGCAGCCTCCGAAGCCGGAGATCGACTTGACGGTCTTTGGGAAGCTATGAGCGTCGATGCCAGAAACGAAGGAAAGACACGTACGACAAGACACAAGTTTTTGGCCTTGCCGCCGCTGCATTTGGTCCCAGCAGGAAGACTGTAAAAGATGATGGTCAGTGTCCGAACACGAAGAGGCGCAAGGAACTCACGAGAAGATAATCTTGTCAGTCCCGAGCTTGGTGGCAGATGCCTATGGTTAGCGACTGTGAGTCCATATCATCAACATATTCGTTCTAACGAAACGTACAGTGTTTCCGTTCTTCGTCACCTTCGCATCGACAAAGTTCTTTCCGGTACCGGTTTGGTCGACTTTGACGGTGACGGATGTGGAGCCGTCTTTGCCAGCGTTAACTATACGTGCGCCTGTTAGCGTTCCCATTCGACCAGAAGACATAAAGCAATGACGCACAATGCTGAACATTCATGGTCACCGACCCGTCCGCAGCGGCGGGGATGGCGGTGGAGGTATCGAGGTTTGACGCGATATCGACGTTGCCGCATGGCTTGGCGTCGGTGGGGCGCTGGGTATCTTTTCGTACAGGGTCCCCTTTGATTCCGAGGGCTGGACTGGGGAAGGGAATGGTTGATTTAACGTCCAAACAGGATGGGTCAATTGAGAAAATTACCTGGGTATAGCGTGTGCAGAAGTCTGGACAGCCAGGGCAAGGAAGACGGAGGCGCAAGCAAGAAGGGATTTCATAGGAGGAAGCATCTTGATTTGAGCGAATGTGAGCACTGTCGTGAAGATTTGTGTTAAACTGAAGGTGTTGACTGGGATAGAACTGGTCTGAAGGGAGAACAAAAATAAAAGCAAGGACGCTGTCCTCGAAGTGAAGAGAAAAAAAGCAAAGAAGAGAAGGCGAAAGTGAATGAGGGTTTGAGGGTTCACTGGCTGGCTTTTATACGCGCGCGTGGTTCAGCAGGATTCAGTACGGTAACTATCATTAACCGATCTACCTCGGGAAGTGTCAGGACCTCTACGGCTCTAGATCTCTGTCACACAGGTTACGAATCCTGAGTTTACGAAGGAATTCGTTTCTTTTGTCGTCCATACCACCACTTATTTTCTTGTCAATCAGCAGATCTTCTCCTTATATGGTCAAATATCAGTAGATCTTCTCCTTATATGGAGCAATGTGACCTTGTGTGACGTGTGTGACAGCTTAAGTCCATTGGAGGCAAATTAGTTCGCCGTGTATGGTAAACCAATTTGTTATTCATTTTCCTTTTCCGTATATTGATTTACCTTTCTTGGTTCCCTGCGTCGTCGTCTTCCTCAAATGGCGCGCAAGCCTTTCGGTCCTTGAACCTGCGGCAGCACTATTTTCTGACAAGCCGCCGAACACAAGTGCGGTAGTTGCGGACTACTCCATTCTTACAACACGCTCATTCAAGTCACCCTTGGCGACGTACTCAGCCATCGACGGAACGAGACGGAACGTCTCCTTCAATCTACGCAACACATCATGGTGCGAAGGGCCACCCGTAGTCCACCTAGTTTCTATGAGTCTATGACACGTCAAATCCCAATCCCATCGTCGTGTCGGACAACAATCCGAGCGCGTCTATATGCATCTGGCCATGGCTACGAGGATTTGGTCCCGAGCACTCGTCGCTCGAACAGACTCCCGATTTTACGTCTGATGATTGTTTTGTGAGCAATAAACTCGCTAACTACGCCCCGATGACCGTGTCTCTACTAAATGCGTGTTCTCTGATCTTACTGGTCGACTATACGAGCTCGAGACTTCGTGGAGTACCATGATAGGTTCGTCTGAATCACTATGAGTATCATTCGCTATCTCGTCTGATGTTGACTCTGCGCACACCAACCATGCAGGTGCGAAGAGGCGTTCAACGAGAGCCCTCATTGAAAGCTTTTGAAATGTTTGCAAACGGATGTCTCTGTTACTCTGTTGCGCCCTCCCTCCCCTGCTCCGCTGAATATCAAAAGTCCATATGAAGCTACTCTAAGCTACTACTTAGATCGGCCGAGATGGAATTGCTGGGTATGAAGTATCGATGTCGTACATTGGTCTCCTCCCTTCGACTCGTGTCACCCATTCGACGGACCTCTTGTAGCGGATCTACCGCTCGCATCAGCTCGCGGCGAGATTTGCCCGAGTCGTTGCCAAGACTCAATACACAGCCTCCATTTTCTAGTATAAGTAGTTAGCTGATTGTCGTAGATTCCTTTCCCTTGGTCAATCTAGGACTTACCCCAGTTCTTTGCTTGGTCCCTGTGTGTCGGAATTCGACTCGCCTTCGCTTCCGTCACATCTTTTGAACTTAACAAGCTCCTAGAAGACTGTCGACGCACTTGACCACGCTTACCCCCGACCCCTCCTCTCTGATTTGTGCTCGACATCGACCCAGATGACTGATCCTGGCCGCGCTCGCTACCCGCTCCGCTCTCATGCTCGTGTCCCTGTTCCTGGACCAGGAATGTCTGTACTGAGACCTGTCAGCGCTGCCAACTCTGTGAGTCTCCGCTCTGAGACTCACCGACCGGAGATTCGTGCCTCTTCGACAAAGTCACGCCCCGTTTCCCCCGACCTATCGTACAGTCGGGCGGTATCGGGTGGACGACCTTCCTCTCGTCTAGATACGCCGCTACCTTCGGGTAGCGAGACTCCATCACCTTCGGGTGGTGAGACCGCTTCGCCTTTGGGCGTCGAACCGTTGCCTCTGGGCAACGAGACCTCATCGTCGATACACTCGACGCATACCGAGCTCTCTGGGCCCGTATTGACCTCTGCCGTGGATTGGGGGATGCTCAGCGAGGGTGTTGCTATGTCTCACATGGCAACACCCGTTCGTCAGAATTCTATGGGCTCTCGTACCGTAGTAAATGATATTGTGTCCCACTCTACTTCGACCGTATCCCGTGCGATTCACAACATGAGTGTTAATGAGCTGGTGAGTATTGCTCGTCGTCACCAAGCTCTGGCTCAGGAAGCCCTGGCTGCAGCGTCGGAGCGCGGGGTGGCTATCCCGCGTGAGATCCCGTATGATGATGAGAACACGAACTTGATTGATATTGATGATGGATCGGCGGTGAATGGGCCTGAAACCATTGTGAGTCCGGCTATACCCTCAGGTGTTGGACCCTCCCACCTGAAGGGTAAAGGTGCTGACCCTCGCAATTGGGGTGCAGCTAATTTTTCGGAAGATTTCTCTGAGCACGATCTCAACGCGCAAAGAGCCGCTCTTGAAAACTTCGCCGAAATTCGCCGTGCTGTCAAAGAAGAACAGCATTCACCGCCACCTGGGTTCTTTGATCGGACGTCATACAACTTGGTGTCACCGAAGCCCCGGACTCCGATATCCTTGCCAAAGCAAAAGGATGATGATATGGCCTCTGGCCAGAAGATAGATGAGAGGATTGCTAGTCTGCAAGAGCAGATTATTAGGTTGCAACTCTCTCGAGAGACGACGCCGAAAGTTAACCTAACTAAGGCACAGACAGCTGTCAAAAACAGCATTGACAGGCAGATCACGGTCGATCCGCCCCGCGTTCCGGGATTCCGTCCCGAACCAACCCCTGCTGCGCGCATTGTTCCCGGCAGCTTCATCGAGCGCACGCTCCGCAATGCCGACCGTGTAGACGGTTCACCAACCCCATCCGAACCATCTGATTCTTCTGGCTCAGATTCTGAGTCGTCAGATGGATCAGGGCCGGGAAGGTCTCACCCAACACGGCATCGTCGCAAGCGACGTTCCTCGAGAAGGAGTAGAAATTCTCGCAAGAAAGATCGAATGATTCTGAAGCCCATTCCTCCCAGAGAATACGATGGCTCACCTGATGCCGTCGCATTTCACCGATTTGTGAAAGAAGGATCCAACTATGTCAAAGTTGGAAAAGTGCCCGTTGATGAACGTGTCTTCTACTTGTCATATTACTTGACGAGTCGTGCTCTTGAGTACTACAACAGCAAGGTTGAGAACGACGATAAAGTGTGGTCTTTGAGTGATTTCTTCTGGGGATTATTCAACTTTTGTTTTCCTGTGAATTATCGCGAGAAGCAACGCACATTGTTGGGCCTTTGCGTTCAACGGAATAAATCGGTTTTGGTTCATAAAGCCGAATGGGAACGAATCTTCAACACGATTGGGCTCGAAGCCAATCAGGAGAAGGTTGTTATGTTTTGGCGTAGCCTCAACGCCAACATCCGGAAAGAGATGTTTCGTGACAAACTTGATCCTGAGATTTCTACTTGGGCTGAAGTTACCGCTGGCGCCGAAAGTGCCGAGATTATCGTCAACGTTGACGAACCCGAAGACCCGATAGAAACTACTGGGCCGAGTAACTTGAAAACTCGGACCAGACCCGATGAACCCAAATTGGAAACAGACGCGAACGAGAAACGTCGTACTGGAGGGCGCGTTCTCTCGGTTTCCAGTGCCGAACCCGAACCTCCCAAGTCGAAATCTCGTGACAACGGCGGCCATTTGTCTGCCAAGAAGCGGAGTGAATACCTTGCAGCCGGCTTGTGCTTTAATTGCGGGGTGCATGGACACCTCTCCCGCAATTGTCCCGAGCTGAACACAATGGTTTCGAAAGGAGGGCCTCCTGGTTTTGCATCCCACGCGGTTGATTTCGCGCTGAACGATGATCGCGATGCTCTGTTGGAGAGCACGGAAGTTCTTGAACACTTCTAAATTCGCACAATTTCCTCCCTCGACATCGAAATGGTCGTCGAGGAGGGCGAGGATACCAGAATGGTTTGATTCTGATTTTTCGAAGACCATTTCTGACGTTGAATTGACTTTGAACGAGTTTATTTATTTTTCTGACTAGATATTGAGCTCGTCGTGGTCGACGATCTGGAGGGCGGATGTAGCGGATCTACCGCTCGCATCAGCTCGCGGCGAGATTTGCCCGAGTCGTTGCCAAGACTCAATACACAGCCTCCATTTTCTAGTATAAGTAGTTAGCTGATTGTCGTAGATTCCTTTCCCTTGGTCAATCTAGGACTTACCCCAGTTCTTTGCTTGGTCCCTGTGTGTCGGAATTCGACTCGCCTTCGCTTCCGTCACACCTCTCTATCACATAGCGGCTTCCGTGCACCTCCCGCACGCCTTTCCTGTGTTGTCAATAGTCAACACCGTGCGTTATGGTTCTGTGTCATACCATCTTGACCGGGTATGTATCCCGCGTGAACTTCATCGTCTCGTCTGTCTTATAACGAGCCATCCAGCCACCCGAATTAGTCCAGTCACCAGCCCGCTTCAATACTACGCACGTTACTCTATTCTTCCACAGATCATCCATCCGTGTCGTTCTTTGTTCACCAACTCTTACCACTTCGCTTTTCCCGCCCCATCAAATATCCCCATATCTCCCTCCTCGCTCGCGCTGGTCGTCTGCGTTCGGTTTGGTCTTTGCACATCTCGCCGTCTTCCCACGGCTCGTCGTGTACATCCGGCAATCACCCTGATTTTGCACTTGCTGCGGCTTGATCCGCCTCACATTGACTTCCTCTCGCCGCCCGGACCAGCGGTTCGGATGGTATCGCGCAGAAAACTACTGGTGTCGAAGACGACTCATGCGACGACGTCGCGACGATCACGAATTTGTGCAGAACAACCACTGGCATTGCCTCACACCACTCTCGCTCCGCACATGCAACCCCGCCCACGCCAATCTTCCCCACTCGTTGCCAGCCCATCGTATTGCATCGACACTCATCTCCTGGGTCATCAAATTCGCTACCAGTGCGCCATTGACTCTCTCCCAAAGCCGTCTTCCGCGCCATGTTATCACTACACTCTGGCACCGTCAGCAACAAATTCACCCAAGTAGGACGAGACAGCTCTCGACCTCCGCTCGTCGCTTTCCACCACGTCATTTGACAGCGCCCCACCATCGAGGTGATTCCGCTACACGCTCTTCTCTGTCCGCTGCGTGCCGACCTGCCTTCCCGCTCTCTATCGCTCAGCGGCAAATTCACGTCACATCCACACTACGCCATCCCTCTCACGTCTGGCTACACGACGCCTCCCACGACCCCCTTCCACTCGTCCTTCAATGCCCTACACAACCCGCCGCTACATCCGACTGGCTCGCCAACCTTCACACCATTGTCAATACTTGCAACGACGTCCCCCTCACCAAGCCCGATTCTCCCCCTCTCGCGCTCCTGCTACCCTCAATCCACGCCGGACTCTCTCCCAGACACCATGTCACGGAAGACGCGCGCGCCCGCCCTCGCCTTCCCTTCAAGTCCTCAACCCATCCGCACTTTCCACCTTCCTCCCCGTCCACTCCGCCTACAACCCGAATTCAAGCCCCCCCTTACCCACCTTCCCAACTCCGATACTCACCGAGTCGGACCGGCTCGAAAATCAAGTCTACGGCATCTCCACCAGATCGTCCCTCTCCCTCCTCCCCAACCACTTCACCCACGACCCCTCCAAGACAATCGCGCGGTCCGACACCGCCGCCCACCCACCCGCGCACCACTCCCACCTCTTGCCCCGTCATCAAGTTGACTACGTACACACGCTGAAGTCCAAACCCACGTCACTGCCGCTCTCGAAAACAGCATTCGGCGGCATGAAGATTCCGCACGCGCTGCCTCGAAAACGAATCCCTTCGCATCCAAATCAATGTCGAAAATGAATTTGAGCTTACCAAAAGCTTACCTTCCGTCAACGTCAACGTCAACGGCGTCGCAGCTGCCGCCCTCCTCAATTTCCTCTCCGACTGCATTCGACTCTGTCACTCGAGTAGGCACGGAGCTTCGAGGCGCGCGTGAGTTGAGATTGGAACGAGATATGTTTATTATGTACTCTTCCTCCCTGTCCCGTCCACCCATCCGTCAAGTCGCCGTCCCACGCCGCTGACGCCGCCACTCCACCCCACGGTCCGTCCCACGCATACTCCAGGCATCCCTTCGAGGCACCTCTCAGCCTTCTGTATCCCAGAAGATGCTCTATCGAGCACGGTGAGCGAATCTCTAATACTTATCACTCTGTTCTCGCTTCTAATCATCTGTGTCCCTTGTAGTGATCTATCGCCTCCCCCTCCAGCATCTATTGCTTTGCTCATGGCAGCCAACCCTCACCGAGCCCGCGAACCGGTGGTGCAGGGAGAACAGGTGGGATGGACGACTTGCTTGAATGTGAGCAAGCGATAGAGCAGGACGAATAGCATACGTATATAAAACTTTTAAACTACCTCGGAAGCTTCTTGTTCTTAACTCTCTATTCTCTCTTCACGTCTCTTCAGAGCGCGTTCAAGACAACTACTGTAATGAGGGTGGAAGTTGAGATGTTAGATCTGAATCACAAGAGTTGATGTCGGAGAAATCCGGATTCGTACTGCCATGCGCAGCACTGGCCCTCAACACCAGGTTCTTTGATGCGATGCGACGAAAATCCTCAGCGATGATCTTTCGTCACAAATTATTGCTTTTACTTTCTGACTTTCCCGTGTTTTCTGGCGCACAATACGTCCTCTGTTCAAATCGTACTCAGTCTAATGCTCATTCTGGGCTTGATCTATGAAATAAATCGGGCACCACGATTTGCCCAGGTGCTGGTCGATAACACTGTGCCTGCAGATCCCTGGCAACCCCCGAAACTGATCGAAAGCCATTCAATTACCTCGGGTTCTGCCCGTTCTGTTGTTTGGCTCTCCGTAGGGTGGATCGTTCAATTGTTCAATTCTCGCTAGGCATGCACACAACGCACAAAAGTCTCTGCCGCACGGCGCTGACTACATCATCGTGTCCGTAGGTTCAGGTAGCGCGTGGTCATTTGCTATATTGACTGATAGCACTCCTTTTTTTTTTTAAGAGGATATGAGTACAGTTACAGGTACATTTTTTGACTACAACCAAACCTCATAACAATCTACGCGAAATCTTCTGCCATTTCGCTGTCTCCACCCTGCATTGTTCCATCTTGATTCTTCATTGACGACTATTCCTGGGTCTTCACCACCGGCGACATCATTTGTTTTTAGCACTCCGATAGCGCGCACTGAGTATTTCCCGAATTTTTCTCAAGAGTACGGATCGCATACGCTGTACATCAAATGCAGTCTCATTGGGGGCCGGGACGGGCAACGTTCCAGCCAAATTTTGACGTTTCTCGAAGGGTCCCAAATGATTATCGAACGACCAGAAACGCTGTACGGACACTGGCACGGGAAGTACAGAAAGATGACCGCAAGCCCGCCAGATCTTGAAGTTCACTGGAAAACAATATCTTTCACTTTTGCTTCCGTATCGGGAAGAATTTCGCTCACATGACCGCGTTTGTCCGCGCTTCGTCACTTCGTGACGTGTCACATTTGCGATTTCTCTTTTCTCTTCACCGTGCCACTCAGTGACTTGCTATGGACCCCGCAACACGGAAACGCATCGAACAATTTGCACAGCAACACCATGGTAGCGGAGGCAGGTACGTCTTGTGTTGTCGCCGCTTACTCCCTTCAAGTTGTTTATAGCGTCTTAGATCTCTTTCTGAGCTCATAGAAACTCAAGACAGTCTGAAAGGCGCCGAATCCCAGCGCCTTCGCAGCTACTTCTCTACTGAATGCATGGAACCTGGACGCGATCTCGACGCCTATGGCAAGCTACTCGCACAGGGCAACCTCGCCGAAGTAAAGGCCGACTTTGCCCGCCGTGTCGCGCGCCACAAGTCCACTATTACCGACGGCGCTGGAGAATCCAGCTCACAAGATGTTGTTTTGCCTGAGACGTTGGCTGCGCAAGAGCTTTACAAGCTCACCTGGGGGCCGACGCGCGTTCCAATCTACAATTTGCTTGGTCTCATGCGCATAATCGCGCCTGGCTGGGCTTCGCAGCACCTCGCTATTGCTCAATTTTTCATTGAAACTGCGAAAGTTCCTGTCGACGCTCCTGATCTCTCGGGCACCCAAGCTCTATCTCATGCGATATCGACTAAACCGGCAACCGACTTCGAATTTGCTCAGCTTTTGTACGACGCTGGAGGTGATGTTAACCATCGAAATCGCTATGGAGGTTCGTCTCTCTCCGAATACGCCCGAGTTTGTCTGTCTAACATCACTCAAGGCACTTGTGCTCACGAAATTGTGACGGTGTGGGCTCCCCAAGACAAAAGCGTCACCGCGCGTGCAGCTTCGGCGTTGGAATGGTTTCTTGACCATAACGGCAGCGTCGACATTGACGACAACGATGGAATGGGGGTGCGATATCTGGCTTCTCGCTCGAAGAATAGGATCCCCGTCCTCCATAGGCTCATCGAGGAAAGTGACCGCAAGCGTAAGGAGCTCGCGAAGAAAGATGGCTGTTGTGCGCTTTGCGGTCGGGTGGCCGATGAGACGATGAAGAAGTGTGGGCGGTGTAAAGTGGCGCGGTATTGTGCGCCGGAGGCTAGGGCGTGTCAGAAGCTACATTGGCCGCACCATAAAAAGCATTGTGTCAAAGTTACCGATGAATTCTCTTTTTTGGGGAAGAAGTTCTGAGGTTCGTTTATCTGGTCACACTGGCTTCCGTCATTCAACATAAATCACAGATTTCTCACTACGTTATGGACAATGAATTTATTTCCATGCAATGCCCGACTGTTGAATGGACAAAATCTAGGCAGTACTTTCACAAAGATTGGTATACTATTTGTTGCCTGATAATCTCTCTACGGTCGTGGATCAAGTATAGCCGTATAATATAATGCAGTGAATGCTCGTTCTCATTGCTTCCAGCACACTTCACGCTGCTGAATGAAGGAGTTGTGAAAGTTCCAAGTTCAAGCTTCAAGTTGAAGCAGGCTGAGCAGCGGTAGGTTTGAACTTGACCACGATATTCAATTTTTTATGTTGTGGTCGTCAGCCGCCAATGTCTCCCTGGTTTTTCTTCTTCTCGTGTCTGTTCACTCAAGATATTCAATATATCCTTGAATTATTTCGCAATTTCATTGTCGGATTGTGATGATCTGTGTGGCAAAAGCCTGGGTGAGTGACGTACACCTCTCGCTTACCCACTGCGAAACCATCGCGATGAGCGGAACCCACAGTGACGACGAGTCCGATGAGCAAGAGACCTGGTTCGCTGGTGGAGAGCGCAGGTAGGATCTGCTCTCTGATTCCTCTCACCTGCGCTGAGCGCCACTCGTAAAACCAGCGGAATTTCCGTACAAAATCCCCGACGCGGACGAGAACCTGGAGGAAATCTAGTCAGAGATCTACTTCGTAGAGCACAGGAGTGAGAAGCTCTCGATAAATGGCTTCTTTATGAGCTTTTAGGATTGACTCACTCGATGGTAGGGAAGGCGCGACTCCGGGAGACGACGTGCCTTCGCGGCCGACGTTCTTCACCGGCGGAGGTCACACGTTAGGTGGAGAGGGACAGGCTAGCTCGTTTGTTCCGGGGGAAGCGCAGGAGCCCGAAGGTATCTCTTTTTTCCTCGTTAAAACTCGAGTCTGAATGTTTTTGCTCAAGACGAGCTTGTGGTGCGGAGATTGACCTTTTGGAGGGACGGTTTCACGGTGGAGGACGGGGAGCTCATGCGCTATGATGACCCCGCAAACGCGGATGTCCTCGCTGCTATACACGCCGGGTACGCCCCATTGAGTCATCTCAGTTTTTCACTCGTTAAGAAACAAAATTGTAGGCACGCTCCTCCCTCGATTCTGAACGTCCGCATCGGCCAGCGTGTGGATGTCCAGGTTACGAAACGTACCGACGAGGATTACATTCCACCGAAGCCCAAACCGTTTTCCGGCTCAGGGAATCGTCTTGGTGCCCCGGTCCCCGCTGCCGTGTCGTCCAGTGCCGCTGCTTCGTCGTCGTCTCGGTCACAAGCGACTAGTGCGAGCAGTATCACCCCACGGTTCGAGGTAGATCAGACACAGCCTACGACTAGCGTGCAGATTCGACTGGCGGATGGAACAAGGTGCTGTCTGTCGACTTTTTGCTATACATCCATCGCTCATATGCAAATAGGATGGTGTGCCGCATGAATCTCACTCATACTGTGCTTGATTTGAGGAATTTCATCAATGCGTAAGCTGTTTCTATCGGTCTATTTTTCTTTTACATTACGTCCTACGAACTTTCACTCTTTCTAACCGTCGGCTAATGGGTTTTATATGCAGCTCCCGTCCGGAAAACCTCACCCGTCCTTATACTATCGGCACGACCTTCCCGAATCGCACCCTCGACGACAATAGTGCGACAATCGAGGGAGCTGGGTTGAAGAATAGTGTAGTGGTACAACGCTGGGTATGAGATGATGTTTTTAGCGGGGTGGATACCGAAGTTGTAATTGTAATACTAGCAGAACTACGGACCGTCACATTTTTTTCCACATATGTGGTTAATTGGAATCATACGAGCAAAGAAGAATGCACTACCAGCCCGCAAGAGCCAAACTCACTGGTCCCCTCGTCGAACATGCTTGAATCGACCTATTGACTTGACTCCACAAAGCATGCGTCCTGCTCGCCTGTTGTCGGAGCTCTCGTGAGACCAGCTGCGTGGCCACCGGCATGACACACCAGAGCGAAGGAAATGTCTTCGACAGATATGTCGCAACCGGAGCCGGTTCAACAATAATCGAGTCTTCCACGCCTAACTGAGAGAGTGCTGACTGGGTGATCGGCCCCAAGCCCAAGTCACGGTCGTCATCCGCGGGGATGACAGACGCATCGAATGCAATTTGAAGCTCCATGAGGAAGCGGCAATGCTTTGCGAAGGAGCGCAGGCCACGAAGGGTCACCCGCGAAGGCCCGGAACGGAAACCACTACTATGCAGTTCTAGATATCGCAATTGTGGCCAGGCGCGGGCGAGTGCGTCTATGCCGTCGTCGTCTAGGTCGAATCCTGCTGAAGGAAAGATCACCACATTGTGGAGGGAGTGGAACGCGAAGAGGGGTCGCAGCGTGTCGATTTTTAGGGTTCCCCCGTTGCCGATATGAGCAATGTTTAGCAGGCCGCTATTTGCGACACAGAAACGGAGTCGGGTCAAAGTATTATGATTGCAGTGGACCGCAAGTGCGGGAAAGAGATTTTCGGCATCTCCTGCGACGATGGCTCTGCTGGAAGAGTAGGAAATGCTTTCGAGCGTCCAGCTATCCCTCATGCCCAGCCATCGCACCATGAACTGGGTGGAATCATGCTTGAGATTCAGGTTCAGGAGAGCAGGAAACGGGGTCATCCGGTGGGCAATGGAGGCGAAGTTGGGCACGAAATTCAAAGCCTCGCGGAGCGTAAGTGACAGCAGACTGGGGAGTTGAACCAGGTGTTCGAAAGCGCTCTCGGAGGTTATTCTCTGAATGGAAAGCTGGCGGACGTGCTGCAGGTTTGAAACCATGGTGGAGCTTGCCCGATCCCTATGCGCGGTATCTAGCCGACCCTCCACAAAAAGGTCTACCCTGGTTAGCCGAGGGCAGTGTTCCGAAATAAGCGCGAGAAGCGCGAGATGCGGATATGTGGTAGGGACGACAAAGAGGTCGAGAGTTGCGAGCGAAGAGCTCAGAAAGAGGCGCGCGTACGAGAACCACGGTCTGTTCGCGGTTTGCCAGCGTAGCATCCGTAGATTGGGGAATAAAGGTACGGACTCGGAGGGCCTTGCCATAGAGAGCATGTCGAATACGGGAGACCATTTGTCGTCTCCTGCTTCATGTAGCTCGTCAGATACTAAAAGACTTCTGACGCGGGATGCGTAGAAACTGAAACGATTCCAGTCGCTCGGCTCTATAGCCCGCCTGGCCGTCTACACGTATTGTTCAATTGCAGCTCAGAACTCTAGCAAGATTTGTCTATAATTCGCGTACCACGCTAATTTCGGTGGGATTTCTGGAACGGACAATTTCCCATAAATCTGAAGGCATGCAGGAGAGAAGATTCACGAGCATGCTTTCATAGGTGCCCGAAAGCCATAACTGATCCAGCGCTGGCCCGGAGAGAGAACGACAGACAAGAGCGACGGAGTACAAAGTTGGACGGTGGGCAGGAAGTGCGGCGCAGATAGCCTCCAGTAGCTCGAGGATCTCGAGCGCACGATGCATCTAGACCCGAGCTTCGTGGAAAGAGTTAAAGAGAGTTTCAAAAAATCTGGATACGTAGCAACAACGCGTCGGTTCCCACGCGCCACGTGGCTCTCTTCCTTTCTTCTTAACACGACGAGGACGACGGGAAGCCTGGGCGTTTGGCGTAGCTATCGCCGGCTGTAGTTGATACACGGGGGAGATCTGCTCGATGCCTCCCAAACCGAAGGTTCTACAGACGAAGAAAACACTAAAGTTAAAGGTGCCGAGTGTCTCCCAGCAGGGACAGTGAGCAAGAGCTGAAAGAAGAATTTCTGGGCTCGCAGGCATATCGCATACCCGAGGGTCAACACTACTTGCTATTACAAAACCCTTGGCCCTTCGAAGATACTGTATCCACGGCCCGAACACCTCAGACCTATGTAAATGCTGTTATATGCTGGCTTTGTTGCATGCTCGGCGACCTATGTGACATCAACATGCGTCCAAGCGACATACGAATCTTCTATCAATCCACTGTGAGTTGCCTTTTTTCGATCCCTGTATCTGATGAAAAGTTTTCAGCATCGGGACCTAATCGCAGAGATAAGCGCGAACTTGCCGGAATTTCCTGGTCAAGTTTTAGGCGCTCACCATTCCTCTGCGTTTCTGGTTCCGCGATATGCTGGCCGTGTAGATTGTATGGCCGTTGTATACGAATACGATTACGTTCGGTTCAATTCCCCAGAGAAGACGAGTAAGCATTCAGGAGGACTTGGAGCTCGGAACGTTGACATTGATTGAATTTTCCTCTAGATTGGACGAGTTACGTGGCCTCAGTAGCTACTGTGCCTCTTGATTTCGCTGTAAAACACGAAGCTATGAATTTTCCGTACCCATCGCCTTCCCCGACGGACGCTCGGCCGCACAAGTTTGCAAAACCACTTCCGACGCGTCTGAGGTTAGGACACCCGGATTGCCCACCGCAAGTGCCGCAAGCTCAAGAGCCCCCAGCAGCTCCATCTAATGTTGCCGGCCCCTCTCAGCCAAACGCGCTAGAGCCAAACGCCAGGCGAGATCGTACTGCTGTTCCTCTTGATGATCATCCACGCGCCTCTTCTTCGGCGGCACGCCCATCCTCCTCTTCACCTTCACCCCCGCCTCCGGAACAACATCCTCGATCAGAGGTGTGTGCCGCTCTACCGTCTTCCCTGTGATTTCACTGAACCACTTACGCCCGGACCATAGTTTGCGTTCACGCCTTACGAGCGGCCTTCTCACTTTCCGACTGGAGAGATTCAACCTGCGAATACCACTAACCCACAGCGCACAAAGCGAGATCCTTATGAAGAAGGTTTGCTCCCACTGTTTGCTTCGCTTAATGCATCACTGACTTGATAGCTTCAGAGGCCGACGCCGAAGAAGTCCTTCGAGACACTGTTCCATCTATCACACTTAGTCGAGGCGTCAAGATAGAGGGAGAGAACGATGTCGGCGTTCACGTCAAGCTCGAGGCTGGCGGCATCAAGGAGGAAGGGTACGATCCATCGCCGGAACTCAGGAATATTTTCGCCCAGGGGCAGAAGGCAAGCATCGAAAGAAAAGGGGCAGAGCGGTCGCCGCGCGACAGCTCCCTCCATGAGCGCGTCAAGATGGAGGACGGTGTCAAGAAGGAGGAGGATTATGTTCCGTCAGCGGAGTGGCAAGCTAGTTATCGGCAGAGAGATCAACGGCTGGGCTCGGCGCGCGACACACCACCTCAAGTACGCGTCAAGGTAGAAGGAAGGGACATGCCTCTTGATGTGCCGATGCCGGATGCGCCAGCAGATAGATTTGGGTCACGAGTGTTGGTCAAGAAAGAGCAGGAATCGGAATGTAGGCGACTCATATCCTACGCAAATCGTTTGCTTACGATTCCTCTAGGGAATAGTCGCCAGCCTTCGGCCTCGGCTTATCCACGCCAACCCGAGTATGCTTCTAGATCTTCGTCTGGTGTCAAACAAGAATACCGTGAACCCAACTATCTCGATAGAGGTGCATAAAATGAAGTTGAACTTATCATATTGTTTCTGATGCAGTGGCATTTTCGCAGGTCCGCGTTCAGATTTTGAATCTCGCCATAGCCATATCAAGTCCGAATTTGAGCATCAGCGGAATCGTGGTTCGCTTAGCTAAATGTATCATAATCCTTTCCGTACTCATTACCCATTTCTTCACAGGACGAAGCAGAGCGGTGCCAAACTCTCCTTTGTATTTTCCTAGATACGAGGACATGGAGAAAGTCCACCCACGGGAACACGCCATCAGGCGCGAAGGCAAGCTTCATTTTTGATTTAGCAACGCTACAACTCACGCGCGCATGATTCAACTCAGACAATGATAATTCGAATCATTCCCGGAACACGAGCAGAACATACAGTCCTGTACGTTCTTTCTCTCTGTGACTTGGATTCCTCCATCCAAACGCATAAATCATTCTCATATAGCCTCCTCAACCCGTGAAGCGAGAACGCGATCAGTATAACGGTACGTTTCTACAGTTCTACATAGCCGAACACGATTGAACTCAAAATTAGATGACCATCGCTCTTTGCGACCATCTGAACCGCCTGTAAAGCGGGAGAAAGTCGAGTCTCGGGTTCCTGATAACAAGTCAACGTCGTTCATTCGCACTCTGGATCCGCGAGTCCGAGTCAAAAGAGGTGTGCATATTGATTGGCCGTTTTTTTTTCGAGTGTTGATGTTGATCGTTTGTCAAGAGGGTGAATGAAGCGTGGAAGATAACTTATCTATTGACATTGACTTACAGTCGGCGATTTCGAGGAGCATTCACGGACCGTCGAGCAGTTGGCAGCAGATCTTGAACGCTTACTTAGAATCATTGTGTTTCCAAATTACAATGCCAGTGTATTTATCGAACCGCGCTCAGATTGTACAGCTTATATCCCGCTCATCCTCTTTTCAATCGCATGACAATTTGTTTTGTTTCGCAGCCCACAGTCAGAATTTTAACGACTGTGCCAGTGCCGGAAGCTGAACGATCTGCATCGCACCCTTGTGATGCCATCTGATCGTCCTTTGTCCTTTTTTTTCCCTTTCCCACAGTCCCCCAACTCAACACGACTTCAGTAGAACAGCGACTAGGTCAATGAGCTTAAACTCGCCGCTATTATCTGCACATGTCCCCGACAGTACTTTCTTCTCTGCCCCAGCAGCGGTGTCGATAGATCAGTCTCAAGCTAGAGGCATCTCGGTACAGCCAACCGCTCCGAGGTGGGTCCGTTGCCCGTCGACTCTGTCCAGCAGCTGACAAAATAATGATTCAGCCAGGCTGCCACGACTGCTACTGAACTACTCCAGAATCACCATGCTAAAATGGCGGTTCGTATTGCAGAGATTGATCTGGAGCTGGAAGCTATTGAAGCGATGGAGGAAGCAGTAAGAGCGGACGCTATCCAATCCAAAATCGCCATGATCGAGCGGCAGTGGCTCATTCATGAATCGCCGGATGCGCTGCAAGATGACAAGAGGCGTCGGAGGGTCAATAAGAGAATATGGAATCAGCAAACGGGCGAGCATAAAAAGGCGACCGAGACTTCACTCAACGCTCTCCAAGTTCGGGCCAGAAACCTCAGGCATGAGCGTATGGTGTGCACTTATATCATCACGCCCGAGGCGTTTCATGCATCTCGCATTCGACGCCTACCTGACGATATACTGACCGAAATCTTCAAGCTCGCTGGAGCAATGCCCGGACAAGCTATTCGCGTAGGGACTGGAGTCAAGTGGGTATTGATTCAGGTTTGCTGGCGCTGGCGAAGCGTTGTGTGCACATATCCTCTTTTCTGGTCGTGCTTCGCGGTGACTCTCTCCGGGAAAGGCGGCTCTGTCGATATCCTGAGGGTTCATCTTGAGCGCTGCAAAGGGGCACCGGTGTCTGCAGCCGTTATAGACGATCTGGTTGACGACCAGTTTGAGATTCCGATGATGAAAATACAGGTGCTCGGCGAGCACGCAGAGCAGATCGATGATCTCCGCCTTCTCGGCGCGGGCACGTTTTTTAGGTCCAGGCCGTCGCTTGTAGTTTTCAAGGACCGTCTCCTTTGTCTCGAGGTCCTCGAGCTCGAATGTGATATCCCGCCCGATGTCTTTCTCCATGCACCACGCCTTCGTACCCTGATACTACCCAGCAGCATCGAGCTTCTCTACATAAAACACAAATTACCCTTGGGTCAGATACAGTCAGTCAAGTTCCGTACCTCCACGAGTGGATTCAATCTCGGTCCGCTGCGGGAGAACTTGACTTCGATGGTCAGCTTCCAGAAACGGGATTCCCGCCCAATCGGCGTACCTGGGTCGCCCCCTCCCTTGGCTAGCCTCCGAAGTTGGCGAGTCAACTTCGGAGAACCTCGACAGCCTGCATTCGGGCTCCAACTTGAACTTCTACCGTTCCAGCACCCGTCGTATTTCTTTTTCTCGCGGTTTCGTACCCCGGCCCTCCGCGAATTATACGCGAAGTACCTACCACGGGTGGAGGGGCTACTCGATTTACTGCAGAATTCGGCGTGCATGCTCACATCGTTGGTGTTGAAGAAGCCCCGGATCTACACTAACGAGTTGATGCGGCTTCTCGAGAGCGTTCCAGGGCTTCAGACTCTGAAAATAATATCCGGCCCTTGTGATATCCTTACGGATGAATTCTTCAGCACGCTTGTGGTGCGGACAGACTCTAACCATCGGAATCTGCTTCCGGTACTAATAGAGCTGTTTGTGGAGGGAGAGTACCAGTTCTCGACGAGTTTTCTTCTTGCGATGTTGGAAAGTCGTACTTGTTCTTCCGTGCCCGTTATGATGCGCCTGGAAAGGGTGGATATCAGTTTGGAGGATAGAACCATCACGGCGGACGATGTTTACTTTCTAACCGACATTCAGCACTGTACCGTGCGTATAAGCACTATAGGTGCTTGGATTTCTACCTAGTGCTACATCAAACGGCGTAGGGGCGCCAAGGCATCGCGCAGAGTTACTTACTGGAATACCAATGTCGCTTTCAAATGTTTGAATAAGACGTGGTTTTCCGCGGGTTCATTTTTTCATGTTCGAAGGTTGCCATCACTAAGGTTTCGCACGGTTCAATCGAGCTCAAAGAAGTCTTCACCTGCCTGCTGAGCGCTGAGCGGTCACTAGTCACTTCCTACACTCATGGCAGCATCTCTGACAATCTCTGCCCGACTTTGACCGTTGGTTGAATTGTTGTGCTGAACTTCCGGCATAGTAGTGGCTATCGAGGGCACCGAGCTCAATTACATAGAGCGTCTGTCTAGGAGAGACTAAGTAGTGGCATAGTCGGATAACCGACGTCGAACGTATCAATGCTGACGCAAACAGTGGCTGGTCCGTGCGCACGAGCCTCGGTATATATTCTTCGCCTCATCTTCTTTGCAACTCATACTTACCTTGATGGCACAGGCCCCTTCACCTACCTGGGTCTGTGGGCCGTGGGAACACTCCATAGCACGGCGACCCTGTCCATACAGAGTGCGCCTGCGGCTTGTATGTGCTTAGGTGCATGCACCGTCTCAATATTTTCCTGTCCCACCACGGCCACTCGGCTGGGTGGGCCTTTTTTTTCGAATCTCCGCTGTCCTAACCCTAACCTTAATTCGATTCTGAAATATATCGCTTTGACCTTCCGCATTTGGTGATCCCACTCAATTGATGACTGCAACTTTTGCTGTTGATCTGCATGTCGCATAGTGTTGCCGCGTTAACTGAGCTCTACGATAAGGGACGAGTCAATTGATAAGGGACGAGTCAATTCAACACTTTAACACAGCCAGACGGTCCGCCGTGCACGATGCGTGAAATATCATGCACTGCTTGCTATAGCTACACTCAAAATAGTCGCAAATTCCCTCCTCTCTCACCTTGGTGGCATGAATCTCATCGCTCCCTATGTAGTATTATATACTATAATACTATAGCACGTTGATAGCACGGCGATTCCTCGAATGTATAAATTCAAGAAAAAGTACTTACCATTGAACTGAACGGTTACTTAGCCTGGCACGGATACACGGCTAGAGAGTAGTCTCCAGTAAAGATACTCAGCTTAGTGAGAAAGTTTACTGCCTTAGTCATGGCAGATCCTGGTTTACAGCACCCGCCGAACCGGATAACCGAATAACGCTGTTACAAATCTGCCAACAGTTGAGAATTGATTCGTGGCTTCCTGGAAAGTTTGCTTCTTGGTTGAACTAAGTTCTTCGACTGTTCTCGGTGTAGTTTTGTACACTCTTCCGTCTGAAAATTGGAATTGATGTAAACTGTCATGAAGCTTTCGCACATGGTGACGGTCTACTCGGTGCTAGGTAATGAAACACTACGGCCAGCCAACTGGAAGAAACGGCGTACATAAGAAGAGTCGCAGCATTCATAAGCAACAACTTAGTCAACATATTCAACCTGAATGTGATATCGGTGACGCCTTGTCGCGCGTTCATCGACGTCCTGAAACCAGTTAGTGAAGATATATAACTTGAAGATCAAGCGTACGACGACAGTCAATCAACAGTCCACAAAATAGCTGAAAATGCGTGTCCTCACTCCTCTGCTCGCTCTCGCTTCAGCGGCCGTCGCGATATTCCCCACAAAGCTCCTCTACCAGTCACCCACTGGTCTCTTTATCGAGAACATCGCCGTCCGGCCAAACTCAAAACTCCTCCTCACCTCTGTCGTTTCCCCCACGCTCCATACCTTTGACCCCACCATCGTCAACTCCACCTTCGACGAGGTCGTCACATTCCCCAACGCCACCGGACTCACTGGCATAGCGGAATACCGTCGCGATGTCTACGCCGTGGTCGCCTCCATCCTCGACGTCGAGGCATTGTCGGAAAAGCCCGGCTCCGTCGTCATCTGGAGCGTCGACCTCACTTCAGGTGTTCCCAAGATCCGCGCAGCCGCTTGCTTTCCAGCGACGATTACGCCCGTCCTCGTAAACGGCCTCACTGCAGTGCCGGGTAACCCCGATATCGTACTCGCCGCCGAATCGTCGCTAGGCGGCGTATACGAGATAAATTTGCGCACTGGAACCATACGCAGAAAATTCCAAGACGTTTTGATGGGACCCACCCCTCCCACTCCGCTCGGCATCAACGGTCTTCACGTCCACAATGGCTTTCTCTACTTCACCAATTCCGTCCGAGGAGCGCTTTATCGCATACCTCTCCGTGGAGGCACAATCGAGACCTTGGGGGATGTATCGAATTTCGGCGGGATTGGTGCTGCGCTGTATGACGACTTCGCGATAGACAGCGAGGGGCGAGTGTGGGTTGCACTGAATACCGGGGCGCTGCAGCTCTTTCATCGGGCGAGGAACGGGACGTGGGTGCAGGAGACTGTCGTGGGGGATCCAGCAGGTAGTCCGGTTCTTGTTGGGCCGACATCGGGAGCATTCGGGCGCGAAGGACCGGGGGGACGTAGGACACAGAGCTTGTATGTGACGAGTTCTAGTGGGCAGCTCGTTGCGGTCGACACTAGCCACAGGATCCAATGATTTCTTCACTTACTTATATCGTACATGTAAGTACCCTTCGTTTAGTGAAAGCTGGAAGGGTGTCGGATCGCAGTCGGCTTTTGGATTGGCGCAGACACTGTCGGCAAATGGCACGCGAATTTCTCGTAGGGGAGGCAGTGGGCTGTGAGGCTAGTGTCAGCCTGAGAGAATCGGGATCATTGCCGAAAGGGATCACATGGTCGATCAATGATTTAACTCTCACGGTTAAACTTAAAGTTGAACTTTAAATCTGCTGAAGTGTCATCATCAGTTCCCCGAATCCACTTGGTCAAGTTATATATCTCACTTGTTTGCAACCAACAAAAGATCTTCCGCATATACAATTTTATCCTATTGTGTATCATCAATAGATATCGATATCTTGCAACGAGACCAGTTGCTGATACACCGCTGACACCGCTGTGTCACCGAGTCATTCAAAGCCCATTGCTTAAGAAATATCACGACTTCATTGAATAGACATATTGCAATACGCTCCGAGCAAATCTCCTGTAAATATGGTGTTCCCTGTGGCCGTTCCGCAATTAGTTGGGAACAGTCAGAACTTGAACCCAGATGAATGGCGAGGTACATATAGGATATATCCGTTGTCTGATAATAATGATACGGCAAGGGAACAAGAGGGGTACCGCCCACGTCTAAGGCAGTGCGGCTAAGTGCTGCGATCCAGTGCACTGGCAGATCTGTCAATCGTTCATTATTTATAATCTCGAAGCCGTACCATCCACATTCAGAAGGCGACTCAACCTCTTCCACCATGGACTCGCCGAATCGTCCCCCTACCCCTGATAGCGTACATAGCTGGTGGTCTGGCAGCAATTCTATCGGCCCAACCATCTCAATCCATGCGGCTGCCAAACCTCTGATGCGACTCATGTATCACCGACAAGTGCGAAGTTTCATCAAGCGGAACCAAGATACTCGACTTTCACCAGAGCTCATGGAGATTTGCCTCAGTTATCTTGCGTATGGCCTGAATTGACTTTCAGTGTGGATCTCACTCACAGATTTGTAGATACAAATATATTTCCCCTGCTACCAAGTCCTTGATTCTAGCAGAACTAGATAGCAGAGTCACATCGGGCAGGGATATGGAAGTAGTGTGCAACTCTTTGAAACAGAGCGCACCCCTCGTCTCGGAGCTCCTAGACTCGTCACGAACAAGAATACGCCTTCATACCTGGAATATCCTGCGGGCTATCTCGCCTTTCGACAGTTTGATGTCATGGGTCAGTGTGCCTCAAATCTTTTCCGCTTTCAGGTGCCAAGAGTCATGATCCATTGCATATTCTATAAATTTACTATCAGGTTACAGCGACGCAGATCCGGAGATTTGCGAGGCGTCACGGTTTGCTTTCATCAAGTGTGTTCGGACTTCTGAGGGGTCGGATTACTTCTGGGGCTATGTTGCGTACGATGAGGTCCTTTGGATGGATGGAATAACACTGATTTTTTTTTTGGGGGGGGTTTTTTTAGTGGGGTGTCGATACGTGCGGAGAAGCTCGTGAACGCGCTGGATTTCGTCGATGGGCGGTGATGTGTTGAGTGGTGGGGGTTTTTTGGCGCTTAATCTATTGCGCCTGTTTCGTGTCGATGGTCTTCTGGCTCGTTTTTCGTGTTACATGAATAACGATAAAATCATGGACACGGACAAGTGTTTGATTTTGAATGAACTTGGCATCAGTATTGTTTCACGAGAAGATGCAGAAATGATAGCGTCCTCGCTTCTGCTACGATGGTCGCTTGTGGCTGAATTATTGCGTTCGCTGGATCCGGAAATACGGACGGTTACCAAAGTAACTTGTCAAAATTAACTTGGCCTGCCAAAACTAACTTTACTTTACTTATGGCTGGGGATGTTAACTTGGTAAGTAAAAGTACATTTAAGCCAAGTTAAGTACCTTTAAGTTGATGAAAGTTACAGGAAGTAACTTCAAGTAGAATGTTTGTAGGGCGTATTTCAAGCGGATTTACCATATTATAACCGTGAAATGCCGAGATTTCGCTGCGAAACAAAGGAAATTGAGGTCGGGTATACCAGAAAAGCTTAACCGAGGTCCCGGATTGAGGTATTCAGTGCCAAAATCGAGCAACAAAGAGTGTTGACGGAAGTAAGGAGTAAGTAAACGTCAAGAGCGGAATTTCGGCATCGCGGCCATGTTTGGGCCATGTAAAAGATGAACATGTCACGCGTGACCATTCTGCTTCTTTCGTCTCTCCTTTCTTCTCCGCGTTCCTTCGCGGCGTGCGGCGGTATATGAATCATGTTTCAGGCTCTCTGGACTTTTCTTCTCTCCCTCCCCAAAGAGGAATCAATCCCCTGCCAACATCCAGAAATACCTTGTACTTCACCCGATTCGGGAGTCGGAATCTTGACCCCGGCCAAGACCCCGGGCCAATCTCAGGCTTGATCTCGCCAGGCTTTCGGTCCGCATGCTCGTTTCGTCAAGAGCTCTCCCCAGTTATCAATAATCATACTCAATCATACCCACAAGAATGCAAACCACTACGGCCCTGTATTGAGCGGGCCAAGTAACCTCCCTGTCCCACCCTCTTCGCGACTACTAGGTCGAATGTCTTCGTCACATTATTCCTGTTGCTGATAGGTGGAGCTCGTATGTCGCCCCGGGTAAAGTTCCTTCGCGAACTCGATCACACTGCATTGAAATCAATATAAACACCAGGTTTGCTTCTTCCTTGCGTCCTAGGAAGGGAATTAGCGATGGTACGGCGTGGAAGGTGCGTTTCTCTTCCTGAACTGTTCTTGCGGACTTTGTCTCATGTAGGAACAGTACTGCACTCAGCCCCGTGCGAACTCCAGCTCGAATGGATGATTTATCTAACACAGCGTGTATCCGGCCAGTTACGTCGTCTTAATTTCAATGTGGAATCTCTGACGATCGAGCTGTCTTGGAAGATACATCGTGGGGCGGGGACTTGTGACCCTCCAGACACAAAACTCCTCGCTCCTTCGCTTTGGATTTGTCGTAAGACAACTATCTTTGCATGCGGGTCTCGACCTCATTCACTCTCTTAGACAGTTACTCGCGGGGAATACAGCATTTTGAATTCTTCTGCACAGTTCTTTGGACGGCTACTCATATTCCACCTTCAGCAACGGCCGATCTGTTATATTCTGCGTCTATTCGGCTAGTGCTTCAGTGGGATTGTCCCAAATCGGACGAATTCACTTCATCCATGTTGCATCCTTTCGTCGAAGCTCGGGGCCATAGATGTAAGTAGTGAAGGTTCTTCTCGTGGAACTCATTGCCTGAAAGAAGCATTGTTCGCACCAGGCCAGTTAAGCTGTTATTGAGCTTATTCTCATGTTCCACATCAATATTCTTTTCCAAGAGCAAGAAAACCAAACATCCAATCTCTCACCACAATCAAACCGCAGCACCAACCTCAGACGGCGGTTACTTACCTGCATCCGACCAGCACCGATGGGCTGACGACTTTCAGTTTGCCGATATGCCCAACGGGCTCGATGTTACTTCCAAATTGAAATTGCTAATAAACAGAAACTTTGACAAACCAGGTAGCGAGTGGAGTATGCAGCATTTATAGTGCCCTACCCGCGTAAACTTTGGTTGAATCAGAGAAGGTTTAGAGTTGAGATTGGCTTAACTTAATCTGAAGTTGGAAATTTTCACAGAGAGGCTTGTATCCCTGAAGAGATATCCCGAAATTCAACTCAAATCTGTGGCTGCTTCTCTTCTAGGGAATTTTGTCGCGGTCGATTTTTCTTGGCACTTTTATGCTCTTCGCAGACCTGTCTGTCACATCCGAAATAGGTATTCAATGGAAAGTATATGGTGAGGGACAAGTAAAGTACAAATGGAGGAGGTACAATACGAGTCAAGTACAGTGCAAGTAGACATGAATGAAGTAATGCAAGTCGTGCTCCTAGCGAAAAGAATTTAGACTTGAACAAGACTTGAACTCAATCTAAGGGCCTGAAGCAAAATGCGATGAAGCAAAGTAAAGTAAGTAACGGTGAAGTAAAAGCACATTGCACTTGAATCAAAGTAAAGTACAACACAGGAAAGCAAAGCAGACTCGGAGTACAGTAAATGAAGGAAAGCGAAGGGAGCGGAGATAAACTTCAGCAGGGCGCCACTCAGCCTAAGCTCAAATATATGTGGATTCTCCGGTAAGCACACCGACGATCCCATGGCCAAGAAGTGCTTATATGGGCAACTCGGTGGAAGGATGCTTTAGAGCCGCCAAAGTGAACTACCTTCTTCCCTGTGCGTCGAGCTAGGTTTGATGAAGGCCATTTTCAACTTGCCGGCCGTGTTTCGACTTCCGCACATTCAATTCCGAAAGTCCGACACATGCCGCATGTCTGCCGGCAAGTAGCCCGAGATTCGGCCCCTTCTCCGACATGGCTGTAATTGTTCGGCTCAGCCCGAAGAACACTTGACAGTGGGAGTACTAATCACGAAGAAGGATTGGGTAAAGCAATGTACATTCAGTCAAAGTACAGTAAAGTAATAGTAAAGTGAAAGTATAGGAAATTAAAGTCAAGTACACTGGCAGTAAAGCCATCTGCGTGAAGCGAAGGGAAGAAAGTCAAAGTAAAGTAAGAGTGAAGTAAAGTCAGTCTAATGTTCGCTGCATATGGTGAATACTCTACTTAGAATACTCTGAAATGTCGTCGGGAGCGAGAGAACCTGCTGTGACAGACCCCAGGTCAGTAATGGATAGCTACCGGAGTTGATTTGCTTGGTAGAGCAGGGAGACAGGCATTCGAGCTAGTGTGAATACCAGATAATTCCAGTAGAAATTTGGTGGCAACTGGTAAGTCGGGAGCCAGGTTTATGTAGAAGCAAGTATGCGCCGAATTGTTACTCGCAACCAGGGGGCCAAACTAGATACGCGGCTTACCACTGGCATTGAAACAGTAGACCCTGAGCAGCTCTTTTGCTCCGCATTCCTAGCAGCGGAACAGTATCTCCTGTTCAGCTTGTTGAGTAAGTTAGAATTGGACTCGAGTTTGATGTGAGCTCAACTCGAGTGGTCAAACACACAATATGGCGTGTCAAAAGACATCATCTTCTACTTGGAGCCCAATGTGAGACCCAAACACCCGAGCTAATCTGTAAGTCAACTGCCACACCGCGACTCCAAGACTCGGAAGTGCACAAGAGATGCACAGTGACTTGAAGAAGTATTAGTTAGTGATGTTAGTCATAAGTGGGGGGACGAAGAAACTTGAATTCAGTTTCTGTATTCTTTACTACTGAGTATAGCAATTGCCACTGGCAGCACAAATAGGTCTTCTGCACTCCGTGTACTCGGTTTTACTAACAATGTCCCAACAATGTTCAGTCCAAGCGACCAAAAGTTAAAACTAGAACGGATTAAAAGTTTAAAACCTGCGTACTTTTGCCAGGACACCTCATGCAGGTTTGAGGGTGATAAATCAATGATTGAACTACGCTACTTATGCTTAAATAACTTGAATACGGCTCAAAATCCCTTTTACTTGCGGTAACTGGGTTACTTGGCAGTAATTGATGGAACTTGGCGGTGATTGATGCCATCTGATGGCATAAGTAACTTTCGCTGATGTACTTGGCTGGTCAAGTAAAGTCAAGTACGGCTAAGTAAAGTAAAGTAGAACAAAGTAAAGTGAACTTACCTGTATTACTGCGATCTATGATGAGTCTGAGTACCTCAAGACTGATTTTAGTGCGACAACAAACAGGATCTGCGCGGTAGTACACCTGCTGATAAGTTTCAACCAGTTGCAGTGGAGGGAAGCGCCAACTTACGTCCTGTACACCCACTGGTGTGTGAAATAGATCAAAATATACCTTGAATCGCGCTCATCACTTGAAATAATCTGAATTCTATACGACCGCAAACAACTCCGCAGATTGCCTAATTTGTAAATTTCAACATACCAGCATAATCGGGAAATCTTTCAGTTACCTCAGTGTCCTGGGTCCTTCTGATAGCCTATTTGACTCTCGCTTGTGCTCTAGAAGACTCACAGAGGCATCTGTTACGTTCTACAATTGAAATGAACCATGAACAAGGCGGCAAAGAGATTATTGATCAGGAATATCATCTGCAAGGGGTAATGCGCACCTGGGAAACCATATATTGCGAATGAATCACTCAATATTGGGTTAGAATTGCTCCCAGACGTCTTAAATCTTCTAACATTGTAGCCGTACAAGTACAAGTAAATTTCGCCAAGCGTGGGAAAAGTAAAGTCAAGTTAAGTAAAGTCAAGTAAAGTTAAGTAAAGTTACCCCAGCCAGCGGAACCGCCCATCAAAGTACAAGTAACCTCACTCAAGTTACTTTTTGCGGTCTCGGAAATACGTCGTCATGCGTGGAATATCATCCAACGCTTGCAGTTTTTGAGGTACTACTACAATTGTTATTTTCGTCGGCGCTGTAACTGGCTGATTGAAATCTCAGTCCAAACGGTGACCTCGAGATTTGGAAAATTGCCCAGACCCAGACTAACCTGATCGTCGAAAAACCCAACAACTCCTTGAAATCTATTATCGACATCAGCAAATCGGGGGAAACTTTTCACGTAGACTTATAGTTCGCCGATCAGGGCATCCCATGTAACGCAATGTCAAGGCGGCGTTGATATGATATCAATGCTATCGCCTGACCTCAAGTTCAAGTTTTAATTATGTACCTGCCCATGTGTTTGAATTGTATTTAACGTCTGTGTGTAATTACCTTCCGCTTGGTGTGCCCAAATGACATTGTGTTCTCTGAATGCGGTGGATCTTGGCAGCCTGCTTTAGCATTTTGAGTTTCGTGAATGAGTGTTCGGGAAGAGAGTGGAAATGATGGGAAATCAGTTGCCAGTGCGCAACACGACCAAATCCGAAATCCTCCGAGTCAAGCTTCTTCACTACGAGAGTCTCCAAGCCGCCCTCATCGCCAGTTTCTTGTCTCTTGATGGCGCGAAGAATCCTACTCTCAGTGCGGCTGAGCACGCGAAGCACTCCCGTGTGCCCTACAATTTAAGGACACTCGTGCGCCGCGTGGGTCTGAGCTTTCCTTCTCACAATCCATCTGGCGAAGTGCAGGTCTAGGCGTGGAGAGGACTAGGATCATGGATGCAGCTCCCAATTCTTATTGCTGCGCATGGCCATTGCCGTATGGGACGTACACTCGGCTCAGTTTGCTTTGTGGATGTCGTGGCTCGAACGGGGTTTTTTTCTATCCTCCCTGTCCTGCTCTGGGTGCTTTTGCGTCGTTTTTCTTGACCAGTGGGACTCTTTCCTGCTCTCTATCTTGTAGCGGCGGTACGTCCCTTTGCGTGTGTTCTGATCTTTTCTTGTCCTAATTTAGTGATCAGAATATGCCGTATCAAATTGAGATCTGGGACAACGGGAATTTGGATAGACTCCTTTGAAGCTCTGGTCGCGCGTGTGTGCCCTCTACCTATTGCCTTTCACCCAACGCTGAATTTTCCTTGATAGTTTCTGGCCCGTGATTTTTTCGTACCTGTCGACCAATACGTCTACTAAACGAACCAATATATACCTTTCTCGACCTTCGACTGATCTGCGCTAACCTCGTGGCTGCGAATCCAACGCAGAAGCCAACGCTTCTCGAAGAACACCGTCGTTTCCTCAAGCACGACCAAACATCAAGGAAATTTTCACCGTCTTCCACCACGACAGCCTCAAAGCCGTGACGCTCGTTCCGCACAGGACTCTTCATCCGTCCACCAACACGAGCGGGAAGGTCTGAGGCTCTATGTCATCTAGAATGGTCCTCGACGGACCCGGCTGTAACGGCCGAACGACAAACCAGCAACGAATTGTCCTCGTTTCCTACCCCCAAGATCTCTCGAGAGAGGGAGGGCGGGAATGGATGGGACTTGGTATCTGTCGTGGGACTGCGCGGCTATCTTTCTCCGGCCCCCTCCGCTTCTCTATCGCGTCACTCAAGTCGGCTGGTTCGGTATGCGGCCGCCGGGAGACGTTGCTTGTCTCAGAAAAACTGCGGTCTTTTCGTTTTGATATGACCCGCCTTGGAAATCCTAGGCCCGGCTCAAAATGGCCTAGGACGCACAGCGAGCTGTGAGTCCGAACCTGCTCGTGACCCTGGGCCAGTAGTCGAGGGCGCGGTAGTGGTCGGAGCTGGTGACTGCGGGGTTCCAGGAGTGTCTTGACGTAGAGGAGGCGCGGAGGAGTACGGGGCGGGGAGGGTATCCCGCGCTTGAGTGCACTTCGCGGCACGCGTCGCGATATGTCTCGGTGCCCGGGCACGAGATGGCGACGCGCAACTTTCAGACTATTCTGAGGCTGTCGTGGTTTTGACTCCCAATTTTTGGAATCTGTTCTCGCTCTTCGGAGCTACTTTTTTTGTCTCTTTCTCCTTGTTTCGGTTGATGCTTGGGCCTCTTTGGAGCCCGTTTCGGGTAGTTTCCTTGGCCAGGTATGTCTTTCTGTTAGATGGTCTCGACGCCGTACTGATTCGCGTTCTCAGGCTTGTCGACATCGATCTTTGGACAGGTGTGTCCTGTTACACGCATCCTCTTCGCTCACAATTCACAGACGTGGATTCCGCCCTTGACATTCATGCCGTGCACTTGAGATGAGTGCTTCCAGAGCTTCGGGCAAGTGAGTATTCTCGATGGCTTTTTCATCTTGGCTAAAGCTGATGAGCCCGTACTGCAGCGGCTGCGACTGTCATCGGAAGTTCGTCTTCCCCGCCGCCACGATAGACGCGCGGTGTGTTCGCCGCCGCACGTCGTATTCCATATCTTTGACTGACGCCGTTCTTCGAGTAGTGTTCTCGCATCGACTAATCGTAATACAAGCCACGATCACCGGCCAACTAGCCGCCATTTTCGGCCACCGAATGGCCTCCCAGCAGCACCGCCAGTCCTGGTGGTTGGGGCGGAACTTTCGTACGTTGTACGTCTTGAGCTCATCGATCGTGTCTACGATGCTGATCAACGCCCAGTGAGCATCATGGTCGTTCTCCACCTCCTGTATCTCTCGTACGACGTGCCGGGGCGGAGGGCATCGCCTCGTAACGACAACAGCTCTGCGATGACCGCCTTCGCACATTCAAGACCTGACGTGCAGTATACCCGCAGGCGCCTCATTCGCCTTCCTAGTTTCGGTGTGTCGACGATTGCTTCTCGCATGTCCAGTCTGACTGACACGACGTTACATTCCTTCCCATCTAGGACGAATACCTCTCTACAGCTCGGCAACTAGGGGCAGCGCTTGTACAATGACTGGGAGAATCTGTGTACACCTTTTTTGCGCTACATACTCGTTCAGATCCGTTCTTCATAGCAAACTCTCCCGCTGCCCCAGCGAATAGCAATGCATCCAGCTCGGCGCTTCGCTACGTCTCCCCTATTCTGTTCCTTGCCTTTGCCGTCCCAGGGAACAGCGATGCACCCACTTCTCAAATCCGGCCACACGCTAGACCACGACGCTGCGCCGCCGGTCAAACACATCCCTAGCGCGTTGCCCTGGTGCAAAGCCCGCCGTGGATGCTCCCCCGACACTGACGCAGTATCTGATGCCTGCTCACAGCGACGAGTGGCGCAGGTGCCATTCACCTTTCTCCTCGCGAGATACGGTCATATATAATTGAATCTCGTCGTCTACGAGAGAGCCGCACTCCGTTCTCACGGGCCTCTCCGATCTCGTCCATCCGGTGTTCCTGGACAGAGAAAGCATCCGGTGCTTTGGCCATGGACAGCCCAAGAGCACGGGACCTGCAAAGCGGACAAGCTTTGGACGCTCTATTTAATCTTGTGTGTTGTGTCCAATTGCCACCTACCTCGCTCTTTCTCTCAAACCACCACAGTGTCTTCTGCGAAGAACTCTCTACTCTCCCCGAGCACTATCAATCCTCCACCTACAGACCCTCCCTCCATCAGCACACTCCATAGCGTCTTCTGCGACGAACGCTTTGACACTCCCTACAACATTTCTTCTCCATCATCCACATTCCTTCTCTCATCGTCTGCCACCAAGATGACTCCTTCTGCGAAGAGCATCCTCGACATTCCCTACACTTCATCTTTCCCCGTATCCACCTACCTTCCATCCTCCGGTCAATTCACCCAAGTTTTGGATATGATGCGACTCAATCCAACTATCACCTACAGTCCAGCAGACGTCCTCCAGATTCGCGGTCTCATTCCTGCCATCCGAGGGGAAATAGCACGCTACGACAACGAGCTCGCGAGCAGGGGCAGGTTCTCCGAGGTCGTCGTGGCTGATCGTGCCACCTTGCAGAATTTCCTCGACCGCTGCAGGAGCGCAATCACCTCACCAATCCGCAAACTCCCGCCCGAGGTCCTCTCCCATATATTCCTATTCTACCACAACGTGGAGGAGTCCTACGACTCAAACTTCGACGAGGATGGAGACCAGGCGGTAGTCACGGCACTGCGACGCCTCGCGGGTGGCGATCTGCGAAACATCGCTCAGGTATGCTACCTGTGGCATGCGGTTGTCGATTCCACACCAGCGCTTTGGACCTCTCTCGCCATCGACATGCGTTCATGGGAGACCGAAGGAGAGGCTGGGGAGCCGCTCAAGTCGCTGGTTCAGGCTTACATGCTCCTTGACAAGGCTTTGCAGCGTGGTGGAATCCTTCCTCTGGACATTGAAGTAGTCGCGCCGCGATGCCACCCACTTGTGCTACTCGCGCTCGCTCGGTTTTCACGGCGATGGCGGTCTGCCACTTTACACGTCGACTCCGCTATGGCTGTACACCTTGAGAAGGTACAGCACGATCTGCCTCTCCTCGAGCAGCTACGCCTGCGACTCATCAACGAAGACACGCCGGATGCCCCCGAAAACATCGCGAAGTACTTCTCAGATGCCCCGCTATTGAAAGTTCTAGATTACTGTGGGCCAATCGACGCGCTGCAGCACCTACCTATGGAACAACTCAGCCGCTTCAAATGCAGCATGCTTGTGCCAGCGGACATCCTCCCCTTAACCTCGCTCCTCCCCCGCCTCTACAACAGTGTTGTTCATGCTCACCTCGACCTTGACGCTTTCGCCGAGGATGATGGTCCTCTCGGACTTTCCTTGGTGAAGTCGTCGCTTCAGGAACTCTCCATCACTGCCACGGCTCCCTCCGGCTCGGGAATGGGGCATCTCTCGCAGCGTGTGCTGGGAGAGATCCTCGACGCTCTCGAGCTTCCGTCACTGGCGCGCTTATATCTGTTATGTGCGTTTGCGGAAGGCAAGCCTCTTTTGTGGCCGCATACCCAAGGCCTCGCCTTCCTCCAGCGCTGCAAGTATCAGGGTAACTCTCTCCTTGATACCCTACACCTCCACGACGTCGTCATCACGGAGGAAGAGCTCGTCGAATGCTTGGGCGAGCTGCAGACGTTGCGGGATCTATATGTTACAGACCACCCCGCCGTCGAGGCACTCCCGAACAGCAGCCCCCACGTACTTATCACCGACACCTTGCTCCAACGCCTCTCCCCCGACTCCGACGACATGGACAACAGTCTCGTCCCGATGCTCGCGTCCGTCCAGTTCAAAACAATAGGAGAGTTCAGCGATCAGGTCTTGCTCGAGTTTATTGAGAAACGGGTCGGCGCCGTAGCCCACTGGGATCTTGAAGACGAGCCGTTCGACTGCTGCGTGTCCTGGATCCCAGGGTATGCTCGAGGCTTGGGGCAACAGCAGGCGGCTGCGATCGAGGGCATGGAACAGAATGGGGAGTTGGAGTTCACGATGTGTGAAGACGATCTTGACTAAGGATGGCCTAGATAATATTATCTAAAATCATCTACTCGTAAAATCATTTGTATCCTTTTGTAATTGCTTGGACAACTCATTTTCATCTCATTCCGTCAGTTTTGGTGAGCAGTGAACGCATTAGGAGCACACATCGACGTATCGTATTCGCAAGTGTACATCCCACAGAGTCACCACAAATCAATCAGCGAAGCAAGATTTCTCCGCCTTGCGACGGCGACTCTACCATCATCCACACAAGTTTATTGAATCCACGAATGCAGGTCGGGGCGCGTGTACCTCGATCGATGTACCGACAAAGGATGAATCACTGAATGGGCGGAGGCCTCAGGCCTCATGGGGTGCCTTTTCGCTTTCCCGGGGACGGAATCGGATAGACCGTCGACGATCTGCCCTGCCAGCCGGCTGCCCAAGGCTTCGCGCTCCGATGGGGCGAAGGTTTCCCAAAAGCGCGCTCGCCGTCGGAGCGGAAGCAAATTAGCACCTCTCATCCAACGTGGAAATTGAGGCGGGAGCTTTCACCAGCGACCGTGGGGCTGCAAGCTGGACACGACCTGATGGGGCACCGGAAGGTCGTAGAGTCGACGAGGACAGCGTTCAGGCTTGGAAAAGGTGGAGATTTATGCTTTCAATTTTGTCATACGCACAGGCGAGCACACCCCGAAACGATACAGTTGAGCACTGATACAGAAATGTAGAGATGAATAGTTGAAGGAGCGGGTATGTAGGTCGCGCTGCCAACTCTCTTGCTCAGTAGCGGACCTACATGTACACGCGATGAGAAGGGGATAAAAACACGCAGAAAAGGGAGACTTACTGCGGGAGCACGGGTAATAGCGGATAGGCAACTCCGAAGAGCTGTAGAACATCAATGGGGAAAGCACTTCGAAAAGTGCTGAGGTAAGAAGAAAAATTGTTTGGGCCACGACAGCCGAAGAATAGTCTGAATCGAGTTACACAGTGCTTTGCGCGCTAAGCTCTGTGTGCCGCAAAGTGCACTAAAGGATGGGACGTCTATCCTCATCTCACGATCTCCGCCAACTCCTCTACGCCAGGCTCACCCACACAGTCCGCCAGGGCGAAACCCGTATTTCATTTTGCCGATGCACCTCGCCCGCTGAGGCACGTGTGAGATGCGCCGCACCATAGGAGCATTCGTTACACCGTGGTGAATCTGAGCGATTGAGCACTCAAAACGGGAAATCGTGCCGCTTGCAGCTTTGCCACGAGAACCCCGGTGGTGTCAAAATGAGACCAACTTGAATGGCGCGATAGAGAGACGAAGTGAGATGAAGATAGAGAAAGACAGCCCACCCGGTCCCGCGACGTTTTTCAAGGCCTCTCATTCCTATACCCTCCCTCCCGCTGGAGATCTTGGGGGTCAAAGAAAGCTGAAGACGCGTGGCTGGTATGTCGCTCAGCGGTTATAGCTGGGTCCATCGAGAACTAATCGGGGGGACTGGAATGCTCAGACCTTCCCGCTCGTGAGTTGGACGGATAGTCCTGTGCGGAACGAGCATCGCGGCTTTGAGACTGTCGTGGTACAGGAAGAACCGGCATTTGGCTAATTGATCTCCCATCACATTATGATATCTCCGAGTCTCTTCCTGAACTTTCATCAAGCCTCAAGAACGCGAAAACCATTCTGGCTCTGGATCGCCTTGTGACTTGGACGCAAGACTGAGTCTGATATCTGGATCAGGATGATATCAGGTAGTTCCCGTTGGCGGTGAGGTTGCTTTGAGTGACAAAGAGTCAGCGTTGATTTCAGATACAACAGGTCACGATGATGGTTGCGTTGTATACGACCGTCTGGAACAGAGAGACTTTTTAAACTCAGCCAGTTTTATTCAACTTAAATTTTTGCGCAACGTTTCTATAACTATATAGCCGCATAGCCTGAACTCCTGTGCGCGTCGGCTGTTCCAGTGCTATAGCCGTTCCACTCAGTGAGAACGAAGCTCATAGCTCATATTTGGATAAAAATGATTAGCTGATATCCAAGCTTAGATTCCAAAGGAACTGAGAGAATCCACTGTTCAAGGCAGTGCGGATGAATGCTGCGGTCTGGCCAGACAGCATTATTTATGACTTCAAAGCTGTACCGTTCACACCCAACATCTGACTCGACCTCTTCCACCATGAACTCGCCGAACCGTCCCCCCACCCCTCAAAGCGTACATAGCTGGTGGTCGGACAGCAATTCCATTGGTCCAACGATCTCAATCCATGCAGCTGCCAAGCCTCTGATGCGACTCATGTACCATCGACAAGTGCGAAGTTTTATCAAGAGAAATCAGGACACGCCGATAACTCCAGAACTCATGGAAATTTGCCTCGCTTATCTTTCGTTCGTGCATCGCAGTTTTTTTTCGGGGGCTTTTTTTCATACTTTTCGCAGATACAAATACATTTTGCCCACCACAAAGTCTTTGATTCTCAAGGAACTGGCTACTAGAGTCGAATTGTACTCTCACAGGGATGCCAGCTTGATAAACGAATCTATGGAACTGTGCTCGTCGCTTGTTCTTGAGTTGCTGGCTTCTTCCAACACCCAGATACGCTGGTATACGTGGCACATTCTCAATGGCTCTGTGCAAAGAATTTCGAGTCTTTTTCCTGTAGTCATTATCTGTTCCAGGTGAGTACATTTACGGTCATCCGTAGCGCGTTTTCAACTCTTTTGAACCAGCGACTCAGACCGGTGGATTAGGCAGTCGGCACGCCGTGCTTTCATGAAGTGTATACAGACTTCGGAAGGGTTGGACTGTTGCTGGGATCAGCTCTCGTACGATGAAGTGGTATTTATTGAATATTGCACTCATCTACTTATTCCAGCCGTGAAAACATTTCGATTCCCGTCAAATGTTTCATTCTAAGTGAAATAGCTATCAGAATTTCACCGGGAGATGCGCCCACAATGGCACGACAGTTAGCGCCAGAATGGTCGCTGATAGCTGAATTTTTAGCTTCACCGGAGGAGGAGATGCGTGTTCATGGATGGAATATTCTACGAGTCGCAATTCCTTCGTACAATTCGGTGTCATGGGCTCTTCCTCGAGCGGTTTCAGCGTTCAGGTACTAGCACCCATTCTATCGGCTGTGTTCTTACTGGAATGACATAGCGATCCACACTTCAAGATTCGCGAGTCTGCAGGAATTGCTTTCATCAAATGTATACAAACCTCTGAAGGCTTGGATTGGTGCTGGAATTATCTTGCGTGCGGCAAAGCCAGACTGATATATTGGGCTATCACTCATCTGTTACAGCGATAATGGAAACATATCGAGTCCCGTGCAAAATTTCATTTTAAGAGAAATGGCTATCAGACTTTCACCAGAAGACGCGCCTACAATTGCCCGACAGTTAGCGCCAGGGTGGTCGCTGGTAGCTGGATTTCTAGCTTCACCGGACGAGGAGATACGTGTTCATGGATGGAATATTCTACCAGTCGCAATCCCTTCGTACAATTCGGTGGCATGGGCTCTTCCCCGAACGATTTCAGCGTCCAGGTACTATTTAACACTTATTCTTTCCGCTGTGTCCTTACTGCGATGACATAGGGATCCACACTCCAAGATTCGCGAGTTTGCGCGGCTTACTTTCATCAAATGTGTACAAAATTCCGAAGGCTTGGATTGGTGCTGGGCTTATCTTGCGTGCGGCGAAGCCAGACTGATATATTGGACTGCCGCTCATCTTCTCCAGCGATGACAACAATTCTGCCATGGACAAGTGCTTTATTTTGAAGGAGTTGAACACCGAAGATGCTATTCGGGGAGACTTAAAGAGAATAGCGCAGTGTCTCGCACTCAAATGGTCGCTCGCCGCAAAATTGATAGAGTCAGCCAACACAGAAATAAGCTCTCATACCTGGCCTATTCTCCGACGCGCCATTCATTTGTACACGCAGTTAACTATGGAATATATGAGGTAAGGACTTATTTCCGAGTTCAAACCTCAATTAATATGGTCAACGGACAGGGGTCCAGACCGCCCAGTCCGTAGCACTGCCCGACGCATTCTCATCTACATAATTGAAGCTTCCGATGATAAAACCGTGGAAGCTCTCATCGACGATGTCCCGTATCCATGTGTCGAATGGTGAGCACAGACATGTACGATCCTGATTTTCCATTATTTGAACTTGTTCTCCTAGGCTATCGGCAGATATCAGTGAAGAGACACTCTCCCGATTAATAGCCGTTTCAAACGCCGAAGAATCATACATCCTCACTAGACTCACATTGGCATTGGTGAAGTTAAGCGGTTCACCTGATGGCGCCTGGGCCATAGGTGCAACCAGCTTTATAAAATACGCTCCCAAGCTTCTCGACAATCACCACCAAGTTTGCCTGCATGCGAGCTCGATCCTACGCAACATGGCATTACACAAGGTCCTCGTACTGGATACTGAACTAGAAAGACGACTACAAGAACTGGCAAGGTAGACCGACTCGGAATAGTTCCGTTGAGCGTTATAGAGGTCAATGGGAGATTGGATTCAAGTCACCCGCAGAGCGAGATTCGAGGATACGCCCTTCATGCGCTCCTCGGGAGATGGAACAAGAAAGTGCAGATGGACTCGTGTAAAGAAGCATGCGCTGTATCGGAACCTGATTGCACGCGGAAAAGAAGAATAACGAAGTAGATGTTGTGAAATTAGATACAGTACCCGCAGTATCGACAGAATACAAATCTGAAGCAATACACGATTAATCCCATGACCCAATTCCCCGCTCTCGACCTACCAACCCGCGCGACACCCTCCCTCAATCGCATCCTACATGAGATACCTCCTCCAAAAACCGTGCACATTCCTCGGAGATCGTATCCTTCCAGATCGCCAAAACGCGCGGATGTGTGTCCTGTGTCTTCAGGACCTTCGCGACACGGACCCCCAGCTCCAACGACAAGTACCCCATCACCGCTGCGATGGCGTCTGTCCGATGGTCTCGTGGCGTAGTAACGAGCACCCGAACTCGATCGGGGTCGACATTGAGGCCGCTGGCATAGAGGAAGTCCCGCGCGGCGAGGAGCTGCAGCGCCTCGAGACCCGTGAAGCGGCTGCCCTCTCCCTCGTCGAAGACGATGTCGTAGTAATCGTCCTGCGTCAGGATGATGCCCTCCGCCGCAGCCGCTTCGCGAGCAGCGGCGACTTTGTCCTCGAGCTCCTCGGGCGTTGGGGGCTCGGGGCTGTAGAGACGAGGGAGCCGTAGTTTCAGACGGCGGGTGCCTGTGCGGCGGTCGGAGGTCTGGGAGATGGCTGAGTTGTGTAGTGTGGAGAGGGAGATGAAGTGCGTGAATGGGCGGCCGCCGTCGGCGCGGAGGTCTTCCGGGCGGGATTCGCCGTAGGAGGTGTAGTCGTCTTCGAAAGCGACGAAGAGGCCGTGGATGAGCATTTGGCAACAGCGGGATTCGTTGGCTTTGGGGTGGGGGTAGGGTATGGGAGGCATGGGTTGTTTTGAAAGGAGGGGAGGGCGGGCGGCGGGGCGGAGGAGGCGGGGGATGGCGCTGATGTGGAAGCCACCGCCGCTGCGTAACGAGGGGGGATCTACAGGGGAGATTGGAGGGGAATCGACTGGGGGGCGGGCTTGTCGTTTTGCGGCGGCTTTGGAGTCGAGGTAGACGGGTAGGGAGATGGGGCGGAAGCGAGAGCGGGTGGCTGAACAAGGGAGGGCGCTGGATGGGAGGTCCTTCATGCGGACGAAATGAGCTGTTGACGAGAGCGAGCGGTGGTGCGATGGACAACGAAGCAGACACGGAGATAGCAGGAGGAGAAGAGCAGGAGGACGTCAGCTATAATCTATCGGAGAGATGGGGAAACAGGGGAAGGAGTGCAAGGGCGAAGAGACAGAGGCTCTTATTTGCTCCCTAACGATCGATCATGGGAGTTTCGGAAGTAAACAGAATTAAGACAGTCTGAGTGAGACGCGGAGCTCGTTGACCCCACATGAATTGCGTTATGTTTCGTCGAGGATTGGGAGTGATCTATTGCATCGAAATAGCAAAGTGAGCATACCATCCCTCGAAAGCTATGGACCAGCCTGAGGAATACCTTTTGAAAACGATGTCTTCATGTCTTAACAGTGACGTGGACTCCAACCGCCCGAACGCCCCTCGACGCGGAGGATATTTCATCTAGGGGTGTCGTGCCTCGAGAGTCTAGACACATGCAAAATGGTACCTGTCGACCTGTGCAGGAGGAAACTTTTGCCCGCTAGGTAATTTCATAATCGTGTCCAGGTAACCAGCGGCGATTGGATTTTGAGATTTTTTACTTGTGTGGGTGGACATGGCGATCCCGAAGCCATGAAACAGCTTGACGTTGCCTAACAGACAGCCAAACAAAGAAGAACCAAAATCATGTCGCAAAAAC
The DNA here is from genome assembly GCA_037176885.1 of Favolaschia claudopus. Classification (NCBI taxonomy): domain Eukaryota; kingdom Fungi; phylum Basidiomycota; class Agaricomycetes; order Agaricales; family Mycenaceae; genus Favolaschia; species Favolaschia claudopus. Next base: position 2,503,512 of record JAWWNJ010000004.1, on the reverse strand, counting down.
CAAGTCGCGTCACTCCGACTAAAGCCTTGGAGAGCCTTGGAGCCAGTGCAGGCGAAGTAGGACCCGAGACCTTGCGCGACTGTTGAGGTGTACTGATCGGGATACTCAGGGTTTATACGCGCAGATGTCGATATTCAACGTTATTCAACCCTTGTTGCGGGAGCCAGGTAGATTAACAGTCCAACTCGCTGTCGAAGAAGGAAGAGGAAGGGAAAATGCCAAATATAGGTAAATACGCCGGAAATCACGATTTTTTTTTGCCACAGCTCCACACAAATTGCCCAAATTAGGTTAGAATTTGGGGAAATCGTGCCTAGCACGTTTTTTCTTGCGCCGTTTGTTCATGATCTGGGCCAGGTTTGGCACAGTTCTGTCGTCGGGAAAAGCCGACATCACGGGACCGCGAAAGATAAAGAGGCGTGGGAAGAATTGAGGCTACGGCTTTGTCTCCCTCATTCCAACCGCAATGCCCAAGCGAATCCCGACTCCCCCGCCGCCCGACGACGAGCCCAAGTACTTTACCGTTGTTCAGCCCTACCCCCTCAATGCCAACTGGGAGCTCCCTCACGACTATATCACCTTTGGGCGCTGGATTGCAGGCTGCATTGGCCCCGAGCCTTTCTTTGCTCTTTTCTACAAGCCTAGCGTGCGTTTTGAGTCCTCGTACGCGCTACTCTGTTGAATCTCTGCCGCAGGCGCGTGGGCAGGTGCTACTAGAGGTTGATTGTTCTTACCCCCACTTTGAGCGCTTGTTGGGCGAGCACCGCTGGAGCGAGTTTTTGAAAAAACCTACGGAGGAGGAGAAGGGGCGTGTGAGCCAGATATTCTACTGTACATATCCCACTGGTCGTGCGGCTCAAAAAGATGGTATGTCCTTAGCCTTATAGGCTGATTCCGTCCATGACTTACTTCTGGCAAGGCTGGAAGAGGATCAACGTCGCCGACTCTTGGTTCAAGAACTGGAACGTCGTTAATCCGTATTTTTCTTTCAATCGATCTGAATACCTTATCGCTTATGCAGTCATTCGCAGTGTAATCATGAATCCTTACCCGCCAACAGCCTGGTGTCCACCGCCAGTAGAAGATCGCACCAACAAACCCATGTGTCGCCCGCTCCCCGTCGCACTAAAGCCTCCGCCTCCCACAAAGGCCCCTCCGCCGTCTATAGGCAAGTTCTCGTCTCTTCTTCTTTGTACCATTTCCCGCATCTCGCTTACTTCCGCTCAGTCCCAGGATCTGCTACCTGGGCCGCACAGAAAAGCGCCCCGCCCACCAACACTGCGACTGTTTTGACTGGGGCTTGGGCCGCAAAGCAAGCCCTTGCCAGCGTCGCCGCCAGCAACAACAAGACCAACAAGACGAAAGCGATTCCCGCAAACTCCTCAGCGCCGTGTAGGTCTCTTTTCTTTCTTTCTACCTCTCTTTGTGGCCTTTGTGCCCTATCCCCTTCGTGTGTGCGCGCTATCAGCGACGTTCCATAAGTCTGCTCCGTGGTTTTCCTCCGTCCACGGGAAACTGCGAATGATGCTGCGGGTGTATATTTATATTGGCGAAAGACGGGGAGGCATCGGACGGGTGTATTACTACCCAGTAGAACACACACGTTCTTTTCATCTCGTCCTCTGTGGTTCTCACCCTTGCGCATGGTGTGGATTCATAAGCTCGATCCATTACCTTATTGCAACCTCGGCTGGCGTCATTGAACGGACATTCCTGGATGTTCACTCTCTGCACCCTGGACCATTCTCTCACGACTTTCCTTCACGAGCGCTACCGCAGCATTTCTCACGCGCCCGTCGTAATATTTTCTTTTTCTTTGCCCAAAGCGAACTCAACTTTTTTTTGTGGATTCTTTCTTCTACATCTGCTGACCGCATTCTTATACACAGGGCACACCGCCACTGCCCCCAAGAGCAGTAACACTGTCCCCATCGCCGCAAAAGCCAAGACAGCTCCCGTCAAGACCCCCGCCCAACCCGTCGTCCCTCCTGGGCTTGGAATCGCCGAACCGTCCTCGCCCCCCGGTCTCTCGCGCGGCCCCAGCGGCGCCTCCAGCACATCCACCGCCAGCATCGAAGTCAACTCCCTCGCCGACGGCTTCGTCGGCGTCACCATCAGCCCGAGCCAAGAAGCGAATCTCTACGGCGCCGGACAAGATTTGGCCTCCCCGGATCCGAATGCCTACGTCGCTGAATGGGAGAAGATGCCCATCGTGGATCCGGAGACCTTGTGGCCTGCGTACACGCCCGTTGGAGGCAATGGCGATAGCGAGTGGGGCGAGTGGGACCCGAAGGATGGACAGAATCTTTGGGGAGAGGAGGCGGGGGATGATAAGGAGGTGAATAAGAAGCCGCCGGATACGGTGATGTGTCGGGTGCATGGGACGATTTGTAAGAAGGGGATATGTTCGGAGTATGCGAAGATGGTGAGGGAGAAGGAGCGCGAGGAGAAGGAGAAGGCGAGGAAGGAACAGCAACAGCGTCGCGGTGGTGGTAGCGGTGGAGGGAAAGGTGAGAAAGAATTTTTATGCTTCGCTGTATGCTTTGAGGATGCTGATTAGAGGAACGTGATTTAGATGGATGGAGCAATGCTGGACGAGGCGGTAATGGTAGTAACAAGGGCAACAACGGAAATAGGAACAACAACGCTTGGAAGAAGAACCCCAATCCTTGGGAGGACGATTCGGGTTCGGCCACTGGCAGCGAGGGACGTGCCACATCGCCCAAGAGAGACGCATGGGCGACGGTGCGCCGCTAGCTGCCTTGAGCTTTATTGCCGATCCTCGCGTCGTCCCCATTCGGCGTCATCCCAAAGACATGTACATTTTTTCTTGATCCCGACCATTGCGTTCCAAACCCAAACGAATCACATCACACACTGTATTGTCTTTCATCTGTACTCTCTTTCTTGTAGCGAGCATTTTGTGATTTTTCCTCTGTATATAACTATACGACGTATCGAAGCTAGCTAGCGAAGCACGCCCACGTAAGTATGGGTGGCCAGGGTGTATGTAGTACATGGCCTGAATAAACCACTTGCACCGATTATCTATAGATAGCGGATAGTACGAGAATAGGGTACTGGAGCAATGAAACAGCCCATCGACAAGGCGCGGTGCTGAAAACATCGATTCGAAGGTAACACGCACACCTACACTTCCCCAGCCCCGCTAAGCTCCCCATCCTTCAACAGCACACGCACCACTCCATCTCGCTCGTCCCACGGCACCTCATCCTCCAGATGAGTCACCACCACCACCGCCTGTTCCTTCCCGACGCCGCCGCCCGTGCGGAGGTACGCATGAGCGGCAGCGACCATACCGGCGTCCATCCCGCTCCAGACCTCGTCGAGGAGGACAACCGGAGGTTGCGCGACGAGCGCGCGCATGAGGAGGACCATGCGTTGGGCTGCGACGGGGAGGTCGGGGAATTTGAGGGACGCGAATTGATGGAGGGTGGGGGAGGTAGAGGAGGGTGTTGATGGAGATGGGATTTTCGAGGATGAGGACGAGGACGAGGAAGTGGGCGGTTGTGGGATGCTGGTAGGCGAAGAGGGAGACCGCCAAGCTGTCGGTCCTAATGCCTCAAGCACCTCCCAACACCTACGTATCCGCCACTCCCGCTCATCTTCGCTCAGCCCAATCCCAACCCCATCTTGACCCTTAGGTACGAACCCGCCCTCAAATCCTGTGCCGATGGCTTCCCAGACGGACATCCCCGGCGCGCGCCGCGGGAAGGCGTCGAAGAGCTCGGGGGTGACGACGCCGATGCGGGCCTGAAGATGCGGCGTTGCGAGGCGGGCGCGGGGGAGGCCGAAGAGGCGGAGGTAGCGCGAGTCAGATGGGCCGCCGAGTTGAGTGTAGGATTGGGGGTGGTCGCCGGTGAGGAGGGAGAGGAGGGTTGTTTTGCCGGAGCCTGGGCCGACGAAGAGGCGTAAGTAGGGGAATTGTGTAGAGGGATAAGAGAAGAAGCGCGTACCGTTTGTGCCTTGGAGGTGATATCTCTGCCCTTTGCGGATGGTCCAAGTAATACTTTTGAGGACCTCATCTGAGCTTCAGACGAGGCGGAGAGACAGAAGGTATAGAAGTACCTGCCGCGGCCCATATGTGACGCAGACGTTCTTCATCTCCACGACAGGCTCGCCGGCGTTCGGGTCTAGCTTGATGTGCGGGACTTGCTCTCCGCGCAGCGCAGTGGCGTTTTGAATTTTGGTTTTGTACGCCAGAAGCTGTGCTTTCGGACCAGATTTAATCTGGCCTTCATTGACGATGGCTAGATGGGTGACCCATTCCGGGACAGCGTCCTGCATTCGAAGCCCGATTACGATGTGTGGATTGCAGGCCGCGTGCAGCTCGTGCAGAATGGCGAGGACAGTAGCGCGGTTCTCAACATCCAAGCCAGCTATAACGGATTCAGATCATTTTTTGTAGTGACCTGGCCGAAACACTTACTGAGCGGCTCATCAAGAAGTAGAAGTCGCGGTTTCGCTAGCAGAGCTTTCAGGATTCTCGCCCGCCGCGTCTGGCCGTTGCTGAGTGCGATGCGGGGCAAGTCAAGCAGACTCTGTAGACCCATTCTTTCTGCAAGATAGTCGAAGAGCTTGTGATCCGTCGAGACGGGTTCCAGGGCAATCCGAGTCTGGGACTTGAGGTCGTTGATGGTCTCAGGAAACATGCTCTCTCGCAGAGTTATCCGGTCCTCTTCTCTCACCGCACCATAGCGCGCAGTGTAATCGTAGAAAGCGCCTCCTGCGACACGTTTATTGGCGAAAGACACGATCGAAACGCAGTCGTGCGGGTCCCTAGATTCATTGGCGAGGAAGGGGAACAGACCGCCAGGCGGGGGAGGAGGAGGATGAATCCGAAGGTGTCCCATGAGCATCTGTGCGCCGTCAGACGAGGCGATTCCGACTCCTAGTTCATTTATCGATGTAGACCCACATCGAAGACGGAAGATTTTTCGCCAGAGCCAGTTCCGACTACAGCCCAGCTGTCTGTCGCTTTTATAGACCATTCTACGTCGTGAAAGACGGGAGTAGCCCTGTTTGCGTCTCCAAAGCGGTAGATATCGGCTTTGGGAACGTTAAGCACTGTAGACACCGAGTTTAGTCTTCGGACTTGCGCTTTCTGGCTCGGGATTGTCTCAGAGAGGCGGTAGATGCGACATGGTGGGCCAGCAAGACGCATTAGCGACTAGAAAAGACCCAGGAGCCTGGAACAGAGGCAATGTCAACTCTCGGACACCACAGGCTGCACGAAGATGAGGGCAGAAGACAAAGGTTTGTGGTCGGCGGCTTTTCGGCTTTTCGTCCGATAAATTCAAATTTTCTCCTTGCCTTCCACCTTCATTTCCTTGCCATGCCATTGCCAGTAACTGCTAAACTGAATCGTCTATCACGTCTGTGGACGATATGATATGCTATGATCTCCGGCTTCAGCTGTGCTTTACTGTAAATCGAACCTGAACGCGACTTGCCATTTTTGCACGAAGAAGAGTGGTGTGAGTAAGCGGCGCACACTAGTCCTCTTCCTTGCAAAACCAAGACGAAGTCTCTATAATGGCTACTCATTCTCTCCTCAACGCATTCAAAGCTAATAAGCCGGCGTTCGGAGTCTGGCTGACCAGCCCAGGCTTCTTCCATGCTCGCACTGTCGCACAGGCCAGCCCCAATGTGTCTTGGGTCATGGTAGATTGCGAGCACGGCCTGACGTCTCTGGGCCCTCAACTTTCCGAAACTGTGGCAGCGATTCATGGGGCACGGGCTGCGGATAGCCCAAGTGCGCTTGTGAGGATTCCAGCGACGGGTGTGAGCGCCAGTACTAGCTGGCAGATCAAGCACGCTCTGGACGCTGGTGCGCGGGGTATCCTCGTCCCAATGGTAGTCCATCCTTTGTGCATTTGTATGATACGTTTCTGATGCGTCGCAGGTCTCCACAGTGGCAAAAGCGCAAGAGGTAGCGGCCGACAGTCGGTTCCCTCCCACGGGCCGACGCGGATTTGGCAGCTCGTACACGCACGGTAACTGGGGTATCTCGATGTCGGAGTACCTCACCAAGGCCAACGATGCTGTTATCGTCATGGTGCAGATTGAGACCAAAGAAGCTTTGGACCAATGCGAAGCCATTGCGAGCGTCGACGGAATCGGTAAATTAAATTTCGCCCTCCATTCCTCACAACTAATTGGGATGTTGCCCAGATGGGATTTTCATCGGACCTTATGACCTTTCCATTTCTCTGGGACTTCCACCGCCGTCCCCGGACCCCCATCCCGAGGCTGAAGAGTCCATTCAATTCATTCGTCAGACCGTCCAAAAGGCAGGAAAGAAATGGTCCGTAAAGTCGGATCTTCATAACACAGTGGCTCATTGGTTCTGCGCAGCGCCATATACTGCATCAATGGGACGCAGGCTGCCAAGCGAGCGGCCGAAGGGTTCGACATGGTACGCTTCATATCCGTTGCTTTGGTTACTCTGACCGTTGAGCAGATAACTGTGACGAGCGATGTTGGAGCTATGTCGTCTGCAATATTCGAGCATCTGGCCGTGGCGGCGACTGGGAAGTAGTCTCAGCGTCAGCTGCATTCACACCGAGCTGCTCTGTATTATCCCAGTCAACTATTCCCTGCCTTGCCGCTCCCCAAAAAAATAAAAAAGCCCGTTGATCGAATGATTCATTTCTCAAGTCTGATGGTGGATTTTCCAATTGTTCATTTGTTACCCCTGATTGTCAACCAATGAATGTGATTCTCAAAATTCACATAAAGGCATCCTGGAGACAGTGACAGTGACATCCCTAAATTTCCCCACTTTTGCCTCAAACCACAAGCACGTCTGAATGTCTGGAAACTTCCACGCCTACGCATCCGATGATGAGTTTGACGTCGAGTTTGACGAACAACTCGAACGGGACGCGTGGCCGCGGTACTACTATCCCACTACTCGAAGTGTGCGACAGCCTTGCCCACCGGCCCAGAGTGGTCGAAATCATCTTGCCAGCCTTCGGGAAACGCTCAGGACTACAGCGAATATCTCGATCGACAACTACGAGCGTGGCTTGATTGCTTTGGATTGCCTCGATCTAGTTCTCCGTACTGCTGAAGAAGCCTCTTCGACGTCTCGCAACTCCGAGCCGGCGCCTCAAATCCAGGAAAACCCAACGTGCGTCCCTCTCTACTCATATTCTTCGGATCCTAAATCTAGTTTTCCTGTCACAGAACCGGAAGCAATATCGTCCAATCTCTCCCTGTTCAGCCCGTCGTCCAGGCGGCCAGTCATGGGTGAGTTATCGTTAACTATTGGTTACACATATCTCTCATTGGCGAATTCGGCTAGCCCTGCGGATAGTTGCGATGCCGAAGTTTTGAAGAAGCACCACGATAAAATGGCGAAGCGAGTCGCAGAGCTCAAGATCGAGCTCATGATCCTCAACGCAAAACTCGACGCATTCCGAGCACCGGTGACGACCGAGATGCTAGCCGTTGCGAGCAGGAACGAAGCTATTCAGAAACGCGTTCTTGAAGATATACAGCACCAGCGTCAGGTTTTACAACGCATGCACAGCGATAACCATAAGATGGAAAAGGAGAGGGAACAGTTGAAGAGCCAGAAGGAAGCTGTGGAGAGAATGCACAATATCTGTGCGTACATCGTCACCCCAGAAGCATATCGCTCCGCGCCTATTCGTCGCATTCCGGACGACGTCTTGTCCGAAATATTCGCGGCGGTGACTGTCGAGAAGCTGGAGGAGCCGTGTCGCATCGGCACCGGGGCTGGAGTGCTTCTCACGCAAGTCTGTTCACGCTGGAGACGTGTAGCTTGTGACCATCCTCGTCTTTGGACCTCTTTCATTCTACCTCTCGCCGGGAAACAAAGCTCGATCGATCTGCTCGAATCCATACTCGCGCGATGCAAGGCAGCACCGCTCTCAGTCATCGTCCATAACAATCTTTCGCGCTCTGCCAAACTGCGGGACATTGCGCTTGCGCAGTCTAAGATCGCGACACTCGCGCGCAATGCAGAGAACATCGTGCATCTCCGATTCCGTGGCCCCGGAGAACATATGACTCCCGAAAACTTTCCGGGTTTCTACGGTTTCCGCCATTCCCTTCCGCGCCTCGAGCTTCTCGGCTTCACCCATCCCTGGCTTGCGTTTGAGGACGTGTTCGCAGACGCTCCCCGTCTTCGCGCTCTCGAGCTTTCATCTAGTGCCGATTTGTTGGAATTGAAGACAACGCTTCCTACCTCGACCCAGATCGACGCCATCCGGTTCTTGGAGTCGACGAGCGGCTACCATCTGGGCCAGGTGCAACACCTTACCTCGCTGATGAGCATACAAACGCAGCCAGCTCAGCCTGTACGCTCCCCACTCCAGCCGCCCCCGCTCCTACGTTTGTCTAGCTGGCATATCGAGTTCTCGAAGGCATACGTCCTCAGGGTGGAACGCAGTTTAATGCAAAGGTTGGGTCCGTATTACTCTGAATTGGATTCGGATTCGGATGATCCCCTCACCTATTCCCCCACCCCTATCATCAATTTCTTCTCCCGGTTTCGTACCCCTGCGCTACGTGCGCTACATATAGTCCGGCTAGCCTCTGTGCAGGGCCTCATCGATTTGATCAATCAGTCTTCCTGCGAACTCACTTCTCTAGTTCTTCAAGACTCGGTGCTCAAGGGCGAAGACCTCGTAGAGCTCTTCAACGTAACGCCAGCTCTTCAAAACCTCGAAATCATTTCGGGAAACCGCACTATCCTCGACGACAGCGTCCTCCGCACGTTGACCATTCAGCCCGAATCGATTACGCCAAGTCTCCCTCGTTTGACGGGGCTGCGCATCGACGGGGCGTACAAATTCAAAACGGAGTACCTCATTGATATGCTGCAGAGCCGTGCGATCGCACTGACTCCTGAAGTATCGGCCTTGAGCTGGGTTGATTTGACGTTGCGTGATAGGGATGCTGGGGAGGATGTGGTGAAGTTCCTCCGTGAGCTTAGTAGCTGGAAGTTTGACTTGACGAGCAGGCGGCAATAGTTATCTGGTTGAGTCCATTACTACGATTTACACTTTGGTTCATCTAATTATTACGATACGCCTACTAGGATAACATAAATTCTTGTTTCCACTTTATATAACGTGTCATCATCGCGCAGTATGAATCTCGCGAGTCTTGCACTTCAACCGCATTCCAGAGTTTGGATTTGAAAATTCAGGGTATATTGTCCGGTTTCTGAGCCGTTTCTCCGCCTTCGGTTTTCTCTCTGAGAGAAGCAAAAAAGGGCGAATCCGGGTTGCGGTCACCAGGGAGAGAAGCGGCTGAGCTGTCGATGTTCATATCCGGATGCGAAATCATTGCATGTCTGGCAAAATGTTGAGCGGTATTCCGAAAGGTATACCCACGGCTGTATAAACTTCAACCACAACCAAACTCAATATTGCATTCGTCAGCAGGAACTCATGACACAGCGCGCTTTGATAAAATTCACAGGACATGTACTTGTTGAGAGATGAGCATTCACCTTTACTCTTCGACCGCTCGGGCTGCGACCCAAAACAGATGACTGTCTGCTACCCGGAAGACCGCCTGGGACGATGATGAATGAGATTCGACTCGGATAATATTGCACACGTTGTGGGTTGTCTGAATTCAGGTCAATTGAGTGGGGAGAGCTTAAGGACGCTTTTTACAGCTCCGAGACGACCGGAAATTGCTCCCTCAGCTAGTGGTTCGAATCTTGCCTTCAAGACGACGACCCGTCAGCGGAAGAGAGTGCAGCCTATTTGCCGAAATTCTATAATATAAATTGGAGGAAGTAGCTGCTTGCCTTGGCCAGCTTACCTTCCATCAAATACTCGCAATGGTTGTCAAATTCTACGCTTCATCAGTCCCTATCATGGGCAGCGGCAAGGCCACCGTGGCGCTTACTCTGATAGAAAAACAAATCCCTTTCGAATTTATTTCTGTCGATCTGGATGCAAAGGAGCACAAGACACCCGAATTCATGGCGATGAATCCCTTTGGTCTAGTTCCAGTCATTGTGAGCCTCCTCCGCTGATATTGCTTACTCACTACTCACTAATGATGGAATATAGAACGATGACGGATTCGTTGTGTATGAAAGTCGGGCAATCTGCAAATATTTGGAGGAGAAATATCCGGGTCAGGGAACCTCACTTCTTCCCAAAGAGCTCGAGGAACGCACCAAGGTTGAGCAAGCCATTTCTGTGGAAACCACAGCTTTCTTTCCGGCTGTCGCCAAAGCAGGCACAGAGGCATTGCTGAAACCGTGCGCTTTGTGCGATACATATCCACTGATCAGGCCAATTTATTGATTTGTAGAAGCCGTGGTCTGCCTGTCGACCACTCCGCCCTGGATGAAAGTCTTCAGCAGATATCAGACTGTTTAGATGCTTACGAGGTTCAACTCGCGAAACATAAGTACCTGGCTGGAGATGTTGGTGATTTCTCAGTTCAATCACGATCCCGCAACCGAACATGTCATATATTACAGGACTTCACTCTGGCCGATTTGTTCCACTATGCAGGTGCTCAATTCCTGGAGATAGCCGGAATTGACATCGTCAAGGACAAAGGCCCTAACGTCAAGCGGTGAGAATATCCTCTTAATTCTGAACTAATAAAGAGAAAACTGATCTGTGGAAACATTTTTGAAGCTGGTGGAGTGAGCTCTTGTCCCGGCCCACATGGGTGAAACTGTTGAAAGAGGGGATCAAGGAAACCATCTGAAGAATTTGTAGTTTCGTTTAGTAAACTCGAACCTGAGAGTTCGGTATATGAACAAATCACTTTACTAGACTATTCAAGTCTCCGTTGAACAATTTGCTTCGTATCAACCGTGACTTCGTATCCACTGCTTAGCTAGTAGTCAACGGTCCAATTGACAAGGGAGCAGTCAATAAACCATAGAGTCCTACTGCTCTAAGGTTGAATTATCGCTCTTTGATACATAGACCACAAAATGTGCCGCACTTTCCAGCGATGTGCCTCAAAATCCTTCATCTGCCTTGTCTGGCCTTATCTGCCTCTCATCAATCCTCGATCTATATCATCTGGGCCCGCCGTTTTGTCAATCCTCCGGTAACGCGGTAACGGTCGGGAAAGTCAGAAAACACAGCCTTTGATCATGATCACCCCGATCATGATTGATGCGTCTTTGTCTTTCAGCTTTCTCTTTCATCGACGATCCAACACTAGCCACTGGTTTCAAGATGGTCTCAGATCTAGAGGAATCGACATACATGACAGCAAACGAACTCGATTCAGATTCGTTTGAATCATATCTGGATTCAGATATAAAGTTGCCAGCTGCCACTGGCAGCAAACGCGAGTTCGAAAACAGCTCGTCGTTGACCTCGATCGACTGGGAGCTGTAAGTTTGCCGCACCTCTGCTCAATCCGATATGTTACGAGCCACTCTAAACGCTTATTCTCAAAACTCTCGCCAGTGCCGACGACCTTTTACGTGATACTCGACAAGGGGTGACGCGGTTAGCGACTCCCGCCCAAGCTCCCGCCCCAGAATCCATGCCTGTGCCGAAATGGGCTTGGACGTGAGTGTCGGTTGCTGCGAAGATGAAATAGGTGCGCTAAAGGATCAAACAGATCGAGTTGGACGGGGGACAGTCCTCCCTGTGTCTTTCCGAACGAAGGGCCAGAATCAATCATCATCCCGGAAGGGCTCGATCAGAGGTATGATCTACTTTCGACTATGATGTGCTCGTACACTTCTGATTAACGCGATCTTCAGCATCGAAGACGAGCAACTTTACAAAGACGACGAGAACTGGGAAGAACTCCGCGATGAACTGATAAGTGATGGGGGTCTGCAGCTCGAAGCAAAACTACGGACTCGGAGGTCCGACATCTTGCGTCTGCGTCATAGACGACGACAGGACGTCCTGGCCTTTAACGCTGCTCAAGTGATCCCGGATCTTGAGCCGCTACAGAAAAGCGCACAAAAAGCACCGTTCAGAGGCTCAGCTCCTAGAAAGATTGCTCTGGAAAATACGCAGGGTATTATAACCTCACCAGCCTATATATCTACACCTATCCGTCGCGTTCCGGACGATATTCTGGGGGAAATCTTCGCCGCACTCTCCTTCAAAGCACCAAATCGCGTAGGGACACCAGATGGACTACTCGTGACGCAGGTTTGCTCCCACTGGAGAAACGTTGCTCTCAACAATCCTCGCGTTTGGTCGTCGTTTGTTTTCCGCCTTAACGGAAAGGAAGACTCGCATCGACATTTAGAACTCACTCTTGAGCGATGCAAAGCAGCACCCCTGTTCGTTGCCGTTGTGAACGATCTGACGGAAACAGACGATATAGCAAATGCGAGGCGGAAAATTGCACTGCTCGCCCAGCACGCGGAGAGCATTGTCCATTTGCGGTTCCAGGGCACAGGTCAATACATGCTGCCTGCACAGTTCCCAGAGTTCGCTGCCTTCCGGGGCCGCTTTCTGCGTCTACAGCTTCTGGAGTTCACTTATTTTTGGCGTGTGTTCGGCGACATATTCTCGGGCGCACCTCGTCTTCGTTTTCTCGAAGTTTCGAGCAGTTCAGATGTGATGGAGATGAAAACTGTGATTCCGCAACTCGAGGGTATCAGGTGTGCAACCTCCACGAGCGGCTACCATCTTCGCCTGGCGCAGAGCCTGGATTCGTTGGTGAGTATTCAAACTCAACCAGCGCAGCCTGTACGTGTTGCGATCGAACCCCCTGCGCTTCAGCGGTTGAAGAACTGGCGCATTGAGTTCCCCCAGCCACGGCCCACCGACGATCTCGATGTTATCATTGCCCAGTCCCTTCACCTCCCAGACACAGTTTCCAATTTCTTCTCGAGATTTCGGACGCCCGCGTTGCGCACGCTTCATATTGTCCGACTGACGTCAGTAGAAGGCCTGATCAATTTATGCATGCACTCTGGGTGCGAAGTCACCGCATTGGTTCTCCAAGAGTCATCTATAACAGCACAGGAGTTTATCAAGCTCCTCGCTGCGATGCCAGGGCTTGAGAAGCTGGCTATCATAGCTGGAAATGAAGACCTTCTCGGCGACGATGTCGTTCGAGCATTGAGGCTTTGCTCTGAAACGACGCTAATTCCTTGTTTGACGGACTTGTGGATCGATGGAAGATACAAGCTCAGCACAAACTCTCTGCTCAACCTACTGGCGGATCGAGCTGTTCGTCAGTCTCATAATGTCGCGCTTCGCAAGGTTGATGTGCGGTTGCGTGATAGGGTCGTCGGCGAGGACGAGGTAGAGTTTTTGCGTGGGCTGAAGGAGGACTGGGACGTGAGCTTTACCGGGGAGAAGAAATAAATGTAGTTCAATGTCGAACTTGCAGACCCTCAGGTCACTGTACTGTATAGCCCATTGCACGATGTAGTACAAATGATCTAGAAATACTTATGCTTCAAGTTTCACTTTTCGTTTACATAGTACTGTAACTTGAAATCTTTGATTGGTTTTTTATTCTGCAAGAGAAAAACGGGAGTAGAGTATACTTACTCTAATTTTTGAGAAGCTCTGCTGTGACCCTGCATCGGAATTCACGTTCGCGTTGACCTCCAATTTGAACATGGGCTGCGCCTGCCGCGGCGTGAAGCTTGAAGACCGATTCGATTGGCTATCACACGCCATCAGTCACGCAGTGACAATGGATGTGACCGTGCGTTGTTCACACGCCTTCACACGTCGTCCTCGTCGTCGACCTCGAATTTGCCTCGAAGACTTGCTGCACACCATGGACAACGAGTGGATCCCTCCCCGTCGCCGCCGCCACTTCCCCATCATCAACCCCAATCGTTATCATAGGCGGTGCCAACGCACGCCCACTCAAGCTTTCCAGGATGCCTTTGATCCCGAGATATCGCTGTTAGAGCCTGGATCGCCTTTCCAGTCGTCTGATAACGAGTTTACGTGCGTCGTAGCAGACTATACAAGTGTAATTGCTCACATTAACCCCCAGGATTGACCACAGCGAGGGCCATGTTCGTTTCCAAGAGATCCGCGCCAAATCGGTTGCTCGCTTTTCTGCAATTTCATCTCAACTGAAAACTCTGCATACTATTCACATTGTTGTGACGTCTCGTATCCTCCCATTGACATCGAAATCGATTCGGCGTTGTACCCGGAGGACCCGAGAGAGTTCGGTGCAGTCGGCTTATCCCACTTCCCCGCCCGTTCATCGCCTACCTGACGAGATTCTCGCCGAGATTTTCACATTAACAAAATCCGGCGGTCCCGATAGAGTAGGCAACTCGTTCATCTGGCTCCTGTCGACTGTTTGTGCCCGATGGAGGGACGTAGCATGCGGCTGTTCCCGTCTGTGGTCTACCTTTGCTTTCGCTCTTTCAGGTAAACAAGGCAGCGTCAATCTCCTCAAAAGCACTCTTGACCGATGCAGATCTGCGGATATCTCGGTCGACGTCGCCAATGATCTTCGCGGTATAGTGTCAAAAGTTCAGGAACAGAGAGCCGTGCGCAAGATTGAAATGCTGGCTGCGTCTGCCCAGAGCATAGTGAAACTCCGGTTCGAGGGTCCCGAAGGTTCTTTTGACCTCTCTTCGTCGTTTAGCGGCTTTCGTGGCCGCCTTCCCCGCCTCGAAGTGTTCGGATTCACCCACTCCTGGCGTGCATTTGGACAATCATTCTCTGACGCACCGAAGCTTCACACGCTGATCATGCCAAGCAGCTTCGAAGGCCTCGAAATGCGTGCCACCCTCCCCATCGCCCAGATCCAACAGATCGGTTTCGGCTTCTCCACGAGTGGCTACCACCTCGTCCCCTTCGACAACCTCACTTCGATGGTGAGCATCCAGACATATGCCTCGCACCCAGTGGCTCTAGCCATCGCGCCGCCATCGGCACTGCGGAACTTGTCAACATGGCAGGTCGAATTCCCACTGCCCGAGACCCTACCACAAACTCCGCTGCGACACAGCGACGTCCACTTCTTCGCCCGATTCATCACACCTGCGCTCCGGGTCCTTCATGTCCGGCGCCTCACCTCCATCCACGGCATCCTCGACCTGTGCCGTGTCTCCGAATGCGAGCTGCACTCGCTCGTCCTCGAAGATCTGCTGGTCAGCACGGACGACTTGGTTCGCCTGCTCACCAAACTCCCGTCGCTGCAGAGTCTGGGGATTTTCGCTGGCGGGTTGGATTTACTCAACGACCAGCTGTTTGATGCCCTTGCACTCAGAGACGATCCGGGCAAGGCGAATATCATGCCGTTGTTGACCGAGTTTCTCGTCGATGGGTCGTACTATTGTGAGACGGGCTCGCTGGTTACGATGCTTGAGAGCCGTACCGCTGGTTTGTCCTCGTCGGCTTCGAGCACAATGTATCTGAAGACGGCGGATATTGGCATGGTGGGCGAGCGTATGGTCCGGCGGCTCAAATTTGCCTTTTCGGTCAACGCGGCACTCGATTCGCAAATGTGATTTTTCGTTGAATATTTGATTAGTATGGATGGGTTGTAGATGGCGATATCTGTAGCTTGTATCAGGATGAAATGTATGTATGTATTCGTGCGCACCCTTTATGTATTTAAATTTATCTCGTCGATTCGGATTCGAGGATATCATATGACGTTCCGGACGTTGCAATATTAAAATCACACACACATATATGTTTGGGACTAACACATATCGTCTTAGAGGCGTACAGAACAGTTTGGTATGTACTGCATCTATCTATATGTCTATAATATTCGCCTATGGACATAATGGGCAGTTTTGATGCGGACGGCGCTTGTCGCCGGGCCCATCGCGCTTTGACACAACAACTTGAATTAATGGGACCCAGAACTTGACTTACATCATAACGTTCTCGAGAATGTGGAGGCTGGCTGTCGTAAGACCATTCTTTTCCTTCCACCTCCTGCAGCAATGACCAGAGTCTCACAACCGCATGCGACCCTATGCGACCCCACAGCAAGTCAGTTGATGCGAAGTCAAAGCGGGCGCGATGAGACCGACGAGCGCCGCGGAGCGCGATCTGCATCAAGTTTGGCCTAATTATGGTGGCGGCCGCCCTGGGCCATAACCCGATAGTGTACATGGACATAGATGCAGTACACACAAAAGATATGTGTGTGTTGGTCCCCGATATATATGTGTGGTTTTAATATTGCAACGTCCGGAACGTCATATGGAACAATACAGATACAACAGACAGCAGTGAAATATCAGCCGCTTCAGAAGATGTGGATGTTTATTTCCAAGGAATGGCCGAGCGCGACAGGGTGCTAACCAGCCTCAGCTTGGACATTCACGGCGAAGAACCGTCTGGGATAAACAACCCATCGTACTTGTCTAGACAAGACCATGAATGGCGGTCTATCAATCGATCAGCCTTGCTTCAAAGTACTAGGGACAACGGGGGAACGCGCACCAAAGCTGTCGGTCACATTACACTCGCATCGTCCCCTCGAATGCGAGGGACCGGAGGGACAATGTGTGATCGGTACATGTCGGTACCCTATTTCCGCTATAGGTCAACAGGATGAAGGTTTCACGGGACAACGTACCAATTTCGTTGAAGAAGTGCTGCATGGAGATTCAACAGGAGGAAAGACTCAGACTGACAACATGAAGTGATAACGTACAATCTGGTCCTTGCGTAAAAACAGAGCCGCGCCGAAGGTATGCAAAATGGCATCTCCCCAACGCTATACATAAATCACAACAATCATAATTGAAAACTGGGTCGGATGGCGGCCAGCCGTAAAACATACCGAATAATAAAATCCCTGAAGATCCATCAGCCAGCGCGACAGCATACTTCGACATAGACGAACGTACGCCTTTGGAATCCATGAAATCGAAGAATTTCAGGTACGCATCGCTGCGCCACAGATCAAACGAAGCAATCTCAAAATTGCTCCAGACTTGGGGCTGCATTCAGTGGATCTGCAAGTCAGACAGAGAAAGACAAAATTTAAACGTACAATGACAGCCGTTGTATGTATCTCTTTGCCGGTCCACGAGCATGCTGAAGGCGTTGTCGGGTGATATCAGGTGCGGGTATGTTTCCTTGAACTCTAGTTTGAGTGAGGAAGGTGAGCGGTAAATAGCTCAGTGGAGGAGGTTCGAGAGATTTACCTAGGACTGCGGGCCAAAGTCCTTTGATAGTTTTCTCGTTTTCCGGCAGTGCGACAGTGAAAGCTGAAGCAGAGTATATTCGGTGAGTTCCGTTACGGTCGGACCATCCATTGACGCACCGTATTTCTTGTCCTCGCCTTCCATGAAGAGAAAGGGATCGAATTCAATATCGCAGTAGAACTGTACGTCCGGCCTGTTCAGGGTGAATATGCGGCTCCTTGATTTGGAGGGATAGAAGGACTGCACATACTCGACTCTGAATATTCATGAATATAATAAGGACGCGGAACTTGAAGAGCACAGAACTCGCACCTCCAATAGTACTTATACTGCTGCAAGAGTGGATGTCTGAAAAAGAACTACACTTGAAGTGAGAGGGACAGTATAGAGACCCGAGAAAAAGAAACGTACTCCGGACTGAAAACGACACATGTTTCGGTATCTGCAATCGGAGTCAGTACATAGGTACACACAAAACCAACGTTTTTGTTCACGAAACACTGTCTGTAGTTTTCGCTAAGCGCTGCGTCAAGACAGGGAATGAGAATCGTATTTACGTCCATAAAATAGAGGACCCATGGCCTGCCGTGCCGCGGAAGCTTTGGATTCGTCTATCCACGATGGCTGAAACCAGTGTTCGTGTGGTATAAGCCCAAACTGAACTTGAGCCGAAGTTGCAGTTGAGACCTGTCTAGGAAGATTGAATGAGGGAAACTGTCGTGCAGGATGCGAATGAATATCCTTACTCCTTGAACTCATCGGTAAAGAGGACCTCGTTTAGAAAGACGTAGGGATAACCGTAGTTGCGGTTGAATCTCCTTTCAAAACGCGCCATACTGGCTAGGACCTCTCGCAGTTCTCGATTTCGTGCTGATGCGAAAAATAAGTAAGACGTAAGTTCGAGACTGTGAGATCCGCTGAATAAGAACCTAGGATTACAATGACTGCGGAAGCTCTTTGTGTTGAGTTCGCAGTCCCGTAGTATTTTTCAGGTATGGGTGTCTTGTAGGGCGGTTCCTGCCACGAGCTAGACCGCGAAAGGCCCTCACGTTCGCTTGTGTGTACAGATCCATTCAAATAATAGACGGCGAACTAGCAAAAAATCTTGAAAATGCGAGTAGAAAGGGCTAAAATGCGGGAAAAACGCACCGCAATAATGATAGCAATAAGTATGTACAGCCGACGTCGTCGAGGCATCTACCTCAAGCCTCGAAAAGGCTGAAGATTTTCGACGTCGAAGTGACAAGAGAGAGGACTTTGCCGATGATTGACCAGTGATGATCAATCACTGATTGATTCCCACGGTTAAAGTTCGATTTTTGTTTTCTTCTGGGCGTTTGATAACGTTTCTCAGTTCCGCAGATGCATTCAGAGTTGTACGCATAAATTTACCCAGACGTTGCCGGAGAAGTTTTCGAAGGAGGAAATGCCATTACGCACGGTAAGCACCCGGGCCAGGGACTCCAGCCTCTCTCTTTGAGTCTTGTTAGATTCTTGTATTGGGGACGTGAAGTCTGAAAATAGTCGTTCGGGTCCCTTCTTGTAGGATTAATCAAGTTGTTCTCTTTGTAACAGTCATCCATGAGATGCGCGTACGTATTACTTCAATACTCTAGCTAAAAACGACGATCTGCGTAACTGTGGTGGAAAATCGTGTTCAACAGTCATGCAAGGATATATCGCTTGCATATTCGTTAAAATTGCGCCCGCATAGAAGCAGAGCCAGGGGCCAGTCAGAAGCTCTGGAGCATAGTTTATCAAGCTGAGTGGAGAGAGTGTTTGTGCTCCCTTGAGTGAACGATTCAACCTTGGCAGTGTCACTGCAAATCGTTCAATAGCATCTGTCTCTGTCTCCGTTCCCTCACAAAGCGTTCGTCGGATAATGTCTTGTGACAACCTAATATTAACGATCTTTACATGAATACGGCGAGTGCAGATCCAAAATGATACACGCCTTCGCAAATCCGAGTTCGGAATTGTCTCGATAAGATATTTTATGGATTCATATGAAGCCTCAATGATTGAGGTGAGGGCACTTTGGGCAATATTTCGAATTTCAGGCTTTGGATGCCTGCGTTTTGACCTATGAGTTGTGATAGTGAAGGCTACAACTTCCGTAACCGTACCGCAGATATCTGGCTGTCTGCATGTGCGAATGAATGACGCCTTGAAGAATTTTCCGCGTGTGAAGTCGTATGTCCGTTTCTTCAGAACGCAACAAATCCATAACAAGCTGCCAATTCGGAGCAAGGGATTTCGCGACAATGTCACCGTCCTTTTGGGAAGTAATTTTGATGTCCAGCTCTCGCAAAATAAAACACTTGTAGGTGATTGAATAACTTGCGTCGCTACAGAAGAGTCATTCGAAGATTTTCAATACGGTGAGTTTTGACTTTTCATACGCAAGATACGCCCAGCAACAATCTAAGCCTTCGGTAGTTTGGATACACCTGATCAAAGCACGTCGTGCAGACTCCCGAATCCAGGGGTTGGAGTCGCTGGTTGACCAGGGGTAAGACACAAGTATTGCCAGTGCAAATTAACGCAATGTGACGCACCTAGAACAGAAAACAGCTCGAGCAAAAAGCCTCGGAACCCACACCTTTGAGCCGTGCAAGTGATTGCTACGTCGGAGGATATTCCACGCATAATAGCGTATTTGAGTGTCTGGAGAAGCCAGCAGCTCGGAGACAAGCGGTGAGCTCATCTCCAGAGATTCCATTATCATATCGGCATCCCCAACCGCGTACACTCGAGCAGCTAATTCTTTTAGAATCAAGGACTTGGTGGCAGGCGAAATGTACTTGTAACTTTGCATTTGTTAATGGTATTCTGTTGAAAGAAGGCTCGGTATCTACCTGAGATAACTGAGACAAATCTCCATGAGGTCTGTGGAAAGCGAAATATCCTTGTGTCGTTTGATGAAATTCTGGACTTGTCGGTGGTACAGTACTCGAAGCAGAGGTTTCGCAGCTGCATGAATTGAGATAGTTGGTCCGACGGAATTGCTGTCGGACCACCAGCTATGAACGCTATGAGGTGTAGGAGGTCGGTTTGACGATACCATGGCCTAAGATACGCAGCGCGATTCGTTGTGTGTGAACGCTCCAGCTTGGAAGCCAATGAATACCGCTATGATCGCGCCAGTTTTTCGCACCATGTCGAACTGGATTGGTTCGCTATGGAAATAGGGTCGACCAAAGCGGAAAATCTTGTGGCTTTCAGTTGACCGCCGGGGAAGGTTGAATCAGAATCAGAAGAATAAAACAGAAATTCGACCCGTGCTTTGAGCCTGCTGCATATCGCGTTCCAGGAAACGACGACAAGATTAGACTTTGCTCGCCACCACGTAAGATTTCAAGTCCAACATGCCATTTCATATGTCTCGATAAGTCAGTCGAGGTGCGACTCGAAAGCATTTTCGGGTGCACTTTTCCGAGCAAAGGAAAACCTAATAAATATGATGTCCTGTAGCCACAGAGAAAGGGAGGTGGGGAGGACGCGGTCATTAGTGTCTTGATTTCTGAAAGTTGTCTGGCGTCTGGCCGCGTCTCTGCGATCAAGGTTGGTTAGTGTTATAGTTTCTGCCTACGAGGAATCATGGGGTTGATTTCCTTTGAATTCATTCTATTTCTTCGTCTCCTTCGAATGTTCCTTCAACCACCGATTTACTACATTTGGGAGGGGACACGCCGTGCTCTTTGCATCAGGCGATCCTCCAGCCTCATCGTACATCTTTTGACAGCAGATGTAGAGCGCTCGTAGTCGCTCGTCGCATTGTTCTG
The DNA here is from genome assembly GCA_037176885.1 of Favolaschia claudopus. NCBI lineage: Eukaryota > Fungi > Basidiomycota > Agaricomycetes > Agaricales > Mycenaceae > Favolaschia > Favolaschia claudopus. Next base: position 2,482,605 of record JAWWNJ010000004.1, on the reverse strand, counting down.
GCTTGTAAGTGTTTTTGTTCAAACATGCCTGGAGATCGCAAGCTGACCAGTATTCGCGGTCAATTCTTGTAAATATCACAGGGGAAATCTCGAATTTACCTTCGGCTTGACATTTCTGGAGTTCTCGTCAGAAATTTGTCGTTTTCTAGACGCATTTGCCCACTTACTTCGGACATATGGTGGGGGTTTGAGAAGAGCGACGAACCAATGACGTACTAAGTAGTAAGTACACTGTTTGGCCTGATGGAAATCACGGCGAATGCCGGGCTTACTGTATATGTAAGCCAAGTTCCCACAATATTCTTTCTTTACCACGACAGCCTCAAAGCCGCGATGCTCGTTCCGCACAGGACTCTCCGTCCACCTCACGAGCGGGAAGGTCTGAGCATTCACGTCCCCCCGATTGGTTCTCGATGGACCCAGCTGTAACCGCTGAGCGACACACCAGCCATGCGTCCTCTTTCTTTGACCCCAAGATCTTCTGCGGAAGCGAGGGTATCTGGATGAGAGGCCTTGAAAAATGTCGCGGGACCGGGTGGGTTGTTCTATATCTTCATCTCACTTCGCCTCTCTATCGCGCCATTCAAGCTGGTCTCGTTCGAGACCACCGGGGACCCTCGTGGCAAAGCTGCAGGCGGCACGACTTCCCGTTTTGAAGACTCTGAAGCTCAGATCCCCCGGGTGAAAAGACCTCATGACGATGCACCCCCCACATCTCAACGTAACTCACAATGAGAGAGATGATGGAACGAAAGGAGGTGCAATCGCAGAATGAATGGCATCACCTCGCGCAGGACTGTGTGGATGAGTACCGGCGTAGGAGGAGATGGCGGAGATCATGAGATGAGGATAGATATCCCATCCTTTAGTGCACTTTGCGGCACACGGAGCTTCTGCGCAAAGCGCCGTGCAACTCGATTCAGACTATTCTGCGGCTGTCGTGGCCCACCAATTTTTTCCTACCGTAGTACTCTTCGGAGTACGTTTTTATCCTTTGTATGCGATTCTTCGGAGCTCGCACTCTCTTATGATTCAACCCCTTGCACTTGTACGTCCTCTTTGTTTCTGCATCCTTGTCCCTCTCTAATACATTCGGCGTAGGTCCAAAGCGATCTCGTGGACATGCCCTTTTGTTTACGAGGTCCGGGGCTTTCAAGCACCTCTCACTCGACGCTCTCCCCTTGCCGTACAACCCTTCTATGCACCGGTATCAAGATGCTTTAGGCCACGTTCATAAACTATCGAGATAGTTACTGAATACGACAGCTTCTTTCGACCTTTTTACTTGATACTTGTGTATGTCGATATGCAATGAACCCTATTGCGCCAACCCTGTGCGTCGTCGGGTACCCATGAGCTCTGCACACAACAACCGACCAGATAAATGAAACGGGTTGTCCAAGCGATTACAAAGAGTATGTATACTGTAGATAATTCGAGTAGTAATTGAGTTTAGACCGTATTATCTGGACCATCCTCGTCTTACATATCTACGCGCATCGTAAACTCCAACTCCCCATTCTGCGCCATGTTTTCGATCGCAGCTGCCTGCTGCTGACCGAGTCCCCGAATATACCCCAGAATCCAGGACACGCAGCAGTCAAACGGCTCGTTTTCAAGGTCCCAGTAAGCTACGGCGCCCACCCGTTTCTCAATGAACTCGAGTAAGACAGCATCGCTGAACTTTCCTACCGTCTTGAAGTGGACGGAGGCAAGCATCGGCACGAGGCTGCCGGGAATGTCGTCGGGGTTCGGGGAGAGGCGTTGGAGTAAGGTGTCGGTGATGAGTACATGGCGGGGGTTGTTCGGTAGTACCACGTCGGCGTGGTCCGTAACATACAGATCCCGCAACGTCGGAAGCTCGTGCAGGCATTCAATGAGCTCCTCCTCCGTGATTATAACGTGGTGGAGGTGCAGCGTCTCAAGCTGAGAATGACCCTGACATCGAGAACGTTGGAAGAAGGCCAGGCCTTGGGAATGCGGCCAGAGAATAGGCTCCTCCCTCAACGCATACAGGAGAGAGAACCGGGCCAAAGATGGAAGCTTGAGGGCGTCGAGAATCTCTCCCAAAACACGTTGCGAAAGAGTCCGCGGCCCCAAACCGGCGACAGTCGCGGTAGCGAAAGAAAGGTCGCGAAGCGAAGACTCGACCAAAGGAAGTTGCAGTGGTCTGTCGTCGATGGCGAAAGCGTCGAGATCGAGGTGAATCACAATACTGTGGGAGAGGCGCGGTAAAAGCTTGATCAAAGGAAGCATATCCTCTGGAACAAGCTGACTGCAGCAGAAGAGCAAGAGTTGCTCCATCGGCAGGGGCTGCAGCACGTCGACAGGCCCGCAATAGTAGAGCGACTTCAGTTGCGGGGCGTCGGAGAAGTATTCCACGATATCCTTGGGCCCCTCCGCCGTGTCTTCGTGGATGAACCGCAAGCGTAGCCTCTCGAGGAAGGGCAGATTGTGGTGTACCATCTTGAAACAGGGCGCCATCACCGAGTCGATGAGTAAGTTGGCAGACCGCCATCGTGTCGAAGACTGAGCGAGGGCGACTAGCCCAAATGGGTGGCATCGAGGTACGAGCGCCTCAACGTCTATAGGGAGTTCATTACCACGCATCAAAGCGTTGTGCAGTAGCATGGAAGCTTGAAAGAGCGACTCTGGGACATCCTCCATATCCCCTTCGGTCGCCCACGAACGCATATCCATGGTAATGGAGGTCCAAAGCAACGGATCGGAATCGACAAGCATGTGCCATTGGTAGCATACTTGAGCGATGTTGGCAAGATCGCCGCCCGCGAGGCGTCGATATTCCTTCGGTGTTGCCTGATCTCTGTTCTGGTCGAAGACGGGGTGGCAGGACTCGACCGCCGCCCAGCAGACTTCGTGAAATATGAGCAACAGGACCTCGGTCGGGAGTTTGCGGATTGGAGAGGTGATTGCGCTCCTGCAGCGGTCGAGCAAGTTCTGCAAGGTGGCACGATCAGCCACGACGACCTCGGAGAACCTGCCGCGGCTTGCGAGCTCATGGTCGTATCGCGATATTTCCCCTGGGATGGCGTCAATGAGACCGCGAATCTGGTCGCGTTCATGTGGGTTGTATGTGCAATTGAGTCGCATTATATCCAGAAGTTGGGTGTATTGACCGGACGATGGAAGGAGGGTGGATACGGGGAAAGATGAGGTGTAGGGACCTAGGAGGATGCGCTTCGCAGAAGAAGTCATCTTGGTGGCAGACGATGAGAGAAGGAACGTGGATGATGGGAAGGAAATGTTGTAGGGAGTGTCGAAGCGTTCGTCGCAGAAGACGCTATGGAGTGCCGATGGAGGGAAGGTGTGTAACTGGGAAGTTATATTGCTTGGGGAGAGTGGAGAGTGTTCTTCGCAGAAGACACGGCGAGTGGTTTGGGAGAAGCGAGGTAGGTGGCAATTGGACACAACACACAAGATTAAATAGAGCGTCCAAAGCTCGTCCGCTTTGCAGGTCCCGTGCTCTTGAGTTGTCCATGGCCAAAGCACCGGATGCTTTCTCCGTCCAGGAACACCGGATGGACGAGATCGGAGAGGCCCGTGAGAACGGAGTGCGGCTCTCCTAGACGAAAAGCTTCATTTTCTAGTTGCATATTTCGGGAGGAGAGCGGCGAGTGGTATTTGGGCCACTCGTTGCTGTGAGCAGGTATCAGACGCTGCGTCCGTGTCAGGGGAGGATCCACAGCGGGCTTTGCACCAAGGCAGCGCGCTAGGGTCGCGTTTGACTCGCGGCGCAGAGTCATGGTCTCGGAATCATCACTGGACGTGCGAGAAGGTAACTAGATAGGCGAATGAAGCGCCGATGGGTATGCTGCACGATAGGTCTTGGATGGGTCTTGAATGTGCGAGTCATCGCGAAGCTATCGTTACAGAGGCAATGCTCCCAGCCCAGGCACGTCGTGCGAGAAGATTTTTGAAAACAATGTAGGCGGCGGAGAACGACCACGATGCTCCCTGTGCGTGGATTAGCATCGTAGACGCGATCGATGAGCTCAAAAGACACAACGTACGAAAGTTCCGCCACAACCCCCCAGGACTGGCGGTGCTGCTGGAAGACCACGCAGAGGTTTGAAACTGGCGACTAGTTGGTCTGGGATCATGGCTTGTATTACTCTCAGTCCCTGCGAAAACGCGACTTGCAGACCCACTACAGCAAAGCCACAATGCCCGCGCGTTCCGACGGAGGCACAACGTTGACGCATCCCGTGTCCTGAGTGGAGACAGGGTAGAGGAACAACGCCCCACAGTCGCTGCAGAACGGGCCCATCAGAATCAATCCAGACGAAAAAGAGGTTAGCAGCACTCGCTCTTTCAGATATTGCGCGTGAAGCTTTGAAAGCGCTCATCTCAGGTGCACGGCAGCAACAATAAGGCGCCCAAATGCGTGTCTGTGAAAGGTTAGCGAAACAGATGCGTAAACGGCATACCATTAGCGAAACTGCAAGATTTCGCGAATCAGTACGGCGGCAAGACAGTCTAAGAGCCAGACATACTTGGTAGAGGAAATCATCAAAAACGCGCCCGGGCCCCGAAACCCCCAAGCATCAAGCGGATTGAAGACAAAGAGAAACATAAAAGCTGCGCCGCACAGCGACAAGACGGTTCCAAAGAAATTGCAGGTCAAATCCACTCTGAATCGAGCTAGGCGTCGCCATCCTGGACCGGGGCACAGAGACACCAAAAGCGACGCGTGCCGCAAAGTGCACTCAAGCGCGGGATATCGAGTCCCGCACCCATAATACCCTCCGCGCCTCTCCTCCACCTCGAAACTCCCCCTGCCTTACGCCGACCTCCAGCTTTGGCCAGCCGTACGTCTCGCGCACTTGACATCCACGTCGAGAGCCAGGACAGCGTTGAGGCGTAGAGTTCACTGGAAGCAATAGAGGAACAACGAGAGGGAGACGAAGAAAGATTCGAAGAAAGATACGTGACCCCCCCTTACGCCCCCCACGACCGACGCGTTACGGACCAAGTCAGCGGCATCTCACGCTCCTTCACCCCTCGCGAGAGAGATCATAGGAGCTGGTATGATTCGGCGAGTGGCTGGCCCGCTAAAACTCCGATCTACTGAATTGAAGGGGACTTGAATGCAGTCCTCAGAAACTGTGGACGGAGGACGAGCGTCCCGGCTTCGAAGCAGAGGTGACGGATGAGAACAAACCCTCCTTCTACCCGGTCGGGCTTGAAAGTTGACGTGTACTCGTGCGACTTTGCACTTTCAGGCAAATGACAGACGAAGATACATTTAGTGGTCGTGATTCACAAGTATGGGACTATGCGGCCTCGAAACTGTCCAGTAAGATTTTCAGCGCCGATCAGAAAGCATATAGGGAGAAAGAGTTTACTAATATTGACGAGAGCGGAGAGCAAATTTCGAGGAGACAAGGTGATTAAGGGGATGTACGCGAATGCCGACTACCAAACCCTCCGTCGAATACATATTCTTGAGTGCAAATGACGAGGAAGGGAAAGGCAAAAACGCACCATCGTTGCGAGATGCACTAGAAGCAAAGAGAGAAACATACTCCGAAGAGCACAGTAGAAGTGAAAAATTCGTTTGCGCCACGACAGCCACAGAGTAGTCTGAATCGAGTTGCACGAAGTCTCGTACGACGACGTTCGTGTGCCGCAAAGTGCACTCAAGGATGGTAAAAATGGGAGCTGCATCCATGATCCTAATCGTCTCCTCTACGCCTGCACCCGCCCACACCTCGCCAGATGGATCATGAGAAGGGAGCTCAGATCCACGGCGGCGCACGAGTCGCAGCGAACCGTACTTATCGTAGGGCCACCGTCAGTCCGCCACGCGCGCGCGACCATGCAAAAAGCTAGGAGTGCTGAGCACTCGCGTCGAGAGACAACGAGGTGGTCATGAGGTAAGGATGTATCAGCGGGTGCTCGACAAACGGGCGCCGGCGTGGTCAGGCTGTCAGCCTGGTCCTCCACATAGCAGGGGGGTGACGGCCTGAGACGACGCGCGTCCGGTGACGACGTTTTGCCAACGAGTCTGGCGCGATAGAGACGAAAAGGAGGAAGCAGACCAATGTACTACCCCAGTCCCGCGACATATTTCAAGATCTCAGCTCTTCAGCCCTCCCTCGAAAGATCTTGGGGTCAGAAGCAAGTCAGAAGCAAGAGACCGTATGCCTGGTGTGTCGCTCAGCCATTACAGCTGGGTCCATCGAGAACCAATCGAAGGGACTTGAAGCCTCAGACCTTCCCGCTCGTCATTTGGACGGATAATCCTGTGCGGAACGAGCATCGCGGCTTTGAGACTGTCATGGTATACTAATACGGTATAGGCAGAACCTGATATCGGTCATGTGCAATTTTGATCTCCCATCATTTTCTCTTCCTGAATGCTCATCCAGTCTCAGGTACTTGTCGCTGGGTATAAGCAAGTAGCAAACGCGTTCCGAGAAAGCAAAGTCATTTAGAAACACCAAGCAGATTTGAAGGTAATTTTGAGGTAATTACACACAGAATGTCTCACAAAACTGACGAAGAATATTCGAATTCGGAATGCCTGACTGGCAGTGACGGAAAATATCGTAAGTATACAGAAGTTCAAATCCAGAAAATGCGACCACCAAGTAGAACACTGTATATCTACGGTCGAGAGACGAGACTGCATCAAGTAAGTGAATCCCATCTACTGAATCTTTGCTCAAAGTTTAGGTTGCTTTGGATCGATGTTGCTTGCACTACAGTGACTACACCAAGAATCGCGTTACAGGAACGGGGAGTACAGTAGTGTCAACCTGAACAGCGTAGAAGAATTTCACTCAAAGGAAGGGCAGAACGGGTAACTTTCTCCGAATAGAATTGTCAAGATAGAAGCGTACAGCAGTGCGTATTTCCTGACATCACTCCTGCCAGGGCATATCGGGTAAAATGACATCGTCTGAAAGAAAAAATCAAGCAAACCCGATGAGGCGTTCAAGCTGCTCCTTGGTTGACTCGTCCAGTGTGACTCGCTGATGTAGCGAGATGTTACCCAGGATCTCGCATGTGAGTGAACGCAGGTCGGAGTCTTCGAGAAGGTCAGGAACATATTCCAAAATGTTGGTTTTCTGTATTGCTCGCGCCGCCTCAAGGGAATGGCTGAGTTTCCACAGGATATCGATTGCGACACGGCGGACATTTCGGTCGTTACACCTGTCGAAACGCTATGGTGAGCCTAGCCACACGGTAAATCATAGTCAATTAGCTGACCCGAGAAGGAAAACAGCGAGTAGGATTGGAGAGAGTTCTGGATCGAGATATAAATTGCCTTGTGAGATAACCACTGTGTTAAGTAATTCCCAGTGAAGCAGACTCAAAGCTCTGCTTCGGCGAGGGTCAACGTTGACCAGTTTTGTCAGATTCCGCGAGACGTATTCTCGCGCTTTGACATCAACGATTGCTCGCCTCGCATGCTGTTCAACGCCCGCATCTCTGACTCCGTGATTCGAATGATAGTTGGAAAATCAAATCAAAATGCGTACTTTGCGATTGAGATGAAAGGTCTATTGGACATCGTCAAATTTCTGACAATGCTGCTTATCATCTGCCGTATATCGGTGTTGGCGGATCCCTGGTTGTCGCAAATGTATTCCCAGATTGTACTTCCCGCCAAAGCTTCGGCACCATCAGAAGTGGCACTCATTTGGGTAATCAGTTTTAGACCCAAACATTGAAGGTCAATGTTGTTGGTGTCACTACAAGTAATAGTTGAGATTGAGTGTATATCCCTTGGAACTTAAAAGGGTTACTACGCACATGATGAAGGCACTGATTCTTGGGCAGATCCAGAATGCCCATGACACCGCATCGTAAGAACTAGCTCCGAGTGAATGCAAGATATCAAATGTATGCATGCGAACTAGAGCGTCATCCGAGCTCAACAGTTCGGCGACGAGGGACCAATTTCCACGTATGAAAGGGTGAATGCGAGCATGTTCTCTTGAATCAATTCGGCGGTTTAATTCGTTTAAAATAAGCGATTTAGTGGCGAGGGAGACATATTTGCACCTGCGTGGATGAATTGATGGTCAGGAAGACGCAGGAAACAGTGTACGACTTATACACTTACGCCAGATAACTCGAACAAATCTCCATTATCTCTATCTCTTCGTAGAGCCACGTATCCCAGTTCTTCTTTATGAAACTCCGCACTTGTCGATGGTACATGAATTTCATCAGAGGTTTAGCTGCAGCATGAATAGAAATTGTTGGCCCAAGCGATTTACTATCCGACCACCAGCTATGAATGCTTTGAGGCGAGGGGGGGCGATTCGGATGCTGCATTGTGGAGGGAGAAGACAAGAATGCGAGTGACATACGCTATACAGCTTCAGGTAGCAGTACTAGTGTCAATGATGTTGAAATGATACATAGCCGCCGCCACAAGGCAGTTCGTGCAATTCAACTAAATTAAGAGACAGTACAATCAGGTTCGAAGTATGACAGACTCAAGCTGTAGAGTTGAGAGCTTAGAGCTCTGGGATACTCCGCGAACTCCGTTGAAGTAGTAGTTGTTGGACCAAATGCGGAAGGTCAAAGCGATATATTTCACAATCAAATTAAGGTTAGGGTTAACAGAGCGGAAGATGGAAAAAAAAGGCCCACCCAGCCGAGTGGCCGTGGTGGGACAGGAAAATATTGAGACGGTGCATGCACCTAAGCACATACAAGCCGCAGGCGCACGCTGTATGGAGAGGGTCGCCGTGCTATGGAGTGTTCCCACGGCCCACAGACCCAGGTAGGTGAAGGGGCCTGTGCCATCAAGGTAAGTATGAGTTGCACAGAAGACGAGGCGGATAATTTATACTGCGGCTCGAGCGCACGGACCAAGGACTGTTTGCGTGAGATTTTGATATGTTCGTCGGTTATCGTGGACTCGGAGCATGCCGGAAGTTCAACACAGCAATTCAACCAAGGGTCAAAGCGGGGCAGAAAAGCTGCCATGGGCGTTATTTAGTGGCAGAATTGTATGTATATTTCAAATAAATACACGTTATCACCCTGCTTAGCAAGTAGTTGAAGAGTCGGGTTTATTGAGCTCAATTGAACCGAGGGAAATCCTAGTGATGGCAATGAAAACCTGCAATAGTCTCTCCAAGACAGACGCTATATCAGTTTGCTCGTACCTCGCAAGATATAAACCTGCAAGCGGTTTCCTTCAACTTGAGAGCAGATATCTAGGTGAGGTGCAGGTTTTCCTGATGTACTATTGTTGCCACGACTCCTGCAAAACCCTTCCAAGGAAGGTCAAGGGAACTAAGTATTCTGGAGCTGTGCCAATCAACATAGCAGCGCGTAGAGCGCATATTCACGGAGGTTATCGTCCCATGGATGCCTTGGAGTTATTTTGTCAGTCTTTCTCTGATGCAGAATAAGATTACGCTGCTTACCTAGCCAGATCTTCAAGCTGGGTTTCTACCTCTGCGGTCAGCAATAAAGTTTGATGGAACGCCATGTTGCTCAGCACCGTGCTCGTTTGGAGGCGAAGGTCGCTGGGATCCTCCAAAAATATGGGAGCGTATCTGACAAAACCAGCTGCACATGTTGCCCGTGCCCCTTTCAATGAATGGCTTAATCTGGCTAGCGTCACTGCTCCTTCCTCAGTAGCAGCGACTTCTTTCGTTGTTGCCGTCGATTGAATCCTTTGAAGTTGGATAAGCATACGTCGGATCATATCTCGCGACAGTCTAAACACAAATTACTATTCTGAAGATTGAGAGTCAAAGCGCACGTGTCTGCGAACCTCTGTAAACATGGATCCGGAACACTTTCAATGAGAGTTTCCAACGAGTCGTTGGAAGTTTCAACGATAAGGGTCAGAGTGCTTTGGGCAATCTCCCTAATGTGGGGGTTTGAATCGCTGAAGTTTCAACTAGTCAATTATAACGGTCACGAAAACGAAGATTGTAGCAATACCTCAAAGACTCAATAGTCGTTTGCATGTAGCGAGAAATAGAGCCTTGGATAATATTCCACGTATGACGACGTATTTCGGAGTCCCGCGAACCTAATAATTCAGCGACGACCGACCATCGTAGCACAGCCGACGACGCTATGTTTTCCGCATCTTCTTGAAGAACAATTCCGACGTCGAGCTCATTCAAAATCAAACGCTTTTCGGTGTCCGTAGTCTGATCATGACTAGAATTAAAACCAACAAAATTAGCGATACAGCATTCAAAATCTTAGCTGGGTCATCGTACGCAAGATAATCCCAGCAATAATCTAAACCTTCAGAAGTCCGAAAACACTTGATGAAAGCAAACCGTGACGCCTTGCAAATCTCCGGATCTGCGTCGCTGTAACCTGATAGTAAATTCATAGAATATGTGATGAATGATGAGTCTTGGCACCTGAAAGCAGTAAAAATTTGAGGCAAGCTAACCCATGATATCAAACTGTCCAAAGGCGCGGTAGCCCGCAAGATATTCCAAGTATGAAGCCGTATTCTTGATAGTGGTGAAGCTAAGAGCTCCGAGACGAGGGTTTTTCTCTCTTCTAAGGAGTCGTGTACTGCTTCCACATCTCTGTGCGATGTGACTCTGCTATCTAGTTCTGCTAGAATCAAGGACTTGGTAGCAGGGGAAATATATTTGTATCTACAAATCTGTGAGTGAGATTCACATTGGAAGTCAACAGATGCTGTACGCAAGATAACTGAGGCAGATTTCCATATGTTCTGCTGAAAGTCGAGTCTCTTGGTTTCGCTTGATGAAACTTCGCACTTGTCGGTGGTACATGAGTCGTATCAGAGGTTTGGCAGCTGCATGGATTGAGATGGTTGGGCCGATAGAGTTGCTGTCAGACCACCAGCTATGGACGCTCTCCGGTCTTGGGGGGCGGGTTGGCGAGTTCATGGCGGAGGAGGTTGAGATGGGTTTCGATTGTGAATGCTACAGCTTTGAAGGTATAAATAATGCTACTAGTACTGCGTGATTGACAGATCGCAACATTCATTTAAAGCACTGCCTTAGACAGTGGATCTCTGCTTTCCGCTGATCATTTTATCCAGATTCGATGTCTGAGTCTCATTGAAACTGAGTGACCAGCTATAGTTTTAGTAAAGACCTGCCTTTCCTTAGTGACAGCAGTCATGACAAAAATGCAATTGAAGAGACTGAGTTCCAAGTCTAGGCTCATCCAACCAAGCTATAATGTGTCTTCCATTGTTTAGATATTCTATTGCTATCGGCTTCGGCTTCCTACAGGATTAGTTTTGGTTGGATTGGTTTCGATTTTCGTTGGAGCCCAACATTCAACTTTAACCGTGAGAGTAAATCAGTGATCGTGCTGTGATCCGTTCAACATCGGCGATCTCTCAACATCGGTGATCTCCGATCCTCTTATGCCATCTCCCACATCGTTCCGGCCTTGTAGCCTTCCCTATCCTTCCACCACTGGTCCACGATGAAATCTGACAACAATTTCGTTCCTGGGACTCTTGCCATGTGGCTATGATTCAATTTGTGCTACTGTATTGGCTGTCTCAATGAAGGTAATATCCAGGTAGATGTACGTGACCATAAGTAAGTCGGGAAATCATTGGATCCTGCGACTAGTATCGACCGCAACAAGCTGTCCACCAGCAGTCGTCACGTACAAAGTCCTCGTCCTAGCCCCTCCAAGCCCTTTCCGAGCAAACGCCCCCGACGTCGGCCCAACAAGCACCGGTCCACCTGCCGGATTTCCCGCCGCAGTTTCCTGCACCCACGTCCCATTTGCCGCACGATAAAAAAGCTGAAGCGCTCCACTGCTCATCGCCACCCACACCCGCCCCTCGCCGTCGATGGCAAAGTCATCGAACGCCGCTACACCGATCTCGCCGAACTTCGACAAGTCACCGAGTTTCTCGATGGTGCCGCCGTGGAGAGGCATGCGGTAGAGAGCGCCGCGGGCGGAGTTGGTGAAGTATAGGAAGTTGTGGTGGATGTGTAGGCCGTTGATGCCGAGGGGCGGGGGAGGACCTGTGGGTGTCATAAGGACGTCCTGGAATTTTTTGCGTATCGCGCCGCTGCGCATGTTGATCTCGTATACTCCGCCTGGCGACGAGTCTGCGGCGAGTACGATATCGGGGCTGCCTGGGACAGCGGTGAGGCCGTTTATGACGACGGGTGTCGTCGCAGGGAAGTGAGCGACTGCGCGGAATCTGGGGATCTTAGAGGTGAAGTCCACGCTCCAGATGACAACGGAGCCCGGCTCTTCCGACTGCGTTTCGAAGTTGATTATGGAGGCGGCGACGGCGTAGACGTCTGGACGATATTCCGCTATGCCAGTGAGTCCGGTGGCGTTGGGGAATGTGAAAACCTCGTCGTAGGTGGAGTTGATGATTGTTGGGTCAAAAGTATGGAGCGTAGGGGAAAGGACAGAGGTGAGGAGGAGTTTAGAGTTTGGTCGGACGGCGATGTTCTCGATGAAGAGACCAGTGGGTGGCTGGTAAAGGAGCTTTGTGGGGAATATGGCCACGGCGGTTGAAATGAAAGCGAGGAGAAAGGTGGGGACCCGCATTTTTGATTCTTTGGGAGTGGTTCAATGACTTGCCGGTCGTCGAATTTATACTGCTGCTGATTTCACAGCATTGTTCAGCCGGAAACGACCTCGCCAATTTCCGAATCATGATCTACAGTTGAGTCTTCACTTCGTCATATTATTTCATATTGCCTCTATGATTCTGTTCCACATCTGACTCGGACGTTAAAAAACTTTACAGATTTTTAGCACCGTTTACGATCCCTTTAACAGCGATTGAACGCAGGGGAGCCTGCACTCTCCAATAACTACTCGCAACAAGATCATTCCAGCTTCCCACGACTTGGAATTTTGAGCTACGGATAAACGGCGTGTCCCGTTTCGGAGTGCATATGCATTGATTGGTGTGAATCGAGGTTAGGGTTAGCGGTGCGCTGAAGCAAAAAGATGCGCCTACGCAGCCGAATGGCTATCGTAGGACAGGGAAAAATTCGAATGGTGGACGCGCCGAAGCCCGCCCAAGCCGCACATGCACTCGAGGAATTCGCCGTGCTATGGAGTGTACGCGCAGTCCATAAGCCCAGATTGTGAAGGGGCTCATGCCATCAAGGTAAGTGAGGTTCTGTAAGCATAGCACCAGCTTTTGTATGTTGGAAATTGTGCACGGACCAGGGACCTTGTATGTACTGACAGATTGCGCACGGACCATTGAACGCGTTGTTTGCCTGACTTTGTTGGTCAGCTGATATTTGCACCGCTTTCAAGGTCCTCAAGCACTCACCGCCAACTTGAACATTTTCAACAATTTGAAAGCTATACACCCATGCCACGACGTGTTCCTAGTACACCCAAGCAAGAATACCGCAGCTAGCCGCTGACGAGCCCCATGACTTTTGCATGACCCTCGACACTGCACCTCACGGCCCGCTCGGTACAGAAAACTCTGCATGAAAACTCCACTTTGGATCGTCAACACAACGGCAGTGAACAGAAGCTAGCCACAGCGCACTAAAGCGACAGTCTTCGACATGAAGGCAGGCTTGTGTTGCTGGCTCTTGCTTTCGATCGCTTTAGTAGCAGCATCCGACTATTCTTCAATTTCTCTCCCTCTTTCGGCTTCATTCGACAATCAAGCAGCATCCGCCGACGGGTCTGCCGACTTCGACGGGCACGGTGCTAGTTTTGACAGTCAATTCTTGCCTCCTGGGCCTTGGGTGTACGACGGTATAACGGTACGCGGCAAGGAGGTTTTCACGCGGGTATCGGCTGATGTGTTGTTACAGTACGACTTTCCGGAGACCTGGGGCCAAGGGACCGATAATATCATAGCAAATGGACAAATTCTTCCACTGGAGAATCCGACATACGTTCACGAGTTACACATGGTATACTCTGGAGATGCATCTGGGAGTGAGACTGCATCTCTCCTTTTTTTCTCAAAACGACACTCACTATTTACAAATAGGTGCCCATGAATTCGTCGCCAACTTCATGCTAAACTTTGCCGACAATACTACGCAGCAGCTCCAGCGTACGACCATTCTTTCCGCTGTCCAAGCATTGACGTTCAGAGATTCCCCTAGTCTACGCGAAGAACTGGTGGCGCTGGCCAATCCTCAATTGGGGTGTCATCCGCACGTACGTAGCTTTTCTCCTCATCTGCTTTTCTTCTCCAACCCTTCCTCAGTCCCTACAGCTTCGTCTCCAACGGCACCCAGAAAAACTTCAATCAAAGTCAGATCTACCAATGGTCAACGGCAATACCATCCGAGCAACCACTCACCAGCATCACCCTCCCACCACTCAGCAATTCGCATCGGCTCCATCTCTTCGCAATGTCGATAACGCCCTCCGCCCCGTCAGCCGATGGAAAAGCAGCTCTAGCGGTGCGGCGCACGCGATTCACGACTCGGTGGGACATGGTCGACGGCGCGCGGGCACAGGCGGTGCAAGTGACGCTCGCCAATACGCTTCCCTCTGCCGCATTCGGGAACGCAAGTACCAGCTCCATCTCCATCACCTCCCCGCACACCGTCGAAATCGTCAGCCCCGGTTTCAAGACCCTCCAACGGGGAGTGGTGAACAGACTCGTACCGGGCGATCAGGCGCGCGTGGATGTATTCGTCCTGAACGAAGCCTGTATGGTAAACGAGAGTACGACTACCGCGACTGTGGTCGTACGCGATGCGCGGGGACGTGTGGTTTTGAGTTCGGGAGGCTGGGCGGTGACGCCGCTTGTGGAGAAGTGGACGTCGGAGAAGGAGGTGCTGGAGAGGCATGAGACGCCGACTTGGGTGAGTGCTTTTCTTTCTCGCTCGATGACTGGAGGCTTAGAACCTCGTATGCAGTGGAACGGCGCGAAGTTTGGCATATTGTGCGTCTTCCCCGCTGTGCCATGGATGAGTGCTGACGCCGGACTCTCCATCTAGCATCCACTGGGGCGTATACAGCGTCCCTGCATGGGTGCGTTTTCTCTCGCTCCTCTTCAGCATACTGATACTGAATTCTCGCACAAGGGCCCACCCAAAATGTACGCCGAATGGTACGACTGGTACGTCCGCAACCCCGCCAACGCAAGTGGCCCAACGTGGCAGCACCACCTCGACACCTACGGTCCGAAGGTTTCGTACGAGGACTTCATAGCGAACTTCACTGCTAGCAAATTCGATGCGGGTGAGTGGGTGAGTTTGTTTGAGAAGGCGGGGGCGAGGTATTTCGTTGCTGTCACTGTATGTGTTGCTCTCTTTCGTTCTTTATGTTTCTCGTCCCTGGGATGAGAGAATGTGCTGATTGATCGATGGTGTGAATGCAGAAACACCACGACGGGTTTTCGCTCTTTGATACGGGGAATACGACGAATCGGAGTAGCGTTAATTACGGGCCGAAGCGCGATCTCATCAAGGAGCTGCTGGAGACTGCGAAGCAGCAGGCGCCGAGTCTGCACCGGGGGACATATTATTCATTACCCGAATGGTGCTTCCCTTCCTCTTCTCAACAAGGACCTTCGGCTCATGGAGGCTCTTAGGTTTAACGCGGATTATGCGAAGTACGGCTTCGGACAGTGGCCTGGAGGCGCCGCTCGGGATGCATTCAATGCATCTCTGACGCAGCCGTACACCGGAGCATTCCCGCTTGAAGACTACATCGACGACTTGCAGCTTCCGCAGATGCTGAAGCTCGCTATGGAATATGATACGGAGATCATGGTAAGTCTCCGTTGTTGCTATATGAGTATATCTCTCATTCAATACGTATGGGCTACAGTGGTGCGACATCGGAGGACCAAATCGGACGCTCGACTTTGCGGCTCAATTCTACAATCACGCAGAGGCACAGGGGAGACAGGTCACAATGAATAACCGTAACTCGCTTTCTCCCTCCCCCCCCTCTCATCACTCACCCACTCCCGACCTTTCGACAGGATGCGGCAACGTCCCAGACTTCGAAACGCCTGAATACGCGACGTTTGGGTCCATCCAGCCGACGAGCTGGGAGTCCTCGGAGGGTATGGATCCCTTCTCGTACGGGCTCAATTCCGCGACGAATGCGAGCGAGTATAAGAATGGCACTACCATTGTGCAGACGCTCGTCGATATCGTGTCGAAGAATGGTAATTTGTGAGTCAGATTCTTGCCTGTGTTCTGGAGCGCCATACCGATTGAAAGAAAGCTTGCTCGATATCGGAACGACCGCGGAAGGCGAGATCATCGAGCCTATGAAGCAGGGGCTACTCGACACGGGCGCATGGCTGGACTATTCCGGGCGGTGTATCTACGATACGGTGCGAGCTTCGATATACCTTGTCTAGATACAGCGGGTGCTTACTTACTTACGGATACGACAGACTTACTGGTTCCCCGGCTCTCAGGACGCCAACCCGCCCGCCAACGCGCCTGCAGTGCGCTTTACCACCACACCAACGACATTTTGTATCATCGCCTTTACGCAGCCGGAGGATGGGCAGCTAGTCATCAATAAACGGGTACCCCTGCTTCCGGAAGACACATTGCGGCTGTTGACGGCGAACGGTGCGATCGAAGTGGCGTGGTCAGTTGATGTTGGGACGGGTCAGCTTACGGTGGATATCCCGGGAGCGGCGATGGCAGATGGCCGATTTGCTTGGGTGTTGGAGGGGGAGTATCAGATAAGCTCCGTGTGAGGTATACGTTTCTGTCGTTTGAAGTGATACTTGAGTGCTGATACTCCTTCCAAGAAAGCTAGACGAAAGACAAAGATATGGGTTGGGAAATGTGTACGGTATATTGCAGCAGATGAATTATAGTTGTATGACTGCTCCTCCCGTCCCAAGGTCGGTTCTGCGAAGGGCAATCCTGGAAAGCATCGTATTCGTCAGACGGAATTTCAGGGCGAGCAAGCGAGCTCACCAGATATGCCCTCCCCTCAAGCCAATTAAAATGCCTCAGCTTCGCCAACGCCATCTCTGGACGGAGCAGGAGCAGCAGGAACCTCGATCGAGCTCACACTGCTACGTTTCCTGCGGGGGAGGTTGGCCATGGTGGGCCCAAGCTCGCCCTTGGGTTCGGCGGCGGCTCCAGGCGTTGTTTTGTGCAAAGGTGCAAACGAGATGAATAGAGTGAAGCCGCAGCGTTCCCGAAGGGAACCGGCTCTGTTCTTTCGACTACTAGCCACGGCGGACGTAGGGCTCGTTGGCGTGCTGCAGATCGAGATCGGGGTCGCAGACATGTTTATGGTTCTGTGGACTGGGGATGGAGGTGGATAGGAAAGGTGGCCGCTTTTTCGGAGGTATTGCAAGCAGTTTTGAAGAAAGCGAAGAAAACGGATGTTTGCGTATCGTTGGGATCTTCAAGCGCATGCTTCAGTGCGTTTTATATGGCGGGGAGAAAGATGGTCTGAGACTTTGACATCCGCTGTTGTGTCTTGCTCACAGCTTTTTCCGACCTTGATCCCCGCGTCTCAGCGGAAACATCCCATTGTCTCTATTAGAAGTCTGACTGTGAAGTAATTAGGTTGCATCATTCTCAAAATCTTATTGAGCAAGCCCTCTCAAACCGGCAAACTTTTTGCAAAAAGACGTATATCGTTCATTGACGAGTGCGACGGCACCCATTGTGTCCTTCGAAGGCTCTACGAACCCTCGTTCATGTTCAAAGAGTCACCAAAATGTGCCTTGGCGTCGAAGGCCAAGATCGATATATGAGACTGCCGCTTAAGGGAAATAAATTTCTTTATTGGGACAAGGGGTGCTCTGGGGAGTACTAGTCCGAGAAACCAACGAAGACCACTCACGCACGTCTGACCAGCTTGTTTCCAAAGTAGTTTCACATTATTGAGTAGTATGAGATTTACTAACGCCACCGAACTGATACAGACTGATTTTCTTCCGATGAAACTACTAGGTGTTAACGGCTTGGATTGGATCCTCAAGAATCTCTCTAGAGACTCGTTCGCGCTCACAGCCAGAAAATACAGCTTCTATCACTCCTCTCAAACGTTCCGCCCCCTCACTAGTCGTGATATCGAGATTCCACAAAGTCTGTGGCGCGATGTCTGCCCCAGGGTCGAGGGGCGGTCGAAGAGGTAGAATAGGTTCATCTCCCGTTTTCGTGTAAAACGCCATATACCTCCCGAATGCCGCAATTCCATGGATTACGGGAAGCGTGCCACCCTCGTCGTGCATCTTCTCCATACCGGCTCTGACTTCGTAATCCACTTGCGCTCGCAAATACGGAGACGAGAGCTTAAATTCCGACTCGTACTGAATAATGAGCCGGACGAAGCAATGTTCGTAAGTGGCAGGTGGAAAATATTCCTCGATTTTCCAGCGTTTCCAATATCCTGCGGATTCCATAGTAGGCGGAGCAAAGTAACGCTCTTCGGCGATGTGAAAACTGAGCTTGTCGGATTCATGGTGGAATAAGTGCATCAGCAATTCGCTCCAGGCACGTTGTGTTTCATCGTAGCTCCCAAAGCTTTTGTTGACCATGCCTTCCTTGAATTGGGACATTAATATTTTTCGTTCAAAGGGGTCAGAAGAGACGGGCATTATTAGTGCTAAGATGGCGAGTCATTCAGCTAAATTGCGGCGTTTTGAGCCAGCCCGCGACGCACCGCCAACGTTCAAGATTCTTGTTGAATACGAAAGTCAGTGGCAAGTGGCAAGCAGGAGCAGTATTTGCACTTGTTTAAGTTAGGCTAAGGCTCCAACCGTTTTCGTTTAAAACAGTTTATAAACGGTTATAACCGTTTCCTTTTCCTTTTTATTTGCTCGGAGGTCGAAACCTTCTGTAAACAGTTTATAAACGGTTCAAACGGTTTGTTTTTTCAAGGCACGGATGAGGGAAAGAGAGGAAAGGTATGCGAACGAGATATCAAAGATAAGCAATTGATAGTCAATTGATAGCGGATCCGGCACCTTCGGACCGCCCTTTGTTCCGCTCCACCTCAGTGCCCGACTACGACAACTCACCAATTCCGCGATCTCGCAGCAACAACGACGCAATGAACCAATCAGCCCGAGAGTGACCGACCTATAAAATGTGACAGTGAGTGACAGGACGCGTTTTATCGTACGACCATGTCGCAAAAGCCCGCTCAAGCCAAAGCTGCCTCCAAACCCACTCGCACCCGTGTCGCGCCAAAACGACTTGTTGACGGCTCGAATAGCGAAGCTCCGAGCGCGGCTCATCAAGGCATTGTTGATAAGACCCAAGCGCGTCTCAACGCGGGTGAGACGCGTCTTTTTTTCGCATACAAATTGGCCTTTGACGCGTCTTCTTCTGATTCACCTAGCCGCCACGATTGCCCATCTTATCAAGAACATCGAAGATCTCGACTCTGTCCTCCCAGACAGCGTGGCCGCGGGAACTGAGGACGACGAGATCCATAGAGTGATCACGACTGTCCAAGGCCTGGATCCGGACTCTATCGACTCAACCTTTACTCGCCGCTTTGATATTCTTTTCAAGGAAGACGCTCAATGCCGCAACGCGGATGGACGGCTGCATCTGATTCGACGCGGCGAGTTTGGCATGCTCATGGTTGCCAGATATCTGCGAGACCTCAAATGGAGTGATCCGGACATGAATCTGTCCGGCGCGGTTCTGAAGCTGGAGCGTGTTGTGACGGAGATGGAGGTTCTTTCGTACGTATTCTTTTAATTGAAATTTCGTTTCTTTCCGCGCTAATTGTTCCACAGCGGCATTGACAGATCCAAGGCTGAGAAAACACGTCTCAGCAAAGCCGCCGCCTCAAAACCCAACCCAACAACACGGAAGGCGGGTACAGTAACTGCTGGGCCTTCCGCTGCGGCTTCTTCGGCCCCTACCGACGCGTTTGAACAATTATTCCAAGGTGTGTAGCATCGTTTATTTACTTGCTCGAACGCTGATGACTCCAAGCGACGCTAAATGGTAAAAATAAGAGGGCCGACAAAACCTACAAGCCGAAGAAAGTGAATCCAGACCTCTCGGAAGAGGAGCAGGACGACTTCGTCAATGTGGACGACGATGAATCGCCCCCTGCGGTACGTACGACTAATTTTCTTGTTTCTGCGCTGGCTTACTTGCTCTAGGACCCGAAAAAACGGAAGATAATTGTTGTGGACGGCGTTGCGCAACAATCCGCCCCGAAGAAGGTATATCACTTCGCCTTTTTACTTCGATACTACTTACCTGATTATTAGAAGAAGAAAAAGGCCAAGTCTGCTGTCGCCGCCGCTCCTCCTCCGCAAGTCGACGTCATTGAGGTCGACGAATCGGAGGACGAAGCCCGACCCAGTGGTAAACGAGGGCCGACTACTGACACCCGGCTTCATTATTCTTCGCCCACGGCGGTGACTCTTAACGGCGAGAAGCGTTGGTCATTCAACTGTCTACACAAGGACTGTCAAAAGTAAGCAAACTCGACCGCATTTCTATCTTATTTGATGCGAGGTCTCATTTCCAAGGGTCGTTACCTTCAAACGGACCGTCGCCAAAAACCAGCTCTTCACCGACGAGCGGCCCGCGCCGAATGTCGGGAATTTGGCCACCCATCTGAAAGACAGACATGCCGGCGAGCCCGTACCGTCCAAGTCAGAGCCTGGGGTGTTTCATAACGTCTCTGCTGGCAGTGCGAAGATTATGGCGGAATATCTGGCTGAAGGCAAGCTCAATCCCGCTATCAATTCGACGCAGAAAAATTTCTATAAAATTATGTCTGCATGGATCATTGAGGATGACCTGCCCTTTACTACGGGCCAGACGCCGGGGATCCAACGCCTCTTCGCGTTCCTCCAAACGCGTTATATGCTGCCGACTGACACGACCGTGCGCAACACGTTGGCGGAGCTGTATATAGATATGTACGAACTTATCAAATCCGAACTCGCGGTAAGTGAATTTTATTACTTTCGAATCGACGCTCACCTTCAAATGTAGGAGATCAAGTCAAAAATTGCAGTCGCTACGGATACGTGGTCAACGCGCGCGATGACATTCACCTTCGCCGGTGTCATCGGGTCGTGGATTACATCCGAATGGGAGCTTGTTGAGCGTGTGCTCGATTTCCACCCTATCGAAGATAAAGAACACGAGGGCGAATATGCGGCTCTGGGTCTTGCTAAACGCCTCAACGAGTTGAAAGCGCTCGAAAAGATAAGTCTTTTTCGTCTCTAGTCTGAACTAATTATCTGATGTTCTCTTTACCTTATATCAGTGTCACTAGATAACGCTTCACCCAACGACGTTCTCGTTGCGGCGCTGTCGAGACTTTTGATGAAGAAATTTGACATTCAATTCATTCCTGCTAACTCGCAGATCCACTGTCTTGCCCACGTCGTCAATCTCGTTGTGCAGAAAATCCTGGCTACACTCGACGCTGCACCGGACCCGGACACCGACGCCGGCGCCTCGGACGAGTATCTCGGCAACAAAGATACGCCATTTCACTATGATCCGCATACCGATCCTGAGCAGGTCAGATTGGAGGAGGAGGAGTTTACGGCGGATGATGATCAGTCTACTGAGGAGGATGAGTCGGCGGAATTACTGGCAGGTATATTGGATGATGAGTATGCGGATATGTCTCCGCTGGAAAAGGTGAGTATACATTTGCTTTACGATCCTTTTTCTACTTCTCTTTTTCTTGTTCCCGTTGCGATCATCTCTAATTGGCATTTACAGCTGCGAACTACGACTACGAAGATCTGTTCATCACCACAGCGGCGTAAACGCTTTCGAGCCACAGCCGAGAAGGCCTACGGCGATGAAAAGGCACCATCCGGACGACCATTGGCATCGCTGATGGTCGTCCGCGATGTGAGACATCGCTGGAACTACACGCATGCCATGATCAAACGCGGTCTTTTGCTTCGAAAGGTCAGTCTTTTGGATCTTGCTAATTATTTGTTGATCAAGCTGCTCTGCAGGCCATTGATACCTGGGTGTTTGAGCGCGAAGAGTTGAGAGGATTATCCCTCCGTCTTGAAGACTGGAGGCTCCTCGAGGCCCTCGGCAAATTGCTTGAGGTCCGTGTTTTCATCTGCGAAGCTATAACACCGGTAATATGTATCCAGCACTTCACCAACGTCACATTGTATATGTCCCAGGCAAAGACGCCGACTCTTCCCTGGGTTCTTCCGATGTACGAAGCCATGCTTCGTCATCTTCGATCGTCTCGGGATGACGAAACATTGTATCTCTCGTTGCGCGAAGCGGCAGTGGAGGGGATCACCAAGCTGGAAAAATACTATCCGAAAGCTTACGCCTGTCAATTGAATGTGATAGCAACGCGTGAGTCTAAATTTTTCGAAATATACAATCGATTGATTCGTGGCCAGTCCTTCACCCGTCATTAGGCATTTCTTGGTTTCGGAAGCTGGGTTCAACCGTACCCAGTTTGACCGCCTCGAAGGCCATAATCTTATTCAGCCACGCGTACTAGATCATACCAACGTATTCATGGTACCCAGTCCGCAGACCACCCGCCGTCCGCAAAACAATCTGGGGGTAAATTTGGCGCTTTTCTTGACGACATATGTATGACAGATGTTGCTGCCGACGTCTCGGAGGAGGAGTCCGAGCCAGTGAGCGAACTGACGAGGTTTTGGACCGCCTTCACGGGATATACCGGCGGCGGGGATGGTGTTCTTCGGTGGTGGAAGGTATATTTCCAACCTATCTTTTCAATTCTACTTCTGACGGGATATAATAGGCGCATGAACATGAGTTTCCGATCGTCTCAAAAATGGCGCGCGATTTTCTCGCGATTCCGGGAACAAGTGTCTCGGTTGAGCGATTGTTTTCGAGCGCTCGGCACCTTTGCCACGAGTCTCGAGCATCTCTGCGACCGCAGACAATTTCGGAAGCAATGCTCACCAAAATGTGGATAAAAGCTGGACTGTTGAAGCGCGCTTCGTTGGATTGTGGGCGGGGGTAACTAGATTCAGCGTATTTCACTCAATTTTACTGCATTTTGCTTCTTTCCCGAACCGTTTATAAACTGTTTTAAACTGTTCTAAACGGTTTTATTACCGTTTCCGTTTGTTTTGCTCGCCCGAGCAAACGGAAACGAAAAGGTTGGAGCCTTAAGTTAGGCGGATGCAGGGTCACGTCAATTCGGCAACAACTAGGACGGTACAGCCAAGATGAGCGAGAGCAACCGCCAATGCAGACAAAGCGTTCGAAGAAATAACAATACATCCGCAAAAACAAAGCACCCAAAGAACCAAAAGAAAAGATCTCGAAACGAGAAAGAAATCGAAAATTCGTTGTCCACCATTCAAAAAGTGCCCGTTAGCCTCACGTCGTTAATCGACGCGCCGACCGTCACTGTAAACGTCCCCGCCGGTCTAATCCAAGATTGACTCTTCACATCCCAAGTACTGCGAAAAAAGACGCGCGCCAGTCAACAAAAAGAAATTGAAGAGAAAGAGGACCCAAGCGCACCTAATCTCCCTCGCATTCAAATTCATCGTCACACCCGCACTTGCGCCCACCCCCAGCTTGACCTCATCGAACCCCCTCAACACGCGTTTCGGTTCCCCAGCACTAGCAGGGAACGCAAGGTACATCTGCGGAATCTCCGTCCCCGCGACCGCGCCTGAATTCCTGACAGTGAAGGTCACCACGACGCTGGAGGTCGCGCCGGAGCCTGATGTCGAGATCTTCAGATTCGAGTACGCGAAGGTGGAGTATGACAACCCGAAACCGAATGGATAGTGCGGCGTTATGCCCTTGGCGTCCATATACCTATAGTCGATGAGGAGCTGTTCGGTATAGTTTACCTGACGAACGCAGTCCTGCATTAGTCGTGTATTATATCAGAGACCCACTATGGACGTACCACCGGGAATCCCAGACTGTTATACACAATCGACGTTCCATACGAGGCTTCGCTCTATTGCCCAAAACGTCAGGAAAGAGTCCAGCAGTGAAACAGCTACCACACCTCATCGATCGAAAACGGCAACCTCCCGCTCGGATTCACCGCCCCGTACAACACATCTACAATCGACGGACCCGTCTGCTCTCCAGGCGCACCAGCATAGACGATACCAGTGACATTCGGGTGCTGGCTCCACGACACAGAAACGGGGCCGACACTGTGGATGACCGCGATAGTGTTGCTGCATACTGCAGCGACTGCTTCGACCTCGCACGCGATTGATCGGTGTTAGCACTTTGTAAGACGTAGAGGAACTCACTAAACTCCCTCCCTTCCACCACAACGCCAAGTCGTTCCGATCTCCCATGTTGCCCACGACGGTGTCGTATCCTCCGAGTTCGCCGCTCATGCTGTGCGAGCAAGGAAACCTGAGCATAGGACGTCGGCGCGGTAGAACACTCGCACTTACGCATTAACGAAGACAATGGCTACGTCCTTCCCCTTCGCCGCTGCAGGGCCTGCGCTCAAGTCGTTCGAAAGGGAGGTTGCTATGGTCGCTCCGGTGCCGACAAAGTTCTGGATGGCGGTGATGGGCGGGACGATGTATTGGAGCGAGTTGGAGCCAGAACCCCAGCTGTAAGGGAATACTGTGAGCAGGGGCAAAGACGAAAAAATAAGCCCAAGGACTCACCCAATACTCATCGTCCCATCGTTACATTCATTCAAATCATTGCAACTCATATTTGGCAGCAGGGCATCCTGTCCCACGACCGCCATCGTCTTGATCCTCTCCTTCGCCAACGGCAATCCGCGAATTGTCGTCCCGCTCCCACCGTCGCTACCATTCCCACTCCCTCCGCCACCAGACGTAGCAGTGGAGGTGCGATTGTTCTTCAACAACACCGCCGACGCGTCGGCAATTTCCCGCACCAACGCCGTATGCGCCGCGCTGCGTACGTCAACGTGCAGATTCAGCGAGCCCGACCCGTCAGAGTGCTGCGCGTCGAAGCTGACGGCGGGGTACGACGGGTCGTCTTGCCCGAGGCGGTAGTATCCGGCCAAGACGCGCGTGGCCATTTCGTCGATGCGCTGTATCACACCGTCTTCAACTTCTGGCCCGCCGATAAAGGAATTGAACGGAACTGACCGCAGTGGAGACCCCGCTGTTACTCTTTGCGAGATTCGTCCCGCCAACGCCAAACACCCCGCCGCCGATAACGATGTTGTTCCCTGGCTGCTCCATATCGAGCCCCGCGTTGGCGTTGTCCGCGACGGAATCGTGCGTGGCGCCCCAGTCCGAGACGACGTAGCCTTCACTCATGAGCTCAGATTACTTCCACCGCAACAACTGGGATACGAGAGACATTACCTCTGAACCCCGCCTTCCTAACCAACCCATTCGGACCCAGCAAACCCGCGTTATGGCACGAGGAGGTGCCGTTGAGCTGGTTGTACGCGCACATGATGGAGGTGACGCCGGCCTCGATGGCGCGGATGAACGGGTAGAAATACAGCTCTTGCATCGTTCTGTCGTCGACGATGGCGCTGAGGCCGTAGCGCCAGTGTTCTTGGTTGTTTGCGACGAGGTGTTTCGCGCAGGCTGGGGAGAGGATGAGATCGGATTGGGAGAATTCGGTGAAGCTGACCTTGGACGCCGACGGATTGGACGCCTATGATGGTGGAGTAGGCGGCTTCGCCGTTGAGGTAGGGGTCGGGGCCGAAGCTGCAAGAAGTTAGCACAGAAGAACATCACCCAGTTGTTCGTTCATTCACCTCTCCCAGCCACGTCCTGCTTTGGGATTACGCATCTATAGAGACCAAAGTGAGCGAAGAACGCGACACGGAGCGCAACCGTACGATATCCATTGCGGGTCCAAGGAACACGCTAATGATAAACCCTCAGCGTCAACCTCTGGCCGGAACTTCCTAACACTCACTGCACACCCTTGGCCTTGAACTCCTCCGCCATAGCCTGCCCCCTCGCCTGCATGAGCCGTCGGCTAAACGTCGAGGCGGCATTGATCCCCGAAGGGAATCCCGTCACATTCTTCACAAGGCGAACGCCAGCGGGCCCGTCCTGGAAGCATATCGCAGGAATACCGAGGCGCGGGATGGGTGTAGTGTTGCCGACGCAGCGGGAGTCGAATTGACCGACGCCAGAAAGGATTGAGGCTTTCTCGGGAAGAGTGAGGTTGGCGACAATGGTGCTGGCGAGAGCGTAGGCCTCGTCCCAGGTTCCTGTAGGGTGTGTAGTGTAAGAGCTTGGATTGGATTGGTGGATGGAAAGACGGGACGAACGGAGAGTGAAGCCTTGGGCGAGCGTCGTCAGACTCAGGAGGAGGAAGGAAGAGACGAGCATGGCCGCATGAGCGATGGTCCGAGAGCGCAGCGGAGATACATATATGACGGACGTTCCGACCAGACGGGCGCTGCGTATCAGAAAATACTGATCTGTTCGCTTGAAGGTGTTGATGCCAAAGCCCAAGCATTTTCTAATTCTTCGAGGGTATTCGAGTCTTCCGGATTAGATCATGAGGAGGTGGCCAGACTTCCTGAACGGTGGCTCAGCGCATGACTTTTTTTGCGCTGCACGAATCTCGCACTCGTCGAAATACTAACGAAAAGTTTGAGTCGGATTTATTCGGTCGTATCAGGAAAATTATGACCCGTGACCGTGCCTTATCACCCTTTGCTTCCGTCTCGTCTTGGAACTTGGCGACTGGCTTTGGAAATTCCTTGGAAGGGCAAGGACGGGCAAGGAACACATCCTTGACGTTCCTCAGTTGAAATTATCGCCTGATTTTGTCGGACGGCGAATATCGACACATCTCTCGTGCGTCCAGAATGCTGAACGCTTTTGCCAGCAGGGTTGGGCCGCGTGAGGGTCTGGTATGCAATCAATCTACCCAACATCTCCAGAGCCGTATTGGTTTTTGCAATGAAAAGTTTCAGATAGCACGAAAACACACCCTAGAGCCATTAACCACCATATCTGCCGCCTCGCGAGTCGGTTCCTCGTCGTACGATAATCGAGCCGAGGTGCTGCGCGGTTGCCTTGCATGCAAGAGGCAAGTAATATTTCCTTAGGAATCGGGAGAAGCGTACTGCTACGAACTCAGCAGGGGCGAGACGAAGATGAGCTCACGATGGGAGAGGGAGAGAGTGTGGGAATTTGATTCGACGTCATGTCGGCAATTGCCGACGCAACAAACGCATTTCAGATTTCAGTCCTCTCGTGTCGCTTTCAAATTCTATGTGATAATACAAATAGGCATTCCTTCGAATTTATCTCCCTGTCCCCAAACCTATTCCTCCGAATCTTCAGAAGCAACGTTCTCTCGCCCGATGATGTTCTTCTCGTAAATCGCGGATGTTTTGCCAGTGTTGGCGTTTTCAATCTACATACACCCGTCAGTCTTGCTAGGAAAGTTTGCGGGGGGCAACACACCTCGTATCTCGGATCTTCTTCGCTGGCATTGACGTGGCGCTCGGCTTGTACGCCGGGCTCTGTGAGAACGTTGAGGATGGTTCCGACAGATTCCGGAGTGTTTGAGTCGGGACCTGGATGGATGACGCTGGTCAGCATCGTCGACAAGGAGTAGACAAATTACACACCTCCAATGGGCTTGTAGCGGACAGTCTCGCCTTTGCTGAATTGGGGAGCCATTTGTGTTGTGTGGTTGTTGAAGTGACGAGCGATGCAACAGAGAGACTTTGGGTTGATGTTAATTTGTAAATTGGGGTCGGTATTTATACCGTTCACCAAGAGATATTACCATGTGAAATCGTCATTGAATGTCTCTTTTCGCCAAAATGTTCCGCCTTCCTCATGTTTTGCGGAATTTTGGTTGAGACAATTGATTCCCGGTCGAGTTGATTCAGAGTTTAGGCGGATGGAAATCGGGTGAGAACGGATGCCGGAAAATAGACTGAAATTTCTCCGTGGATATCTCCAGTACAGCAAGGCAATCTGAACTTCACCTGCGTATTTGCTTTCTATTTGGTTGAAGGAAGCCTGTTGCGCTTTTTTCGGGCTCGAAATTTGCCATCAACAATGTTTCCCACGGTTCAATTGAGCTCAAAAAACACGACTCTTCACTTAACTTACTGAGCAGCGTGTAATCGTGTATTCATTTGAGATAGACATACAATTCTGCTACTAAATAAACCCCATAGACGCATCTCTGCCCCGCTTTGACCGTTGGTTGAATTGTTGAACTTCCGGCATGGTCGATAACCGACGTCAAACGTATCAAAATCTCACACAAACCGTTGCTGGTCCGTGCACTCAGGCCGCGGTATAAATACTCCGCCTGATCTTCTTTGCAACTCATACTTACCTTGATGGCACAGGCCCCTTCATCTACCTGGGTCTGTGGGCCGTGGGATCACTCCATAGCACGGCGACCCTGTCCATACAGAGTGCGCCTGCGGCTTGTATGTGCTTAGGTGCATGCACCGTCTCAATATTTTCCTGTCCCACCACGGCCACTCGGCTGGGTGGGCCTTTTTTTCGACCTTCCGCCCTCCTAACCCTAACCTTAATTTGATTGTGAAATATATCGCTTTGACCTTCCGTATTAGGAATGTACTTGTTGGTTTGCATAATGTACTTGTTGGTTTGCATAACTTGAACCACGCTTGTCTAACAGGGCGGGTCTGAGACTACGGGTAATGTGTGGCTGTTTTCCAGTGTTATCTCGCCATACTTCCGTTGCTGCTCCGCCGAATTGTTGTAGATTCGGTAGCGTTTCCGATTACCATCCAAAAAACATTGATTATTTCGAATTCCAGCGATGAAGCAGAGTCAAGAACCGAGCCGTGAATTAATCAGCAATTCCTGCTAACATCGAGCGGTTCAACTACGATTCATCCACTCTTTAGACCCCCATTTCGCGGCACCTCGGCGATCACATCAATGGCCATAACAAACGCACACATCACGTAAATGCTCCTTTTCAATGGTCCCGCCGACACGGCGCGCA
Source organism: Favolaschia claudopus (assembly GCA_037176885.1). Taxonomy (NCBI): domain Eukaryota; kingdom Fungi; phylum Basidiomycota; class Agaricomycetes; order Agaricales; family Mycenaceae; genus Favolaschia; species Favolaschia claudopus. The sequence continues at coordinate 2,453,782 of JAWWNJ010000004.1, read as the reverse complement.
GTCAACGAGTAGCCCGACGCGACGCGAGCGCAATTTTTGGTTTGTGCACTCTAAGCTTCGGTACCCCAACGGTGGCAGTCGGCTTCCTGAATTCCACCAGCTCTCGCTTCAAGTTGCACCCCCAAATTTTTACTTTGTCACCGATCCCCCGCCCCATTTCCACCGTATGTTTGCTATAGAGAGATTCCAATGCGGCTGAACCCCCAGCGCAATAATAAAAACGGTCTTCTTGCGCTTTTCCTCTCGTCCATGACACTCATGACACTACACACCTTGCGGGAGTAGAATCACTGGCAACTGCAAGCGCGACGCTTTACGACCCTCAGATTGAGGCATTCAGTCATTCCGGGACGGTACGGGAGAACGATCGAGACCTCCGGCTATCCGGATACCTGGAAATGGTGGAGAAGTGGTACTGTTCGTGGGATGACTTCAGGTATGCTTATGCAAGGACTCCGTCGGAGTCGCTTTTGGGATGACAAAGGAACACAAAATATGGTACATCTATACTCTATGGCGTGAAAGCTAAGCGGCTAGAACAAAGTACAAAAAGGCTCGTGAGTGTTTAGACTTCTGATTCGCCGTCCCCTTGGCTAACCCCAAGCTCAGAGAGCTTGTATCGCTTCAAAGCAAGATGCCATGCTCTATTCAGCGTAAGTCAAGTAGTCTCCGAGTGTTCCAATTACACTCACATGTAACCGTACTCGAATGTCAACCAGGCCTGCAAAGCCGTAGGATCCTCTTGCAAGGTTGCAGCGATGCGGTCGTGAAGTTCGCCGACCTCTTGCACCATCTCGACCAACACGCGGTGGGAGTGCTTTTGTTCGATCCGGGCACTTAGTTGCACGTAGTTCGTCGTTTCTCCCGCAAGCTCTTCTTTATAGAACCTGAAGAGTTCATAAGAAACCATCTGATATCACAGGAAAACACCGACGAGAGAACATCATTCACTAAGCACATAAACCGGTCGATGTCGGGGAGAACCTGGATGTACGCCGCGACGTCCGGGTGGATATGTTTGGGGAAGATGGCGCACGAGAACCCCGGCGCCATCCCGCTTTTCGCTCGGAGGAACGTCGGCCACCGAAGAGCGGTAGGCTGAACTTTCATTTCGCATATTTCCTTCTTGATCTCGAGAACGCTTGCGGTCACGAACTCGAAGGCCGCGCAAACCATCGTATTCGCGCAGAGTTGATCCCAGTGCTCGTATAATCGTCCCAAGACTTTATCAAACTGTCGGAGTCCGGGTTCGGTCTCGGATTCACCGAACAGATGTCTTCGCTGATAGTCTTCCAGGGGAAGCCAGTCGGCGTTGTCGTCGATGTAGAAGAAGAACCTGCGCGCATACATCAGCATAGCAATCGTTGGAGGCAACGGGGGAAGCGCTTCACCATGTATAGAGGCCGAAGACAAACTTCACTTCGAATGCATGACGCGAGTAAAAGTACTACACGCATGAGGTGTGTTATCGATGAATGTTTCACCTTCAGAGTTAATTACCTGCACAGTTGAGACAGCCTTCTTGGTTGTGTCTGCCAACACAGCAAAATCCTGGCTGCTGCCTTTGTACCAGGATGTTACTTCTTCATTGATAGCTTTCTCTAGGGCATCACTTGTATTTTTGAAGACCGCAGGGGCTTTCGAAGGACTGTATGCAACCACTTCAAGCATGGATTCGATAATGGTTCTGAGATCCAGTTCATCGTCCTGCTGCAATAATAATCAAATGTTAACATTTATTTGAATCAAGCATCGAACGTACCTGACAGCGGTTGAACTTGAAATTGGACTTCAAAGTCGTCGGAGTAAGTTGCACGACCATTGTACTGGGTGATTTAATTGATTTCGTTCTCTCGCGGAGGCGCTTGCTTTTAAGCCAGAGCCAAGCAACTTGCCAGGCACATGGATATATCATATCGTTTCCCTTCCAGGCAAGGCGATAGCCACCACCGCAGCCGAAGAGTCCAGGTGTACGAAATTCCGACTCCTTCATAGCCCCTGAAGATTGACTTGCTCCCGTTGCAAGCTCAAGATAAGGGTATCCTCTACCTTTGCTTTCAACTCGGGATTCTCCAGTATCGTCGGGTTCGGGTTTATGCGTACCATGACGGGAGTACGCCATTCCGACTGGCACTGCTTTATTTTGGTTCAATCGTTCAAGCAATCTGTACGCCATGCTTTTGCTTCCGAACGAAAAAAACTCTATATTTATCCCTCATTGACCCAACTCGCAATCTGACGACACTTCAGTTGCACGCACATGGTTGCGCTTCAGAAATAACGGCCCCTGATTGGAAGTGAGTCCACCTTTTACCGCAAATCGACCGAGGTGAACTCATGCCTACTTTGTCTTAGCTGCAAACCCAGGCTTCTTGGGAGCGGAGCACTGGACGACAAGATAATCAAACCTTCCCCATTTGATCACCAGAAGGCAACGACTTCGCTTGAATCGAAATGAGCACTCGAGCGCTTGCTCGGTAGATATGCTTTGCTTTGCAAGAATAAATTCAAAACAGGTTGAAACTGGCCAGAAGGTAAAGATGAGGACATTCCGCTTGCGTCACCAATGCGTCGCAGTAGGCACTCCCGACTCGGCCTCTTGGCCACGGACCGGTAGTGAATGGACCCCGGTAGGTATCTTCCCGCTCTCCCGCCTTTTCTTCTCCTCGCGAATGTCGGCATTAGCTGAGATTGATTTGATGCACTATTTTCAGATGGCGAATAAAATCTCAACTTCTGACCCTCGACACGCTCGTTGTCCATTTGCTGCGTGCTTTACTCAGTGATGAATTTGCTCGCAACCGAACTGAGCGTTGGGCTCATATGCTTCCTTGTCTACCGCAAACTCTACACTGCTTGGAAAGATCGGGGACCGCCCGGCCCACGGGGCTTACCTATCATTGGAAACATGCTGCAGATACGCAAACTTCCTTGGATAACATTCACAACGTGGACTCGTGAATACGGTGAGAAAACAAACTCCATTCAAGTTCATTCCGTTCGTGTTCAATAATCCGCCCAGGCCCAATATATCGCATAAACATTGGCGGCCAGAATGCAATCATCTTGGGAAGCACCAAAGTTGCGTCGGATATTCTGGACCGTCGTTCAGGCATCACTGGCGACCGGCCGCAAAATATCGTTACGAGGATTCTCACCGGAGACCTCATCTTCGCGTTTTCACAAATCGGACAAACTTGGCGTCGCATGCGAAAGGCCTCTCATGAGTCCGTTCCCCAATCTATGCGTATTCTTTACATTTCTGATGAAGGTATCTCAGCGCGCTGGGCCCACAAATAGCGAAGAACTACCATTCGCTTCAAGAACGCGAGGCGATAGTCCTCGTTGACGAGATGATCCAAACACCGTTGCAGTTCAACGCGCATATCAAACGCGCGAGCGCATCGATAGTGATGTCGATCATATACGGTATTCCAATCGCAGATTCGAAGGATCCCATTGTCATGAATATCACGCAATTCGTGGATCGAGCGCTAGGCGCCGCCGCCCCCGGTGCATTCTTGGTTGAATACTTCACTTGGATGCAATACCTTCCTCGTTGGATGTCTGGATGGAGACGATACGCTGAATTCTGGTATCAACAGGATTCAGTTATGTTGACGGGGTTGTTTTCGAAAGCACAGACGCGTCGGGTGAGTTTCTCTTGCTTAAATTCGGATTAGAAGAACGATTCTTGAGTTCTGGAATAGGAAAAAGGCGAAGACGGTCCAAGTGTAGCTGCAGCCCTTATGGATAGTACGGAGAAAGATGCTCTTACGCTGGTGGATTCGGCTTGGTTGTCAGCTACCCTTTAGTAAATTTTCCATTCTTCATTCAAGAACACAAAGACTTACCCGGTCGTAGCGCTGCTGGTGCCGAGACGGTAATACCAACAAAATCTTAATTTCCTTATATTGAACGCGCCGATCACACGTTTAGAGCGCGGGCCAAATGGAATGGTTCATGATCAGCATGCTCCTACACCCCGAAGTTCAAACTGCAGCCCAGCGGCAATTGGACGACGTCGTAGGCCGCGGTCGTATGCCGACATTCGCAGACTACGATCATTTGCCGTATATCAGAGCAATCGTGAAGGAGGTTTTGCGGTGGCGAACTGTACTTCCAATCGGTCGGCGGGGTTCAACATGTTCAATTACTCGATGTGCTCATTCCTTTTTTCAGGCCTGCCACATCGAGTATCCGAAGACGACTGGTACGAAGGGTTCTTCATTGCCAAAGATTCAATTCTCATCCCGAATATCTGGTGCGGCATTCCGTTCGGTTTGGTTCAATTGATTGAAGCTGTCGACGACTAGGGGAATGAACCACGATCCCGCCATATACGGCGAAGATGCTGAAGCTTTCCGCCCCGAAAGGCATCTCACTGAAGACGGTATTTTGGCGTCTGCACCGAAGGACACAAAGGACGAGAGCCATTGTTCTTACGGATTCGGCAAACGGTAAAGTTATCACTTTTGAACATGGCATCCAGTTCATCAACTATGATTGTTATTCTAGAATTTGTGTCGGCCGCCATGTCGCGAACCGGTCACTGTTCATCGAAATGGCCACAATTCTATGGATATTCAATATTCTGCCTTCGAAAGACCATAATGGTAACCCAATGTTGCCCGATGCTAGACCAACCCGAGGTGATAGTCTCAATTTGTAAGATACTTTCATTCTTCTACTTTGTCTGCGGCTCATTCTTCGTGTTCAGGCGTCCGGCTCCGTTCCAGTGCGAGATTGTCCCACGGTTCGAAAATGCGACCGAGATTGTTGCACAGGCGAAAAGCATGATTGTTTGATTATGCCTAGTTATAATACTCGGTAGAGAGCTTTCAACGATTTGGCAGAGACAATCACTGCGAAGTTCCGGAAGTCCGACTGTTTTTGTAATCAGAACCTTTGCTTGGTCTTCTTTTCTCTTGAGTCCTGGCCATATATTTTGATTTTTGCCAAGGATTGTACAAATCTGTCTGAATCTGAATTCGCAACGCACTGGAGTGTATCACAACAAATTCAGGTTACAATAATCGGAACTTAAAGCTTAAAGGCCTATTGGCCGGGTATTTAACAGTTTTTCTTTTTGGCTAAGTGCCCTCTCAGAGGCCAATCTGAGGATCGTGTTACGTTGCATGCAGATTTCTACAGTGCACTATTATCTATGATTTGAAATTTCTTTGCGAACCGCGTGGCGCGCCATAATATCCTTCGATTGGTTACATTTTTCTAGATGAAGTCAATATCTCACCAAGTTCAACCCCAGTGAAAACGTCGGGCAGCCGGATCGAGCTGCCTCGAACTTCCTAGAACTTTTTCTCAAGGTCCCAACTGGTTCGACATTTGGCCGAGAGCTCGATCTGGCTCGAAGGTTTTAGCATTACATATCGAGCTACTTCGAACTGTGTGGAGCGAGATGTATACACTATGGAAATACATGCTATTTTTACTGCGCTAGCCCGACCGCCACTGCTGCCCGGCTGCCTCAGCCCCGCCCCACCGCCCACTTTCAACGCCATGGGACTCATCACGGCTTCCGGCCCCTTCCTCACGCCAATGGTATTATTGCTATCGTTCCCCGCCACTGTGGTCAATCCCGAAGATGCGTTAGATAAAGAAAAACGGAGGGAAATAGAGACGAACCTGCAGTAAACCGTTCAATCAAAAGAAAAGCGGCCAAGAACATTTCTATATTGGGAGGAAATTAGTTTACGAAGGCACATGTTACTTAGATGATGCAAGCTCACCCAGGTCGACACGGGTTCCAGAGATGCCCTATCTGCAGCCAGAGTCAGCGTACAGACAAGATTTAGGCGATGTTCTACTAAGCTTGGATGAAGCAACATATACATCGGAACCAGGTCCACAGCCTGTGGCGAAGCGTGTAAGCGGTGCTAAATTGCGCATTGAGAAGCCTTACCTTGACAGAGAATGTAGTCGCAGCTCTCTCCAACTCTACATTCCCCCCGGCCCCACAACGCCGGCTAGAAGGTACTGATAAGAGAGCCGTGAGATAAGTGAAGACGGAGCGCAGAACTAAACAAACCTACCTTGAAAGTCTGAATCAGCGTGAGGCGGCGATATATCATATCTGCAAAGTGAGAATGAATACAAAGGGGTACTAGCCGTTGATTCAATACGTACTGGGATGAGCGCGGGAAACACCGCAGGCGAAGCGACAAGGAAAAAAAAAAAGAGGAGATAGGGCCCATACGAGTACTAGATTCTGCACGGCTATCGAGTTGACGATGTAATTAGGTCTAGGCAGATAGAAAGAGAACTGAGTTAGCGGTGCGCTGTACGAGACTGAGAGAAAAGAGGAAGTGTGGATCGAAGTGAGCCCAAGATGCTGCAGGAGTTGACTGTAAAACTGAATCAGCTCCGAGGTATAATACCGACTGCGCGCCGCAAATGAGCGCAAGAAAAGGTGATGAAGGCCGTACTCACTAACGGCGAGCGCCCCGCAATCAGCGGCTAATCAGGTGGCGAACGAAGTGAGGTAGACGTGGAGAGAACAGAGCGAAGTGAAAGATGGGATAATGAGCCAGATGGCGGCAGCACGCGGCGACGACGACGGGGAGGAGGGCGCCAACGACAAGAAGACTTTGGATTTCGGACAAAGCAAAGGGAGATGGTGGTGGTAAGAAAGAAAGAGAGATGCGTGGGATAAAACACAAAAACAAACAACTTTGTGTGTTTTCTCACGGGCTCTTTTGGACTTGACGGCGGGGGTTCCCGGTTTTGACGGCGCGCAAGTCATTCTGCGGTGAGCGCACAGTGTTTTGGCGCGAACTGATATTAGAAATGTTGACAAAAATTCGAGGAGGTTCGATATAGTTCTATTTGTTCGAGGCAGCTCGATCCGGCTGCCCGACGTTTTCACTGGGGTTCAACTCTTATAAGTTGAACACTCACTTTCCGGACACCGTTCTACTCGCTTCGCCCACATTGAACGTTTGGCTACAGCGTTGGTGCGTTGTATCCTAAATGCACGGTCTCGGCGTTGTGCAGGCGCAACTAGGGAGACAGATTCGGGTGGACAATGCAAAAAAAACTACGCGTCATCCAACATGCTCCCTGTGAGGCTCGAACTCACGACCTTCAGATAATTTAGTTATATGAGACTGACGCTCTACCGGCTGAGCCAAGGAAGCATTACACCCTGGATTTGCCCTGAATTATCAGGTTTCCAAAGGCTCAGTCTTGACAGATTAAATAAAATTTCCGCATCCTTGATATAGTTTTGAACACAGCGCAGACATAGGCAACATACCACGTTGAGAAATATTCCATTTTTAAAAGTCCTCTCAATGGTTTGAATCTTGCCTTCACCCAGAATTTGCAGCGAGGAAATCAATTTTGACATCATGTTGCTGCGAGAAGATACTCATGGGATGCACAGAATTTGACAGAAAGTTGAAACGCGCTGCGCCATGCAGTACATTGCTGTGTTGAAGCTCTGCTCGACAATCGATTGAATTCGATTCAACACCAAGTTGACTGTTGAACATCGTCATTTAAGATCGTAACGATTTGCCAGATCGGGACTCAAGAGCTCGTTAAATTTCTTACCATTTTTCCTTGGAGAACAGGCGATAAAGCTGATCTGAACTACGCGAAGGATTGTGACTTCCAGCCTCGAAATCCGACCTGTCTTGGGTAGAACCAGGAGCTTCTCGGCTCTACCAACACTGCCATGACGTAAATGCTGTGCCGTACACCGCTTACGATCCGATAAATAGTCCGTCAGCGCCGTCCTTGCCGTTCCCCAACTTCCCCTCTCCCTCCACGAGCAGGCTAAACTCCTCAATTTACACCCGAAGAAACTAAGAAATAAGAATGTCCTACCCCGGTGTACGCCAAATCCCGTCTGGAAAATACTAGGAACAAAGCTGATTAGTATGACTTCAAATCTGAATTATAGCAGCAATATGGCGGCGGCGGCGGATACGGTGGCGGAGGCTACGGAGGACCTCCTCCAGGTGGACCCCCTCCTGCTCACGGTGAGTTTCTCCCTTATCTCTCGTCTTTTGTACAAGAAGATCGAATTGTAATACTAACGCCCAATCGATGACGCGCAGGCGGCTACGGAGGAGGCGGATATGGCGCACCTCCCGGTGGCGGATACGGCGCCGCGGGTGGTCATGCAGGCGGATTTGCACCCTCCGGCGGCGGAGGTCCCCCACCCGGTGCGGACCCTCAGTGCGTACAAACTGCAAACAACGGAAAAGCAGATATTAACATGAACTGATGCACAGGCTGTGGAACTGGTTCTCCTCCGTCGACGTGGACAGGTCCGGCCACATCTCCGCGCCCGAGCTCGGTGCGTTCTCTTTGTCTTCGTTTTTTGACCTTAGAACGGTCTTTTATATTGCACGGATAGAGCGCGCGCTGATCAACGGCGACTGGACCCCCTTCGACCTCGACACCGTCAAGCTCCTCATGACCATGTTCGACACCGACCGTTCAGGCACCATCGGGTTCAACGAGTTCGCTGGTGCGTTTCGCTCACCCCTTTCTCCTCCCCACCTCGCAATACTAATCCCCACCCTCCAGGCCTCTGGAAATACATCAAAGACTGGCAAAACGTCTTCAAGCACTTTGACCGCGACCGCTCCGGCTCCATCGACGGCAACGAGCTGCGCGATGCCCTGGCGCAGTTTGGCTTCAACCTGAGCCCCCATTTGTTGGTGCTCGTGCAGAGGAAATATGGTGAGTACCATTCTGCCCCCATCCCCATCCCCATCTCCATTCCCCTTGCTTCCCTGTACTTGTCCCCCTGCACTGGTCCCCCATCTCTACCTCTTCCTCTTCCCCTAACACCTATACTCACAGACCCTGTCAAAGCCGGCACGACAGGACGCCCTGGCATGGCTCCCCCAGGTATCACCTTCGACCGCTTCGTGCGTGCGTGTGTGGTTGTTAAGCAGCTGTCTGAGGTGAGTGTGCGGATTTTCGTTTGTCTTGTATCGTTTGTATCGTTTGGTGGGGGAAGAGAAGTACAACCAAATGCGTACTGTGCTCCATGAGAGGTGCAGATTCAGGTGCACTGCCGTGGAAGCAGTATGCACTCGAAAGGAATCCTCTTTTGCTCAGATTGGCGAGCGACGCCACCGGAGCTATGGATGTTGCCAGCTTTTTTGCAGCTGTCGGGTGTAGGCATAACATCACCCTCGTATGACATCACGATTTTTGTTGTGCGCGCATGCATATCTATCTATGGACTTGGGTGCGGGATGACCCTCCCCGATGTCTGTCTTTGGAGGGGCGACGACTTTGGGCATAGATAACGAGTTGCGGGAGCGGGAGTGGGATTACATGCTTGTTTCCTCCGCCGAGATCGCGTTGGCAGCTCATTCGTCTCCCGCGACATCTGGGCGGGAGTGGCGCTTATCGTACAGGCGGCAGAAGTGGAGGAGATAGTCACGGCGATAGCGCCCGCCGGGTTGTCGTACGAGCGGGAGAAGACATCGCTGAGGTCGGCACGACTATGTGGGTCGTCGTTTAGTGGAGTGGTCTTTCTCCGTTCATGTCGCTCGCCCTCGTGCCGTATTGTCCTTCCTTCCCTTCCCCTGCTTTCGCGATCTTCTCTCTCCTTCCCCCTCCATCTTCTTTTATCCCCCTCAAAAACTGCCGCTGACCATCTTCCTTCTTCCCTCTACCAGGCCTTCGGCCGCCTGGACACCGACCGCGACGGGTGGATCCAGATCGGATACGATCAGTTCATGGAGACGGTCCTGAGCCTCCCTTGAGCTGCTTCCCCCGCCCGTCTCAGTATATCCGTCTCGACCCCAGCCTTGACCGCTAGTATTGTACTCCGTATCAATCCCATTGTACAGTGTACTTCGTTCTCCTTACCCTTTCTTTCTTCTCGATTCCCCTTACCTCGAATGTACTGTATTGTACCGTACGTGTGTCGCTGAAAGAAATATGAATAAATAAATATGTACAGTTTTTGTACCAAATGCCAAAATCCTCTGCGAAATCGAGTCAGACACAGAGTACTTGGGTCGATTCGAACGTCTACTGACGATCAGCGAATTTCGATGCCATTTAGGCGAGATCGCGCCGGCCCTAAAGCACAGAAAGGCTTTTCTTTCCCTTCGTCTTGACAAGTTTGGGGCGTTCTTTGAAATCTTTCATTGCCTCACAGTGCTCAAGTGAATCGCTCTCAAATGGTCTTTAGATGCTCTTTGAATCTCTTCCTTCGATTTCCGTCTCGGCAAACCCGCTTTGACTCTCACAGACAAAAGGCGGACATAGTACTTATAACCGTCGACCGTCGCCTCACCTGTCTTCGAACCCCCCTCAAAACAGCATGCTCGAAAGCAAAGACTCTTCAAGCTCAGTGGCACTAGCCACCCCCACTTCTCCCATTCAAGAGTGTCCCTTCGAGATTTTGGAGGAGATATTCAAATCGACAATGGATTTGGGGCACACCCGCAAAATAGGCTCGTGTGAAGTGCCCGTAGCTCCATGGCGGCTCTCGTCAGTCTGCAGTAGATGGCGGGCTGTTGCTCACGCCTCACCACGTCTCTGGACCAACGTCTGTATCCAGGTATTCAGTTTCGACGCCAACGGCTCTATGCACAATGGTCCCGGATTCGAATCGCTCAGCATCACGTATCCGTTGGACGCCCTGGAGGAACAGCTGTCCCTTTCCAAGGATGCACCCTTGTCCATCGACTTGAGTGCAAGGGAGCGCCAGGACTCTTATTTAGACCAACTCCTCCTTCGTCTGATCAACGAAAGCCATCGTTGGGAGAGCCTCTCAATTCGCTGGCGGGACTCTGCCAGATCTTTCGATACCCTCGCTACCATCGGTGGTGGACTACCTCGACTCCAGCGACTAGTCATTCATCCATATTCCGCTGTCTGCGGCAAGTGGCCGACGGTTTTGAACAGCCTGTTTACGAACGCCCCGTCATTGCGGGAGGTTTTCCTGTGCGACGAGGATTTTTACTCGCACTCGCCACGCCTTCAACTTCCTTGGCACCAACTGAGACGCCTTCGCATGCGCGAGAGCCTAGAGTGGATCTGTGATGTGCTATCAAGGACAACCGAGCTCGTTGACTGTGAAATAGCCACCTACGTTTACAAATCCGATTCAATCAGCCGGGAGGAGGAAGATGAAGAGGACAATCAAATTCTGGTTGACTATGTCAACTTGCCACGTCTACGTCGGCTAGGGCTTCGTCGATGGAAACCCGAGGGCTCAAAATTCATCGAGAAATATCTAATAACCTCGAGTCTCTCCAACCTCGAGTTCCAGGGGCACCTAGCCGAGATTCCTCCCATCCTCAAAAATGCTACGTGTCCACTGCAGACATTGAAGCTGTCGCAATTCATCATAACCCGCCCCTTCTCCCTCGTCCAACTTCTTCAACAGGCTCCAGCGTTATCGCACCTTGAGATCGATTGGAATAGCAAGTACCATTACTCCTGCAATGCAATAGACGAATTTATAGACTGCATCCTCGCCATGAACAATGTCCTTCTGTCCGGCAATTTCGTCGTCCTGCCAAAGTTGGTCTCGATACGCCTTGCGCTGCCGTACAATTGCGAATTGGAGCACGCTGAGGGGCCGGTTTGCCAGATGGTCGAATCTCGCTGGAATCGTCCTGCAGCCCGGCGTACGCTTCGCAGTGCCCATATCTCCGGCATGGGTTTCCATCCCCATATTTTGGCAAGATTCGAAGAGTTGCGACTCGAAGGTCTGGAGATAAATGAGTTGAGGGAATTCGAACCGTATGAAGAACCGCCTCACAAGCCGCGGGTGCGTCTGCTGTCCTACCTTAATCTCCCTCTTTGAATTTCTAATTTATTTTAGAAACGAAAAGCATCGAGCCACAGCTCGTGAACGAATAGAATGCGTTAGACTATTAATTATATAGATTCAATGTTGTAGTTGCTTAAGCATGAAATCCGTCTAGCGGCGCTCTGCCAGCAGTCTGCGTCCATTTTGTAATTCTAGAGCGAGCCGGATCGAGAAAAGAGATAAGAAGGCTGTAATCACTACGCGCGGTCTCAGCTCGAGTCAGTGATCTCTGTCTGGTTTACAAGTGGCTCTTCGGGTTCTTCAGGTTGCTAGCTCTTCTTATATGACTATAACACGACCTTCCCCTCACTTGGTCCTCACCCAAACATGTCATCATTCCCACTCGTATCGAAGAAATGCAATCACTGTTTTAATTCTCTACGACAGATAGATATTCGACGCTGATCCCTAAGATTGTTTAAGTAAATGACACTACGCTAGATTATATAGAATACGTTGGTATAAATGTAACTAAATGCTCCTCCGTCCATCCATCCATAACCTATTCCATGACAGTGGTAGTAGCCGTGAAATGAAGACCCTCAAGGCCACGCAGAACCTGCTCCTCCTCCTTCGACATAACACGGTCCCGCAAAGTCAGATCGAGCCTGGTTAGCTGTTTAACCGCGATCGTAGCAGGGCGACAACGATCCTGGACCATCCGAACGAGCGAATCCGTACTGAAATTGTACGACCCATCCACCCTCAGCTCCGTCAAACACGGCACGACCTCCGCTCCACCCAACTCACGTAAAATATCATCGTCAAGAAGCTCCACACACCCAGAGACGACATCCAAACGACACAGCGTCGGTACCGCGCGAAGCAGCTTCCCAAGATCACCACCCGAAAACGACGCCTCCTCCACCACCAGCTCCATGAGCGGGCACACCGAGCGCTTCAGCAAGTCCACGACACCCTGCACATTCGAAAGCCGCGTGAGATGCAGGGAGCGTAACGCAGGCGTGTGGAACCGCGCAAAGAAATTGACGGCGGTATCCGGCGGCGGAGGCGGTGGATGCTCGATCTGGTACCACGGCGTCTCCCGGCGCTGCTGCGCAGGGAACTCCACGCGCCACGTCGTTAACTGTTTCAGCGCAGGCGGCTGGCGAGGGCGCACCGTCGTCGTCGAAACGACGGGATAGGAAGGCTCGGTTTGTATGGTGACCATCGAGAGGGCGTCGTGCACCGGCGAAAGGTTGAAGCCGCTCGCGGATTGATTGAATCGGATGTGCGCTATCTGGGCGATGGGGAGCGGGATCTTCATCTCTAGGAGATCGGCGCTGCGGTCTAGTTCGAGGGTGCGAAGGCTGGGCGCGGAGGAGAAGGCGTCTGCGAAGAGGGGCCAGAGGTGTGTGAATCCTAGAAGCTCGAGGTGGGGGAGGCGGTTGCGGAAAGCGCTGAAGGAGGGCAGGGGGTGGATGTTCTGTTGGCCTCGGAAGCGTAGGTTGGTGATCTTTTCCGCGCGCTCGGTAAGAAGGCTGAGTTTTCGTTTGGCGATAGCGTATCCGCCCTCGAGGCTCGCGAATTGGGCGGAGTTGTTGAGCACTACGACGGAGAGCGTGGAGGTGCGGCAGCGCTCGAGGGCGACGCGGAGGAGATTGACGGAGCTCTCCTTCCCGAACAAAGGAAGAGTGAATGTAGACCAGAACCGAGGATGGGAGCACACGGCGTGTCTCCAGCGTGAACAAACCTCCATCAAGACCCACCAATCATCGCGGCTCCCAACACGAGTCGGCTCGTCCGATTTGACGGCGAGTAGGATTTCGAGCAAGATGTCGTCTGGGATGCGGCGAATAGGGGCGGAGCGATACGCCTCCGGCGTGACGATATAGGTATAAGTCTTGCGAAGCAGCAAAAGGTCTCTGTGCCGGATATTCAACTCCTTCTTGTCCTTCGCCACTTTGGAGTCATCGGCTCGTTGGACCTCCAGCTGTCGGCAGCGTGCCCGCGCTTCACTTTGTAGGCGCGCCTGAATCTCTTCCTGTCTCCGTGCTTCTGCTATCGCCGCCTGGAGGACTGGCGGACGCAAGCTCTCGAGTTTGGCGTCGATTGTAGCCATTTCGCAATCTATCTCCGCGACGCGTTTTGCCATCGTGGCATGGTGTCTTCGAAGTACAATGGCGTCGATGCTCGCGTCGATACCATTCACGCTAAGTAGATGTAGACATGTCAAGCTTTGTGAAGCATTTGGAAAGAAGCTCAACCCACGAATCGGCCTCGGCAGAGTCTATTCCAGCTGCTGGAAACACTGGCAATCCCTCTTCAATTCTGGAAAAAAAAATTAGGGGCACGAAATGGACTCATAGACCAAGAGACTTACCGGGAAACCTCGTATTCCGACTCGAGTTCCGGGCCAGTGTCACCGTGATCTTGAGCCCGTGAGCTGTATGCGTTGCGATTGTTCAAGCGAAAGACTTCTTCGAGTGTATCCAGAGCAATCAACCCGCGCTCGAAAGCCTCGATAGGGATGTTCCGAGCCTCTCGTAGACTCGCTCGAAGACCAACAAGCAGCGAATGATAACTATAGCTATTAGTTTCTTCCATGGATGTAGACGGCCCGAGGAAGTCTGTGAAATCGACATTCTCCTCCGAGCCCTCTCTCCATCGTAGAGCCCTATGTGTATGTTCGGTGGTCTGGGCGAGTACGTCCTCATAGTCCCAGTCGTCCTCAACGAGCAATGGGGAAGAATCGCCGACTCGGCGCAAGTCGCTTTGGTCGTCGTCGATGGAGGGGGAGCCTGGCGAGGAGGACATGATCGTCAAGAGCAACCTGCAAATCCGAAAATCCCGATCACCGACGAATTTTATAAAGGTGGATATTTGAAATTCGAATCCGAGGGCGAGATGTATTGTGTAGGTATGGAGGAAGCAAATTGTACTATGTGTGTAGGTAGGTAGTGACGAAGAAAAAAAAGGGAGGAAGAGATACAGATACAGTATATCAGATACAGTACAAGCACACGAAAAGACGAAACCAGCGAAAGCGCAATCCCCTCTCCCCGTCCATGAGCCATTTGAATACACCCACCCCTCCAAAACGCATGACGCACGTCCACCTACCCACCAGCAGCTGTAGGCATCTCATAATCCATCGGCACATCCTTCCTCTCCAACCACGCCGCATCCTCCCCGCCCAAATCAACCCCGCTCCCACAATCCAAATGCCTCCGACACGGCAGCTCCTTTAGCTCGAAGCCCCCCGAGCCGCGGACGACGACGTAGTGCTCGCCGTGCCAGCCGACGAAGTCGAGGGTTTTGACGGTGCGGGCGACGGATCTGTGAGGGCGTTGTGAGTGGATGGGGAAATAGAGAAAGAGAAACCGAGGAAGGGGACTGACCTGACAGCCGCACCCCACGCCTCAGTCTGCACTATACACTCCTTCTCGCTCTGGAAGTGATTAGCCTGAGGCCGTCTTGCGGAGGTGTGTTGTAGATGCAAGAAAGAAAGCGAGGCGAAGGGGGTGAACAGGTGTGCGTATTCGTTCTTCGCGAGAGAGTCAGTGAAAGTGCACCTGAAGGAGGAGAGCACAACACGAAACGCCACTCACCAACCCTCGATCATTGACCACCGTAGTCAAATGTAACGCAGTAATCCCCTTGGGTATACTCTCCACGAGCTCCTGCCCCGCCAGCGCCGTGAAATGCGCGATCCGCACACCAAGGACTTGTAGCGCGCTCAGCAAAGGAAGTAACTCCCTTGAAATCACAAGAAAAACACACTTCAGCTCCGGTTCCTTCGAAGAACAACAACGAGCAAACCCACCTAACAAGCTCCCACGGACAATTCCCCAAATCCAGCCTCCTCAACAACGGCCGATGCGCAAGGAACCCCGTCACAGCCCGATAAAGCGGCAAATGGTCATCATGCCCCACCAACACAAACCTAAACGACCTCAAATGCGGCAACAGCGCATGCACCCCCTCCCCCTCCTCCCCCTCAACATGATCCGACCCAAAAATCACCGCCGCCGCCCCCGGATCCGCCAACGTCCCATGCAGCGTCAACCCCTCCAACGCCCCCGCATGCGCAATCCGCGCCAATACCAATTGACTCACCCGCGTATCCACCAAATCGAGATGCGTGAGCGACCGGATGGTGACGCTCTGGAACGCCGAGTCCCAGTCGTGTGCGCGCGCGAGGTACGCGCCGAGAACGAGGTGCGTGAGGGAGGCGGCGTTGTGGTCGAGGACGGAGCGCACCTCGCCCATGTCGGCGAAGCCGTCGTCGTCTTCGGCGCGGAGGGTGAATTTGCGGAGGGAGCGGAAGGCGGAGACGCCGACGGCGTCGAAGTGCCAGCCGCTGCGTGGCTGTTAGTCTGTTGTGCGGGCACGAGAGTGGGTGGAAGGGGACACGTACATGAGCCCTAGGCCGTGGAGGTGAGGATGCGTGGCGAGAACGGCTTGCACCATCTCGGCACGCATCTCGGGGTAACCAATCCATTCGAATTCACGGAGAGCTTTGAACGCTGGGAGCGTCGACCGGAAGATGCCTTTGTCGCAGTCAGTACCTCCGTACCTGCATCTAAGTCTGGGAGCGGCGCTCACGAATCATCAAATCAAGCATATCCCCCTCCTCATACGCCCAATGTAGCCGCAGACACTTGACTCGGCCAGCGAATACGGAGTCGGTCTTGACGCGGTCGAAGACATCCAGACCCCGGTTGAGCGCCTCTTGATCGTCGTTGCCAAAGTAGAGATCGAGGGTATGGAAGATGTTGCGGACGGCGATTTCGTGGTGAAAGGCAGAGATGAAGAGCCAGGTTCGCAGATGATAGCGCGGGATGAACGACGCGATGCGTTCCCAGACTTCGACGGGCGCACGTTGGGAGGCGGGGTCGTGCGCGAAGTGAATTTTCTGCATAATTGAGTCAGTGACGAAAGAAGATCGGTAAGAGATTCATTCAGAGGAAGAGAAGCGAGAGCTGTCCGGCACAACGACAAATCTCTGCCCGTCGGAGTCCAGTCTGAGTAGAAAGACTTGACAATAGCCGCTAGCGAGTGGATTTCTCGATACACACATGACCCGCCTCTCGCAAAACAGCAGTGGGGCAAAGGGCGAAAGTTGGCACACAGTACCGCTCGCGCAATTACGAGCAATGATTCAGACCGAGGCAGGCTTTGTGTCTCGACTGCGCCGAAATAAAATTCAGTGTCTCTACCAAGGAGACAGTTGCGCGTCGAGTGCGTACGGGCCGTGGGGCCTATGAGCTGCCAATCGTCACTGCTAGACACAATCGACTGGAGCGATTCCAGGATGCTAGCAAAACAACCCCAACCACCGTTACTTTGCGTTCCCCAATGAAGGGAGACAAAGTGCGGCTTCATAATATCCACCGTGTCAAGTGGACCACCAGCTCAGCCGCTCGGTCCCATGAGTGCCATTATTTGCCCCGTTTACCGTTCCTGCGGCAGGGGTCTCTCATCTGGTCAGGGCAGAGTAGACCTGGGATCGACTCGATAAACGAGCCGCGACGAAAACGCAGACTCAAAGCCAGAATGACTCCAAAATCGACTCTCCCACAAAGCTCCAGACGTCCCAAATGAAAAACAGAATCGACGTACAACTCTGTCTCGCCGCAAATGATGCTTGATGACTTCGGGGTTGGTGGGGTCCAGTTTGAGCACCGTACGGAAGTCTGCCAGTACGCAGTTGAGATGAAATACAGCGTCTCATGGCGACGACAAACCCTGCTCAGCTTTTGCTAGTAGACTCTCCCCGCAAGCTTTTCGTGCATTCCCGCGGGCCAGCAAAGCCTTGACGATACTCGGCCTTGGAAGATCTGGTGTCCGCAAGTATACTTCCAAGTAATTTTCGACTTCAGCACCATATCTAGTGAATTTGAGCGTCGCAAAGACATTCTCACAGACTTGACGTACTGGCCAGCGGCGATGAGGGCGAGAGCGGTGTCAAGAAGCAGATTAGCTTTGCGGGCGTTGGAGAGGGACTGGACGGCGCCGAAGACGGTTGCGGTGAGCTCGTCTGGCGAGGACATCGAAGGCGACGACGAGCATTCAGTCCGACCAATCGCGGGAAACGGTGGGAGACAAATTGCCTTTTTGGAATCTCTGATCACGAGGTGAAGCTGATGCCAAACAACCGCTCAGAACCGACGCTGAGTTACCCTCCACCACCATCCATGCCTCTCTGCCACGAAATCTCGATCTCCTTGCCAAATATCTGTCCAGAGTTGCCTCAAATATTCTCATCTCTTTTTCTGGATTTTCCCGGCCAAGATTGGCGAAATTTCGAACAAAGAGACTGCGCTTCAGGTTTGCGCTTGGACTTCGCCTGGCTTCGCTTGAATTCTAGGTTGGAACTTTCTACTGTATGGAAGACAGCCACATCGAAGATTGGGCCCAGTCACAATACGTTGAAATCAGTTTCAAGCAGCTTTCCGTTCAAAGGGCGGTTCAGGATCAAGAGACGGAAGACACCTCAACTTTCGGAGCACAGCGGAGAGCCAAGGAAAGCTACAGTAAAAGTGATATTGGTCCGCCCCGGGGAGCGAGGTAGAGCTGTAGCCGCATCCTTATCTTTCTTTTCTGAACCAAGTTGTGTAAAGCGCGGCTTGAGCTAATCCCTCGTTCACACATCTTCGCCCAAAACAAGTATCCTATATCGATCAACGCCGCCACGCCCCAAAATACAATCGCGCTTGGGATTCCTGCTATCTGGTCGGAAAGATACTTCCAGATGTCCAGGTACAGAATTTACAGTCGTAATATCCCATCCGGTCTCTACCTCTCTTGGCGGTCGGGCATCCGAAATCGCAAAGCCAAGACTGTTATAACCTATTGCACAACAATCTTTCATTCTGCCTTTCACCCTCCCGTCCCGATTATCCGCGCGCTTAAATCGTATCTTTGGATTTACTCTGCTTAGATTTCAATACCAATTTGACCTTCTGAAATAGAGCGCGAAAACCTTGACACGCCAAGCTTGGAAGTATGCTACGGACGGTTTTGGCGAACACAGGGCGTCTCGTTCTTGCTCACGGGAACGTCAAAATCGATCTTACACCATACCGCGAGCAGGGTTTATCTCAAGCCCAGATATAACCATCACTCGGATAACTCCACGATTAAAAGTGCAGTAGAGGTACGTTTTGATCAAGAGCTCTGTCCGGTTTTCACTTCTCTGCTCCACACCATGAGTATGATGTCCAACTCGTATCTCGCCATTGAGCTATCCGCCGGGATTCTACTCCTTCTCGCCTACCAAAAACTATACAAGCTCTACAAAGACCATCGACCTCCCGGCCCTTCAGGTCTCCCCATCATTGGGAATATCCACCAAATTCGGACTCGTCCTTGGTTAGCTTTCACTGAATGGAGCCACAAATACGGTGAATTTTTTCTACTTAACTAATGCGAGAGTCTACCACAATTCTCATACCCTACAGGCCCACTCTTCCGCATCAACGTCGCCGGACAGACCACGATAATCCTCAACAGCCACAAAGCCGCCACAGATCTCCTCGACCGTCGTTCAGCCCTCTACTCCGACCGGCCCAGGAACATCGTCACCCGCATCCTCACCGGCGACATGGTCTTCGCATTCTCTCAAATCGGCCCCATCTGGCGACGCATGCGCAAAGCCGCGCACGAGTAAGTAGATCGAATCACGACTCAATATCATAATCCACTTCATCACTGTCAACCCATGCTAACTAATTCCCAATTCCACCTATGTAGCGCAACCGGCCCCCAAATCGTCAAAACCTACCACCCCCTCATGGAACGCGAAGCCCTCGCACTCACCTCGCAAATGCTCAACTTCCCCACGCAATTCAACGACCACATCAAACGCGCCTCCGCCTCTCTCCTCATGGCAATCGTCTACGGCACCCCAATCATGCACTCCGACGACCCCCTCGTCGAAGCCATCCAACAACACGTCGCGCGCAACCTCGCCTCCGCAGCCCCCGGCGCGTTCTTGGTTGAATATTTCACCTGGATGGAAAAGCTTCCACGGTGGATGTGTAAGTGGCGGCGCGATGCGGAGTATTGGTTCGAGAAAGACTCGGCGATGTTGAATGGGTTGTTTGTTGATTCCAAGGCTCGTCAGGTGAGACGTGGAGGTTAATTTTTTTATGAAACTGTGGATAACGAATTGTAATGATAGGAAAGCGGAGACGACGTCCCGTGTGTCGTAGCAACACTCATAGAAAACATGGATGAAGAAGGGCTTTCGGAGGCTGATGCCGCTTGGTTGGGTGCTACTCTCTTGTAAGGACCCGTTGGTCTTCCTCCTCGAAATCTCGATAATGATTTCCCATTCATTGCTAAAGCTCAGCGGGCGCCGAAACAGTAAGATTCAATATTGCGTGTCAGATTTGAATCGTGGCAGATCACGCTGAACGATATTTCCTTTGGCTCATAGAGCTCAGGTCAAATGGAATGGTTCATGATTAGCATGATCCTACATCCAGAGGCACAAAAGGCCGCGCAGCACCAGATCGACGACGTCGTTGGACGTGGGAGGATGCCGACCCTCGAGGATTACGAACATCTTCCTTATGTTCGTGCGCTCGTGAAGGAACTTCTACGCTGGCGACCTGTACTCCCTCTCGGTCGAGTCTCACATATATGGATTTTCTACGATAGACGCGCTGATAGCGTACATTCAGGAGTCCCACATCGATTATCCCAAGACGATTGGTATGAAGGTCATTATATTCCCAAGGACTCCATCGTTATTCCCAATGTCTGGTGTGTGCTTCGAGTTATGTTTTCTCGGTGCGCTGAAGGTATGCTACTCAAAGGGCATTGAACCACGACCCAGTCGTATACGGCGAAGACGCGGAAGAATTCCGTCCCGAACGACATCTCAACGATGCCGGCAATCTCAACACCCCAACAAAAGACACGCACGACGAAAGCCATTTCTCTTATGGGTTTGGGAAACGGTGTGGTTTTGTACTTTGCATTCTTTTGCGCGAATACAGCTGAAATCACGAGCAGCATTTGTGTTGGCCGGCACGTCGCGAATCGTTCGCTCTTCATCGAAATTGCCACGATTCTCTGGAGCTTTGATATTCGTGCGCCTCTGGATGAGAGTGGTAAAACCATCTTACCGGACTCGAAGCCTAAGCGGGATGGTAGCCTTGTCTTGTATGATCCTCTTCCCTCTCAATTTATTCCCTGCTTTGTTGATGAGATGCAATTACAGGCGGCCGGACCATTTCCGGTGCGAGATTACGCCCAGGTTTCCAGACGTATCAGTGGTCATTAGAATGTACTTGGATGATGAACAGTTGTCAAAGTCGTAATGATATTTCAATGTCCATTTCGAATCGGGTACACCGAGCTCGCTCCAGCCAATTTCGGCATGTTGAAAATCTCAAAAGAAATATTCACAACCGAGCTCGTTCGAGACCAGCAAGCTCTAAATGAAAACACATGCTCTTCGCATGCCCGACCGTTTCATTAGTTAGAATGTAGTTCACTCAAGAGCCGGATACGGAAGGTCAAAGCGATACATCTCACAATCAAATTAAGGTTAGGGTTAGGAGAGCGGAGAGTCGAAAAAAAGGCCCACCCAGCCGAGTGGCCGTGGTGGGACAGGAAAATATTGAGACGGTGCATGCACCTAAGCACATACAAGCCGCAGGCGCACTCTGTATGGACAGGGTCGCCGTGCTATGGAGTGTTCCCACGGCCCACAGACCCAGGTAGTTGAAGGGGCCTGTGCCATCAAGGTAAGTATGAGGTGCAAACAAGATGAGGCGGAGAATTTATACCGGGGCTCGAGCGCACGGACCAGTGACTGTTTGCGTGAGATTTTGATACGTTCGACATCGGTTATCGAACATGCCGGAAGTTCAACAATTCAGCCAACGGTCAAAGCAAGCTCAAAGAGGGTCCAAGTCGGGCGGAGATTTCCAGAGATGCTGCCATGGGTGTACTCGGAGGTAGAGCTGTACTCGGAGGTAGAGCTGTACTCGGAGGTAGAACTGCAGGTATATTCTAAATCAATTACTCGATAGCAGGCTGCTCAGCGCTCAGCAAATAAATAGGTGACGTGAGTTCTTTGAACTCAATTGAACCGTGGGAAACGTTGGTGATGGCAACCGTGAACCTGAAAGCCGATACGCAGGTTAGATGCGGATTGTGTTTCTTTAAACTGGAGATATCCTTTCGGCCCACAAGTTCTCCGCTCTCTCTGTGTCTGTCTGCCTAAACTCCGAATCAACTCAACCGGAAATCAGTTGTCTCACTGGCAACCAAATTCCGCAACGCATGAGGAAGGCGGAACATCTGAAAACATAGTGTCAGCAAGCCCTCGGCCGAAATTGCGGAAGACCCGTGGGTCCTACCGGTCTACCTGAGGGTAGGCCGGGTACGGGTACACGGTATTGTGCGGGTCGAGATAGAAGCACGACCCTCGGGTAAGAGACGGGCAAGAGATTCGGAAGGATGAATATAGCGATAGATAGAACAATTCTGTCTTTGTACCATTATCACAGAATTTAGACGCGACACAATACTACATAGTGGAAGGAGGAGGAATCTGAAATGGTTTAACCGCGTCAGCAACCGCCGGCCAATGGTGTTGAATCGATTTCCCACATGTTGGTCCTCTCCTTACTCACTTCCATTCAGAGGGCGCTATTTCCTTCCTATCGCACCGATAGCAGAAGCCCAAGCAGCCCAACCACGTGTGTGTAAATCAAGTATCATTGGATTCGGGTGGTTGCGGGTTAGGTCAATGAGGGATAAAAATGAAAATAAAACAGTGCCAGGCGGAATGGCGTAAGTATTCCCATCTTGTAACCCATGAATCCGTGGAGACTGGAGAACTCTGGGTCGGATAACAGTAGACGATACTAGCTTGCAACGGCAGCAACGCAATCTTCGCTGGGGGGCTTTGACTCGGAAGGAGTCGGGATTTCGTACATCTGGATTCTTCGGCTGGGGTGGCTATCGCCTTGCCTGGCCGGAAAACGGTATGATACATTTACCTGTCTGGCAACTTGGTTATTTGGCGTTGGCTTAAAAGCGAGCGCTCACCCGAATGAAAAAAAGCCAATGGAACCAGCCAGTACAATGGTCGTGCAACCTACTCCTACGACTTTGAAGCACAACTTCAACCGCTGTCAGGTTTGTTTGTTCAATGCTTGATTCAAATACTTAGTTGTCAGTGACATTTGATTACTGCGGCAGGACGATGAACTGGATCTCAAAACCATTGTCGAATCCATGCTTGAAGTAGTTGCATACAGCCCTTCGAAAGACACCGCGGTCTTCAAAAATACAAGTGATGCCCTAGAGAAAGCCATCAATGAAGAAGTAACATCCTGGTATAAAGGCAGCAGCCAGGATTTTGCTGTTTTGGCTGTCACGACCAAGAAGGCTGTCTCAACTGTGCAGGTAATTAACTCTGAAGGTGAAACATTCATCGATAACACACCTCATGCATATAGTACTTTTACCCGCGTCATTCATTCGAAGTGAAGTTTGTCTTCGGCCTCTATACATGGTGAAGTGCTTCCCCGTTTACTGCAACAATTGCAATGCTGATCCATGCGCGCAGGTTCTTCTTCTACATAGACGACAACGCCGACTGGCTTCCCCTGGAAGACTATCAGCGAAGGCACCTAGTCGGTGAATCCGAGACCGATCCCGGACTCCGACAGTTTGATAAAGTCATGGGACGATTATACGACCACTTCGACCAGCTCTGCACGAACACGATGGTATGCGCAGCCTTCGAGTTCGTGACCGCCAACGCCCTCGAGATCAAGAAGGAAATATGCGAAATGAAAGTTCAGCCTACCGCTCTTCGGTGGCCAACATTCCTTCGGGCGAGAAGCGGGATGGCGCAGGCGTTCGCGTGCGCTATCTTCCCTAAGCACACCCACACGAACGTCGCGGCGTACATCCAGGTCCTTCCCGACATCGACCGGTATATGTGCTTAGTGAACGATATTCTCTCGTTGGTTTCTACCTGTGATGTCAGTTGGTTTCTTATAATTATACTCTTCAGGTTTTATAAAGAAGAGCTTGCGGGCGAAACAACGAACTACGTGCACCTGACTGCCCAGATTGAACAAAAGCACTCCCACCGCGTGTTGGTCGAGATGGTGCAAGAGGTGGGCGAACTGCATGAGCGCATCGCTGCAACTTTGCAAGAAGATCCCACGGCTTTGCAAGCTTGGCTGACCTCGGAGCACGGTTACATGTGAGCGTACGGGGCCCTCTGAAATTACTTGGCTCACGGTTGATAGGGCATTTCATCTTGCTCTGAAACGATACAAGCTCTCTGAGCTTGGGGTTGGCCAAGGGGATAGCGAAACGGAAGTCTGAATACTCACAAGCCTTGTTGTATCTTGTTCTAGACATTCTCCACGCCATAGAGTATAGATGTGCCATATTTTATGTTCCTTGGTAGTCCTGAAAGCGCCTCCAACGGAGACCTCGCATGAGCATACCTGAACTCATCCCAGTTCCCACCTCTCCACCGGCGTTTTCAGCTATTTAGATAGGCTCAAAGAGTCTTGGTCGTTTTCCCGCACCGTCCCGGAGTTACTGAATGCCTCAATCTGACGGCCGTAAGGGGTCGCGCTTGCAGCGATTCCGCTACCGCAGGTCTGCAAGGTGTGTAAGTATGTCATGCCAGGGCGGGAAGAAAGGCGGTAGAAGAACGCGTATTTTCGCAACGCGAGTCCCGTCGCAATGGAGTCTCTATAGACACTTCCGATGCAAATGAGCCGGGAATTTATGGCAAGTGAAAGCTGGTTGCGATACTCAAGCAGTGCCCAAAGCCATCGTAGTCGTAGTCGTCTCGAACGTGGCCGTGCCCATTGCAAAGCAAATTTACGTCATGTGTGCCTTTGTTATGGAAGCGATCTGATCGCCGACATGCGATGGGAATCTCATTGTCACAACCGATGATCTCCGATGATTTCTCTTGCGGCTAACTTTCGGCCTGTCTCGGTAACCCAGACGTTCTGAGAGCACAGCGGACCTGCGGTATCGTCACGTCAATGCCAGCGAGGAAGACCCGAGATACGAGGTATATCGACTTTTGAATGTGCTCAATAACGCTAACGGGTGTTTTGTGTTTCGTAGATTGAAAACGCCAACACAGGCAAAACATCTGCGATTTATGAGAAAAATATCATTGGCCGAGAGGGTGACGCGTCGGAAGATTCAGAAGAATAGGCGTGACCACAGAGAATGAATCCGTATTTGTATCATTATCATAGTCTCGATGTGACATGACAAAGGAGAACAGAATCTAAAGGATTGCCGTGCTGAACAAGTGCTGAAACCTAAGAACTTTTTAGAGGAAATATCGGAACCCTGGGCTATCTGGTCCTTCCTTCAAATCTGCAGTGGGTACATCTCGATTCGTCTGTTCGGAATCACACGCCAGTAAGGTCCAGTATCACGAAAATAATTGCCTCTTACCCATTTAACACCCTGCTCTCTGTTCCTACGCCTATTCTCAAGTACCATGTGGGTGCGTATACCGAGAAGGAGACACATCCCAACGAGCTGTAGACTTGCGGAGATAATCAGGGCGTGCATGTATTTCGGCGCATCCGAATCCAAGAATATGTCTGACCGCCGTTTCACGAGTTGAGCTCCGGACAGAAAAGATGACCAAACAACGTACTTGCTGAGACGAGTCCCCCAGAGTTACCGGCAAGCACATAGAAACCTGTGCGGAAGGCGCGGCCATTCTCAGATGGTTCATTGTTGTTGTGCCACGAGTGAAAGATTGGGGAAGGGACAAACGATCCTGGGTGCAACAAGGGTGTGCTTCAACCTCCGAGATGATAGGATAGCAAGCATGAACGAACCCATGCTAATGAGAAAGCATGCGAAGTACGCAGTTCCGAGCGCGGAGATCGGAAGCGCGGCGAGTATCACCTGCGGAAGCGAAGCATTATAATGGAATCTGATGTTGTAAGGAGAATGGGAAGATATGTACATATCCGACTAGGGAGAGGGACATGGACAGAATCAGGAAAAACGATCGTTGTCGCGTACGATCGGATGCCCAAGCGCATGCCCAGAGGAACAATGTTGCAGCAATATTCGGCGCCACCGTATATAAATTTGTTTTCAAGGTTCCGAGATTAAATCGCTGAATTATTTGGGGGAGAAAAGTATTTGCCGTTATCGAGGATGTGCCATAACACTGCAGAGCACGTAAAAAGTGAGTTGCATGACTCAAAAGACTGTTTTCGAGTCGGTATAAAATCATACCACAGCAAACGCGGCAAGGACGTAAAATTTCCACTCATGTAGCGGTGCGAAAAATTCGCTACATCTGAAAAGTGCATCAATGTGTTTCGACGTGTCTTTCAGCAAACTACACAATGCATCAGTGCGAGTAGATCATAGTTCAAAGCACGTATGATGAAAAGAAACACACCGAATCACCGCGACCTCTTTTTCCAGTGGACTCAAAAACACCGCATGCTGAGGACCATTGGGTAGCATCCATCTACAGATACGTCAACAAAACTGCACTGTTTGAATGATCAAACTCAAACCCGTCTCACGCGGCAAGCAGAGCAGCAACAATAGTCATCCCCCCTTGGACTGTAAATCGCCGAAAATCATACTTCAGTGAACTTGGACACGATTTTGAAACCCACTCATTAGCAAAATTTTCCATCCCGCCAAGGCAGCATGGGCCTGAAAGACTCTGCTTCCATTAATTCCGATATTGTGCTGCATCCAGAATTCCTTACCCGTATGCCAGGAGACCTGAAAAGGCACCAGAGACAGCGCTTTGAAAATTGTCAGAATACTGCAAGACGAGCTAACAGGAGACAATTTACGAAGCCGAATACCATATCGCCATACGTTTCCCAAGCTCTCCTCGGGTGTAAATCGAAGCCAGGTAAACAATGACCGAAGATGCGAACAAGCCTTCAAACTGCAATTAAATGCGATTAAGGTGACCCCACGACTTGGAAACCGAGTTCGAGTACCATGCCAAGAAAGAATCGGATGACCATGATGTCGTTGTAATTACGAGCAGCTGCGTTGAGGACCGACATCGCTAGAGAAAAGATATTGGCAATCAGCGAGTCTCACTGGATCAAATTCGCTCACAACCACAACACAGCATATAAAGAGGCAGCATGCGAGTAGGTCCGAATCGACGAGTCAGCAATCCACCAAATATACAAAACGCAGAGTATGCCGCTGGAAAAGGGTCAAACACCATTGGGAGGCAAGCAATATACGTGGATGAGAACTCACCCGTCGTGATAGTGATGACGCTGAGGGCATAACGAAGTTGAATGTCTTGTTCGGCTCATTATTTAATAGAGCACCCACTTGTTATATTGATTTCCTTTCATGTGAAGATCTTTCTCGAGGGTGCCGGTCTGAGACGATCTTGAATATTGATGGCATACACAAGCGAAGGGGTGAAATTTACCTTCGCGTTGCCTGAGATTTGAATGAAGTGAGCCCGAATCAGCTTTGTAGAAATCAGATATGCGCGCCAAGATTTCCCCGGTCCAACGAGGCAAAAAGATCTGACGACAGGGCAGCCTTGGTCGGCGAAGGATTCATATCTCGTTTGTTTGCCTCGAATGACGCACACATGAAAAATATCGCAGGCAGAATACGCTTGTCATATTTCCAGGCAATCGCTCGTGAGAGTTCTGGATCAATAACGTAGCGTTCGACTTGTTCTGTCGTATATTCAAAAGTATCGGATATGAGGCCCAAGTCCTTTTGATGTGTGGATTTGTCTGCAACGAGCGGCGTCTCGCTGTCGCAACCCAAGACTGCCAGTGGAGGAACCATAGGGGACAGTAGTGTTGTTCTGCTCAGATAGCCTTCACGTCTTTATAGCGGATCGATGCTATCGGTACTAGAAGCTCGACAGCCCCAGCTCCAATCGCTCGAGGCTGCTTCATCTGCTGAAGAGTCATTTCCGATCACCCGGCAGACTGCCAGCAGTGCGGTTCGAAGCTCGAACTAATACCCTCCATTACTTATCCTGCTAAGTGATCAAGCTAGCAGATAGTGGATTCCGGGAGCGACTACCAAGCGAACAAAGCATTGCACCGGGGTTCGAGTCGGAATGGCATCAAAGGAACTTGGAAGAGGACAAGCTGAGAAGAGTTATGTAACGGCAGCCCCTTCGGGCCGCTGAGCTCATTTTCTCACACAATTCAACTAAAGCAAAAAGTTGCCAAAAACTCATCGGCACCATTTGAAGAATACGGAAGGCAGGCTCAGCGCAGTCGACTTGGAGATGGAACTCGAACAGGTCTGGTGCACATGAAGTAGTTACGGAAAACAAAGGAAAGTGGGGTACATGTTGCCAGTTGGTAAAATATTATCTAAATCTGGGGTACGCAGTAACAGGACGATTTCGCAACTAAATCAAATTTCAACGACGCATGTAGTCGCTGACAATCGCAACCTCTGCATTCCAATATGCTCCCTGATTAGACGTCCACAACTTCACCAACCGAAGCCGATCAAAATTGACGCCGTTGGGGCCGAGCAGAATAGCTTGGGGATCGTGTGGGTTGCAATGGTTTCCATAGGACTGAAATTCCGAAGTCTTTAGACAGGTGAACAGTAAATGTGAAGGCTACTTGCCTGGCATAACTCAAAGAAGCAGTGCGCCACTTGTTGAGCGACCTGCGCCAAAGTGGCATCCCCGTAGATGGGGAGTGAGCGTTGGATGTTCAAGGGACGAACCCCACCGCATGCGACGAAAGATTCTTCTATCGATTGGTAACCCGGCCACTAGATAAACAGTTGAGTGACTGTCATCTGAAATTGGAACGCGAGGAACACACCTGAATGGAAAGCATAGGGTGCGGTACATTCAAGAGGAACGGATGGACCCATTTCCGAACAGGGCTATCACCGCGCAACATACCCATTCCATGCCGTGCCATCTTCATCGAGATTCCAGCCGTGCAGGGGCCATGGTCTGGGTGGAATGCGATCGCGTCTCCGGACCAGACGCCACCCGTCCCATTGACAATTCTGACATTCGTATCTACATGCCACCAGTCGGAGGCGAGACCAGGAATTTCGGGACTGGGTGGGGAAAGCTGGGATAAGGAAGGAGGGCAGAGGGCGACAGAAGGGAATACTGAATTCAGCGCATTGAATGACTCTACTAATTCATAGGCGCGATAGGGAGCAATCGTAGCCTCGAAGTCGGCGTTGAATTTGGCGATGTCCCGGTCGGTCCACGGCTGCGATGGAAGAGTTGAGAACTCCAGCAGGTTTTAATCTGTGCGAATGAACTGACCACATATTCCTCCTGCAAGTTCGAAGAAGATTTTCGATGAGAAATGGCAGAGAACTGGGAGTGAGGCATAGGTAGTTGAATAGAGGGGGGACAAAAAAAGATGAAAACGTTGAAAAACGATGCAAGGCGATTCGGGAATTTATAGAGTTTGCGGCTGCCAAAGCATAAAGACAGGTGGCAATCGCAGAACAATGAGCGATACGCTTTGAGCCACTGCTATTCCCAAATCTGGAAGTCAATCAAAGCAGAGAGCGCTTTGATTCCCGTATCCGATTGGCGTGGCGGGTGAGAGCGGGTGACTCGGACAATGGCAAGAGTATGTTGCTTCGCCGCGCCTTCGCTGATGAAAAATAATCGCGAGAACGTAAGAATCCCCAGGCCAAGGATCGGACTCTGGCTGGAC
The DNA here is from genome assembly GCA_037176885.1 of Favolaschia claudopus. Taxonomy (NCBI): domain Eukaryota; kingdom Fungi; phylum Basidiomycota; class Agaricomycetes; order Agaricales; family Mycenaceae; genus Favolaschia; species Favolaschia claudopus. The sequence goes on along the minus strand of JAWWNJ010000004.1, from coordinate 2,424,298 downwards.
CAGCCGGAGACGAGGAATAGCATATAGATTAGAGTGGCGAGGTCAGAAGTTCGAGGGAGTTGGAGTCAGATGACGATGGTTTTTTGTTCATCTCTGCGTTGGCAAAGCGTTGAAAGCGAAGATCGATATCCTGTAGGCTAGCTTGTACCACCATTCGAGGTATCGCCGTCCATTGACGGAGTGAGTAGCTGTCGAATGGCAAGGCAGTCTGAAAGCTCAAGAGAAACTTGAGGACTTCTGAAAAGCCCTCCGCGCGGACACGGTGGATCCGGAGACAGAGTGGTGGGAGTCGGACTCGGAGGGAAAACCCCAACAAACGTGACTGATTGGATGATTTAGATCAATCATGATGTGACGACGAAGGTTTCTTTGTCTCTGCGCTCATGCCCCTATAACTTATTGGCTTGCACCTGTCCACAATCTAGCACGGAAACCGATGGAATACAATTTCAATACTCTGCTGGATGAACTTGTATGTTTTCTACTCGTCTGCATCGCTGGGCACCTACTCACGACCCGGGTGTAGGTTCCGCCTACCATTGATGCCCGACCTCCGTTAAGGAAGCCACGAGAGCCGCCTGGTCGGTTGATAAACGAGCATTTTCAGCCATTTAACCATTTTATGTTTCAGCATTCTCTATCAAACCTCACCGTTTCGCAATGGGCTCTGTCCAAGGTGCCATATTCAGAGAAGAATTCAACGTGGAGGTGGACTATTCGTTCATGAACCTCAACTTCGCTGAACAGGTCTGTATCTATCGCACATTGTTCTGCAACTATCTGAGGAAATTAGTCAATTTTCTTCAAAACTACTTTCGACAATGCGCCGTTCGATTGGCCCAGTGCGTCAACGAAACAATTTCCGACATTGCCGGCAAATTCAATATCTTACATTTTAGTTCTACAAGCCACTTGTTCAATAGACGACCTCCAGACAGTACGCCTGGTCAAGCACCCATATGCTATGACCGCTACTTTGACTTTGACGCTACGTCGTCCACCACGTCTCGAGGCGAATTTTCGTCGGACTGCGTGGAACAGCGACATTGGAGTCCGCCGAGCCACCGAACTTGACTGGTCCCCCGATGCTACCAGGGAGGGCGGTGCCGGTCCACCGTCGACGACACCTCGGGGACCCTGGGTCGACACCCCTATGAAGGTAAGACATTGAATGTTGTCTTATTGAGTGTTGACGAAAACAAACGAACAGTTTGGATCATGGCTAACTTATAGATTTGATTTCAGCTACACTGCGACAGAGATCAGCCGTGTCAAGATAGCGTTGGAGAGACTACGCACTCTCGACCGACCCGGTACTGATAAAATCGCGGTGGAACCTGAGGCCGAACCACAGCACCTTTTGACAACGACCACTCCTCGCCGGGATCCATACAAAGGATTTGACCCGCACAACATCGACGAGGAACTTGAAAACGCGAAATACGCTTTCGACGCGCGCTACTTACTCATTGGACTCATATCGCAAGGATTGATTCTGCCCGTAGAAGGTGCGCAGGAAACCATCTTTATTTACTTGGAGCCCAAATTGCTACAGTCTCTGACATAAAACACCGACTATGGCCTGTCCCACCAAGCACACGACTCAACATCCTCCGTGCCCTCTTCCGTCTCGAGCGCCGCGCACTCGTTGGACCCCTCGCAGGCGAAGAGATCAAGAAGCTAGAGAAGTCTATGTCAGGAAGCACCAAGTTACGCGTCCCCCCCGGTCGCGTATTAATGCGTCGCGTCGTGGTGACCCCTACGCGTATACTACACTTCCCCGAAGTAATTGAGACAAGCAACCGCGTTCTGCGCGAATGGTCTGACGAGATGCGTGATGGGAGGTTCATCCGTGTGGCATTTGCGGACGAGGATGGTAGGATTCGCGTTACAAAGCGCATTGTTGATGCCGAGGTACATGTTCCGCGCATTGTTTTTGATTGGTATCTTCTTAAATGCGGCGGAAAATTTCTAGGCAGCGAACCCCAATGGTGGGCTTCTAGCGCGTATCCGCAATATATTATTAAATGGTATATACATCGCGGGAAGACATTATGTGTGCGTCCTCGATTTCCACGTCGATGTCTCACTTAGCCTTGCGTTTCAATGAAGGTTTCTCGCAGCAGGCGAGTCTCAGCTGAAAGACCATTCATGTTGGATGGTGTGCGAAGACGGCAAGTTCACTGCGAATGCTGTGCGCAAGCAAATGGGAGATTTCTCCAGGGAACGCGTTGGTCCGTAGCCTTCTCTTCTCAATCATGATTGCGTCAATGTAATAACTTCTGCCTCGCCAGTCGCCAAATATGCTGCGCGAATGGGACTCTGCTTTAGCGCAACCCGACATGTGGTCGACCTCGTGAAAGATGATATCGAGTCACTTCCAGACGTTAAGCACAATGAAGAAAAATAGTTCGCATTTCCTTCGATACGAGGTCCGACTGAACTAATTGGTTACGTTGAACAGCAATTTTACTGATGGAGTGGGAAATTGCAGTCAAGCGTTAGCGTCACGATGCGCCAAAGCATTGGGCAGTGACCAACAGACACCATCGGCGGTGCAGATTCGTATGGGCGGGTGAGTCAAGTTCATGGTTTCTCAAGCTAACCTCCAACCCGAGCTACAAATCCCAGGATCAAAGGCGTTCTTTCAGTTCATCCTCACCTGGAAGCGAACCAAGTTTGCATTCGCCCTTCGATGGAAAAGTTCGATTCACCGCTCATGGGTCTCGGCGTCATGAAAGTCTCACGATTCGCTCCTGCCCATTTGAACCGCCAGGCTATTTGCATTATGGCTGCGCTCGGGATGAACGCCGACGCCCTCATCACCGCGTACAAAAGACAGATCCAACATGCAGAGAATCTGGAACTGGAGCTTCGTGCGCTCGACAGGAGCCGCCATCCCGCAAAACACGTTTACAAGAATGCGTTTATTCCAATTGTGGCGATGATAAAGGCGGGACTGGCGGATCAGCTGTTGCTGCAAAATGTGTTAAAGTGCATCAAGTGCCAGCTTCTGAGGGACTTAAAGTATAAGGCGGTGAGCGAATTGATACACTTGCCCTTCCAATTTCATTCATAGAATATTCAAGCGGGTTTTGGTTCCGGATGGCGCTTTTTTGATGGGCGTGGCCGACGAGTACGAGTAAGTTGGCACTCTCATTTTAAGCGATGACTTTAAACCTTTCGTCCAGCATCCTCGAGGAGGGACAGATCTATTGCGCAATCACACCGTCAGGGCCGGGCTCTCGTCAAGTTATCAAGGGGCAGGTCCGAATCCTGCTCGTCGTGCAGCCTTTTTCAAGTCTGATTTAATGATAGTGCACGATATTTCGTTCGCCATGCATCCACCCGGGCGATGTGCGCCTCGTCACGGCTATCGATCATCCTGTGTTCCAGGAACTTCCCCTCACGAACGTCGTCGTTTTCAGCACTAAGAAGGCTGCGAGAGATCTTCCTTCGATGTAAGATCTCGCCATAACAATCCGTATTTGCATGCGCTCATGTTTGCCCCAGGCTTGGCGGTATGTCTAGGATTTCGTTTTGACAGAAAGTCATAAACTAATATCGTCGTATCTAAGGCGGCGACCTGGACGGTTCGTGGATGGGCTTGAAACATTTCTCTTGGTGCTTATCATCTCTTCCCAGGCGATTTTTACACCGTTATCTATGACAAGGAATTACAGTACGTCCAACGTTTCTTCTCCCCTTTCTTTGCTCGTCAACGTGAGATAGGATCACGCGAGTGCACGAACCGATGGATTATACTCCCGTCAAGCCGCGAGAGAAGCCCGATATCAACATGGATAATATCTGTGATTTTGTAGTGGGTATGTTGCATTCAGTTCTAATATACCATTTGGCTTGCTTATGCCGGAGGTCCTATTAGACTTCATCCGCAGTGACGTGCTCGGTCTGGTAGCATCTAACCATCTTGCCCTGGCCGATACTTATGGACCAGAACATGATCTGTGTCTCGAACTCGCAAAGCTCAACTCCGATGCGGTGGATTTTCCGAAGTCAGGAGTGGCGGTCCACATTCCTCAGCAGTTCGTTTTTGTGACTTTCGGATGCACGATACATACTAATGGTTTACTTTCAGCCTTCGTCCTGTGCGCTACCCCGACTTCATGGGTAAAGACCCGGAAATCAGCTATCCCAGCGCCCGCGTACTTGGCGCGATGTATCGGCAAATTGAACCGGCGCCAAAGTATGAGCCTTCGGAGGAGGATTGCATAGATACACGGATCACCTCCAGGGTAATCCCGACTGCATATCTTCGACAGGCGGGAGATATGAAACAACGTGTTCGTAACTTTGTTCGCACCTTCTTTTGGTTCACTAATAGAAACATTAGTACGACGTTGAATTGGAGCAAATCATGAGGCAGTATGTGATTCGAAACTGTTGCCCCGTCACTTCTCATGGTCTGTAGACATTCCCTCCTCGAAGCTGAAATCATTGCTGGTGTCTCAATCATGAGCGACCAGAAGAGGCGGCGAGCCGCTGACGATGCTATACGGGTACGCACCCAGATTTATTCTCAAATTCCCTTTTGTACTCATCCGCTCGACGTCTAGGGCCCTGTGCGAGAAGCTACGGACGTCATGTTTGTACGGTTCCGCAGAGACGCCAGGCGTTTCGTCAAAGAACACCCAAGCAGTAATGGACTTCAAACCTGGGCAGTTGCTTGCTACCAGGTCACTCACGTTGCGGAGCTTCGTTCGCGCTGGGTGGATGCATTGAATGCCAGCCGGCGAGGCTCTGCGGCTGTTTCGGATGATGGGACAGAAGAGGGCGAATATTTGGAAGTTACGAGGAGGGAGTTGATATCGTTTCCGTGGTTGTGGGCACATGGTTAGTGGTTAAATTTCCGTGTTTGCTATTTTCGCTGATGCGTGGATTGTCCCCAGACTTATGCCGTTCGTTGGCTGATGCTGTCATTAAGGAGGAGGAGGAGGAGGACGAGGATTGGAATAACAGGTGGGATAATCAGGGGGATTCGGATGAGGAGGATGAGCGGGAGGATTTAATTTAATTTGACTATCTTTATATGTTTATGCGGGGTACTGTTATGCATTGGCGGTGCATCGTAGTACTCTCTATCAACGTTACTTATTCTGTTGGATGTTTGTTGAACGGCGAGGCTGGCCCAGATGCGAACCAGTCGGCACTGCACGTGCTCTCCACATCCCTTCAGTCCACCACCATGTCCGACAGCGCATATGAAGGCGCTGCACAACCCAGCCCACCAAAATTCGCGCCTACTTGTCCTTTCGATGCCGCCGACGCCGACGTTATTCTTCATACCTCTGATGACGTCGACTTCCGGCTTCACCGCCTCGTTTTGTCGCTGGCTTCATCCTTCTTCAAGGATATGTTTGGTCTTCCTCAGCCAAACTCGGAGCCCGAGATTCCTGTGATACCAGTCTCAGAGTCGGCTCGTAGTCTCGATGCGGCTCTTCGGTTCTGGTATCCCGGTGCTCAGCCCATCGTATCATACGGGCTGGATGATCTGCGGGAAATCTTCGAAATTCTAATCATGAAGTACGATATCCAGTTCTTCGTTCCGGCAGCTCAGAAACAATTACTGGGGTTCCTTCACAATCCCCAAAATGCTGTCGCCGTATTCTCCATCGCCTGTCACCTCGGATGGAAAGACGTCGCGCAGCAGGCAGCGGAGACCTCGCTGAAACTCCCACTTCGCTCATTCGACGCGGCATCCGAAAGGCCTGCGCAGCTGAAGCATATGTCTGCCGACGCGTACCATTCCCTTCTTCAGTATCACTCTGAATGCGCAAAAGTCGCTGCGGCTGTTACATCCTCGCTCCACTGGGCGAATCATGCGGATATTCCGGGAATCGAATGCTCGAACTGGACGGACCCCGGTGCGTGTCCCAGAACGCTAGAGCATTGGGGCATGGCACATAGTACCATGGCTCCGTTGACGGCGTGGTTCGCGGATTACTTGGAAGGTGCAACGGAAGCGTTGTCGAAGGCGCCTGCAGCGAGACTTGACAGCACCGAGTTGCTGCGTCGTCCGATAACCAAGATGAGCACATGTTCGTCCTGTAGGGTGGATGGGTTTCCGGAACTGATGAAGTTCTTGGGTACTATGAGGAGTAGGATTGATTTTGCGATCGTTTATGTATGTCTCCAGTTTCAATTTTTTTCAGTTACAGTACTGAACATTTTCAGGTTGAGCTGAAATTGGATTTCTAGAGATTTGGGGTGCATCGCTGGCATGGTTCGATGTGGTGGAAGTGACCCGGTTATTCTGTAATTTTGTCGCCAATGAAATAAAGAACTGCAGAGATTTTGGTCAAAATATTATACCAATTTGCCATTTGGGGCGAGAAGAGAAACAACAGCACCAGCCGCTATACGGGGTACTCTTCCAAGTTCCAGATTACCCTCAGAACCCCCGAACGGGCCATTTTGAATTTTCGAGTTGGTGGGAAGAAACAAACAGCGAATCACGCTGTCACCACCCACGTGGACTGTGACATATCACTCCTGCCCGAAGCGTCCATGTCGACTCTCTTTGGCTCAGCGCCGGCGCCGCCAGAGACCTCCATGTCTCTGCAATCCTCACTCGTTATAGGACCACAATCTCTGTCTTTTGAGGTCAAATTTGGTCTCTGTCGCAACTCCAAATTTCCCCTGAATTTTTGCGATTTTTCCACAGGAAGTACGCATCAGCGATTACTTGACTTCGTATCGTTCTACCGGTCGTCCTCCACCTCCATGTCCAACATATCCAAGTGACCCTGCGGCACGCGCGGCTCAGGGTATGCCTCCGCTCTTCGTCCCCGCGCCGTTTCCTGGGGCGCCCTCTACCTCGACATCTGCCTCGACTGCCCCCACATCCCTATTTGCGAGTGGCGCGGCGAGTACGAGTGCTATAACGGATCCGACACGCCTCCCGCTACCACAGGTTTTCAGTGAAGCGACCGCTGTGACGACTGGGGCCGAAAGAGAGTCGTTTGCGAGCATTGCGATGGCTCCGGAGTATCGGCATTGGAGTCCGGAGGTGCGTTCGCTGCTTGCTTCCGATCTATTGTCATTTCTGATTGCTGTGATATGTTCAGGAACTTCGATACTATGCTTACTTTCGTGGGATGCGCGCCCCACCTCCAGGAACTGCTATGTTCGCGCTTACCCCACCGCCAACATTGCCTGGAGGTGCGCCGGTACAAGATGGAGGGGATACATTAACGAATATCACTTGTTGTCCGGAGTTTTCGAGACACAGTCCCGAGGTGCGTGTTTTATACGATCGAAATTAGGACAATTTACTGACCAAATAATGCCTACCTCTCCCCCTCTCATCATACTCTATCTGATCTTGCATCCCTCATTTTCTTCCCGCTTCCCATATTTCTTTGGTCAATCAACCAGGAACTCCGCCTATCCTTCCTCCGTACCGGCACGGAGCTTACCTCTGCTCAAATTCTTGCCGGGGTCACTACACCCTCGCAACCCAACCACGTCGCCGCGCCGCCCACGAATCAATTCAACCCTCCATCAATATTTGGCGCCCCTCCATCTCAAACTCAGCCTCAACCGCAACCACCCACCCTATTCGGCGCCCCAGCACCCCCAGCACAACCCCCATCGATGTTCGGTTCGCGCCCTGCAGGGCAAGTGTGGGGCGCCCCGCAGCCCCCGGCGCCGATCCAACCTACACCAAGCGGCGGCGGAGGGGGTTTCGCGTTTGGCAACCCGCCTGCCGCACTGACTCAAGCCCAGCCTGCTGGAGGAGGGTTCGCGTTCGGTGCTCCCGCGGCGCCTCAGCAGCCTGCTGCGTTCTCGTTCGGTGTGCCTGCGCCCGCACCGCCTGCAGCGCCGGTGTCGCAATTTTCTTTTGGTGCCACGCCAGCTGCGGGCGGTGGGGCTGGGACAGGGTTTTCGTTTGGGGCGAGAAGGTTCTAGTGGGGTGACCTGAGCGAAGAGTAGACGAATTGTGCTTGGAAGGCGAGGAACTTTGGGTGCAGAGTGAATGTGGGCGGCAAAACCTTTTGTATCAGGCGTGAAGTATATAATTTGCTATCGTGTTTTGTGTTTTACCCTTGGTCATTGAGTCGCATGTAAGGCGATCCAGAGGTGCTGACCGTACAGTATAGATCACGATCGGTGAGAGATATTCAAGGTTCGCCCCATCAGCTGTGCTATATATGGTAGGAAATACGAGTCGTCCTATGGCAAAACGGTCTACGGCGGAACTGAAAAGGGATTTACAGGGCCAACGCTTTGCCCTGTGAAGGGATTCATGGGTTGAAGTACAGTGTTGACCGGATCCGGATCGAAGGGATTAACCGGCCTGCGTCCGAAAGGCAGATTTGCTGAGCTGGGGGCGAAGGAGTCTGACGATGTTTTCAAGGGTGCCTGGGAGGAGAAGTGAGCAATCATTATCGACGTCGAGTTGCGAAGAATTGTCAAGTGGGAGGAAGAAATGAGGCAAGGCCTGCATACCTCTAGCGCGGTTGCCACCTGCTTCGGCCAGGGGGGCCAGTGAGGCAAATTCTTGTGAGACGCTTCCAGTTCCTCTGCCATCCCGGGAGGTTGAACAGGGTCTGTACCAAATGCCCGGACACTGGTCCAGGAAAGACTTGTGCCAGTATTGTTAGCCGGCGCGAGCACAAAGCGGGGCATATCCGGAGGCGAGGTCCGGAGACCACGAGTGTAGGGAGCATATTGGAATGCAGAGGTTGTGATTGTGAGGTTAAGTACTTAGCTTTTTACTGAGTTGGATTGTGTGGGAAATGGTCGGGCATGGCCGAAGGATGCCGTTAACTCTTCTCATCTTCCTCTTTCTCGTTCATGATGCCATTCCGACTCGAACCACGGTGCAATGGTCCGCTTGAAATCCACTAGTCTGCTAGCTTCGTCACCTAGCACCGGGCTAGTAGCAAGATAGGTAATTAAGGGCCATTACTCCTCGGAGGTTCAAACCGCACTGTGGCGGGCGAGCGGATATCCGATATGACTCTTCAGCAGATGAAGCAGCGTCAAGCGCTTGGGGCTGGAGCTCTCGAGCTTCTAGTCCCGATAGCACCGATCCGCTATAAAGACGTGAAGGCTATCTGAGCCGAACAACACTACTATCCCCTATGCCAGTTCCTCCACTGGCAGTCTTGGACCGCGACAGCCAGGTCGTTGCGGACAAATCCACACATCAAAAGGATTTGGGCCTCATATCCGATACTTTCGAATACACGACAGAACAAGTCGAACGCTACGTTATTGACCCAGAACTCTCACGAGCTATTGCCTGGAAATATGACAAGCGTATTCTGCCTGCGATATTTTTCATGTGTGCGTCTTTCGAAGCAGATAACCGAGATATGAATCCTTCGCCGACCACTGCCCTGTCGTCAGATCTTTTTGCCTCGTTGGACCGGGGAAATCTTGGCGCGCATATCTGATTTTTACAAAGCTGATTCGGGCTCACTTCATTCAAATCTCAGGCAACGCGAAGGTAAATTTCACCTCTTCGCTTGTGTATGCCATCAATATTCAAGATCGTCCCAGACCGGTACCCTTGAGAAAGATCTTCACATGAAAGGGAATCAATATAACAAGTGGGTGCTCTATTAAATAATGAGCCGAACAAGACATTCAACTTCGCTATGCCCTCAGCGTCATCACTATCACGACGGGTGAGTTTTCATCCACATATATATTACTTGCTTCCCAATCGTGTCTGACCATTCTTTCAGCGGCATACTCTGCGTTTTGTATATTTGGTGGATTGTTGACTCGGCGATTCGGACCTACTCGCATGCTGCCTCTTTATATGTTGGGTTGTGGGTGTGAGTGAACTTAACCCATTGAGACTCGCTGATTGCCAATATCTTTTCTCTAGCGATGTCGGTTCTCAATGCAGCTGCTCGTAATTACAAGGATATCATGGTTATCCGCTTCTTCTTGGGCATGGTATTCAAACTCGGTTTCCATGGCGTAGGGACATTTCAATCACCTTGCATTGCAGGCTGAAGGCTTGTTCATGTCTTCGGGCGTTGTTTATTTGGCTTCTATTTACACCCGAGGGGAGCTTGGGAAGCGTATGGCGATATGGTACTCGGCTTCGTGATTCTGTCTCGTCATAGCTCGTCCTGCAATATTCTGACAATTTCAAAAGCGCAGTCTCTGGCGCCTTTTCAGGCCTCTTGGCATACGGGTAGGGACCCTGAACGGAGCGCAATATTGGAACTAATCGAAGTATAGAGTCTTCCATATTCATTCGGCCCTGGCGGGATGGAAAATCTTGCTAATGAGTGGGTGTCAAAACCGTGTTCGGGTTTATTGAAGTATGATTTTCTGCGATTTACAGTTCAGGGAGGGATGACTATCGTTGCTGCTCTCCTCGCCGCGTGAGACGGATTTCGATTTTGATCATTTAAACAGTGCCGTTTGTTGACGTATCTGTAGATGGGTGCTACCCAATGGTCCTCAGCATGCAGTGTTTTTGACTCCGCTTGAAAAAGAGGTCGCAGTGATGCGGTGTGTTTTTCGTTTCATCCTACTTTAAACTACGAGCTAATTTCAATTATGTAGTTTGCTGAAAGACGCGTCGAAACACATTGATGCGCCTTTTAGTTGTAGCGAATTCTTCGCCCCGCTATATGAGTGGAAATTCTACGTTCTTGCCGCGTTTGGAGTGGTATGATTGACTCGAACACATTTTTTTGGGTCGTGCAACTCACTACTTACGCGCTCTGCAGTGTTATGGTACATCCTCGATAACGGCAAATACTTTCCTACCCCAGATAATTCAGAGATTCAATTTCGGAACCGTGAAAACGAATTTATATACGGTCGCCCCAAACATTGCTGCAACACTGTTCCTCTGGGCATGTGCTTGGGCGTCTGATCGTGCGCGTCAACGATCATTTTTCGTAATTCTGTCCATGTCCCTCTCCCTGGTCGGATATGTACATATCTTCACATTCTCCTTACCACATCAGATTCCATAATAATTCTCCGCTTTCACAGGTAGTACTCGCAGCGCTTCCGATCTCCGCGCTCGGAGCTGCGTACTTCGCGTGCTTTCTCATTAGCATGGGTTCGTTCATACTTGCTATTTTATCACTCCGGAAGTTGAAATACCCTCGTTACACTCAGGATCGTTTGTCCCTTCCCCACTCTTTCACTCGTGGCACAACAACAATGAACCATCTGAAAATGGCCGCGCGTTCCGCGCAGGTTTCTATGTGCTTACCGGTAACTCTGGGGGACTCGTCTCGGCAAGTACGTTGTTTGGTCATCTTTTCTGTCTGGAGCTCAACTGGTGAGAATCGGCCGTCAGACATATTCTTGGATTCGGATGCGCCGAAATACATGCACGCCCTGATTATCTCCGCAAGTCTACAGCTCATTGGGATGTGTCTTGTTCTCGGTATACGCACCCACATGGTACTTGAGAATAGGCGTAGGAACAGAGAGCAGGGCGTTAAATGGGTAAGAGGCAATTATTTTCGTGATACTGGACCTTACTGGCGTGCGATTTCGAACAGACGAATCGAGATGTACCCACTGCAGATTTGAAGGAAGGACCAGATAGCCCAGGGTTCCGATATTTCCTCTAAAAAGGTTCTTGGGTTTGGGCACGGCAATCTTTTGGATTCTGTCCACCTCTGTGATGTCACATAAAGACTATGATAATGATACAAATACGGATATTCTCTGTGGTCATGCCTACTATTCTTCTGGATCTTCCGACGCGGCACTCTCTCGGCCAATGATATTTTTCTCATAAATCGCAGATGTTTTGCCTGTGTTGGCGTTTTCAATCTACGGGACACAAGACACCACTTAGCGTTATTGGGCAGATTTAAAAGTTGACATACCTCGTATCTTGGATCTTCCTCGCTGGCATTGACGTGACGATCGGCTTGTACGCCGGGCTCAGTAAGAACGTCAATGATCGTCCCGACAGATTCCGGAGTGTTTGAGTCGGGACCTGTTTTGATGAAGTTAGTGAGCGTCGTTGGCAACAAGAAGAGTCTCGACGGACCTCCAATTGGCTTGTAGCGGACGGTCTCGCCTTTGCTGAATTGAGGAGCCATTTGTGTTATGTAGTGGATGAGGTGCTGAGAGACGCAGTAGGTTCTGGAAGAGCTTTGCTGATGAAGGTTAAGAGTGAACTGGGGTCGGTATTTATACTGTCCACCAAGAGACATTACCATTGAAAATCGTCATTCGATGTCTTGTTTCCAGAAAATGTTCCGCCTTCCTTATGTTTTGCGGAATATTGTTTGAAACAATTGATTTCCGTCGAGTTGATTCAGAGCTTGGGCTGACGGACACAGGGAGCGCGAAGAATCGGTTGAAACTTGTTCGTGGATATCTCTAGTACAGAGAAAATCTGCATCTAACCTGTGTATTGGCTTCCAAGTTGACGGAAGCCTGTTGCACCTGTCATGTTCGAGATTTGCCATCATCAATGTTTCCCACGGTTCAATTAAGTTCAAAGAACTCGACTCTTCACCTACTTGCTGAGCGCTGAGCAGCCTGCTATCGAGTAATCCTTTGGAATATACCTGCAGCTCTACCGTTAAATGACACCCATGGTAGCGTCTCTGCCCCGCTTCGACCGTTGGTTGAATTGAATTGTTGAACTTCTGGCATGTTCGATAAGCGACGTCGAACATATCAAAAGCTGCAACAAACAGTCACTGGTCCGTGCGCTCGAGCCCCGTATAAAACCTTCGCCTCGTCTTCTTTGCAGCTCATACTTACCTTGATGGCACAGGCCCCTTCACCTACCTGGGTCTGTGGGCCGTGGGATCACTCCATAGCACGGCGACCCTGTCCATACAGAGTGCGCCTGCGGCTTGTATGTGCTTAGGTGCATGCACCGTCTCAATATTTTCCTGTCCCACCACGGCCACTCGGCTGGGTGGGCCTTTTTTTTCGATCTTCTGCTCCCCTAACCCTAACCTTAATTTGCTTGTGAAATATATCGCTTTGACCTTCCGCATTGGGTGATTTAAGCCGTACCCCTCACTTCGTGATCTTCAAATATGGACATTCGAACTTGGTGAGATGCATTAATGCCTCAAGGCTTACCACCCGACAGGTTCTCTGTCTACGCACCACATGGAACGCCTTCACCGTCATCCGCTGAAGTTCCTAATAGTACTACTAGATCTCATACTTGACAGGATATCAATATCCGTTCTACCATTTATTGCTGCGGCTCGTATGAAAGATCCGCCCGTTGCGGACTCCGAAACACATTGACATTTAGCATTCTACGTCCGCGATTCAGCCCGCATGCAGGAGACGAATCAATTCGGTTCGATGACGGGTCATGGCGTTAAGAGTAGATGATTAGAATTTGCCTTTTTCTCGTCGATTCATAAGCTATACTTGTCGCTGAATGTTGAACTTCAGCTGCGCCCCTCCTGTTGACCACAGAGTAAGATATAGGCGCCGTACTCAGTTCCGCCACAGAATGAGTGCAAACTAAGCGAGGGATTGCTCGTTCGATCGAGCCTAAGTCTTTCCGGGTAACACGATTAACTTTTTCGTTCGTTTATCGCCGTGCCATCACCCCTGTGCCACAAAGCGAAGCCGTCAGGTTGAATTAATGCCACAGCCAACATCGGAAACCGAGTGCATAGTATCTATATAGCACAGTAGATTATGACCTAAACAACGAGCGAAAAAAAGCACACCTCACTCCCACGGATGCCCCTCACGCGTCCATCGAAACGATAAACAGCCTATACGTCTTATCCTTATCCTTATTCTGATGCCTATCCTTCTTCTTCTCTTTCCCCGACTGCCCCGTATCTGATTCTGTGACCCTCGACTGGCTCACACCAAATTCGTTGTGCGGTGATATGCTATTGTTATTGTTATCCATCCCAATAACATCAGCCGCCTTGAAGCCCACTGAACGAGGCGTGTAGAGCCCCGCAACGGGTTGGTCGGATTGCCCGCTGAGCTTCTTTTGTCCGCGCATGAGGATGATTTCGATGTTGCGGCGGTGGAAGAAGTACTAGAGGTGCGTGAGGTGTGAGTGGGCATGTCGTTTTCCAGGGAGGGAGAGGGAGAGAACGGGACGAATGGAGAAGAAGAAGAAGAAGAAACATACATGATTCCATTTATCCACAAGCAAACTGACGAGACGAGGTTTTTTCCCCCGTAGGTGGTGTTCGATTGCGGTGGCGATGGCAAAGTCTGGGGAGGTTGGGGATTGAGTTGTTTGACTTCGAGAAGAGAACCAGGGGATGGAGGAAGGGGGAAATACGTACTGATCAACGGGATGGCTGAGACGATCGGGATGCAGTATGCTGTGTCCCGATCTTTCTTGGTTAGATTCGCGACGGTACGCATTTCGGTGAGAAACCTGAGTAAGATGAACGGATGATTGTTAGTTATGATCATAAGAGTGTGTGATAGTATACGCACTGTATCCAATCCGTCTCGTTCACGTCCAACATCGCGAATGGATGCGGTTGCCCGACAACCGGCGCAGGAGGTATTATGTGCGGAAATCCTGCTTCCAAAGAATTGCCATCCGCCAGTAAAAACATCGGCTTGAATGGCATTCGAGGGAGGGTCGCAGGAGGTATTCGTGTTAAAGACGCAGCGGGTGTGGGAGTTACATTGAATAGTGGGGATTGCAAATTTGAATGTTGGGATGCAGAACCAGGGAGATAAGTATGAGAATGTGTCGCGGTGAGAGGGGGTAAGGAAGAGGGGGAGAAGGAGGTGCTGGATAAGGATAATGCGGATTCGCTAGAGCTGTGGTGGTGATGAGAGTGCCATTGGCCTGGGCGCAGCGATCCGGGGGAAGTAGCAGTGGAGCTAGAGGATGTGTAGTTGCTGGTCCCCGGGTACTGGTATTGTGGTGAGTACTGGGAGGGACGGGGTGGGGGGCGCGTTTTTGAGTCTGGGTCGTCGTCGAGCAAGATCATCGTCGTCGATTCGCAAGGAGGGATTCGAGGCAGTGTAAATCACGCTTGACTAATTGTGCCGATAGAGAAATGCCGACATGCCGACATGCCGTTGGGTTCAAAATTTATTCCTCTCTATTTTCAGAACTGATTCTAGGGCGAAAGAGTCAGGATGACTCCTTCGTTCGGAATTCTGGTATTCTTTGAAAGCTGAAAATTAGTCTCGACTTCGATGGGAATCAGGATTCAGTGCACGTCAACTCCTGTGTTGAACGAGACGGTAGATCAGACTGGACTGCCAGGAACACAAGATTTTCAAGAAAAACCAACGAGAATCCCATTGAGGATGTCTTGTCTTTTCCCCAAGTTGCCTTCGGTTCCCCTCAGTTTACGTAAATGGCTAGTATTTTCTCGCAAACAAAACACCGTGGCCCGGCCGCTGCCGCGGCTATAGTAGGAGTATTGGAGCGCTGGGTGAGAGGGTCGAGGCAGAAGATTCTCAGCCGCTTGAAGTCGTCCCTGAGATTTTTGTTTCAATTTCAGTTTTCGCAGATCGGGAGTGATTGTTTACACGAAGCGTGAGAACTATTGACGCGTGACGTCACAACGCGTCTTTTCCTTCTTGACCTAAGCTCACGATGAGCGACAGACTTCCCGACGAGATTATCGCAGAAATCCTGTCTCCTGCGCTGAAAGTCCCTGATCTTCTCTTCTCAGACACGTCCATCGAATCCTCCTTCGCTACCGCTCAAGTTTCCCTCACCTCTTCCGCTCTTCTTGTCTGCAAAGCGTGGCTCCGTGTCGCCACACCATTTCTCTATCACTATGTCGTCCTTCGGTCTAAAGCTCAAGCCGACTCGCTCAAGCAGACTCTGCGCGACAATCCCGATCTCGGTCGATTTGTCAAGAATCTTCGTGTCGAAGGTGGATTCGGCCAATCGATGCAGGCTGTCCTTTCGAAGACTCCGAATATCGAGCACATCGTTCTGTCCTTCCATGTCACTGGCAGCGACTCCACCACTGGTCTCGTCAAGGGCTTGCCCTTGATCAATCCCAAGCGACTCACCGTCATCGACGAGACCGAATTCTTTTTGAAGAACAGCAACGTGCTGAACCTCGTCGACGCAGTAGAGAAGAGTCTCAAGAAGTGGAAACGTCTCGTAGGCGATAACACTTGCGTTCGACGCATCACTGACCACTTTCGTAGAATCAGGTTAATCTCCCGTATACGGGGTTTCTCCCGGAAGCCAAAAATTCCTTGTATACTGCCATTTGGTCCTGTCCCACCCTCCGAATTGTGACTTTCCCTCGATATACCGGCGCATTTCTGCCAATCTTCAAACAAATGTCTCAGAATCCGTCACTCCGGGCCATCGAAATTCGTCCAAAATCGCAATTGAAGCGCCCTCGAGCTATGTGGCTTGATCGAATTGAGCGCTCTGTGCCGCTCAGGCCTCCGCCCCGTCCCCGATTCAAGAACGCTCGACTCCAAACTCTGATACAGTGGTTCGATGACTCGTAAGCGTCTGTCAATTCCAGTTTTGTGTCTCATGAAACGGATTCCTTCATTTTAAGTGACGAAACTGAAAATCAAATGGTGCCAGCCCCTTCGTCCAACCCTTCCTTCCGTCCTTTTGCATCGACTGCTCAGCCAATCGCTGACAAATTGTGGTCTCGAATTCTCTTCTTTGCTATGCTTTCCCTCGACGTCCACCCTGAAGATATGCAGCCATCAAACCTCATCCGTCGAAAGCTCAACATGAAGCGTCGCAACGTCTTGCTTGTATCCCAAACTTTTCTTGTAAGCATATCGCTCGATTACGAGTGTTTGGCTCTCATGACTATTCCAGCGACTGGGAACTCCCTACGCGTATTATTTCCCTGTGATTGCAACAGAAGAAGTTTTTGAATCTTTCTCTTCAACGATCGCGGCGAATCCAGAGCTTGGCGGCCACATTCGACACTTGGATCTCCGCCTTGCTAAGACCCGTGACCTTCTCGACACGACAAAACCGCAAAGCGCTTCTGTCTCCCTTCATGCTGTCCTTCCTCACTTGCACAACTTGACGCGATTAATCTGCACACCGGGTTCCCGTCATCATATCGATCCGTCACACACCATCTCGTGGAACGATCTTGAAACTCTAGCAGAAACCGTCGGCAGCACACTACAAGAGTTCACTGGTCTCGAAATCACTTTTGATACAGACAAAGTCGCCCATTCGATTGCTATTTTCGACAAGTTTACCGCTTTGAAGAAGTTGAGCTGGAAGTATTACTTTTCGCCGGACGAGGCTGTTTTCGCGCCCGTGCCCCATGTATCGATATCTACGGCTCTACCTGCGCTCGAACAATTGGAACTGCGAAGTCCTGAAGATATGTTTTCTAAATTCTCGTAGGCCGTCTCATACAATTTCGGAGCTGCGTGTTTGATGTTGATTTCTACACAGGCTCCCGAGTTTGCACCACGTCACTGTAGAGAACGAACGAGGGTATGGAAAGAGTTCGGCATGGGGAGAGTCCTTCCTTAGCGCACACGGAAGCAAAATTCAATATCTCGACATCATGACCACCACGATGGACGAGGCGTCTGTTTTCGTTCTGTGCCCGAACTTGACGACGTTGGGCTGGCGGCCCGGGTTCGGGCAGACTGCATATGTACGTTTTTCATTCCAAGATCATTCTCATCTGAAGTCGCTCAGGATCTCGGGCTCGATATTCTTGACAAGGGATTTACCCATTCGTCGCTGTCCACGCTAATATTGCACAAATATTTCTTGTAAGGAGTCCATTTGTTCATTTGTTAAATCGGACTGATGGCTTCAGTAACGGACGTAACATCGCCGCTAGAAACGAAAACACGAATAAGCTATTTGCTGCTGTAGACAATGCGCTCCGCTATCTGCCCGCTCTCCGCAAAATCTCTATTTCCTGGGACAAGTGGCCGACGACCGAGTATGTTTGCCTTGCCGTTGTGTTGAATACATCGACGAATCTGTTTTACAGTGCTGAAATCAAGAAAAGCGTGTGTGTGAAATGGGCAAAGACTTTCTTGGAAAGAGGGATCGAGACCATGGACGAGGAGGGGACTAAGTGGGTACCGCGTCTTGGGCCGTCCGGGAAGGGAAGCAAGAAGAAAGCGAAGAAATGAGCTCAAGTTTGAAGCTGAGTTTTCATTCATTGTATTACTACTGATTCGTATAGAATGTTGTATGTAGCTCGAACCTCAACCACTGTTTCTTGTTGAATGAGCAAGTGTTCTTCATTTCATTTATTTTTCTTCATCTGAATCGCAGCTTTAGGATAATTTTCGGCCTGAGATTATTCGTTATCTACGCGATCTTATCTGGCAGTGCCACAAAGTTTCTGCCAAGTTTTCACCACAACCTTGATGGGCATCTCTGTGTCTGACCTTCCCTCAGAGTTGGTCGACAGAATTGTCAGCGAACTCAAAGACGATGCTGAGGCCTTGCGTACTTGCGCGCTGATATCGACTGCTTTCGTGCACTGGAGTCGTATACATCTCTTTTCCTCTGTGCGCATCACCGCTACCGACGTCTACGCTTTTCGCAGTCTCATACGCTCCTCCCCCGCCGTAGCATCCTATGTGCGTTCTCTTGACGTTCCCATGATGGGCAGTTTGCCCATGTCCGCCATACTCCCGCCCTTGACTTTCGGCTTGCTCTCCAGCCTCACCCATTTCTCTTCACACAGCGATCCCTTCGATTTCCGTCAGCTGTCCCTTCCCGACCTCCGAATTGTCACAGACTCTGCGCGTCGACTCACACATGTTGATATAAGCATCGACCGCCTGTGGACGCTGCATGATTGGGCTTCGCTGCTCAATGGCTGCCCCGCACTCGTCACGCTCGTCATCGATGCTAATGCCACAGGCTTCGGTACCTGGACTGCCGCAGACGTCGCCCTTCCCATGCCTGCTCCGCCCTTGCCAAGCATGCTCCGCCTCCATACATTGCGCGTTTCAGGCGACTGCAAAGTCCTGGTTCCCCTCTCCGCGTGGCTCGTCCCGCAAGGCGCGCTGTCGACGTTGACGGAGCTCGGGTTCGATGTGATTTACATGCCAAACGACTACGAGGCACCGGATGTACGGCTTCCAATGGTTCTTGCCGCCGCGGCGTCCCTGCGCCAGTTGACGCTAAACCTCGATCCACGTATGTCCTTTGCTGCGGAGTAGAACAAATCTAACACCCACCTCCCTCTCCTCCAGCCCTGACACTCTCAGCCGATTCTACCTTCCCGCCCCTCCATATAACCCACTTCCCGCACCTCCACGCCCTCCACCTCCACGACGGCCTCGACGCCGAGCTTTTAGCCTCTCTCAACTGGATCATCTCATTCCTCGGCCGTCCGTCCACCTCATCCTCCATCTCTACCCCGAACGGCAACGACACCCGCAATACCACCAATGACTTAGCCAGCGCCCTCGAATCCCTCTCCCTCGACCACAGCATCCTGCGCGCAGACATGCATGACATACCCGCTTCCACGTGGACTGCGTTCGAAGACGCGCTGCTCGGAACCTCTTCTTCTTCTCCCTCCTCCACGTCATCTCCTTTCTCGCCCGTGTCAAGCCACAACCACCCCCACCCAAACCTCCGACGCGTCTCATTCAGCGGGTACCAGAAGTACTCTGTGGGGGCGCCGCAGCCGGAGGCGGCGCGGGCTGTGAGGGGGTTGTTGAGGGAGAGGTTGGGGAGGGTGGCGGGCAGGGGGGTGTTAGTCTTGGGGGGAGGAGGGCAGGGGGAGGAAGAGGAAGAGGAAGAGACTCAAGAGAGGCGGTGAGGCGGTCAGTGTGAGATAAGGGTAGGCGGACCGTTTGGCGGCGTAGCGGGATGGGATGGAGGTGTGTTGTGGAGGACGGGATGGGATATGCCTCCCATCTCGTCTCGCCTTCCTCCGCCATGCGTCTCCTCTCCTTCCGCCCGACCTTCCCGCTATATCGCGCGCGATTGCAGACCCATCCGCATCCGAGTCGGCTTCATAATCGGCGATTTAGCGCCTTCCAAGGAGGAAGCGGTGGGAAACCAGCGAGGACTCAAAACGCTCTCTGATCCTTTGCGAATTCTCGTTTTGGGCAAAGAGCTCGCTCTCATGTCGTCTCATAAGCCTCCGTCTCCATCGCGGCTTGTCCTTTCCGTGTTCTATATCGCCCTCCTCGAGAGCTTGGGTCATAAG
Source organism: Favolaschia claudopus (assembly GCA_037176885.1). Lineage (NCBI taxonomy): Eukaryota > Fungi > Basidiomycota > Agaricomycetes > Agaricales > Mycenaceae > Favolaschia > Favolaschia claudopus. Next base: position 2,404,193 of record JAWWNJ010000004.1, on the reverse strand, counting down.
TGCCGCTGCGAAGCACTGGCATACATCGATGCCTCGTGCGACAGATCATGATGGGGCTGGAGATGCGGACGGTGGTGGGTCGTCTGAGGATTTTCTGGGCGTGGTCGATGTGCTCCTTCTCTACTACATCATGCCGCTCTACGTTTCTGCCGCCGGGCTCAGACTAGAATCATCCGTTTGAAAGTACGACCGAAAGATTGCTGTATCTCGGTGTACCGCCGATCTACGGCTGGATCGACGCTGCAGAATCTGCATGTCCCGATTGAAGCATCTACAGTATGGCTTTGCGTGAATTTCAATGTAGAGGGTACCATTATTATCAATAAGAATATTGCATTCGACTCAAAATCTGGTCTATTCCTCTTCCATCAACATATCCCAGTCCACCTTCGACCTCCGCTGCATCCACATCCTCCTGTCCTTCTGCGCATTAGCGCTACACTGCTGCACACACTTGGTATACTCCTCATCAAGGCTTGACGTCGGCTGGTCATTCGCACTTCTGCCTTACAACGCTCGCAATCAGCATCTCCCTCCTAGCTCAAGGAAGGTACTCACACAGGACTAAGCTCAAACGCCTCATTCCTCTCGTCCAAAAACAACCATGCCATCTTCTCCTTCAGCCCATCCTCCTGCCACGTACTCAACGACTCGGGGAACAACGGCAACACGCCACCCACGCTCGCATCATGCGCCACAATCGTCAAAAAGTCTTTATCTGCGTCGAACTTTTCGAATTTCGCCACGCTGATCGTCGCCTCGCCCGGATCCGCGTAGAACGAGCCCGCGACGTCGGACAAGGCGAAGAAGGGCTGCGCGCGGGAGGGGAGGTCGAAGGCGCCGGGCGTGGAGTTGACGGACCAGAAGGAGGAGGTGGAGATAGCGGTGCGGGTGGAGGCGAGGAGGTCGCCGGGGCAGGGGACGGTGGATTGGAGGGCGGCGGTGGGGCGCAGTTGGCCGACGTGGTGGAGGGTGTCGCCGCCGAGGAGGATGAAGGAGGTGGGGGTGGTGCGGGCGAGGGCGGTCATGTGGCCGGAGAGGTGCTGGTGGGGAGGATGCGTTGAGCGTTGGGGATGAGGAAAGGGTAAAGGGAGAGCGAGGAGGACTCACACCGGGTGTATCGAGGAGGTAGAAGCTCCCGTCTCCGAACTGGTCGATGGCTTTCAGTCCGCCAATCGTGAGTTTTGACTTGTCAAAGTCCAGCTTGACGAGCTGCTTGCCACTTGCGGAGGATCAGTATATTGGTATGTCCCGCGAAGGAAAGTAGAGACGTACTCCAGATCACTTGCTTGAAGATCTGAGTTTGGGTTATCCGGAAAGATCGAGGTATCCGTTTTGCTGCCGACGACTATCTTCGTGCCTTTCGGGAATTTCGACATGTCGCCTACATGAAAGCATGTTATCGTTAGCACGTCAAAGGAAATAGCCCAAGACCAAGCTTACCGATGTGGTCGAAATGAGCATGACTGAAGGCGCAATGTTAGCACACTGGATGTGTCGACTCGAGAGCCCACGCACCTCCAGAAGACAGTCTTGATACTATTCAACGACACTCCGCCCTCCTTCAATAGATCCGTAATATCCTTGAACGCATCGAAAGTGATCGCCTTTGACGTGAAAAACCCAGCAAACGCTGGCGGCAGGTTTTCTGGGTCCTTCCGCATCCCCAAGTCAAACATGAAACTCTCCTTGCTGGGCTTGTGCTCCACGAGAAATGCGTGGATTGGGAGAGTGAGGTCCTCGCGCCCAGGGAGGACTGGATTCAGGAAGACACTGGTGAGGTTATTGAGCGTGAAGTTGGCCACACTGAAAGCCTTGACGTCGACTGTCGCATCTGAGGGTGGGATATTAAAGTCTTTGAATCCGGCCCAGGTTGGTAGAGGAGCAGTTAGAAGAGCAAGTGAGAGAACGAGGCGCGCAGCGTGAGATGAGAGCATTTCCGTATTCGAAGTTAAAGAAGCACTTGAAGAAGGTGAAGTTGAAGATTTTTGAAGCGACGATCCCAAGATTTGGTGAATTTATATGGTACGGGGGCGCTCGGACGAGACACGGGCTCGCATCTTGACCGTGTATGGACCGTCTACCCGTATCACCGTGGCAAGCGGTGTCAGTGACTGTATTTGAACTCGTTGAGCCTTGCGCGAGCTAATTCAGCCAGGCCAGCGAGCCAGAGTCTGCGGAACGGTGTACGGGGAGCACGGTCATGCTTGCCGGGACCCAGGTGAAAAATGAAAATGAGCGCTTGATGCACTGTGGTGGCTTGAGGAGCTGGCCGATGTACAGCTTTTGAAAGTATGAAGCCCCGTCTTGGCTGTTCGAAGGGAGCGAGAGCATATTCAATCCAAAAAGCCAAGTAAAAAACGAAGACCAAGAAGAGTCGTGGCTGTGCATGTAAATTTGTTCGCAGGCTCGATTTGGATCATCGATCATGTATTGGACGAAGTTCCTTCCGAATTTTTTGTTGGACCCGGAAAATAAGAAGTGATTGAATTGAAGATCACAAAGGAGGCCACGTCTAATCTCTTTAGGATGGAAAATCGTCGCAAAGAACCCGGACGTTTCATTCTCTGGAACTACAGTTCAACGACCTCGGATTTTCAAGAGTAGGTGTGTGAGGTGAATACATAGATAGTCATAAGCCCTAAAGAGATATAGAAGGAGGTACATTTTACATAAATCGAGTTTCTACTACACATCGTCAATGCTTGGATCATATGCTCTGAGCTCGAAAGAAGTCTTCCCATATTCGTTGATCGTCATGATAGGATTCAGATCAAGGACAGAATCCTCCTTGAGCTCCTCACATACCCTGCAAGCCAATAAGCGCCAACCTCAAACATCCCCACAAAAGTATTCCGAGTGCATCGCTGTCGCAGGAATTCTAGAAGCGACGCATCGGTGAACCAACCCAACGTTCTCAGCGTGAAGTGGCTGAGTTTGGGAACGAGGCATTTGGAGGGGTGGAGGGGATCCGGAGTGAGCTGTTCGAGCAGTGAGGATGTGATAAGATGGTGAGGACGACCTCGGTAGGGTTCGAGAATGGCGGACGGATAGTGGTCGGAGATGTAGAGCGCTTCAAGAGCGGAGAGAAGCGCGAGACAGTCCAGCAGGTCGGCGGTGGAAATGACCACGTCGCGTAGGCAAAGACACACCAATTTATCCTTGCTGCTAGAACGAATGAAAAGACGCCGTGCCGCGTCCTGTGCCCAATACAACGGATACCCCAAGTTCGCTGCGGAAAACAGCGTGAGGTATTCCAAGCCACGAACTGTGAGGGCGTTGAATATTTTCTCCAGGATGAGGCTCGATTCCTCTCCTTGATCTTGAAGCGAGTGAATATTGAATTTCGCCAAGTCCGACACAGCGCCGGGCAGTTCAAACGGTGGCGCTACGTAAATCTCCTCGAAATCGAGGTAAAGATTGAGCTCGACCCCGTCAGAGACCGAGGGAGATGGGTGAGCAACGCGGCGAGGCTCTGAACGTCGTAGCAGAGAAGGCGAAGTCCGACGCACGGCCGAGAGGGAGAACTTTGAGCACCGAGAGTGGCCCACTAACCTCGAGCATGCGAAGTTTGGGTGCTTGCGAAAACCCCTGGGCGGAGGGTTGCTGGACTGTCAGTTCGGGGCCGTACATTGGCCCGAAGAGAGAAAGCTTCTCGAGGTTCGGTATCTTGTTTTGCACAGACGAAAAATGATTGAGCATCGGCTGCTCCATGACAAACGACGCCGAACGCCAACGCTCAGAGGACTGCGCAAGAAGGTGGAGCGGAAGCTCGGCGCAGGTGCCCATAGAGTATACACGGATGTCCAGTGGCATCCGAGCGTCGTGCCGCGTCGCAAGACATCGAGGAGAACAAGGTACATGTGGGTGTACCATTCTACGGCATAGAGGTCCGCCTCGATCTCGCCTCGCTTTGCCACCGACGGGTGCGTCCAGCAACGAAGGTCGAGATCGATTCGGGTCCAAAAGGCGGGGATGTTATGAACGATGTGCCGCCAGTAATGCGATACCTGCGAAAGGGGGACGAGCGAACCGCCGGCAAGACGAAGTAGTTCCCCTTTGGCCGCCCTCAACCATTCGGAGGGAGGAATGTCTTCAGTGTTGTGGGGAATTCCTCGGGAGGGTCGATGCAGAACGAAATTATGTGTGAGAGTATCTCCAGTGGCAATCGACGGATCGGAGCCCGTCTCAAACTGACACAGCTCCGTAGTGTGCGTCGAGAGTCTGACGAGCGCGGAGGATTTTGCCATCGGGATCAGGAAAACGCGTGAGCGCGAGGTCGTAGCGTTCAAGCTCTGCAGGAGCGCAGCCAGGACGGCATCGATACCGGTGTTTTCGACGTCGTACGCGTCAGCATGCAGGCTCCGCAGGAGCTCAGCGCGCTGACGATTAGTCGGAAGAAGGGATGAATGTTGGAAGGTTTGAGGTAAAGATTTTTGTGCAGTGAACATGGTAGGTAGAGAGAACGGAGGTTCAGGTGTCCAGGGTCGAGCCAAGCATAAATAACGCGCTCAAAGGGCATTGTTCAGGCGACTCACGTGATCGCGACGATTCCGGCCAGGTTGGCTTTCAGTATAGTCGTACCGCATGGAGTCACGAGTGACACTGTAAGACAGATAATAATTGGGCTGTACTTTGGTGGTGGATTATTCGAGGGGATGGAATCCATAACTTGAGGAGGCTTCGGGCTTTGATTCGTAAAGCCATTTCAAATTTGTGTTCCGCAACAGGAGAGGTTGTAGGTTTCAACGAAAATGAATTTGAGTGGGATATATATATTGAGCAAAGAGAATGCCTTCGCATTGGTGGTCAGCAGTCAAATACAATTCGCAATAATAATCACAAACTAACCGGAAACTTCATGGAACTAGTGCGAAGGGCGCTCTTTCTGAGACTCAGCTTTGCGTGTGAGCACTACCGTCAGTTCCCGCACATTGCGAATATTGTCGGTCCATCCGCTCGGGTCGAGTTGTACGGCGGGAAGAGTCGCATCCGCACTTGCTTCAGAGTCCGTACGGCAGAAGTCGCGTAACAATCCACCGCTGGTGCGTGTCTACGACCGCCTGAGGTTAGCCAGCTGCCGCCCCCAGGCACATCGACGAAGTCCTTCTCTTCAGCGAAGCGCTGGACAAAGAGATCCGCTGCTCGCTGCAATGAGATGTTATTCATCAGACTCGGAAGCGGTACAGCAACTTACCTTATGGCTCATAGACGCCAAAGATTCTCTTGAGAACGCAATACGTTGATCACGGCAAGTAACCATTAGCTGGGGATAGGCACACTGTTGTGTCGAGCGCATGAAAGCATTCAAAGCGTTTACGACCGGCGAGACGTCGAGATTTGTCGAATGTTTTGTTATGTGGTTGTGAATGATAGTATTGTTTTTGGATTCTGAGGTTCTACTGGAATTGGCGGGGTCGGTGAGCTGGGTCATGTCGTTCAAGGCAGAAGCACTGTAGGCGTGAAAACGAAGATGAGTCGGAGACTCGGATGTAATTCGGCGATCACCTTGATGGTGATGGGAAGTATGACCCGGAAAACGTAACAAGGTGTCAACTTTGGTTCAACTCAAGAAATCGAGTCGAATCTGAATTGAATAGAGAAAATAATGGCGCAACGTAGAGAAGATTGTTGTGCTCAAAGTCTTTGCGTTTCATCGATGAACTCACTGGTCAGATTGTCGGAAGTGCTGTAGAACAAAGTTCAAGACAAAGTTGAACGTTGAACGAGGACGGGACGATATTGCGAAAAATGGTTTGAATGCGATATGTGGTACACGAATTGCGTTTCGTACAAGAATTACAGTTACTTTGCTTCAATTGATAATCTACTCATCATGCAGTCCGAGGATGTTCTTCTCGTAAATGGCCGACACTTTGCCCGTGTTCGCATTTTCAATCTGGTGATGGTGTTCAACTCAGCGGCAAGAAATCAAGAAAAAGAGATGCGGCGCGTACTTCATACCGAGGGTCCTCCTCGCTTGCATTAACGTGCAGATCAGCCTGCATGCCCGGCTCCGTGAGAACGCCCTTGATGGTGCCGACCGATTCAGGAGTGTTGGAGTCAGGGCCTGTAAATGATGATAAGACTCGAGCAGAGGAGGCGTTAGAAGAAGAAAACCTACCTCCGACGGGCTTATAACGAACAGTCTGGCCATTCTTGTATTGGGGAGCCATTGTGGTTTTGGAGTTGTGTTGGGGTGAAGATGGAAGTAAAATGCGGGTTGTATGTGTAGTGCCAATTCAGCCTGGGCTTTATAGCGATGAGAACTCACACCTATGAGCGGTTTCTTTCGTCACATCCGCTTCCCGGTGTCGTCAAAAAATGCTCATCTCTGGGGCAATTTGCGGAGTGTTTATCTACGTTTGATGGGCCTGAGTTTTGAGCCGAACAGAATATTAATTACGGAGTCGGAGACAGTACGCAGCGAGGGCGCAAATGTTCTGAATTAATTGGGCTACAGCCAGTGCTCATACCACCTGCAGCTGAACCTCATTCAAACGTCGAATTTCAGGCGACTATTACTCGAGTTATTTGAACCCCATTAAAAGTTGTGAACCGCGATTTTTTCTACGATTAGATACGCATGACACTTTTAATTTTGGGTCGCTTCCGACGACCCTGACATGGGCAGACGTGTGCTATGCATTATTACGTTGCGAATTAGGTTTAGAGTTTGATTTACTTCGAAAGCGTGGAACTTTTCAACTTGAACAGCGGCCTGCTGGTCAATATCTGCGCCAGAAACAAAGCATACGGTATACATATCTATCATTAGTGTTGCCTGAATTCAGGTTATTTCTCTACCGCTGCCAGATTTTCAACTATTCCCAGTATACGAATACTTAGGTATCTAACTACTTGAACTGGGTCTTCCGTCGGCCAACAAATGATTAGTTGATTCATCCTCTGATGGCATCTGCAGGAATTAATTTTCTTTCACCTCGCCCGGACCATTCTGACTGCCTCCCGGTCCCCCTCAGGCTTCTGCGATTCAAAATCCGCGGATAATTTCAACTGAAACGGACCTTGTTGACTGCCCGCTGGAGCTTCGCCGCTTTCAGGTTCTCAGTTGGCCCCTCTTGCATCTCGATTCTCGACCATATCTTGACTCGGAGTCGAGTCTGAGAAGACATTGGAAACTTTTCTCTGGAGGCTTTACATATGTCAAGCCAGCGGCTACAACTCACTGAAATATCGGACTGTATCTGTACCGGGATATCGGTAGCAGCAAGCTCTAGCCTCTGTACGACCGCTCATCCATTGTCCATCCTCAATGACGGTCACTAAGGATCTTCGAGCAGCGAATCCGCTTCAATGGGTGTCCCTCATAGATACTCTTGGAATTAGAAGAAAACGTCTCCCTCCTTTTTACCGACTTTCTCTCAATTCGAATTTTACTTGTTCGCCCATTTTTCCATTGTTTCGCTGTTCCTGCTGGGAGAAGCGCATTGGCAATCGAGCGCTCAACAGCACGGGACCTGAAAGCGGCGCTTTGGGCTCTTTATTTGACGTTGTGTGTGGTGTCCAATTGCCACTCTGCTACTACGCTCTTTCTCCTCAACCACCATAGCGTCTCTGCGAAGAACGCTTTCCACCATCTCTCAGCGTTCTATCATCTCGCTTTATAGCCCCTTTTGTGAGGAACTCTCGCTCTCCAGCGAATCATCCTCTCGCTCACACTTCCTCCATAGAACAGCATAAATATGACTTCGTCCGCGAAGAACCTCTCCGACGTTCTCTACACATCATCCTTTCCCAAATCAAAGTTTCTTCCATCGTCCGGGCAGTGGGCAGAGCTCTTCCAGATTATGCGAAGCAATATTCCATGCTCTGACCTCCAAATCGCGCATGCCCACTCACTCATGGCCGACATCTCGAATGAACTCGTTCGATACGACCAGGCCCTCGACAGACGCGGCACGTTCTCCGAAACCGTCGTTTCTGATCGTGCCGAGTTGGAGAGCTTCCTCCACGCATGCCAGAGCGTAGCCAAGTCTCTAATCCGTCGACTTCCTAACGAGATACTCGGTCGCGTATTCTATTTTTGCCACCAAGAGCGGGAATTCAGCTTTCTCCCCATACGGGAGGAAGCCAGGATCGAGGAGCTGCGCCAGGAGCTGTGGTGGGCATCGGGTGGCAATCTTCGCATCCTCTCCCAAGTCTGCAGCCTTTGGCGCGGAATCGTTCTTGACACGCCCGAACTTTGGTCACATATCACGCTCGACTTGCGCAGCTGGGCGGACGAATGGGAGACTCGCGAGGCTCCCGAGTCTCTCCTCCAGGACGATGCAATGCTGCAGACCGCGCTCGCCCGTTCTAAAGCAGTTCCCTTGAAAGTCGAGCTCAATGCTCCCAAATGCCACCCCCTGATGCTGCAAACTTTGGTCCGTTCCTCCTCGCGATGGCGCTCAGCCACTTTGTATTTCGACTGTCGCATGATCCCACACCTCGCCTGCGTTGAGGGCAACCTCACTTCCCTTGAAGTGCTCTGTTTGCATGTCGTCACTTCTGAGTGGGATGAAGATGAAGATGAAGCCTTGGATGAAGCGGCGCTGAAACAAATGATCAAATTCTTCTCCGATGCCCCGCGACTTCAAGAGTTGGATTATCGCGGGCCCATTTCTGTCTTGGAGAACCTGCCATTGAAGCAGCTGCAGCAGCTTGTATGCAATGTCGAAGATGGGAATGACTGCTTGTCACTACATAGGCTCATGCCGGAGTTCACCGACCTCGATCTCGATGTTCAGCTCTCCCTGGACACTCTCGCCAAAAGTTTGCCGCTTAACCTCCCCCGTGTCGAAGCCTCCATCAGCTCGCTAGGCATCTCTTGCGTGAGGCACTGCGATCGTGGCTTCCAGGGTGTGCTAAGAGAAGTTTTTGAAGCTCTCACTATTCCCTCATTGCGCCACTTTGGTGTGGCTGGTGAAGTGACTGTGTGGGCCATACCTGTGCAGTGGCCACATAGAGAAGGACTGGCCCTTTTCGAGCGTTCGAAAGTAGCCCAAAATCTTCGCAGCCTTCGTTTCCGGGATATCATCATCCGAGAACAAGAGCTTCTGGAATGCCTAGCTGCACTGCCGATGGTGGACGATCTGAGTATCACCGACTACGCCGTACTCCCGGGTAGTATGAGCTCCCATAACCTCATCACAAACAAGCTTCTTCGGAAGCTCACCCCGAATTCCGTTGACAGGGCCAATACGCTCGCCCCAAATCTCATGAATGTCGAGTTCAAGACGCTAGGAGACTTCCGCGACGATATCTTGGCCGCATTTATTCATGGCCGGGTAGGGCATGCATCTCGTCACTTGAATTTGGTGCCTTTCAATCTCTCCTTGGTGTGGATGTGTAGGTATATGTGGAAACTGGGTCCAAAATCCCAGAAGCTCGCCGATGTGTTGCAAAGAGAAGGGAAGTTGTGCTTCTCTGTTCGCGACGCCGAACCGACAGAATGAAAATTATCTAATCGAGAATCCTGTAACTATTATACCATGTACTACAGTCGAAACTCTTTCTTTTCACAGCCCGTCTGGGCGATTTTTTCAAGATTGGATTTGACGTTCGAGAAAAAAGTGGAACATTCAACTCCGTGTGATCCGGATCAATGCTTGGCTATAGAGTCACTGATATCACACAGCCACCCGTGCTTCACTCTACATCCTCCTCAAGCTTGAAGACGCGATGCACCGCCGGGCGCTCTTTTCGACGGCGTGCCGGCGGGCCACCCACTACGACACTCTCGGCATACGAAGGGAAGCCTCCGCCGCCCAAATCAAGGTCCATAACTTGGAAATTGGTCTCACAATCACTGAATGGTCTTCCTGGAAGAATAGACAGCTTTCATCGCGGTGTGTTGGTTTTACGGTTCAGATAGACATGATATCTAAGTATGAAGATTGTAGATGAGCAAATCCCATCACCCTGACGTTCCTCATCACAAGGAAAAACCTGAATACCACGAAATATCTGAAGCGTATAATGTCCTTCGTGATCCTGTCACTCGGTGTGTTCGTTGTCTATTTCAAAGAAAATAGAGGAGCTCATCAGCTACCAAGGCGGGCGTATGACAATACGCTCCCGGACCCTCAGGCGTCACCAGCGTCAACATTACAGTCCCGCCATATGGCAGATACCGCCGCGCGCCTTCGACGTGCCCACGCCCGGAGTTCGCGCCCCACACAGCCGGGAGCCTCTTCGTCCACTACTTCACGGAAAAACCATCGTTCAACCACACCGCCTTTCCCGCGACGACCTTCATCTCAAGACCACCCTCTACCAGGAGCACAAGAGCGACATCACCTACATCCGGGACAGCGATACAAGCCTCCCGATCCAGTGGCACAGGCTGCGGCGTGGGCGGCACAGCAGGAGATGCTCCGCGAGCAGAAGACGCGATCACAGAAGCTCATGGCAGGGACCATGTTCACGTTTGGCGCGCTCTTCATGCTAGGCTGGTTTTTGAGCTGAAAAACCGTGAATTGCGGTAGTCTTTGGACTTGGAACACCAATTCTTACATATCATTGTTAGTGCCTTGAACGTTTGAATGATGAGTGTTGATTCCAGGGTTTTCTTTCTCTGTAGCCATCTTCTCTGTGCTTGAGCGGTGGAATTTGGAATATCTTCGCGTCTTTCTGGAATTGATTGGCGTGGTAAACGATCGCACGCTCAATTTAGCAACGGAACAAGGCCGATACGCCTTATCGCAACCTTATCGTCTCTTACTTCCTCCTCCTCACTCTCCCCAGCCAGAGCTGCGATCTAGGCGATCTGCATGAGCTCGCCGCCTTCGACCCCGCGTCTGCGTCTCGCATCCATAGAGGCGGAAATAGTCGCGCTTCAGTCGCAGTTGGAGCGTTTGCGGGAGGAGAAGGAAGACATTCTGGGATCGATGCGATACCCTATCCTCTCACTTCCTCCCGAAATTACTATGTGCATATTCCTCCGGTATATGGACCCTGATCGGTATGGCCGTATCGAGACAAGTCCAATAGTTTTGGCCGGTGTTTGTCGTGCCTGGCGTGCAATCGCGTTGGATCTTGGGGAATTGTGGGCGCGACTGCCCACGATAATATATCGTGAAGCAAGCTACGACGAAGGCTTCACCGACCCGCGTGACCCACTGAGGTTGCTTGATTTCCATCTCAGCCACTCCGCGATGGCTTCGCTCCATTTCAGGATGACCGTGTCGACTCGGTTCCGGAATCCCACCACATTATCCTTTATTGACGGTATCTGGCAAACTCTCCGACCCTATTGTGTACGGCTTACAACCCTCGATCTCAACGTAACGCATCTCTTCGATCTGAAAGGAATGGCGAAGCACTTTCCCTCCCTACGAAGGCTTGGAATTAACATCGAATGCTTGAATGGAAGGATCGAGATGTTTGTTGACGCTCCATTGCTCCAGGACGTCCACATTATAAAACATCCCGTAGAACTGATCGTACTGCCGTGGAATCAGCTGGAGTCGCTGGAGCTGGATGTGCACTCTTTGCCAGGCTGTCTCAGCTTTCTGGACCACACACCTCGTTTACGACAGTTGCATATCAATCCAGCCCGCGAATATGCACCGCGTGTGGGCTCCCACGCATTGCGCACTCTCCCACAGCTGGTTGTTCTGAAGATCGGTCGGGACGGAGATGGCTGGCTGCTTCAACATCTTGTTCTGCCCTGTCTTACAGACTTGAGAATATATATGCTGTCGCATGAAGGCATTATCGCTATCGAAGGGCTGGTCTATCGCTCTGCGTGCGTAATACGCACATTTACGGCGTCTTTCATCGAATCCGAACAAGTCCTACCCTGCTTGGCAACTCTTCCGACTCTTCATGCCTTGACTCTGGATGGCATAAACCCTTCCGATGATCAACTTCGACACCTGTTCTTCGCACTGTCAGGGAAATGGGACAGCGAGGATTGTATTTTGCCTGAACTCACCTCTCTAACATTACGAGACGTATCTGGTGGCATCGACACTTCTAGTGTTGTTGAGATGCTCAAGGATCGACGGGAGAGTCCCAGGACGGCAGCCCTCACCTCCCTTTCTATCTCTTTCAATGGCTTCAACGATAGTTGGAGCCGTGACGGGGACATAGCAACGCTTCGCGATCTTCGTAGCAATGGCCTAAGGCTGGAAATCTGCAGAGCTCCGAAATATCCAACTTCAACAGATCTCGATGCAGCGTTTGTAGGTGACACTTTGTGTCTTGCGATGGAGCTCACACGAATACCGTAGGTTGAAGAAGTCTTGGGCACGGAACAAGTGTCTGAGGCGCACTGTTTAGGCCATGTTTCTCCACAGAGAGTTTGAGGAGGAATCACTGCCAATCAGGATCTGACATCTGTATACGATACACAATAAACTCGAAGTTGACTGTTGGTATTCGACGACTTACTTAGTACTCAATACGCGAGCGGTCGCCGGTTTGGGGTGTTTTTGAGTAGCCCAAATATTTCCCTGAATTATTTGCCTCACTGTGTATGAATCTCATACACTCTGCCTTTTAAGCAATTTTCAGCAGGTTTTGACCCTCGAGAGCCCCTATCATCAGCGCGAAGCGTCACATCACATCACATCACACTTTGCCCGCTGCGCCTCACACCCCAGTCCCCGGCGCCTCCGAGTCACCGACTTGAGCGCACGACGAAGTGTTACGCGCGACGACGATGAGCTCTACGACGAGCTCTACCTCGTCTAGCGAAGTTCTATCCACCATCTTTGCAGGCCTGAAGAACAAGAACCCGGAAGTACGGCTACAGAGTGCCGTCGACCTACGGCGGTATGTTGCTGCACGAAGCGCGGCAGGAGATGTTGTGGGAGATGCGGAGGGAGATGGGGGAGGCGATAATAGTATCAGCAGGAGGCTATTTGAGCTGATACACAGTCAGAATGGGACGGATAACATTGGCGGATTGGTCGCTATTGGTACGCGCTCTCGTTCTTTTATTTTTCTTCATTCTATCTTTTCCAACCTTCAAATAAGATTTTTTGTGTCGCGACTGACTCACTTCACCGCCCACAGACCACCTCATAGACGCCGAAGGCCAAGCGACCATCGACTCCTCACACAATCTCTTTCGATTCTACAACTATGTCAAACACCTCCTCCCCAACTCCGACCCCGCCCTTATCCTCGCCGCGTCCAAAACTCTCGGCCACATCCTGGCTGTCGGTGGCCCAGGTTTCGGCGAATCTTTCATGGAACACCAAGTTCCCGCCGCCATCGCGCTCGCCACGGCGTCCAGCCACAGCGACAAGCACGACAACTCTCTCGGCATGGCGCGCTACGCGGGGGTCCTGATCTTGAAAGAGCTGGCGCTGAATATGCCTGCGCAATTTATCACGCATTTGCCGAGTGTGTTGGATGGCGGCGTGTTGGCGCCGTTGCGAGACCATCGGCTAGTGGTGAGGGAAGCGGCGGCGGAGTTGCTCGCAGCGTGTTTGGAAATCGGCGCTCAGAGGGAGAGGAGCGTGCAGGGAGGAAGGGGAGAGGGAAAGAGCGGAAGTGGGTCGGTTGGAGGCGGGTCTCAGGGCGGAGCGTCGTCGACTTCGAGCGGGCCTCCGTATCTGAGCAAAATATTGCAGGATGCGCAGGCTGGCGTGAAGTTCAACCAGCCGGAGGTCATACACGGCAGTTTGCTCACTTATCGAGAGTTGCTTTTGCATGCTCCCGCGGTGCGTGATTTATTATTTTCCACGTTCGATTCGGTTTTGAACAGAAAAGCAGTTCATGCGCGACATCTTCGCGGATACCGCCGAAGTCGTGCTTACATTCCGCTCGAACCGCGACCCTGCTGTGCGGAGAATGGTTATTGCGATGATACCGACGTTGGCGAGTTACAATACCGGCGCGTTTAAGGAACTCGTCCTCCACAAAGCAATGTCCCACCTCCTCTCCCAACTCGAGAAACCCTCGTCATCTTCCTCGTCTTCCTCGTCCTCCTCTTCGACGGCTTCGTCAGAGCGCGATTATGCGTTGATTGCCATCGGACACACTGCGACTGCGGTGGGGGCAGATATGAAGCCGTTTTTGGAGACAGTTATGAGCCATATCAAGACGAGGCTGAAGGAGTGCGCAGTCGCTGCGAAAGGGTGAGCGAAGTCCTTTGAGGGTGAACCCAGCTCACTTACCAACCTCAATAACAACTAGCCAAAGCCGTCCCGCACCCCCGCCTGACCCCCTGCTTGCCGCCTTGGGTTTACTAGCTGCGGCCGTGGGTCCGACGTTGACGATATTGTTGCATGATCATATGCATCTGTTGTTTGGTGAGTCTTCATTTCCAACGAAGCAATTTATTACCCACTCATAATCATATGGTGCAGCCTCCGGCCTGAGCGAAGGCCTCCGAGCGTGTCTAGCTGCGGTAGCGAGGGCCATTCCACCGTTGTTGGGGGTCGTGCAGGGCGAGTTATCATCCTCTTCTTTCGTTCTGTAATCAGGACGAGAACGAACAAGTGGCTTGCTGACATGAATTTGTAGACCGCTTACTTGACATGCTTTCGTTCATTCTGTCGGGGACGCCGTATACGCGTCTTGGAGCGCCACCGTTGTTAGTTCAAGGGAGGTGAGTGCTGGTCGATTTATCATCAGTACTGTATGAATCACAACATTGGAATTATAGCTCTACCTCAGCCAACGCCTCTTCCACCTCTGTGAATCAGGGATATGGGTATGGGCAGGGCACTGGCTCGGTAGGCAAATTTTCATGGTAATTGGAAGCCGATTTAACGCGTATCAAGTCCCAGAGCAAGGAGCAATTGACGCTTGCGCTGAATACGCTAGGCACATTCGATTTCAGTGGTGAGTTTTTATCTTGGTTCTCCTCAAATCTATCTCGTAGAATCGATAAAACCTAGTCGTATACATATTTAACGCCGCATTAAGTTGATAGACCTCTGTAACTTTCACTAACCCTTCGCAGGTCATATCCTCACTGAATTCGTACAGACGAATGCGCTCCCGTACGTAGAGGACGACGCGCCAGAGGTGCGCCGTGCAGCCGCATTAGCATGTTGTCGCCTCTTCGGTGGTACACCAGATCCGCAGGCGCATGCGTATGCGCACGCCGTTGCGAAAGATCCGTACGGGTACGGTACCGTGTATCCGTTTGGTGGGGAGACGGAGAGCGGAGGCGGACTGAGTATGACTATGGCTATGATGGGTGTTAGTAGTGGTGGTGGCGGAGCGAGCGTTGGAGGCGGGGTAAATTGGCAGACGAGTGGGCATGCGGTGGATGTGGTGAGCGATGTGTTGGGCAAGTTGTTGACGGTGGGGATTGCGGATCCTGGTGAGTTTTTGTTTGTGTGCGCTTTGAATCGTGAAACTGGCTGATGGAGGATCGATTTGAAGACCCAACGATCCGTAATATCGTGCTGGGCTCATTGAATGAGCGATTCGATCGGCATTTGTCGCAGGCGGAGAATGTGCGCAGTTTGTTCATTGCGCTCAATGATGAGGTATTCGAGAATAGGGTGGCGGCGGCGACTCTCATTGGGGTGAGTCGGTTGTATCTGAGCTGAGAGGCGAAGACTCATGTATCTTTGAAGCGCATGGCCAAACACAATCCGGCGTATGTCATGCCTTCACTACGGAAGACTTTGATTCAGCTGTTGACGGAGCTTGAGTACTCGAACGTTCCGTACGTCTGGTTTTTCTTTATAATTACCAACCTGATTCATCGATGTCGATGCAGCGTCAACCGAGAAGAGTCGACGCGGCTTTTGACCATTCTCGTTGCGAACACGCAGCGTCTTATCAAGCCGTACGCTCTGCCAATGTTCTCCGTACTTCTTGAGAAAGCCAAGGCGGCGCCGCCCGGCGGCCTCTCTGCGTCGATGTTGACCTGTCTAGGTACCCTAGCCAGCGTAGGAGGCGAGCATGCGCGCGCATACCTTCCAGAGATCATGCCTGCGTTTGTCGCAGGGCTTGCCGATGCGTCGATCACGAAGCGCGAGGCGGCGTTGAGTGCGTTGGGACGCGTATGTAGCAGCACGGGCTATGTTATTGCGCCGATGATTGATTATCCGGGGCTGTTGCCGCTGTTGGGGCGGATACTGAGGCATGATGCGGGTGCTGGGGAGCGTACTAGCTCGGGAGAGGCGCTCAAGCGCGAGGTTGTAAAGGTCATGGGCATATTAGGTGCGATGGATCCGTATCGGCGGAAGGTGAGGGTCTTTTTCAATTGGAAGTGAGCGCGGTCAATGATTCTGTCTAACGCTAGACGAGTTTGGAGGGAGAGAGCGGGAGCGAGGCAGCCGTTGTGGCAATTAATACTGTGCCACTGACATCTTCGGCCTTGTTGACGAGTACGGGGACGTCTGCAGACGATTACTTCCAGACGGTGGTCGTGTCAGCGCTGCTACGCGTGCTCAAGGATCCAGCTTCGAGTGCGCAGCATCATACTGCCATCGAGGCGATCATGTCCATCTTCAAAACCCAAGGCTTGAAGTGCGTCGGAACCCTGCCTCAGGTATTGTCGTTTTCGTCATCTTTTTGCCACCAAGCTGAGCTTGGTGTTATAGATCATGCCGGCGTTTGCGGCGGTCACTCGTACGTCGGTACCCCGACTGCAAGAGTTCCATCTGCAACAGCTCGCCATCCTCATCGGGATCATCAAGCAGCACGTTCGGAATCATGTCGAACTCGTCCTCGGTCTCGTCACGGAGCTCTGGGACAATGCTACACTTCAGACGCCAATCGTTGCTTTGATCGAGGCTGTCGGGAGAGTGCTTGCCGCCGAGATCAAACCGTTCTTACCAACGATCCTCCCATTACTTCTGAAAGTCTTCGCTGTGGAGGGAGAGCTGAGCGACAAGCGAATGGGTACACAAATGAAGATTCTGGAGGCCTTCCAAACGTTTGGCGCGAATATCGAGGAGTATCTTCATCTCGTCATACCGGTCATTGTGCGGACGGCGGAATCGGTATACGGAAGCGTAGCATTGAAGAAGAAGGCAATTGTGACAATTGATCGGCTTAGCAAGGTCATCAACTTTTCCGACCATGCCTCACGGATCGTTCATCCGCTCATGCGGATTTTGGACCGAGGGGTCAATGAGCTTCGAGTTGCAGTTCTAGATACGCTCTGCTCTCTGATCGCCCAGCTCGGGTCGGACTTCGTGATCTTTGTGCCGACCATCAGCAAGGTGAGCTCCGCCTTAAATCGAATGTACAATGTCTGACCTTGGCAGTGTCTCATTCGGCATCCAATCACCCATCCGGGTTACGATCGAGCTGTCGCTGCGCTATTGAATGGCGAACGGTTAGCGCACGAAGCTAACAACTTCTCGTATGTATTCCTCGACAAATTTGTTGACAACGCTGAACACTTGTCCAGCATCAACGATAACAAAGTTCCAGAGTATGCCCCCATGGAGGCCGCCAAACTCGCGGTCAACCAAATACATCTCAAGCAAGCCTGGGATACGGCTCAAATCAATACGAGACAGGATTGGCTTGATTGGATCCATCGGCTCGGAGTTGAGTTCATACGGGAGTCGCCTTCGCACGCTCTGCGAGCTTGCATGACCCTTGTCGAAATGCACTCTCCGCTAGCTAAAGAGCTGTTTAATGCCGCGTTCTTGTCATGCTGGACTGAGCTGTACGAGCAGTACCAGGTCTGTCAGATCTCTAGCTACCATCTTTCTCGATTTTCTAATGTTTCGCTCCAGGACCATCTCGTACGGTCCATCGAAATCGCCCTCACATCGCCCGTCACGCCTTCCGAAGTCATCCGACGCTTGCTTGATTTGTGCGAGTTCATGGAGCATGAGGAGAAGCCGATGCCCATCGATCACAGCACGCTTGGCGAGTATTCGACGAAGTTCCTCGCGTACGCCAAGGCGCTGCATTATAAAGAGCTCGAGTTTTTCAGCAATGCCTCGCCTTCCATTCTCGAGTCTCTGATCTCAATCAACACGCGGCTGCAACAACAGGACGCTGCTTGGGGAGCGTTGCGTCTTGCGCGCGAACAGTACGATGTTACTAACACTGAGGAATGGTACGAACGACTTGGGCGCTGGCAAGAAGCGCTCGATGCGTGGGATGAAAAGGCGGAGTCGGATCCGAATAACGTTGACATTCAGGTCGGTCGCATGCGCTGCTTGCATGCTCTAGGCGAATGGGAGCAGCTTGCGGCTGAGGTGGATGAGCGCTGGCCTCACGCCAATCACGAAGAAAAGCGTGCCATTGCGCCTATGGCGGCGGCCGCAGCTTGGTCGTTGAGCGAGTGGGATTTGATGGACACTTACATTGCGACTATGCGTTCGGAATCACCGGATCGATTCTTTTACAGGGCTATTCTTTCGGTTCATCATAACCAGTTCCCGAAGGCGATGTCGCATATCTCAAAAGCGCGAGAATTGTTACATCCTGAGCTTACATCGTTCGGAGGTCCAGGATACGCTCGATCTTATAGGTATGTAGTCATTTCAGTCTACAGTTGATGGACTCAAGGTCTGTACATAGCGTCATGGTCCGTGCACAAATGTTGTCGGAGCTGGAGGAAGTCATTACATACAAGCAATACGCTGACCAACCGGAGCGACAACAGATGATGCGAAATACTTGGATGAAACGGTATTGTCTCGATCGGTCTTCAGAAAATCAGCTCATGCGTTCAACCAGACTGCAAGGCTGCCAGCCGGACGTGGAAGTCTGGCAGCGTATTCTCCAGGTTCGAAGACTGATTATCAACCCCGAAGACGATTCTACCGCCTTCATCAAATTTGCGAATCTGTGTCGCAAGTCTGATCGTATGGGTCTGGCCGAAAAAACTATCAATTCACTTCTTACTCCTGACAAGGTACGAAGTATACAAAAGCCTGACATGTTCTAACGGCTTCTTAGCAACAAACTTTGCGCGAGGATCACCATACCAAGGCCCCGCCAAATGTGGTCTATGCTCAATTGAAATTTATGTGGGCTCAAGGCACCCGTGAAAGCAGTCTCGCCGAGCTTCGTCAATTCACGATTAGTCTGGCGAGAGATCTTCAGGCCGAATCCGGCGATCACACTCGTCGGACCGGCCTGCCGAAACAGCGTCTCGACGAGCTCTCGAAATTGTTGGCACGCTGTTACTTCAAGCAAGGTGAATGGCAGGTGGCTCTTGATGAGAACTGGTATCGAGTACGCGATTCTTGCACTTGTTTCACACATCGTCAAACTGTTTTACAGGATACACAAGGTCTCAAGGACGTTCTGCAGTCGTACCACTTCGCTACGAGATATGACGACAGTTGGTACAAGGCATGGCATACGTGGGCGATGGCCAACTTCAACGTGGTCAGTCAGATCGACACTCACGCAGAAGATGGTACTCGGGACATGTCTGGCGAGCGTCTTGCTTCGCATGTGGTCCAGTCAATTGAAGGTTTGAGTGTCAGCCATAGATCATCGTATTTCAATAACGCTCCCTGTGTGCAGGTTTCTTCCGTTCAATCAGTCTTCGGAGCGAAGATGCTCTCCAAGATACGCTTCGTTTATTGACGTTATGGTTCAAATATGGCGCCCACGAGGAAATATCTCACGCAATCGCATCCGGGTTCTCGATGGTCAAGATTGACACGTGGCTGCCGGTGATACCCCAAGTGAGTCCTCTCTCTGCACTTTCCTTCCATGTAACTTGTCATCCAGATCATTGCCCGTATCCAATCCCCTCACTCGAGCATTCGCCGTAACATCAATACCCTGCTGACCGAAGTCGGCAAATGCCACCCGCATGCCCTAATTTATCCACTCACAGTAGGTTCGAAGTCACCCAGTGAATCTCGTAAAAATGCCGCGCTTGCGATCATGGATCGCCTGCGTGAGCATAGTTCGACAATCGTGGAGCAAGTCAGTGTCTGCTAACCGGAAACCGGGAAGAGTTGTATGTTGATATATCTGACTACAGGCCGGCATTGTCACACGGGAGATGATTCGGGTTGCGATCTTGTGGCATGAGATGTGGCACGAAGGGCTGGAGGAAGCTTCGCGACTATACTACACTGTTCGCGACCCCGTCGGGATGCTTGCTGTGCTGGAGCCGTTGCACGAGATGCTGGAGGCGGTAAGCCATTCTTCCCTCATTCGAGAACTGCTACTCAACTTGGCTTGCAGGGTCCGCAAACGGTTCGCGAGACATCTTTCAATCAGGTCTTCGGTACCGAGCTTCGCCATGCTCGCGAAGCTTGTAGACGATACGTTCAGTTCGGAGAAACACGCGAGCTGGACAATGCGTGGGGGATCTATTTTGCGGTGCGTTTGCTTTCAAACGCCAATGTTTCCTCGTTGTGACGCGTAAGATTATTACAGGTGTTCCAAAAGATTGAAAAACAACTTCCACAACTTACTGCGCTGGATTTGCAATACGTGTCGCCGGAACTTCTGAACGTTCGCGATTTGGACCTTGCTGTTCCGGGTATGTACTTTCTACGCTCCATGTACATCGCGACATTCCTGACGCTAACTAGGTACATATCAAAGCGGCCGAGAGATTGTCTATATCTCCAGCTTCGCGCCGCGCCTGACGGTGATTTCGTCCAAGCAAAGACCACGTCGCATGCGAATGAAGGGCAGCAATGGTCGCGATTACGAGTATCTGCTGAAAGGTGACAAAGGCGTTGCACGTAAGCCTGATGACTGATAAAACTTCTTCCTAGGGCACGAAGATCTGCGGCAGGACGAACGGGTTATGCAGCTCTATAGCCTGGTCAATTCTCTTCTTTCCCTGGACACCGACAGCTTCAAGCGCCAGTTGCATATCCAACGTTACCCGGTCATCCCGCTAGCCCCCAACGTCGGTCTTATCGGCGTAGTCCAAGAGATCGATACGCTGCACGAGCTCGTCAGAGACTACCGGAATTCGATCAAGGTGCTTGCAAACATCGAATACCGGCTCATGCTTCAGGTATGTCTTCTTGTTTGTCCCACTACCCGTTTCTTAGTGTTGTAGATGGCACCGGATTACGAGACGCTCCCTCTGCTACAAAAGATCGAGGTCTTCGAATACGCGATGGAAAACACATCGGGTCAAGATTTATACAAGATCTTGTGGCTCAAAAGCGCGAATTCCGAGCATTGGCTCGAGCGTCGTGCCACGTATACGCGCTCGCTCGCTGTCAACAGCATGGCAGGTCATATTCTTGGTCTCGGCGATCGACACCCCTCCAATATCATGCTGGAACGCAAAACGGGGAAGATCATGCATATCGACTTCGGTGACTGTTTCGAAGTCGCTATGCACCGAGAGAAATACCCCGAGAAGGTGCCGTTCAGACTCACTCGGATGCTTACCCATGCGATGGAAGTAAGTGCTCAAGCTGTTCGTTTCTCTATTTTGTTCACCCTCTTTTAAGGTCAGTGGTATCGAAGGTTCCTTCCGCAAGACGTGCGAAATCTCAATGGGAGTTTTGCGTGCCAACAAGGAATCGTTGATGGCCGTTCTCGAGGCCTTCGTCTACGACCCTCTTATCAATTGGCGATTGGTGCAGGCGGAAGCAGAGGCTCGGCCCGGTGAAGGTGTGTTCGCTTTGCTATCCAGACAATCGAAAATTCATAATCCGGGACATTAGAATCAAACTCCGCAGCGGAACCTCCACCGGATCTCAACTGGGTCGCACCGCGTCCTCGGCCGCTCAGGGCCAATGAGAACGATATCTTCAACGGTATGAGCCACTTCTGTGCAATATGGATTCCCATAACACCTCTTTCCAGAGGCCGGTGGTGAAACTGGTGTCCAGGAGACCCGCAATAGACAAGCGCTGCTTGTTTACAACCGCGTACAGTCCAAGCTTACTGGTAATATCAATATATTTCCATCATGTGTATCATTTGACCGAAGGGTTTCCAGGTCGTGATTTCAACATAGACGTCGCGTTATCGGTAGAGGAACAAGTGGACAAACTGATTCGTCAGGCGATGTCGCTAGAAAACCTGTGCCAATGTTTTGTGGGCTGGTACGTACAGTTCCATGGCCAGCCTTCCGTGCCTTCCTCGGCTAATCGGTTGTCTCCAGGTGTGCGTACTGGTAGTTGCCGTGGTATAGATTCTTCTTGCTAGCTATATGCTTATTTCAACCTACGTGAAAAGGAGCGACATTTCTGACTACACAAGTTGCATTTTGCGCGTTTTCAACTGTGGGAAATTCGAATGCGAAAGTTGAACATTAACGTGATGACATCTGAGAGTCCGATATCCGATCATGGATGTTGCAAGTCAGTCATCCGCTCTTACTACATATTAGATACTATCCTAACCCGTGATGTGTCCTCGAAATTGATGAAGGCCCATATTATTCCAAATTCCACGTATTTTTCCTTCGGCATTGAAGTGTATATATAGCCACATGTAGTACACATCCCTGCATATTTTGAAGATTTATGAGTCGGCGCGGCTGGGAGGATGGACCTCCCGAGGTGGGGACACGAAGTGAACTCGATTTTGGCAGGCGTTTGGCAGGGTCACAAAATGTCACAAAAACATCCTTTTCATTTGTCTAGTCCGCTACATGCAACATATGGCTCTCAAAATCAATATACCGGCTCAGAATGTAAGAAGGATTGTCTATGATTTTTTCTGAGCACCAGAGAGAGAAAACGGGGCGAGGATCAGAAAAGAGTTCACTTCACGGGTCAAGGACACATCACGGGTTAGGATAGTAGGTTCCACAAATATAACTGGACTTTACGCTCCAATAGGTAATCGCAATACGCAGCGGGTCCTCGTGAGTCATGAATTTTGGAGGGTTCAAGTGAACGATGGGGAGGTACAGTATCAAATCACGTTTTTTATTCGATAAGTAGCTGTTCTAATAAACTTCGGGGGTCAGTTCACCGCTGAGCATGAATGTTGTACATGTTTTTACTCTGGCCCCTTCTCCGCATCGTGCCCGACATCTTAGCTGGATTTACAGTAACTCTGAGACTGGACTTTGCTCTTTCGATGTGTTTTAACTTTGAATGCCATTGGTATTCTGGTATCCAGTCATCTGTCTCAACGATATCCGTGTATCATCGTATGCTACTGGTATTCAATACGAGGAGCATATATTCAGATTCTAAGCAGTGAAAACTCTGTTACATCTATTGGTGGAGTTCTTGGACAGCGCCTTCCCAGGCGGTGCCTCCTGTCCCCGCCCGTGTTACAATGTATCGCGTTCAATTTTAGCTCTAAATCTCAAACTTCCACTCCACGAGTAGAATTTAGCGGGTTTTGGCGACCGTACACATGCGCTTAGCTCGAATTATCTCAAAGACGCCCGAGCTTGCTCTTGCAAGGAGCTGATTTCTGAGTACTATCACATATGTGGCCAGTCATACAGTATAACAAAGAGTCTGCTTGACTTGGTCTAGGTTACATCCTCGGTTTCATTTTCGCGAAAATTTGCGCCGAGTCCCCAAGAAACTCTACCGTCGACAATTTCGCGCACCAACAGCTTGACACTTGAGACGCGTCTTGGCACGCGCCTCGGGCTCTCCGCGCCCCGGGCTAAGAATTCCTCCGACAATAGTCATTCGTTGATTTTTCTACTCTGGATCAGGTCATCTGCGAGAGTTTAGACGAGGTTAGGTATCGAAGGTAGAAAATACGAGACGGCGTCTCGCAGCCGAGCTAAACGACGGGCGAAGAAATCCCCCGGTAGTAGATATGATACGGACAATTGCCGGACACTGCTCCGCCATGTAACTTCGCATGTTTCCATCAAGATCCGGCGGAGGACTCTCTCTGAGTCCAGTAGAATATTGAATTGTCTTCAGAGTTATTGCAAAGACCGCTGTTTCCGATGGATTATAAACCATACGCAGGTCCAGGTTGAGTCTTGAACATGATACACAGCTAGGGGTAGGTCTCTGCAGCCCGATAACACACTGGAGTTGTGCCATAGATATGTGTGTGGAGACGAACAGTCAATAATATGTGCGGAGTATTTACCGAACACTG
This sequence comes from Favolaschia claudopus, assembly GCA_037176885.1. Taxonomy (NCBI): domain Eukaryota; kingdom Fungi; phylum Basidiomycota; class Agaricomycetes; order Agaricales; family Mycenaceae; genus Favolaschia; species Favolaschia claudopus. The sequence continues at coordinate 2,380,268 of JAWWNJ010000004.1, read as the reverse complement.
ACCAAAGCTCAACCAAAGCTGATCTGGCATAAAACGTGGATAAAGAATTGATATCGCGAGGAATCCGTGGCTATTGGCATCGAGTGGCGTTATTTGCATGAGAACAGAGGTATAATCCCTTATAATCCCAGCTAATCCCAGCCGATCCCACAACTTCTATGAAGAACAACTTCTTGGAGAATTGGATCCGGCGGCAAAGTTGAAATTCGGAAGTCAACGATCTGCATATCAGATGTCAATCACTCGGTGGCGGCTGATGGGGGTTGGCCTTTTGGGTTGGCTTAGAGGTGATTATCATGTTCAATCTTTAGTTCGATTGCCCTAGAGGTCGTGAATTTGGATGACTGCGCAAAACCGCCCTTAATCTCCAAATGACTACTATAGAACGTTGAGTTGAGAGCGAGTTGAACCGAAGTTCAACATGGGGATCAACGGTGCAATCATGCCTTTCTCACGCTAATAGGATCACACGCCAAGGTCCGAGACATCCTTGAAACAGCACACAAACGGTAACCAGCCCGCTCTTCACCCTACTCTTATTTATCGGCCAAAACCCACATATGACCCCGGACCCAGAATTTCGACCACTGTTTTCATTCTCTCTGGGACTCCGCTCAACCTTGATGATTGAACCCGACACAACAAGGCCAATTATTTCCGTTGATGTTGTGGACGCCATTTCTGATGGCCAGCACTGCCCCCCTTGAAACGCCGTCAAGATTTTTGGTAGATCGTGCTCGTCATATGCTACCATGACTCATTCGCATTTTTTGCAGTGCCCAATGCCTATTTTGCGCTCGTGTACCACCTGAGAGCAGCATAGCCGCAAGTCCTCCCCACATTGGAAGACCACAGCCTATAGGTTCGTCATACCCACGTTTTACGTCTCCGGCTCGTTAGATTCATGGGTGAAGACGCAGATTTTTCCAAATCGGTGATGCCGAGTAAATGAACCTCCGGTTTTACCTTCATGTGTTCAGGCAATGCTCGGCTCTCTCTCTCCTCGTAAAATCTAGCGAGATATGAAGGAAAGCATACCTCTATAAAACCAGCACTTTCCATCGGAATGTTTCCTTGGACTTCGACGACCGACCGACCCGCCCCGACCTCCCCCGGATACCACATTCAGGAAATGTTCAATCCTTACGCCCAAAGCGGATGGGCTAATGCCGCAAATCCTAATGCTGGTTCCTCCGGTACCGTACCCCAACCCTCCATATTCGGCGCGCTCCCCTATGCCTCCCCGCGCAATCCCCCGCCGACCTTCGTTCCTTTCCGTATAACTTCCTCCTCCCCCTCTCCCACCACCACCTCGTCGTCGTCGTCGTCGTCCAACACCACCCCTGAAATCCTCGACTCCACCGTTACCGGCCCACCCCATCACTCGCGGACATACTTCCGCGTACGAACTGACGCTCCGACGGTTGGATTCACTGTAATCCATAATTCCGCAACAAAGGAGCCTGTGGGCGTAATCGAGTGGCGCAAACATCCCGTCATTGAGATCCGCAATATCTTGCCTAAACAGCCGACCGGAAAGTGGCTGGAGCTGTCGGCGGATAGGACTTACCGGACGATGACGGCTCGGGGGAAAACATTCGTTTGGGCGCCGGATGGCAACTACATTTGCGTGCGTCCTGCTATACTATTCAAATTTAAAAACAATCTAACTGTCTCCATGAACTGCAGCTATATGCCCCGGGCCTGAACGCACCTGAAACTTACGCACGCGTAAGCCGCGAGGAAAGCGGCTCCATCCTTCTCGAGCTCACGCCCGAGGCCATCCAACTTGGCTTGCTCGAGGTTGCCGTCGCTGCCGCCCTTCTTCTCCAGTGCGGGCGCAAAGTCGACTAATCCGGATAGGAGGCTCCACCTTCCTCGTCGCTTCTAATGATTCGTTTTCATAAAATACGGCCGCGCCGTACGGACACTCATTCACTCCTTGCGTTAACTCATTGACTCTCATTACATATCACGCATCCCACACGGACATCACGCTCATTTCTGTTGTACCAAATTCCCAAAAGGACGCTTCGCACGCCACCTATCTACCTACTTAGCTATCGCACGGACGCTAACGCAAACGGACTGACTCATGGACTTCTGTAGCATCCTCACCACACTCATTGTAGCATCTCCCCTGCACGTACTTACATTCGCATCTCTCATTTGCTTTCGCTTTCGCTTTCGATAAAAGTAGCTAGAAGTTACATAGTGCAATACAATAGAAATTGTAAACCCGGACCGCCAAAGTGATACTTTCATTGGCAATACTTCGGTTGTCCATTTGAGTTGGGAAGAAATGTAGTCTCTCCGATCTCGCAGACAGATGCTACCACAATGAGGTCCTCAAGGCTCATCCCTGCGGTTGTTGTAGAAGAAACGTTCACTCAAGTCGTTCGAGATTCTCTAAATTTTCTTACTCAAGACGGATCGGATGTACAATGCTGGCTGTACCGTTCACTCCCTCTGCAGGTTTATCTATGGACTAAATTTATGGCTCAATGCAACATTGAACTAAATTTTGTGATTATGTTCAATTCATCATCTCGGCAACAGATGCCGTCCGCAAACGCGCACGGCGCCGTGACGGCGGTTTTCCTCGGCATTCATCCGAGGTGATGAACGACTAGTAACAACGTCGTCAACTGTCCGGCACAATTGGTTCATGGATTTGGGAGGATTTGGGTCTGCTCCTCATTCATACTATCCTAACCCGTGATGTGTCCTTGACCCGTGAAGTGAACTCTTTTCTGATCCTCGCCCCGTTTTCTCTCTCTGGTGCTCAGAAAAAATCATAGACAATCCTTCTTACATTCTGAGCCGGTATATCGATTTTGAGAGCCATATGTTGCATGTAGCGGACTAGACAAATGAAAAGGATGTTTTTGTGACATTTTGTGACCCTGCCAAACGCCTGCCAAAATCGAGTTCACTTCGTGTCCCCACCTCGGGAGGTTCATCCTCCCCGACTCATAAATCTTCAAAATATGCAGGGATGTGTACTACATGTGGCTATATATACACTTCAATGCCGAAGGAAAAATACGTGGAATTTGGAATAATATGGGCCTTCATCAATTTCGAGGACACATCACGGGTTAGGATAGTACAGGCGGCCGCCAGGCGCAACCGACGATGATTCGAAATGGTGGCCGTCTGTAAGTCTTACACTCAACCCAAAAAACAGTTTGTTTTGTCGTCACTTAGAATTTAGCTTTTGCTTTCGTTCATGATACAATTCGTTATATTTCTTCCCAGAAAGGAGTTACAGAAACAAGAAACCCCATGATCCAGTTTATTCCTTTGAAAAAAGATTCCACCCCAACTCTTCAGGAGTTGTAGTTGATCGTGATACGTGCGTTCGTCGCCCCGTTGGTGTTGATGGTGGTGGAGAGACGATCAGCGGTATCGTCTTGGTGGGCCCAGCTGACGCTCGGGGTGTTGCCGTTAGCGAGCTTCAAGTTGATGCCGGAGAAGACGGTGGTGCCGGCGGGGTAGTCGCTCTTCGCGGTGACGCCGTACACCTCGAGGGTCTCGGTGGCCCAAGTGAGCTGGGCAGCACCGGAGATGCTGAGGGAGGTGCCGCCGATGTTAGTGAACTGCGAGTTGTAGTTGAAGGAGGAGCCGGAGGAAGAGGTGAGGGTGATGATGCCGTTTAGCGTAGCGCCGGCGGAGGTGCGAACGGGGGTGGTGAAGAAAGTGTTGGACGGGTCGAGGTACCAGGTTGCGACGGCCCAGAAAGAACCACCGCCCGCTGCCGAAGGTCCGTACTATTGCGAACAAAGATATCACCTCAGTACGAGAAGCTGGGAACGGATCAAACGGTCAACAACGCACCTGGAGCACAGGCTGGAGAATAGCGTTTCCGGCGTTGGGCTCGATGGAGTTGAACAGGAAGATGGTCTGCCCGTGGTTGGTGGCGGGAACGGGGGGCACAGTCCAGGTCGTGGTGAACGACGAGATGGGGGACGAGCCCTGGTTCAGCCAGGAGGCATAGGTGACCCAGCCGGTCGCCAGGGGGGCAACGGCTTCTTTGACGGGCGTAGGCTTGGTGGCAGCAGCAACCTTCTTAAGGACGGTGCCGTTGAAGGAGACGACGTGGATCTCGGAGCCGACGTGCGCGAGGGTGGCGTCTGCTGGGATCTCGTGGACGTTGGTGGCTGGGCGGTAACCAGCGGGGGTGAGGATCATCTCAGCGGTGGGGGCCGCGAGAGTGAGAGGAGCCATAAGGCTGATGAGGAAAACAGCAGCGGCAGCGTACATCGTGAAAGCAACAAGCGACTGTCGAGTCTCTGTAAGATATTGAATCAAAGAGAAGAAGCAAAGGAGACGTACATTGTATAGCCTGAGGTGAGGGACCGTCGAAGGAACCGTACAGAATTTGTTTCATCATCCAAGCTTTTATACGAAGGCGAGGCTTCAGGCGCCGGCGACGGTGGACCGCAACTAACCGCGACTTCTTGCATCATAAGGCGACATGTTGTATGATATTTCCCATGGCGGACGATTACCATGTGAACCTTGTGGTCTATCTCTAGTCAGTCGTGGAGTATCCGCACATGCGGGTCACTGGATGACTTGGTTGTCGTGTGTACCTCGAGATCAGGAAGCCCCCCAGAAATCAGAGCGCTTGTCTGGCCCCCAATTAGACCATACAAACAGACCGAGAGCCTTTTGTTGCACGTTTCTTTCGGCTTGTACGCAGAGATTGAACCCCCTTGCAGCGGAGATAGCATATGAAGTAGGCAGAACCTGGGCCGGAAGCTGTTCGACGGCATTCACTAGCGCGAGCTTGTCCGATAATGGCGACAACCATGCATATCGGTACCGCCCACCGCATGGAAGATGATCACGTTGAACGGAGAGAATAACCTACCAGTTGCCCACGGCAAGACATTTGGGGCGGAAGAAGAAGAATAGGTCGTCATGCAAGTTGCTGATGTCCAACACCGCCACATGTTATCCTTGATGCGAGATTAGCCAAATCCGGATGGAGTTTTGATGGAGTTACAGTTTATTTTTGGACTGCTTCTGTTCAACTTTCCATCCGTCCGTCCTTGCGGCCTCGGGAGGGTCGCGACGACGGAGAAAAGTAATAGGAGTTAACGTCGCAGGATTATTGATTTGCGTAAAGTTATCTGGTAAATTTCTATGCAAGTCTCCGACCACTGGCAGTAGCCCTGTGCTAGAAAGTTTTTAGCACTTGCTATGCTATGCTAGAAATGTCGACGTCCAGAGGACCATAACTAGCACCTGTTATTAACAACTTAATAGCACTCGTGTTAAAAACAGCTATTTAATTTCTAGCATCAATAAATAGCATGCTATATGATAGAAATCAATCGTCGACCTCCCAGTCCTCGTCTGTGGCCGCCGCGGGTGCGGTCGGTGCCTGAGACAGTGCTACTACGTCCGCATCCTTCTTCTTTTCCGGTGCAATCAATTTTTTGAGGGACTCGCTGTCCAAACGAACGAAATCTTCGACTGCCCAGCGGTTTGATGACCGGATGACCTTTGGTGCAGCATCGGAATTGAGTGTGCTGTCGACACGCTCGGTTTCCGCAAGGTCGTAAGGATCCGGTTGATTGAACAATGCTTGTTCAAGTGCCTCGCGATCGACATCCTGTGGTGCAACATTGTCGTCGTTGAGCAGATCAAGAAGGGAAGGTGTCGAGGCAACTGTCGAAGAGGAGCCCACATCCGAAACTTTGACGTTCGCTGCTGCGCTGTGGGTGTAGTTGCCTTCAGTAAGACCAAATTTGTACCATTGTGAAAGTTGGGCTGTCGCAATGAGATGTTCGGGAGTCATTGAACTTCTACGGGCCGCGTTGATCCACCCAAGCAGCGAAGCCGTCCGTTCGTCACAAAGTTCGGAAGGCATAATAGAGAAGACAATAATTGCCACAGTCTACATCAATGAATTCAGGTTGACAATGAAGAAGGAGAAGAAAAAACACACCGCAAGAACATCCGCGTTAGAGTCACGCTGTAACCCCTTCCAATACTCCAAAGGGCTGTCGCCAGCTACCGCGTAAACACGCTGATGGAATGGCGGAAGTCCGACAGCCCATCGAACGAGCTGATCAGTTAGTCGATCTGCATCGCTCTTTGATTTTTTACCCGTCCTGGTCTGCTCGCCCTTGAGAATAGCTCGCGCAGAATTTCGAAAAGTTTTGAAAAGTTCGGGATACTTTTCGAGGTCAAACTTTTCACCTTCCTTGAGCGCCGGCATGACAAGTTTCAAACCACCGTGCTGGAAGTAAACTGAAAACCATCAGACGATTATTCATATGGGAATATTTCTACACTCACGAGGATGAAGAAAATAGGCGAAGAGAAAAATACCGTGTGACGACTCGGTCATCATCTGATCGAAGCGAGCATTGTAAACCTCGATAACCTTGTCTCGATAGCTAACGAGACCCGCATTCAAATCACCCAGCAACTTGTTAAGATGCCAGGCAATGGTAACCCAAACATAGAACACGTCTGCACAGGTCGTGTTCTGGCCTTCGAGTGCGGTAATCCCGTTGGCTCCGGCCTCGAACAATTTAACCATGCAGTCGAGTTGGGCGAGGAATCCGTAATGAGTAGCGCCGGGTGTGAGATAAGGAATGAGCCGTTTAGTCTGAAAAGGATCAGCATAAATGAAGAAGCACGAAAGTTAATACTTACAGCCTTGGTAGCAAAAATAATGGTGCCGGCCGCAACGCACGTCACGAGTGCGGGCATGCAAAGTTTGACTGCAAGTGCCTGAATGTAAGTCGTCCCGAATCTCGTCTCGGAGGCCGACTTCATGCCCGTGTTGATACCCTGCCGCGCACGCTCGAATGCAAGCTGGGCTGTTCCGAGATTGGATTGGCCGAAGAAATTAGATATTGCGGAAATTATGCCGAGTTCCTGTTGAAAAGTCAGTCGAAACGAAATCAGCGTAGACTCTAATGCTTACAGCTTTGAAAATCTTTCCGAGGTCCTTGAGAAAAAGGTTGAGGTTGTGGCACGGGTCATAGATGTTGATAATCCAGATATATTTCTCGGAGATGAGCTTCTTTCCCGCTCGAACATTTGCGGCGCCGTCTCCGACAACTGCCGAATAGGACACCGCAGCGAACATAGAAAAGATCCGCTTTTCGACAACGTCAAACAACGCGGCGGCAGTTACGGAAACACCCTTGAAAACGTGGCCAGCCGTAAGGAATGAACGCCGACTGGGGAGGGTCGTATGAAATGTATAAATCTCGTCATGAGCCCGCGAGCTCCACCCGTCAAATGAGAGGGTTAGATGCACCCTCTGGCTGAGAAATCGTTGCAGCGCGAGCATGAAGGCCGAGAGTTGTTCAGTGATGAGCCGTATAAAGAAAGCACTTCTGTCGGGAGTAACGTAGTTGGGTGCCGCAATCAAGAGGAAGTTGATGAGCCAGGGATTTTCGACGAAAGAGAAAGGGAGTGCTGCGCAGATGACCAGCTGGAATAGAGCTAGATCGAGGAGAGCCTGGCGCGCGTCGGTCATTTTTAGAGGTGTAAAGTATTCCTTGACAGTTGAAGAGGATGCATCCGGGAGCGGCTGGTCGACATCCATTGCTGGGAGTGAATTGCCGGGAACAATACCTTCTTTCTGTTTTGTTCGAACCTTCGGAGGAGGTACAACTCCATTCCCTCGATCCGCGTTGGTCTGGACCAGCTTGGCGAACAGTGTGGGGAAAATAGTCGCCACATCCTGAACAAATATTCACGGTCAGTAAACTGTCAACTCTATTATTCTCGAGGCTTACCGGGCATTGGAGGGCATGTTCTTTAATTCGCGCCGGATTGCGGTGCGAGGTACGGTGATCACACGCAATGCAGTATACCGCTGTTATCGCTTTATCTTTTCCGCTGACTTCTTTTTCCTCGATGATTAGATCATCAACCAGGGTATCGCGTTTACGCCCAACTTGTTGTTTATTAGTTCGGCCTGGTCCAACTTCGCCTGCGGCTGGAGCACCCTCCAGATCTAATTTCCGCTGAAAGCGGATCCGTGTGTGCCGTTTCTGCTGTTCGGACTCTTCCGCGGCGGCAGGGGAAGACTTCTTCTTCTTCTTCCCACTGGCAGCCGTGGCAGTACTGCCAGGCGCCTGCCGTTGAATGATAATCAATGTTGAACATGGCCAAAATAAAGTCTGCCGCACCTCAGGAAACGGTTTATCGTCTTCTAACGCGTCTGTCAAAGCCAGAATATGCGCGTCCCATGCAGCTCGCTCGGGAGTCCCCTCGACGGTGTGAGTCTCGACCACAGACTTGAAGTCTGGGATTCCATAATCCTGTTGTTCGATAAAGGCATCGCGCGCCACTAGGAGTGCGCCGTGTGCACTTTCGGAGAGCGGCATTACTAGAGCAGTCGTCGCGCGTCGCGAAAATTTGCCGTCACGCGGTCACATTCCCTGATCCGGGATGAGATTTGATGGCGCTCGTTTGGCCATTTTATGAGACAGTGAGAGGTTCTATCATCTGTTTTTACCATCGGAAGTGCTTGGGCGAGCGATTTTGAGGGCCCCTGAGTTTTTAGCAAATAAATAGCATGGTATTTTGGCCGGTCCGCAGCCTAGCAGCTAATAACATGTTAATAACACGTGCTATATAACATTGTTATTAACAATTGAGTTTACAGCACAGCGCTAACTGGCAGGCCACCAATGCGGGCCGGGCCGCTGTTTGGTTGAATTTCGCCCAAATTGCCAGTGACAGCCACGATTCTATGGCAGATCCCACTTGTAACTATACGTTCATCCAGTGTTCGGTGTTGCATAGTCAAGAAAGTACTATATCTATACGAATATGAGTCTAAGTACTGTGACCATTCAGTCTAGGCCGTAAGTATCATTATCCCAGTCATTTTCCTCATCCGACTCAACGTCCGAATCGTCTTCAAGTTCGTCAATTACAAACCACAGCTCCCCATTGCTCTCGAAATCACCGAGGGTATTCATGTGCTGTGGACCCAAATTCCGCGCATAACCCGGTATCCAAGAGACGTAGCAGCTAAACGGCTCTTCATCCCAATGGAAGGATTGGACGGCCACTCGTTTGGTAACGAATTCAACCAAGACCTCATCCGTGAACTCTCCCACCGTCTTGAACTGAAAGGTAGCGAGGATCGGTGCGATACCCTTCAGGTGCTGACTGTCGTCTGCGTTAGAGGCGAGCTTCCGGAGCAGATTGTCGGTGATGAGTACGTGGGGGCGTTGGTCCGGGAGCGCCTCGCCTGCGGCATAGTCCGTAACAAACAAATCCTTCAACATTGGCATGTCAGCCAGGCATTCGACGAGCTCGTCCTCCGTGATGATGATGTCGTACAGATGCAGGATTGCAAGGGTCGAGCGTTCGAGTTTAGAGCGCTGGAAGAATGCCAGTCCTTGTGGATGCGGCCAGTAAATAGGTTGTCCGTCGTCTGTCGCAGCCACGAGATAGAAGTGATACCAGACTGGATTTCTGATAGCATCGAAAATCTCTCCCAAAATACGCTTTGAGAGGGTCCCGCTCTGCGAACCGGTAACAGATATACACAGCTCCCGCAGAGCCGACGCTACGAAAGGGAGACGGAGTGGCAAGTCCGCCTCGCTAAAAGCGTCGAGGTCGAGGTGTGCATGAAAGTCGCCGTTGGAGCAGCGGCCCAGGAGCTCTATGAACGGGCGGAGGTCGCCTGGACCGAGTCTTGTGGAACTATAGCGTTGAAGTAGAGTTATTGGGAAATGCTCCAACGCTTCGATAGGCCCAAGATAATCCAGCGTGCTCAATCGCGGGGCATCCGAGAAGTACCCAAGCATGGCTTTGAGCGCCGGTATATCTTCACTGAAGAATCGCAAGCGTACGTCCTCAAGCAAAGGCAAGTTGTTTCGGATTCCTTCGAAGTGTGGAATCATAGCGGGGTCGAGGTGGAAAGAGACGGATCGCCATCGCGGTGAGGATCTAGTGAGAGTTTCAAGCGCAATTGGGTGGCATTGAGTTACAACAGCCTCAACTTCCAAAGGAAGTATTCCACCACGCGTCAAGGCGGTGTCCAGCATCTCGACGACTTCGTGAAGCGACTGTGGGACCTCCTTGCACGGTGTTTCGGTCTCCCAGGCACGCAGGTCGATGGAAACACAGGTCCAAAGCGCGGGAGTGATCCTGAAGACCTCGCGCCATTGGCTGCATACGTGAGCCAGGTTGAGAAGGTTGCCACCTGCGAGACGTCGCAACTCGTTGCGTGCCGCCATATGTCTCTCCTCGTCGGAGATTTCCTCGTGAAACCGCTCCGGCCTTTCGTAGCTGAAGAGTAAGGCTCCAACCATTTCGTTTTCGTTTGTGGAATCCGGCAAACAAAACGGTAATGGTTTAAAACCGTTTATAAACTGTTTTCGGGGCTCAGAAATTCAATACCCTCAAGCCGTATCGCTAAGGACTCTAATCGATCATTTTCAATGTATGTTCCGCCGTATGTGTCTATTTGAACATCATGGATGATTCTGTGAGGCAGAATTTGGGACGTACCAGCACATTCAGGACCAAGCGAGGGTATTTCCTTATTTGGAACAACTACCACGACGCGAACAACTGAGGCCCGTAACCTCAGGTATCGCAGAGGAAGCATTCCTATGGCATTGTTAAGGGTGCCGTGATATAAAATCGGCGAGATCACCTTTTCTGACCTCATTTCATGCGCTGGAAGACTGCTAATTAGCCCCAACATGGAAACTGTTTATAAACTGTTTCCGCACCCTGGCAAATAAAACGGAAACGAAAACGATTATAACCGTGTATAAACGTTTACAAACGGAAATGGTTGGAGCCTTACTGAAGAGAAATATAACCGAGAGCAGCTCGGGAGGAAATTGGTGGATCAGAGAAGCGACGGCGACTTCACCGGCCGAGGGAAGGAGGGGAGAGACGGAGAGGGACGGGCTGGATGGGCCGTCGATGACCATAGAAGAAGCCATGTTGGTATGATGGAAGGAGTGTGGACGAGGGGATTGTTATGTTGTAGGGATGTAGGGAATGCTAAGAGCGTTCTTCACAGAAGATGCTATAGAGTGAGGCGATTGATAGAAGTAGGGTGTAGGCGGAAGGATATATCGCTGAGGAACTGTGGATGGTGTCCTTCGCTAGACGCTATGTGGTGGTTGAGAAGAAAAAGCGCGGTAGGGTGGCAATTGGACACAATACACAACGTCAAACAAATCGTCGAAAGCGCGTCGCCTGGCAGGTCCCGTGCTCGTGAGCTTTCCATGGCCGATGAACCGGATTATCGCTCTGAACCGGGATAGCGAATGAATGAAATAGGGAAGAATATCGATTCAAGCGCCTGGTCCGAGGAATCGTCAACTAAGACGATGAAAAACGAAAGCAGTCAAAACTGCACCAAGAAACTTGAGCAATCCGAAGATAAAAGACGTAGAAAAGCCGCTGCGTGTTGCTCAGATCCCGAGTATATGATATCGGTACCGGTAGGGCTAGCAGGTCAAAGACAATTCTTCCGGTGGTCGGCGGTCGGACTTGCAGCTCGGAGAATCTGAAGTGTTGTAAACGTTTGGTGGGCGGAGAGCCAGAGCCTTCAGCTGCCAATAGCCGGGCTCATTCAGTCCGATACTCTGACCCGTCACAACCGCGAGCTTGATCTCTGTGAATCATCCAGGGAATGTTTGAAGTGTTTTCATGCTCAAACCGACAGCCTGAGTGCGAGAGTTCCGGAGGTGGCGGAGCACCCGCACGCAGTCGACGGTAACATCCAGGGCCATTTCAAATTCGTGGACCTTGGATTGGAGAAAGACACCGGATACTGGACGTTCAAAGTGGTCTGAAGAAAGAGAAGTGAGTTCTACAGGCGCCAATCACGATGATCAACTATCATTTGTTGGCCGACTCGGCGAGTTCGAAAAAGTCGGAGTTTGGTTTGCAATCGGAGTTTGGCTCGCTAGAAACTCACTTAACTAACAGTAACAGACCTCGGGATTCCATTTCGAATGACGTTGATTGTACGCAAAAAAATGACCCCCAGGAACAAGTTGAACGGCAATCCAGTTCAAATATTGCGGCCTACCTTGCGAGTTGCGAGACTGGCGAATATCTTCGCAATCCGAGATTCCAGTAGCGAATGGGGAAATTTTGGACGAAAGTCAGGACTTTGAAGAATTATTTCCTATCGAAAGCTCCAGCTACTCGGACGAATATTCGGTTGTGCGCAAATAAATTCACGAGGACATGTGTGACTTCGAAGAGTTTAGCGTTCCGGTCAAAAAGTACGATAAGTTCGAATGGACGGAAGTATCCACATCTAAATGTATGTGTTTTAGTAGTGTCGTGCATGGGAAATGTTTCGGTCAGCGTACCAAACTACGATTCCTCATCAGCTTCAGCTAACGCAGCTTCCTCTGGATCGGGCTTGTACGTGAAATTGAGATCCCCATTTTCTTCGAGCTCCAGGCTCCGCGATATGAGATCAGCCGAAAGCTCTCGAGAACGGCCAGAAAGCCAATAGATCTTCATCTCAAAGACAAAAGCGTCGGGTTTTGCGGGAACACCACGCGACGCTATGACGTCCCACAGCACGGAATCGGAGAAGTTGAGAAGGGAAGTGAGACAGAGAAAATTGAGGCGTGGAACGAGGGATGATGGGGAGGGGGTTAATATCAATCGCCGTAAGAAAGCATCGGTGATGACAGTATGCGGAGCACGGGGATTGTCGTCGACGAGGAGTTCTTCCAGCAAGGGCAGAATTGTGAGGCAGTCCAGAAGCTCTTCGTCGGTTATCGTAGTACGGCATATTTCCAGGTGCCGCAGGCTGGTGTGCAGTGAAGAGCGGGAGGCGAAGGCCAGAAATTGACTCTGGCTCCACGAGAGGGGAGAATTGCTGCTCGTCTTCCCCTCCAAACCGAGTTGCTTGACGCCGTGTAAGGTCAGACATGCCAGAATTGCCCCAAGCAAGGCGCTGGCAGTAGTCTCCGCGGTGACTTTGATGGTAAGCCACAGGCCATACATATCGCTTTCTATTGGAGGGAGGTCAATTTCAGAGTCCATATGGATGGCCGACATAAAGAGTTTGCATTGCGCGCGTCTCGGAAGATCGTTTCGAAGGATAGAAAGGGTGTTCACGATATCGTTAGCCTCGTAGTTGTGATACCGAAGGTGTTTGATTTGGTTCCACGGAATGGAGAGGACAAATGTCCCCCACGACGTTATCGACAGATTCGTCAATGATGGAGCCAGTTCGAACACATCGAATTCACCCCATTCATCGATTTGCGAGAGCTTGAGCTCCGTGAGGAGGCCAAGATTCCCTTTGGCTGAGGCGATGGACCGCATTGATTGGAATTCACTCCAGAAGTGGACCTTGTACCAGCGTGGAGCGTGTTGACTGAGGAGTCTGAGAACCTCGAAACTGTACGACTCGTCATCGTCGACTGCGACCTGAAGGACGAGTGGACAGCTCTTCCCTCGATCGAGAGAGTTCTGGACGAGCTGTATCAATATCGGGATATCCACATCCACGTCCAGCCAGAGAGTCGTATCTACTACGATGATGCGCCAGAGCAATGGGGTGTCCATGACGATCGAGTGCCAGCGAGAGCAGACCTATGAGGCCGACTCATAAGACAGCACCCTATATCATACGCGCCATGAAACTACCTGGGAGAGGTCGAGCAAATATTGTTTGGCGAGGCGTTCTACCTCTTCGTCTGCGGTTGTGGTGTCCGAGAGGCCGTTAACACCGTCTTCGCCGGGCGGAACACACATGTCGAAAATGTCCGCCAATAGCTCCGCCGGGAGGAGAACAGTCGCGTCGCTCATCGAAGGTAACGGCGCTAGACGGCGCTCCTAGGTCACGGTGTTGTGGCTGAGTTTACAGTCACGAATGTCACAATGGCTTGATCTTCTCACGAGGGTAGAAATTACCAAATTGGGTCGCGATGGGTTGTTTGTGCATGCTGATATCGAAAGCTCCTTCTTTCTCACCTTTCATGCTGCCTCAATTCGTGATTCCGGGCAGAATTCAACTACCCACCCGAATCCTTTGCATATCCGACTGTATGCGGGAACGCCGCTGCTCCCCCCGAACTGAGGTGGACGATGTGGACCCGGTCGCCAGCGCCCAAATTTCGGCTCAAAAGTTAAAACGACCTTTACGGTTTCAAGCAGTAGCAACGATGCGTCGTAACATTTGTGGGGAATAAACGAGGTAACCTCAGGGTGCTGCGAATCCTTCAACTGTCTGCGAAAAGCAGCGAGCAAATCGGGGTCGTGTATAACGACAAGGGTCTTCGCTTCATCCTCTATGAGTCTGAGGTAAGTTCTTCCTTAAGTTCGTTATCGAGCTTTCATTAACTCCGCATTGATCTCAACAGCTTCTTGCAGAGTTCACCCTCGTTCAATGTACACTGGTTCCCTACCGTGTGTCCTGGAGAGCATCGAACGGTCACTGGGATTGCTTGCGCTTTCAACCGAAGCCGTTGGATCTGACGCGTTCGTTTGAGCGGGCATGGTGACCAGTGAGTCTCCATCTTTTTTGCCTAGATTACCGTCGTCAGCTCTCCATTGACCTTCTCCACCAGCTCTTCTCCCTCAAACACCACAAGAATCTCGCAAATCTCCAGTCTCGTTTGCCGTCGTGTCACTCAGCGTGTTCCTCAGAATGAAGACCAAATTCCAATTACAGGAACATACATCAACCTCGATTCCCTGCTACCATTCACTACAAGTCCAACCTCTTGAATACAAGAATACCTATCTAATTCATCGACGCAAAGTCCGGCCCTCTAATCACAGCCCCTTCTTCGCCAATCCTTCAAGCACCTGCATCTCCCGTTCGCCCAAACCCATCCGCGCCTCCTTCCCTAACACCTCACACGCCTCCAAATCCTCTCCCTCCTCGACAACACACCGCATCACATGCGCGACGCTACACTCCGACGCATACGCGATATACGTCAGCGCAATGGCGAGCGTCGCACGCGGCGGGCCCACCAGCAGCACGCGTACGGCGTCGGTGCGGCAGGGCTGCTCCTTCGGCTGTGGGAGCGTGAAATCGGCATCGCCGCTGATAGACGCATCGGAGTCGGACGAGTACTCCAACGTGGGATGCGCAGAGGCATAGTATGGCAGCGCGAGCGCCAGAAAGTCACGCGCGACGAGAATGTGTCGTTTACGCAGCGGGAGCGCGGTGTCGATCTCGGTGGGCTGCGAATGCGAGACTGGGCCTGGGACATAGAGGTCGAGGATCTGGGTGGAAGAGGTGGACGCGGCGATCGTGATGCTCCCGGCTCTTTGGTTGGCCGTTGCGGGGAGGATGCGGACGACGTGTGTCCAGTCCCCTGGTGGCAGAGTGCATGGGTTGGCTGATGAGGAGGCGTCGTTGGAGGCGAGGTGGAGGTAGGGGATGAATTGGCGGGTATCGCTGGGGGTGTCGACGAGGATAAACGGAGACAGTGGGAGGACAGCGGGGACTGGAGGCGGCGGCGACGCTTTTGAAAGAACGCGATTCCGGACTTCTGCCGTCGCAGGGGGCGTGTTCCCCGCGGACGAGAGCAGGGTGGCCGGGAGTTTTGATTTGCTGGAGGTGGGGAAACGGTCGGTGCAGACGCGGAGGAAGACATTGCATCTGTCCCTCAACATGGTGGATATCCGATGTACGTATGAAAAGAAGGAGGAGGGTTGCAAGGGAGTGTGGTTTGGTGCGTCCGGTGTGTCGCGGCAGTTGGGACAGATTATGAATGAATGAGTGTGTGGATGGATTGAGCTCAGCTCGAGGAGGTGAAGTCAGCAGGCCGATTGGGGTCGGTGGCAGATAGATTTTGGCGTTGAGGGTAGCTCGTATTTAAAGGAAGGTGGCTTCAAAGCGCAGAAGCCCACCGTGACTTCAAAGCAGGTCGATGTGCATTGTCCTGTACAAAGAGCCAACTGTTTATCCGAATTTGTCAAGTCAAAGCGCGATTATTTCTTTGCCACTTTTGGCAATGACACTGGATTATGATTCATGCATGACTGTCGTCTCATGAAGTGTTTTCTGAAGCTGCGCTGCCTCGAGCTCCCAGAGTTTTCACGAGACGACCGTCGTCGTGGATTTTCATCGCAGCCTGGTCCACTGACCGTATGTGAGGAAAAAATTATTCATTATTAGACACGTTCTACTATATTCTATACAAACTAATGGCTACAGGTGTAATGGCGCGAGATACTCATGATAAACTGTCCAAAGCTGAATCCATTCACATATGATGCAAAGCCACCTGCTCCAAGAGCCCCAAATCCTGCCTCCCGAGCCCCAAACGCCCACCATCCTCAGCTATCAGCCGGCGCCACTCTGCGTCCCCATCCCCCTCCAACACCCCGCGCGTAACCTGCGCGATGCTGCACCCAGACGCATAGGCGATGTACAGGAGCGCAATCACGAGGGTGAGACGTGGAGGGCCGGAGACCATGACGCGTACGGGGTCGGCTTGCGAGAGACGCGGGATGGACGGGAGGTGCTTTGTCTGCTGCATCTCGAAGCCAGAGGGAGGGAGACCGAGACCGAGCGCGTGGGGGAAGGACGGGCGCGCGTGCGACCACGGGCTCCACCCGCCGCTGCCCGTTGACGAGGTGAGCGGTGTCTCGGGCGGATGCGCAGAGGCGTAGTACGGTAGTGCGAGCGCCAGGAAATCACGCGCGAGGAGGAGCTGATCTTTCGTGAGATGCAGCACGCGGCTGGTCGCTTTGAAGGCGTCGGCGGGGAGGCGGAGGTCGAGCGTGAGACTGCCGGGGCCAGCGGCGCTGCTGCTCTGGACAGTCCCCGCGGGGTGGGTTTTGGAGGAGGGGAGGAGGCGGAGGGTGTGTGTCCAGCTGCCTGTGGGAGGCTGCGAGTTGAAATGGGACGGTGAGGAGAGGTAGAGGTAAGGGACGAATTGGCGCGGGGCGTAGGGATCGTGAGGCGTTCGAGGGACTTCCTCGATGTCGCAGGAGGTTGGCGGGTGGTACGAGGAGGCGTTAACGTGGGGCGAGGCTTGCTTCGTGCTTCGTAGAGTGCCATCCTTCTTGGTGTCGGTGCAGACGGGTGTGGGTACGTTGCATCTATCGCGGAGAGGTTGCTGGGGGTACATGACGTTGGGGATGAAATGAAAGTAGCGAGGTAATGGTATCGAGTTGTACTGGGAGGACCGGCCTTTATATTCTTGAGGGAATGCAAAAGTGGAAAGTCTTGTTGGCGCTAAGCGAGCCTTTGTTCCCAAATAGGACGACAATGACAGACAAAGTACAAGGTGGCCGAGGGCGATTAGAGATGAAAGTGGGGTGCGTGAAGACCTCGTGTGTTGTATGTGTAGGTCCGTATAACAAGGCGTAGGTCGGCAATCTTGAAGCAGGGTCTATAACATCAGGCTTCGTTGAGGAAGGAATTGCAGCTCCGTTCCATCCTATTGAATGACGAGCTCCGCGCGGAGTCCCTTCGGACGTTGAAAAATGTATTCAGCGCTCGAATGTGCTCGCGACCTGTCACTTACCTTAGTATTCGTCGTCCTTGATACTGGCTCAGCAACGAATCTCTATTAGTCCTGTCTGCGGCACTTCTGCATGCCAGATTTGCTGTCTTCGGCTGTTCATTAAATATCCCAAGTAGATGCGTCCAAGACTTGGTTTGAGACTGTTCAAGCCGCGGTTTTCTGGATTTTCACTTGCAGGAAACTTTTGAAAGAGACTGAGAGCGGTGACGTCGACAGGTCCTACGGAACTCCAGAGACCGAGTCAACATAAGGCTCGAGGAAGAGTGCTCGTGGAGGTAAAGTTTGACCCAAAAGACTTGGTCCGCGACAGTGCTGAGTGCAAGCAACGGAGGCGGAGGAAGAGAGCTTCGGAAATCAATATGCACAAACAACCCATCGCTTCTCGATAAGGAGATTTTCGTTCCCGTGAGAAGATCACGGGGGGAATCATTTCACCAAATCTCCAACTGCCACCGCCGCCTTTGACTTGCTCGAAAATGCGAGCCGGAGTATTGATTCTCTCGATATCAGTCGACGTCCATGTACATACAGCTTGAATGTAAAAAAATAAATTCGACAAGCGGAATTCAGCTTCCGCAACGGCATGGAATCCAGGTTTCAAAGTTTCGCATTGGAGAGTGCACTCCGATCCCATACCCTCCGCATTGCATCCCAATACCGCTCAGGATCTGTCTGTGCATGACTAACATGCCGAGATCTAGCAAACTTCTCAACTTCGATATCAAATGGAGGATTGGCTTTTTTCAAAACGGCGAGGTGCCTTTCCACCGAATGAGCCTGACTCAATATATCTGTGGCAGAGTATATGTACACGCGCGGTGCTTGGTGCTCGGTTCGAGGGAGCAGCTGGTCAACTTGCAGCGCTGAATGGAGGCGAGTTAAGAGGGTTTCCTCCCGTGAGACTAGAATGCCCGGTCAGAACTACAAGGAGAGAGTGTCTTATACGGTTTCAAAATCGTCGTACCTATGGCTCGAGTGAAGAGATAAATCCAAATGAGAAAGCTTGGAATCGTCAGAGCGGCCTTAATAGCACCAGATTCGACGCCTTGAGAAGAAAAAACGAAAAGCGATCGGTATTCTCCGATGCCTGGAACAGAATCGAACACCATGGCAAGTCGAATGTTCCTCCCAGTCCTCACTGCGAGCGAATCCGACTGAAACAGCATTTTTGAAAGTGTCATGAGATGCCATCCTCCACCTTCGTAATGTTTACGTTTATTGAGGACTGTCAACGACAATTTCAGAATGAAGAAGAACGAACCGTTCGACATGCAGTGAATTAAAATTCCCGGTGCGTTGTTGGAGACATCCGCAATGCAATTATATACCGTTGAAATGAGAAAGTCGGCCACAGGTCTCAGAATATCAACCTGCCCAAATTTAAGAGTTGGCGGATGAAGTGGACGCTACCGCTCACTCGCGTTTTCTCGCTCCACCATATCCAAGAAACGAATGATCGGACAATTATTATGTCTGAAGACGGCCAATTGAGACGATGCTGCAAGGCATATTTTTGCAGTAGATGAAGAGGCGCGTTTACTTGTGGAAAGTGTAAATGGGACTGAAGTTATGGGAAACCAGCCGAACTTACTCCATCCAAAGAGGATTATCACCCTGTCGAAGGCCTTACTCAAGTCCGAGTCGGTCACCGACCAGAAAAGAAGGAGTTGCTTACCTCGGATCCGTTCTCGTCTGCGATGCGGTGTTATCACCAAACGAGATGTAAACGTCTTTCCCCAGATTGCGAAGGTTGCTCAGGCTCGGAGACACGCTGCTTAATAGTTCTATGATTGCAGTAGGTTGGAAGTTCGGAAATTTACTTCGAAGTCATCTCAGCGTGGCTGAATTGACTGCTGGTGCAGAGGGGCGGGAGTCCCTGGATCTGTGAGAGAGTTGGCTAAGAAAAGCTGAGACTTTGAGCCTTATATACCGTGCGGACTCCGGAGGGGCTGCCGTACCGTGGCGTCTCGACTCAACCAAGCCGTACGTCAATGTAGACGGATGGGGTGCATTATGCATTATCTATATGTGACCTGAGTTTAAGTTAAGTAATAAGACGGTCCCGAAATACTTCGCATGCTGAACGAATCTGACCCGAGCGTCAATATAATCCCTGGACAGTGTATGGCTAAGAAAACATCCGAGTTGGGCTCAGTATGTGGAATACTTATCGGCCATTCTAAGACAAGCTCCGTTCTTCGGCACGTTCCAAGCGTGCTTCCTGGAATATCCGAGTTGGGAGCGTGTCAATGAAACCATATTAGAATTTTCAAGAGACTCGTTTCGGACATGACACGGATCACTTGGTATTAGACAACGTGGGGCCGACGGAGTGAATGGGCGGGCGCGTTCAACAGATTTTGTGATTGTTATCTCATGGCCAGCAGAAAATAAGGAGAGCGAAGCGATGAAGCACTGAACGGTATAAAAAAGAGACGTGCGCTCAAGTCGCGGTGGTAGGTGCAGTCATTGTCAATGCCAGAGTGGTGACAACTATTCCCACGCATTCAAACCTCTTCTCCGATCACGTCGGATCCGGCGCGATCAATTTGTCGATCCGTCAATTTTTTTGTCGCTCATCCATTTTCCAAGTTGGCAAGTTGGTCGCCTGTTTCAAGCAATTCGGAGGAGCACGTCATGCACAATTAATCCTGAGCTCTAACGGTGCCATTATCCAGGACTCGGATCGCAAGTACGCCTTGCAGAACAGTGAGAGATTTGCCAGTCGCCAGTCGCCGCAGCCAGGTCAGTGACTGCCGACACATCTCAACTGCAATGATTTTCATGCATTGCCATCGCCAATAGTCGGCAATGTGATGAAGCGAACCCAATGGATATGGAGCAACATCTTTTCTCTTTATATACCACCCAGACCACTGGGTCCCAGGGTCTTGACTGAGTCACTCTTCTGGGTCTCAAGCAAAATGGAGCCTCTTCTAGCCTACCGCAAAGCCACTTTATGGCTGCTGGCAGTCTACCTTCCGACTCTAGTCGTTCCTTGGGTCCTCATCTGTGTCCTCGACTTTCACCCACTTAATGTGCCGTCATACGACAACCAGAGAGGAAATATACCACCTCACGGGCTCTTGGTGATCTACACCGTTGTCGCCCTTGTGCGCATCCTGAACTCTATCTCGGGCATTTTGGTAATGCCAGTGGTAGGCGGCATCCTCGCGCATGCGGCAGTAGTGTTTTCCCAGCGACGCAAGGCGAATCAGCGCCTCAACCTCCTTCAGCTTCTTACGTTGGCAGACCGTGGATGGGGGTCGTTTCCGATAATGTGGACCGCGTGCAGCAGAGGCGCGAGTAGCTCATTTCTGTGGCTAGCAGCTTTGATGACAGTACTCAGTGCGTCTTCGATTTGATTCGAGCAATATGTTCCACTGATGACTGTGACCTACCCGCCAGGCATAATCCAGCAACCCATTCAGTCCGCCTTCGTCACCTTCGAACCCCTCATTGTCATGTCCTGCGCTGATCTTCCACAAGACGGCCGGTGTGTCAAGGATTCTGCCATCATTGCCGCCTACGACGCCGAACCTAGGCTAATCAACCTCCTCTCCCACAACCTCATCGTCTCCTCCGTCGCCGCCGATATGATCACCCTCTCGGACCTTGACCAAATTTCCAACCTCTGGGTCGACGATCCTTACGCCTCATCCACATCCAGTGGCTTCACGAAGCAGCCAGATCATGGCATGTTCTTCTGGTTTGCGCGAAACGGCGTAAATACGAAGGAACGATATTTCGCGAGTGCTCTCCAGAACGGGACGACAACTGGGGTGCTGCGACAGCACGCACTGCGAATGAATTCCTCTGTGAGCTGCGAAGTGATAGCGAAAGATGACTTTCCCTCTACTTGTGGCGGCGCGGGCCCGGTGCACGCAGCATACAGCAATCAGTTCATCGACGTCCGGGTATGTGCTCCCGGTGAAGCAGGTGTAACGCCGTGGAAGCCCACTCGCAATCGTGAAGACATTTCTGAAGAGCTGTACATCGACATGCAGCTCAGCGACAAGTTATATACCTTCTACGCGGCGCGAAACTTTACGAGAAAATGCACCGCTGGGTCGACGAAGGGGTATTTCGAACTTGGAAACAACAAGAATGACTACGTATATGGGCCGTTGATAGATAAATGGCCGAGCCCGGACGAGCTAGAGAACAATTTCAACGATTATTTGACGACAAATGATTCGCCAAGGCCCACGGTGGAGTGCGTTTTGTCTCCTTCGATGCCTTATAGCGCTCATTGTTCTGTTTTTCCACTAGAGATCCTATACCAGACCGAGACGATATCGATCTGCTCACTCATGATTTACCTGACCCGACGGGAACCCGAGGGTTCAACGTCTCCGGCCCATTGATGACCGCCGCCTCAGCGCTTTTCGGAAACAACTCCTTCCTCGACGTTGCTGATCCTCACAACAATCTCACGTCCGCCCAAGTCCTTCAACTCATGTGCCGTCACGGGGGTATCCCATTTTCACTCTCCATGCATCTCGGTGTCGGGGAAGACTTTCACGTATACTGCAGCGAGTTTCGAATCGAACACAACTCCCCCAGCACAACCAACTCTGACGGCGACCTCGCGATGGCGATTGGGATGTGGTTTTTCAAACGCTTCAATGACCCGGATATCGCAGAATATATGCTCGATATAAGCATGTTTCTGGCGAATCGCGCTGTGCTTAACAAGGCGGTTACGATCTCGCAAGGATCCCTCAAAAGACCGATATACACCTCCCCTGGTCTCGTTCTTGTCAAGCCCACCAAGTCGCTCGCGGGGACGGTCCTGGTGTCGTTGTTAATTGGGTTGCAGCTGGTGGGAATGGGCCTGCTGATGGCGTATATCTATTCGGTACCAACGTGGACGAGGAGTTTGGACGCGTTAGCGGTAGCGCGGATCGGAGGGGAGGTGCCGGCGGGGGAGATGCCGCCATTGGGGCCGTTGACGAAGGAGGATGAGAGGAGGATGCGGAGGGTAGATGGGTTGATCGGGGTCAGGACGGATCTGGAGTTTGATGATGTAGAAGGAGGAAGGACGAGACGAGGATCTGAGACGAGTGTTGCGTTAATGGGGAAGGAGGTGGATGGGTCGGAGGTCGAGTTGGTGTTGGGTGGACGCGGGATTGTTACGAGACGGCTATTGTGATATACTCTCGTCCCAATTCATGAAGCGACACGCCCATTCGATGAATTTACTTCCCTTCACCGTCATTCGGCGGAGTCGCAACTTTATGGTTCAACCAAGGTTCAACTTCGCGCATCACCTCCGTGTTTTCTCCGCGACTTTCAGATTCTTGTCCCTTCTTCCACGATGGCGCCTCCCTACGTTTCGCGCTCTGACCACCCTCCCGACGTATGTTCGCTGAATTATTTCGGAAATCGGCATTGCAATACAGTAACTCATCACTCGGTCCCGCGACTGACAGTTGAACTCCCACGACGGGCTCTTCCTCTACAACCACCATGCCAGTTGGAAGGCTGCCACTGGCACTAGCCACTGCTGCCTTCTGTCTTTCATTTCTTGTCCTCTGCTTTGCCAATCCATGGACATACGACGGATACAACTGGCTTCGGGACGACATACCTGATGCAAGCAGTCTCCGCAGCGAAGCCCCCCAGAACGCGTTAAACAAGGATGATTTTTCATGGGACTCCGTCCGTGCTATCCGAATATTTTACTGATCATTTGTCTCATCGGTTTCGCTCAGATTTCGCCTTCAAAAGACCTTATTTGGCATAGCTGCTATCTGAATAAGCACTGCGCTAAATTGAAGGTAGGCATTAGACTCGTTCCTTTGTAGTTCTCCTGTGAATGAGGAACCCGATGGTCCATAAAGGTGCCCTTGGACTACAAGAATTCCGACGCTTCACTGGCATCTGCGTCGATCGCCATGGTTCGCATCCATTCAAACGTCTCGCACGAGTCACCCAGCTACCGGGGACCAATTCTCTTCAATCCAGGCGGTCCAGGCGGTTCCGGTGTCGACTCTATGCTCCAGAGAGGCGCCCTGCTCTCTACAATTGTTGGCCCGGAATTCGACCTCATAGGCTTTGACCCTCGCGGTAAGTTCGACTGCATCTGAATTCGAGCTCGTTTATCCGAGTCCACGAGTCAGGCGTTGGACGCTCCGTTCCCCGTGTCTCTATATATAAAAGTCGGGCCGAACGCGCGCTGCGAATGGCGGTGGACAGCAGATTCATCTCGCTGAATCACTCGGCGGATTCCCTTGCCCGTGGGTGGGCTCGAGGCATCTTAGATGGGCAACTAGCAGGTGAGCGGGATGATGGAAACCTGCGGTTTATCAACACAGACCACACCGCGCGTGATATGTTACGCATTGTCGAGGCACACGGGCTTGAAAAACTTCAGTATTGGGGATTCTCGTAAGTTCAACTTAAGTTCTCGCGGTTCAGATGCTTGATAACTTCCCAGATACGGGACCGTCCTGGGAGCTACGTTTGCTGCGATGTTTCCGGTGGGACCTGTTCATTGCAGAATCATCATGAATTCATTTCAATTCAATTCCAGGACAAAGTCGGCCGTCTTGTCATTGACGGTGTCGTGGACTCAGAAAATTATTACACCAGTAGGAATATGTCTTGATGCAACGACTCGAATTCTCATCATTTCGAATTCACTAGCCGACTGGTCCGACGGCCTTATTGACACAGAGAATGCCTGGATGTCCTTCGTCAATGGTTGTGTTGCTGCCGGCCGACAGGGTTGTCCATTCTTCGCACCAACCGCAGCTGAAATCTTGGCCAAAGTGGACGATCTATACGCGTCTCTCCGAGCCCGGCCAATTCCCGTCAATACAGAGCTGTCCTCTGGCCTTGTCGATTTCTCAACACTCCGATCCAAGATTTTCCTTGCCCTCTACTCACCATATGCAACCTTTCCAACTCTAGCGCAAGCCCTAGCCGATCTTTCGAATGGAAACGGAACAGCCCTATTTACGATGAGAGCGGAGCCTGCGTTTGAATGCGCCTGTGACTCGTCGGAGTATCAATTCGAGGAGATTATAGATGCTGGCGGCGCGATCATGTGTAACGATGGGAAGAAGATTTCATCCAAGTATGAAGATCTCTTGGCTCACTACGAAGAGATGAGCGGAGACTTCAAGTGGGCTGACATGTGGGAACAAATTCGGTTTACATGCCTGTAAGTCGTGTGGATTCATCAAGTTTTCTGGCGTAAATCTTTTGACGATAATTAGGGCCTGGCCGGATTTCCCGAAGGATCATTTCCAAGGTTTGAATGCACTTCAATTTCTTGCTGCGTCTCTGAATCGGACATAGGCCCATTTGTTGCCAACACCAGCTTCCCGCTTCTTATGGTCGGTAATACTGCAGGTCAGCAGTATCCTCTGTTTTGCTCATCGTCAAGCTTCAATTCATTTTTCTCAGATCCAGTCACACCTCTCTGGGCGTATGTTATATTTAATTAACAAGTATGGCGAACAGCTAACCTATCCGCGATAGCGCAAAGAAAATGTCGAGAGGATTCGCGGGTTCTGTTGTCCTCACGCAAGACTCGCCTGGGGTAGGTCTCTCGTCTCGTGATATATACAGAACGCTTAAAGTCAAGTTCAAATTTTAGCACTGTTCTCTCGCTGCTCCGTCAATTTGTACCCAAAAACACATCCGCCGATACTTCCTCGACGGTATTCTCCCTGAGCCCGGGACTGTATGCGATGTTGATGGATCGATATTCCCTGACCCTGGCACGAATAACCTTGAGCAGCAAGCCCAGGCTATCCTTAGCGTCTCGGCGGAAGACCGGAATCTCATGGGGACAGTTTGGGAACTGGCAAAATCTTTCGACATTCGCTTCCCTGGATATCTATAAGCATACATACAGGGTTTTATTGTACGTGTCTGCCGATGCGACATGGGACTGCTATGGCATGTTATGTATTGAATTTTTTTTCGGAGGTTCGACGCTCAAGAAATCACGAAATATAATTATATGAATTTCCTTGGCTCCTCCTCCAAAACGGAGAAAGTGCAGGCAAGGCTCTTCTCCGCTGCTTCCGCTTGACTTCGTATACATGCAGGGAATTCCCAGCGTTATGCCCGCGATGAGTCCACGTATTCCTTGCACGCATCGGAGGGGACAGGAAGGGTAAAATACGATAAGATAAGAGTAATTACCCGATATGTACATACTCGTTTTCAGACGAACTTGAAGCCACCATGACCATTGTACCAGAAACAGAGCTCCAACCTCAAAGATAACACGCATACCGCTCCGAGTCGGGATTCCATCCAACACACTGCCAGCAGTCCAACAACCGATCGGGATCACTACGCAAAGAAAGTATTCAGCCCAGTGCGAAGGAGGAAAAAAAATGGGCGAAGAAACGTACTACTTCATCTTGATGGTGGCAAGCTCGGGGTAGTGATCGCCCCAGAAGGATACCTCGTGGTTAGGCTCATATACATCTGCTTCATTCTGCGGAGGAGAAACAAGGCGCGTCAGCTTTTGAAGGCCGCAAAGGAAAAGGCATGTGAGGAGAAGATAGAAAAGCCAGGCTGAGAGAGAACCTAATCGAACAGCAATACTCACCAAATACGCCCCACTATCCGGCGTCACCTTCCGCACATGATCCATCAACCGACTCGTCCTATCATAAACCCCCGTGATATCCTCCTTCGTCGCATTCCAATTCCACATCCCCATACTCGTAACATGATACACCGCGTCCCGCCACGCAGGCGTCACGCTCGTCCGCCCCGGCGCCAAATCCCCCGCGCGCGTCGCGGTGGGGCCGGTGATCTGTATGATCATGAGCGGCGCGTCGGGCGCGGGGAGGCCGCTCGCGGCCATGAGGGCGTCGACGAGCTCTTTGCGCGAGGCGGCGGTGGCGAAGGAGGAGCGGCGGACGAGCCGCGAGGTGAGGGAGACGCTGTAGCCGACTTTCTGTATGTCGAGAAAAGGTCAGCTCATGGGTGAAAAGAGGGGGCGAAGGAGAAGAGGAGAGGAGAAGAGACGTACCCCCGCACCAGCATTCCCCCCCGCATCCGTCATGAACGACTGGAAGAACGGCAAAAAGCTCGGAAACTCCATCGTCATAGCCATCGCACCCTCCACGCCCTCCGCCTTCAAGGACTCCCCAAACGCAAGCAGCGGCGCCATCGACTTCTCCGCCTCCTCCTTCGAGAGGCGCTGCGTCACGAAGAGCGCGAGCTCAGGCATGGTGTACCCGCCCCACCCCGCGTCCGCCCACTCGATCATGTGTTCGGAGATGAGCGACCAGAGCGCTTCGGTGCGGGCGGGGGAGCGCGCGGTGGGCGGCCAGGTGAGGACGAGGACTTGCACGGGAGCGGCTGGCCCTGCGAGGATAGTCGCTTCGAGAACGACGCCGAAGGTTCCGCCGCCGCCTGGAGTGCGAGGATTCAAATGGGCCAGCGAGAGAGGATAGAGAACGCACCACCGCGAAGCGCAAAGAAGAGATCCTCGTTCTGGCATGCATTCGCAGTCCGGTATTTCCCGTCGGGAGTGACAATCTTGTATTGGAGCTGCAGACATGTGTCAGTCATTTGGGAAAGATCTTATGGGTCTGATCACGAACGACACGATCGACACCGAGACCCAGTACAGGCGAAAGCACTCCGTGCCCGCCTCCCATGGTGAAACCGCCGGTGAGTCCGACTGTCGCGTCGCTGCCTCCAACAAGCGTAATGTTGTGCTCTTCTGCGAACTGGAATGCCTCGAAGAATTGTACGCCAGCCTTTACGGGACGGTGTCAGAAGACGATGGACGACGTGCATTCAGAGGGGTTACGCACAGCAGCGGTAACTCCGGGGTACGCGTCCGTGCAGCCTTCAGCCACGAAGGCAGGATCATACGAAATCTGGGGCATTTAGTGAGCTGGGGCTTGTACGAGCGGGGTGAGAAAGAACTAACATCTTTCAGATTGTGGGTCTAATCAAGGCAGAATTTCAATACCCAAAGGAAGGGAATAAGAGAACAACGCACCCATAATGCCACCGAGTTACGACCGCTACTCCGTCCTTTGAAGTCATGCTTCATGGCAGAGTCGAGGTGAGCCTGAACTCGCGAAACAGCCATAATGGCGCTCACCCCAGTATTTTTCACGACCAACGGTATGCCGGTCTCTTTTGAGAACTCGAAAGCTCCAATAACATCCTCCGGCCCTCGGACATCAATCTAAATGCCTCCGTTTGTGAGCGAAAACGGAGAGAAGAGGAAACGCCGACACGCACGAAGTAGTCGGGGATGCTCCCGCGCTCACATGTGTTCGGCGCCGACGCCGCAGCGGGGTCGGTAGGAACGGCAAAGTCGAGTAGACATTGCGCGCCGGTTTTCTGGCATGTTTCCCATTGACCCCAGGTGTATCCGCTGGCTTGCGCCGTGCGTGTCTCTACGGGGGCTCAGTCAAGGATCCCAAGGCACAAAGTAACGGGCCGCACTTTCGTTTTGATACAATTCCTGCGGGCGGGCATTCAAGTGAGCTACGGAGGATATCTAGCAGAACAAGAGACGCACCTGAACAGATAGACATTCCGGGGAGGTAATGTTTGTGAAGCATGGCTCGGCGAATGGCGCGGCTTTGACAGCGCGGTCACCGAAACGCGTGCTAAGCGTTGTCCAGATGTCAGTCGGGGCGGTGAGTGGGACCTGGTCCTCAGCGAGCACGCTGGCTAAGGACGCCAGCAGGAGGAGGGCGGTCATGGTGGAGAGAGGGAGGGATGGAGATGGTTGCTTCAGGTCCCAGGGCAATTTGTCTGATGATGATTTGCTGTCTCGGCGTCCGCTACATGATTGACCGAGGTGATGTTGAACGTCTATTCGGCTGCTGAGATTCGGGGGACATGACGGGCGCTATGGTGAAAGAGTTTCGACATGGAGAAGGAATTCATCGTCGTGTTCAGTGAAAGGAAGTAGCTCAGCCAAGGAGAAGCTGACCCAATTTGGAGCACCGATCAATCATCGCAATTGAAAACGGTCACATCATCAAAGATCGTGTGATCGACATATCGCAAATCATTGTAAACAGTTGAAGTTGAACGTTGAAATTTAATGTTGAAAAGTCACCTGTCGAAGCGCACGGAGAAAATGACCATATGTTTGCTTGATATATAAAGCGCCCATTAGTACCAATTTCGGTGTCCATGGCCGTCTCGATGGTGAATCCAAGTACAAGTTTCTTGAATGTTGTTCCAGGGCCGCGCTGGTCGGAATACCCGGGCGGCGAAGCGCGCTGCTGAATCAATTGAAGAAACCAAGTACTGCAATAATCAAATAGTTTCAAAGAGCTCAGAGGCCGCTTCGCCGAAGTCTAGTCATAAGTACGACCAGGGTATTTAAGCCTTGCTCATTTTACAATGGATGCAGCATCGCACACCCTGCTGCGCCTTCGTGAACCTAACGGTCATGCGACTCGCAATTCCTTCATTCCTTGTCACCCTCACCCTCTTCCTCCCATATGCGGTCGCTTCCATTCCCGCACTTTCCGGCTACAAAGTCGTTTGGTCTGATGACTTCAACGGCGCCAACGGGGCGGGCATAAACCCAGGCAACTGGAATCAGCAGGTCGGACCCACGGGCAACAACGGCGAGCTAGAGGTGTACACCTCTGGCACCGCCAACGTCCATCTCTCCGGCGATGGCCAGCTCTACATCGTCCCCACCCTTTCCGGCGGCACCTGGTTCTCAGGACGCCTCGAGAGCGTTACCGCGCAATCCTGCGACGACGGCGGCGCGATGATCTTCCAGGCCGAGCTCATGGTTCCCGACTTCACCGGCAGCCCAGCCAAATTCGCCGGTCTGTGGCCCGCGTTCTGGACAAAAGGCAACAACTACCGCACAAGCGGCACCGGATGGCCCCTCTGCGGCGAGTGGGACATCTTCGAGGTCACGGACAAGCTGTCGAACCAGAACCAGGGGACGCTGCACTTCCAGAATGCGGATGGGAGCCACAACGGTAACTTCAACGGACGCGTCACGTATGCCGGTGGGCAGTACCACACGTGGGCGTTCAAGGTGGATCGACGGAATCCGGATTGGACGCAGCAGAAGTTGATCTGGTATTTGGATGGGAATCAGTTTTATCAGGTTACGGGTGCAATGGTTGGGTCTAAAACTCAGTGGACTCAGCTGGCGTATAATCCGTATTATATCATCCTGAATATGGCTGTGGGGGGAGGGTATCCTGGGAATCCTACGTCTCAGACGGTCAGCGGATTTGAGTCTTCTATGAGGGTAAAATACGTTGCTATTTACAAGACTGTTTGAAGATAATAGGGCTACAATGTTGTGCTGTTAGACCTGACTCTTGCTTGATTTTCTGCTTGTATATTTGGTGGAGAAGCGTAATTAGCAATTCCTCGACTTGAACCAAAGTTGAACACGAACCGGCAAATGACCGGCAATCAACTCGATCACTTCCTTGATTGCCGAGAGGCGTTTTTTGCTCTTTGTTCTCTTCCTTCATTTCTCCGCGCAAAAGCTTGCGAAATCTGCTTTGAGAATGCACCCAGCCTTGCACATAGACGCGATCAAGACTCTTCCGCCTTCATTCCGGGTGAGAATCTTTACATTGCGTGACAATTACAGTCCTCTAAAATTCGTAAATCATTCAGCGTCTTGTAGCTGCCGCGTGTAACAAGAATTGTTCTGTTGACGACGTGAATCGCCTCAGAGTTTGCCTTGCAACCCAGAATCTTCCGCGTCGCCACCAAATTGCTTTCCTTCCGGCTTTCTTTGTCCATCTAGACCTTGAGCGTCTTCCATCGCCTGAAACGAACGAGATCAGTGGGAGCAGCATGGACGACATCTTACGAGCGGTTCTCTCTATCAATTCAGTCACTCACCTTGAGATTCCGTCTGGCGCGGGTGTATTTCTGTGGCCGCGTGTCTGGGCATGGAACCAATGTATTGGCACCAACTGGGATCGTCTCGACAACCCCCCAGAACGGTTTAGATTTGGAGCTACCATCGTCCGTTTCGCGACCCAGTTCAATCTCGATGACAATACCTGGCATCTCATTTCTGAAACACCAGGCTTCCGAGCTTTTGTTGCGGAAACGTGGAAACACGCTCACGAAGCCGGTTCTGTAAAAGATTTTGAAGACGTAGGGGCTTTTATTCCAGAGATCGGAGCCAAGGATCCCGCCCATCTCTCCGAATTCATTGACGGGGCCGGGGGGACCGTCGACGATCTGGCATCCTTGCTGGTTGCATATACGAACTCTCTAGCAAACCACACCTCCGCCTCGGAACGAATGACCCACGATACCGCCCGTTTGTTCAATTTCCTTTCAGCAGCCGACAATTACCGTGGCAATGACGCTGATTTGCATGCCACACCTCTCAGTCTTTTGTGCCAAGCCTTTCTCCGAGATGGCGGGTTAGACGCGCTGCTTTCCGTTCTGGAGATGCTGGTCCAATGTAAAGTGACATACGGGCCCGGTCTCACGTTTGGGACGTCTTTCTTGACGCGAGTCCTCGTCAGTGTGGCCGGACATGTGTGGTTGGAAGCAAAACTTCCGAGAATTCTTCAGTTTCTGGTGACGTCCGCGACGCAGGCCGGCTCCTCTGACTCATTCTACCAACAAGCGCAATGGATAGTTACTTGGGCGATTCCCATGGCATTGGTGTATTGGGGAACAGTGGCGGAGATGCAATTTGCTTTGAAACAAGTGGAATCCGCCGTTTCGGTTGAAGCCTTCCAAAGTTGTCTCTTGTTCAAAGACTGGGAGGCTCTTGTAGAGATTGCAGAAAAGCGGATCGCTGTCCTGGCAGACCAAGATTTCGAAGAACCTCGCAAATGCTGCGACAACCTTGCGGTCAGTCGCAATTTTACCTCCCCGCTGTCGTCGAGATTGACAGCGATTAGTGCAATCTTATATCTTCCAAAGAGTCATTCAAACGATGTGCACGATGCAAGGCTTTCTATTATTGCTCCGCATCATGTCAGAAGAATGACTGGCAAGCGGGCGGTCATCGAGCCGCATGCCGCTCATATAAATCCATGACGCTTAGTACGCTCATTCTCAACCAGTCTTTCAAATTATCTAACTTTCTCCGCATCTTTTCCAGACGAAGATCGCTCGCATCTTACCGTCAGAGACCGCGACTATCTTCGAGCCCTGATGCATCGAGATTACACTTCCAACACGGAGACAATTTACGCCGACCAAGTCAAGCTTATGGCGGCAAAGCCAACATCACAAGCTCTCACAGTCTTCGACTATAGCCTCGTCCCCATGCAAATCACAGTCCACTCTGCCACGGACTCGCCTTTAGGTTCGGAACTGATGAGAGGTAGCGAATACAGTGATTTGGTGGCAAGAGCAGTGACGAGTGGTGGGACGTTGCAGCTACACCTTGTTAAGATTTTCCAAGCGATGCAGGTTCGGCAGTGGGTCGCTCTTTTGCGATGTGCGGATTCGAGCTTATATGATGGGCTCAAATCGTTGACGGTGGCCGACCTTTACGAGAAGGATGGAGATATCACAGAAAGGTTTGCGTTGGTTCTCGATGAAGCTCTCAAGACTGTTCATTCATAGCACTGTGGAATACATGTTTGCTGCATTGCTCATTCTAGTTTTTATCGACTCATTCGCACGTCTGTAAACTTTGAATAAACACAGCAATGACATTGCTTGTACCGACGTTGACTACCGTAGATCGTCTAAAAATTACTGGCCCAAAAACAAAATTCGAAACACAAATTAATAAACCTTGTCAAACCAAGCATCAGCCATATCCCGTACACTTCCTCCCTTCTTCCCTCTCCAAGTTTCTCCCTCCGCAACAAACAGCCCAAGTCCCACCACCTTCCCTCCTTCCTCCATGAAACTAGCCTTGAACACAAATAGCCGATCCTCGAACGCACTCTTGTCCGCGCCGTACCCATCTACATAGAGGCTCGAGAGTTGAGCTGAATAGTCGTTGCTGGTGCCGGGGACGGGAGTAAACCGAAGATGGGTTCCCCAGAAACGTGACCATGCGGAGTAGAGTTGGGTATCATTTTGGGCGGATGATCCACCGCTAGCGGTGTCGACTTTACTGAAGTCGCGCAAGACAGGGGCGCAGATGGCAGAGGGCGATGACGAGCTGCAGAGGGTGAAATTGCCGTAGCCGGCATTCGAATATGTCCCAGCGAGATCATCATGTCTCGGGGGAGCAACGGTCTGCGACGGACCAGGTTGGGCGGAAGACGTGGAAGTGGCGGTGGAATTATTGGAATCATCCAAAGATGGTGTGGGGAGCCCGAGAATTCGATCCGCGACTGCGAACGCCACCGTTTCAGGGCCAACTCCAGCTGTATTGGACAAGACGACAACCGCGAAATTGTCGTATGGGAACACAGCGCACATGGATGACACTCCTGGAGCGCCTCCGTTATGCCAGATCAACTGCGTGGTGCGATGTAGGTGAGATACAATAAAGAAACTTCAAATAGGGAATCATAAAGTACCTCGTGTCCACGATACGCCGTCCTTACCCATCCAAATCCGTACTCCATCGGAGCAAATGTCCCATCTCCGAGATTTGCCTGGCTAATGACACTGTTGCCGGTGGTCGCAATTTGAAAGGACGATGATGGTATAACGACGCTCGAGTTCGTTCCAGGGCCAGCAACGACTCCGCCGTTAAGAATCAACTTTGCCCACTGAACCTATGCACCATGGAGAAATGAGATCCACCTGCCTCGTCAAAAAAGGAAAAGCGCCTACCAAGTCCTGTACACTGGAGATAACACCTCCGGCACCTGCGATCAATTCCATCTTCTTGTCATCCGCAAAAAATGGGATGCGTCGTCCAGAGGGCGACCAGGTTTGGGAGAATCTGTCCAACGAGGACACGCGATCGGGATGCAAAGTCGAAGAGGACATATTCAGGGGCAACAGAATTCGTTTTTCGACGAAGTCGCGATATGGAATTCCCGAGAATTTTGAAACAATGTAGGAACCGGTGACATACATCTAGGATGTGTATAGAATCAGGATAATCAACCGAAGGGTGGTTATAATCGAACCCGATTTGGGCCATACATACCTGATTGTTATATTCATAGTGTTGGCGGAATTCATACGCAGCTCGCAGATTTCTCATGCGCAAAACGAGATCTCGGGGAGTATCATCGGGCGAGTAAGAAAGGTCATGACTGTGGAGAAAGGCTGAATAGGGAGCCGCGCAAATTAAAGTATTTAGTGACGTACCTTGGAAGACCTGTAACGTGCGAAAGCAAATCCCTGAGATCCGTCTGCTTGGTCGAAAAAACATCTTCGGTCTTCCACTCTCCAGGAAGTAGAGCAGCGACTTTGGTGTCCCAGTCGAATTTTGTTACACCGTGAGGCAAGGCGGTCGTATTGACACCATCCTGGAAATCCTGCATGAGGATACCCAGGGATGCGGATAGGAAGCCCTTGGATAAAGAGCCGATACCGAAGATTGTCTTTGATCAAACCTCTATCAGTTTGAAAAATACTTGTATAAGGCGTATAGCTCACGTCAGGGGTCACTTTCTCGCCCGTCTCTGTCCTATTACCCCACGCCCCAAATTCGAAGCTCCCACTAGGGGAGAGTATACCCAACGACAGGCCGGGAATATTATTCTCCTTAATGATGTCTTGTATGGCCGAGGAAAGCTTGTCGTCCAGGTATTTGCTAGTCGCAGTGCCCTTGGCTTGCTGCACAAGACTCGTGGAGGCGAGAAATAGCTGGAGTATTGAAAAAATCATATGTGTAGAAGGCGGAAAGATGAAGAGAAAAATTGAAGTAGAGTCGCTCTGTATACGCGTCGCGAATTATTAAGTATCGTCTCCGCTCAATTACGTTACGACCGAGATGTGAATTCGAGCTACCGGCCAAGGAGAGGCTATGAGACTGCGGCCACTCCCGAACCTGCGGCGTCGGAATATGTTCCGTCCCTGGTGTTCCGATTGAGAAGGTATGAAATGTCACGGAAGCAAACTCACACCGTCGATGTCTGGTGAGCTCTTCAGGCTTGACAAGGTGATTACTGATTCTAACAAAATGAGAGAAACAAATGATTCATTTGGTGGAAAGTACCGTCTGTGTTAATGTATTTTTCAAGTGTAGGAGCCGCGAGGTAGATTGGTTCAATTGTCTTCGGAATAAACTGCAGAATCAACAATACTGAAGCGAGAGAATTGCGGAAGAACCTACAGATCATGAACAGCTTGCAAGCGATCAATATTCCGATCGGAAGCAGGATCGACCGTTAATGTTGCCTGCGCAGTCGGATGATATGGACAAGATCTGAGCGTCGGACTACAAGTCGGATGCGTACCTTCAAGTTTATCAGCTCGATCTGAACCGGCAACGGTATAGCGTTGGGTAGGAATGGTTCTTTCGTTGCTATTATCATGTCACTTCCTCGAGGAGCGGATGTTCCATAGTCTCTCGTAGACAGACGCTACAACAATTCGTCCTCGTACCTGCGGTTGTTGTATTCAGTCATTGGAGATTGTTCGGGGGAACGGTCCGAATAGTGAAGGCAGGCTGCCAGTTGAAGCTTTCCTGCTGGCCAATTCGGACTCAGATGAAGTGGTGCCAGTGAAGTCAGGGAACAACAAGGTCAAACTCCGGAAAGCATGTGCAAATTTCGAAGAATTGTCGCAAAATGAGCACCGTGTTTCAATTCAATTCAACTCGAATGAGCTTGAATAGAGATTCGATACAACGAGAGCGATGTATTTGAGTCTTCGTAACAACGGTAAGTAAATTATGTACAATCGAGAATTGCAGTTACATGGCAATTCGACAGGCACGACGAGTAAGATTTGGTTGAGGTTATGGGATATCGCTGACTTGGCAGGGGAGTATGTCGTTGTACAGATAGGAAGATTAAGAAGCAGGAGCCGAAACAGACCAGTAGCTCGGGACGACGATGATGCAGCTGTCAACATACCAATACCTCAACATACGTCTTTTCTTCTCACTATTCGTCAACTTCTTTGCATCCGCTTCGGGTGCACCGTTCGTCTTGTCGGGCCCACCACCTTCCAGATCCCCAACACGCGCCAACTGCACCCAAGTCCCGCCCAACCCCATCCCCGGCAAAAACAGCGCTGCGACTTCGGGCTCCACAAGAACGTTGATATCGCTCTTCGAGACATCGTGCGGCCTGGGCAGCTCATCCGATACAAACGGAGCGGGAGCAACAGCGCCTCTTGAATCGCGAAGTAAATGCGGGGGCTCCGCCGCAGGGTAAGCTCCGACCCATGGTCCGAGCACCAAGCGATGCATGCGGGCTTCGAGCCCCCGTTCTACCGCCTCAGCACCATCTCGACCAACTGTAACTTGAGTGGGAGGCGCATTGATGGATTTGACACGTCGCACAGACCACTCGACGATGCCAGTAGTGTGAGTGATAGGGAGCGAAGTGGGACCGAGAAGATTGACAAGCGAAGGTCGGGGATCGGATTCCGGCTTGGCTGCAGAAGCTGGTGCTAGAGAAGCCTTTTCATCGCCCCAACCACCACCACCCCATGCACCAGCACGAACCCCAGTGCTCCAATCAGACGTATCCGATTGACCCCAAGCCGCTTCGCCGCATTCGTTGCTTTTGTCCTCCGAAGTCTCGTGGTCATTGCCCCATCCGCTAGCACCCCACGAGCTGTGGCCATTCTCAGCAGGAGTCATGTCGACGTCTTGAGTATCGTCAGCAGGCGCGTCGCCTTTTTCGGTATCATCGGTCTGATCGGTGGCATGGGTGAGTTTAACGCGTTTCGTTGCTGGCTCGTCAACTGCCGCGTCGGGCTGCTCTAGATCCCACATGATGTTATCCAGCTTAGATCCCCAATGCGCCTTGCATGCTTCAGAAAATGCGTCGGGTATCCCTTTCGAAATCGGGTGGATTCTCGCCAACTCGATCTCAGCCAGGTCAAGGACTTTACGTGCACTTTTCAAGCCGTTTGCGCATTCGGGCAGCACGTTATTTTTCTCAAGAAAATCGAAGAAAAATCGCAGAAGGTGCGGGGCGGAAAGAGCCTTGATTTCCTCCCTAGTCGAAATAATTAGCATGGTGGTCTGAAACAGGGAGATACTCGCACCACAGTTCGCCTTTTTCGTGCAAATAGGAAGAAAAGAAAATTTTCATCGATTCCTCCGTATTGTCGAAGAAGCCGCCATTCTTGTCCTTTGGTTGTTGTTGGGGGACGGTATCTGGTTCCGAATCGGGTAATGGCACGGAACCATGTGCTTGGATGTCGAATACCCCTTGCTCGATTTCATGGTCGTCGTCTTCGTCGTCCGACAATTCGGCCTCAGCAGTAGCCGATGAGGAACCATTCGAGTCGTTTATACCAAGAAAGCCTCGAAACTGATTTGCTTTTAGTTCAACTGTACACAAACGTAGCGGGAAAACAACGCTGACCGTTTGCCAAAGCTTCTGAAGCTTCTCATACTGCGGAATGCTCCAATACCTTCAAGATCCATGAGATTCAGTAACAAAAGTTCGTCGAGTATGAGTTACTTGGAAAAGTCATCGGCAGCCTTACTCAAGCGTTCCACGCGATGGAGATTTCTATTCTTCCGTCGTCAGCACGTCAAACGAGACGGCGAGGACAAACACATACGCGTCGTAGGGGCCATAATCAGGAGTCTCAAAACCCTTCCACTCATTCCACCACCCTATCTTAATAGATTGTTGTGTTTTTATCGCTGCTTTCTTCGCTTTTTTGACCATAGCGATGGTCGGGATACCCCGACCGTCTCTCTCGATGCCGTCTTCACCAGTTACACCAGCGCCCCATTCTTTGAAATCTTTGAAAGGTATTATTCTCACACCTTCGGGGACCGGAGGGAAGGGGGGAAAGTGAAAGTTTCGCTGGACTACTACGGGCGCTGCAGACATGGGAGAGATCAACCTGCGATAGCGTGACTCAGCAGCGTGACACTGACGCTGTGACGCCACGCGTCACTTGCCGTAAGCAGCCGTACTGTACTAATCCGACCAGTTGTTCACGTTATGTGTGACGCCGGGTCGTGAACTGAACAATTTTGAACAGGGTGACGGGTGACAGGGACTTTTTCGGCCCAAAAAGAACCACAAAATCGCAAAAACTTCCGGCCGGCACCTGCCGAAGCGTGCCGGCTTTCCATATATGGCAATTTTAACCTGATTGCCGTGATGTGAACGACTTGTCTGGTGAACAATTTGGGTGACGGGTGACACCCAGTGAACAACCGGTCGAATTAGTACAGTATGTTGAAAATTCGGACGAAAAATTTAAACTGGAATCACGGGGTGAAGAGGAATAGCATCCAGCTAATCTTCAGGTAGCTCTTGAGTACTCCGAGCTGAATGCCAGTAATAGTTCGTCTAAGTACATATGGAATCCAAGTACTGAGACCAAGCCTCAGTGCACGTAAAGTTTTAGGCTCGAAACCAGCCGTTATAGTAGCAATGACGAGCAAGCAGGTATTACTGACAATAACGGCTGGAAGCACTTAGCCGTAAACTGATAGATGGCAATTTCAAACTCCGATTATACCTTTTTAGGAAGTATCTCCGAGGCTTGAAGCGACTTGTTTTCACGTTTGCCTCAAGATAATATTTCACAATATGAGCTAAACACATTCTCTATTAACCCCAAGTCCTCTGTGACTTTGATATAGGTTTGCCTTGCATACAAGAGGTTTATTGACCCAAAATAAAACCTGATGCTAGAAACCTTCACAATGATGGTATTTTCAGGTAGTCGTGGCTCGGAGACTCTCCACTGAAGGATAGAAATAGTCTCCGACAGTTCCAGGCAGCATTTGAGTGGAAGAAAACAAAAACTGAGCAACTTGAGCTCGGAGATACTTCCTAATAAGGTATAGTCGGAGTTTGAATTTGCCATCTATCAATCTACGCCTAAGTGCTTCCAGCCGTTATGGTAAGTAATACCTGCTCGCTCGTCATTACTCCCACTAACGGCTGGTCTCGAGCCTAGTAAAGTTTGGAGATAGAGATGAGCCTGAAGGACCAACAAAGGAGTGGAGAAAGGTATATAATAGCATGAGATATCATGGATGTAGGGAGAAAGGCTGTATACTCACGAGACGCAAGTCCTCTCCATCAATCCATCAATGTCATTCGAATGTGGACTTGACTCAACTAGAGAACCCACACAGCAGAAACGAGACCAATCACAGTGATGGCGACGCAAGAAACGATAGCAGTACCACCGTATTCAAGCATGCCAGCAGCTGATGAACTGGACGCCGACTGAGACGCGGTAATTGTGTGGACGCTTGCCGTGACGCTCGTGGATTGCGAAACGGACAATGTACTGAGCATAGCAGAGGTTGACATCGAGCCAGATACAGGCCGTGTTCTAGATTCAAAATATGTTAGCTTCTGACCCTGCTCCATAACACAGAAACTTACACCGTGGGAGTTGCGCTTCCAGTCGCCATGCTACCGCTCATCGTGCGAGACATTTCTGTAGAGGAAACGCTAGCAGCGATGGAAAACTCCGGGCTCTTGCCATACACATCGTCGATATCGGATATGTTAACGAGTTCCAAGGTGTAACCTCCCCTAGAAAGGATATTTCCGCTCGAATTTTGGCTATTAGGAAGAAATTTCCGCTACTAACGATGCAGCGACATTGGGTATCGTCACTTCCAGCATACCCGCCGAGGCATTGACGCTGTTTGCAATCGCGAGGGCGTCATGCTACCGTCATGGCAAATCATCAATGCCTCTCATATCTCGATAAGCTGGCAAGAAAATCACTCACGAAAAGATCCTTGTTCACCAGCTCGATGTCGAAAGGGGGGAGAGTTGGGTCTTGAGTCCACTTGATGACCGTTGAGCCGCCAGAAGTCGCACCGACTGGTGCCTCGACTTGCACATCGGCATGAGAAGTGGATGCGTACAGCAATGTAAGCCAGACACTGTACGACAGTTCAGTCCAGATACCTAGAGTTGATAACTGTGAGAGCTCACCAGGAGGAGAGAGCATTCAACATCTTCATTGTTGTAGAGCTCGAGATATAGAAACGGAGAATTGGGAGGGTCGTGGTGAGGAAGAGCAAGAAAGAAACGGCGCTTATTATGTAGCCTGCAGCTCCCGAGGAAGCACGGGTAAACCGAGTAATAGAACCCATTAGCCACAAAAGCTTGAACGATGGACTGGCCGAGAGCCTTGCGGCCGAAAGCCTCGCCTCGACGGAGTGATTAGCATTGCAACCATTAATTTTGCCCTATGATGTATAATGTAAGAGTCGTCTACGAGATTATTACCGCGAAACTGCCTCAATTGCTCCGTCTATTCCTAAGGTCTGTAAGAAACTCGTGCAAACCGAGCTCCTCTTCAACCTGTTCCACATCCTTAGCTCCGGTTCGCGTGCGAACTAAGGCGGAATAGACTCACCACTCTCCTCCTCGCCACATCCTCTCTTCCTGCATCGCTCCCAAACACGCGATCCATGTCCTCGAGTGCCACTCCCGCGGTCTCTGGCACGCCATAAGTTGCCCACAAGTACGCAATGAAACACGCAGTCGCGAAGGTCAGAAAGGTACCCCTGATGTCAGCAAAACTGAGCCTCCGAAACTCGAAATGGGATAGAGAGGCGTACGCGGCAGACGCCTCCATGATAACAGGCGTGATAAGTCCGATGAAAACTAATGAACATTAATTCTCGGCATGAAAATTCAAACCAAAGCGCGCATACAGTTATTGATCCAATTCGACGCTGTGGCAAGCGCCACTCCTCTTGCCCGCATTGAAAGCGGGAACACCTCACTCGGGAGCACCCAACCAATGGGGCCGAAGGACACGCCGTATGCGAAGGTGAAAGTGTAAATTCCGCTATAGAACAATTCATCAACTGTGTGACTGTACTCAAAACGCCTCGGCTTACGCGACAGCTACCCATGCAGCCATAGCATGCTCGGGCCAGTCGTCTTGAAAGAGTTGGACCTTCATCCAAATGAGTTGGCATTAAATCAAAAGAGTTCCCTCATAGACTCACCAACAGCGCAATGGTTAGATGCGCAAGGGTCATGACGGCGCTTCCGCCTGCGACAAGGTGAGGATCAAACTTTCTAATAAACACTGCGAGTTACCTCGAAGCAATGGTTTTCTTCCTATGGAAAAAAAAAAGTCAACCCAGGCAGATCACATAAACGATAAAACATACCCAGACGATCAATATAGAGCACCGCTGGACCCACAGCGAGGAACTGTACGATGCCAATGCCGCCGGAGACAAGCAGACCAACTGTGTCGCCTTGAAGCCCGATGCTACGGACGAGCGTCGGACCATAGTACAACAGTGCGTTGATCCCGCTCCATTCTAGATACATGTGTGTGTGTGTGTGCGCGCAAACGGACAGGGCACAGGTACAAATACTTACGCTGGAACACCATGATGAGAACTCCGATAAAAGTGCGCCCACGATACTTCTTGGTGAGGAGGCGTCCCCATACAGCAAACTCTCCGGTGCTATGCTTGGGGGGCATTCCGTCAACTTGAGAAATCAAGGTTGCCTCGACCCGCATTTCCAGCATCTCGATCTGCAAGAACAACTGTTAGAGCCAGGAAACGAGCGGACGGCCGTATGAAATGAAACTAACCTTTGTCAGCTCGTCGTCTCGCCCACGGAGTTTCACGAGGCTGCGTTCTGCCTCGTCGTATTTGCCCTTGAGCACAAGCAACCGTGGTGAGGCAGGTAGCAGGAAAATGGCCCCCAGTGCAAGAAGAACACCAGGTATAGTTTGAATGCCAAGTGGAAGACGCCAGGAGAGTGATCCAGAGACTACCAGTGAATCAGCCTCACATTCAATGCAATTCAAGGGAACCAAATACGCACTGTGTCGTGTAAAGAACCCAATCCAGAACCCAACAACGACCCCGAGGACGATAGAGAATTGCTCCAAGGCAATCAACGAACCTCGTACCTCCGGCGGACTGATTTCCGAGATGTACAGCGGAGAAAGCATGCTGAGTGCGCCGACACCGATGCCGCCGACAGCTCGTCCAATGAATAGGTGGGGTAAATTTGTTGCAAAACATTGGAATAAGGCACCAATATTGAAGATCACTTGAAAATATATACTATTCCTGATGTACAATCTCAGACAGAGAACAAGACACACCACATGCCACGAAGATAGAATGTCTACGGGAGTACTTGTCTGCGAGAATACCGGAAGCAAGAGTACCGATGAGAGCGCCGAGTTCAAGAATAGCGGCTACAAGGACTCGGACATTAGCGACGGTTACGGGTGTCATTGAATCAAGACTAACTGAGAGCGCCTTTCTGCAGCGGCGTGACTGGCCATCTTCGCATAAAATCTTTCATGACAAGGACGTTGGCAATCTTCAAGAGATAACTTCAGCATACAGAATCAAGCTGATGTGCCTCACGACTCTCACCACTCCCTGGTCATACCCAAAACTCAGTCCGCCTATTGAAGCAAATATCGCACACAGAAATGCATAGTGGTTATGCCAAAGGCCAGAAAGTCCCGGGGGTCCATAGCTATACGTGTATGTCGAGTCACCATGAACAGTGATCCCGACATGCGTCGACTGCGACGCAGTAGAGGATATCAAGGGTGTATTCTGCCCCACCAAGTCATCATCGTGTACAGAGTCCCTCGCGTCCTGCGGTGTTATAGGAATAGCAACATAGTCATTGGGCTAGAGCAGAAGTCAGATCATTTGCACGGAAAGGCTTGAAAACGCGTTACCATCGACGATGAAATGGCTCACCAGCCAGTTTAGCTGCGAGCAAGTGGTGGTAACAGTCCAAGTGATGACGAGTCCAAATCTGGTCATCATGATGGAGTAGAACGATCACGGGACCAAGACACTTCAGGTTGAATTGGGCTTGAACGCGACCGCGTTCAACAACAACAGGAAAGTAGATGGCAATTTGCTCGAGCCAATACATAGAGAAGCCTAATTGAGCTAATCGCATTAAACATCGTTCAAGCGACGGGTCAGTCGCTCCAAGGCTGCTCTCTCGACAGTGCTTTACTTGTTTCGAAAGAATTGCCAACCGCACAGAAATTATTTCGACACAGGCCAATTCAAAAACCTTACGTTGGACCACAAAGCTCTCATTTTACTTTGCTTGTAAGCTCACGACCCAGGCATTCTACTTAACAGCACAAAGACTCTCTGTTTCGTTGCAGCACTCAGAAACTACAGCATTTGGGCGTAAAACGAGAGCGGACAAGTATCGCGGCGAGAAATAAATAAAGACAACAAGATTAGGGGCTTTCTTGTCACCTACTAGTAGCCACATTGAACTCAACAACATCATTCCCAGGATCATTCCAGCCATGGGTCAGTCGCCAAACGCACAGCTATGGTCTCACGTATGCCAATGAACGGAGACTTGGTGACATCCGGGGGAGTAACTGTGAGGACGAAACCATCCTGACAGCATATAAGCCACACCCCGCTGGAACAGGGTAGATAGGACATACCGTAACAGAAAAGTGGCGAAGG
Source organism: Favolaschia claudopus (assembly GCA_037176885.1). Lineage (NCBI taxonomy): Eukaryota > Fungi > Basidiomycota > Agaricomycetes > Agaricales > Mycenaceae > Favolaschia > Favolaschia claudopus. Next base: position 2,337,308 of record JAWWNJ010000004.1, on the reverse strand, counting down.
CTGAAGCCAGTGACTTTCACCGGTTCGATGGGAATGTGGCCGGAAAAAGATAACCATGTCGCTCCGTCGGTCTAATAAATCGTCGTCGAATAGTATGATTGATGTAAAGGGAAGAGGACGTACCCCCGGCCCAAATATGCCTTCGCCGATGCTATCGGTGCGCCATATATTTGTCTTGGTGTTGTGAACCAGGGCTCCGCTACACAAAAGACGTGTCAGCTGAGTTGAGCGAGTGAATCAATACAGATCAAGCCCACCGAACATCCGAAGTGGACTGTCTGATAAGTTGCAAGCGGGTAGCATGCAACGCACCCGCAGGACCAAACGGCTGGAATTCGGTGATGGTTTTGTCCGATTCAGACTCGAACGAAATATGGAACGGAATAGAGTCGGACACCCAGAACGCGCGAGATGCTATGTGGATTGCTCGATGTATACAACACAGATGAGAATATGACAGGGCCGTACCTGGGACATACAACTTGACGATGATATTCGCAAGACCGCTCTTTGGATAAGTTTTGATCGCATAGGTATATGCCTTCCAACCGACCTGTTCGGTGAAACCCTTCTTCGCCCATTCCAGAGGAGCAGGTAGAGAGTGCACTGGACTAGTGCGCGGATAGTAGATAAATGGCGTCGACAGCGTGCTGGATGATGGTCAGTTGCAAGAGTCTGTCGGGAAGTAAGGGCTCTTACTTTCCGCCTATCGCTAAGCCGAATTTTTTGGACTTGATACTTACACTGATCCAATACTGTGAAGGATGTATTAGAAAGAGATGGCACAGAACTTGAGTCACCCACATTTATCCCGGCATCGAAACCGGGTACCCCTTTGAGTTGTGCAGAGTGGCTGGGAGGGAGAGGCTGGTGGCAAGTTTTCAGAACAGATTAACGAAGAGAAGCAACAAGACATACATAGGTCTTGCCTTCACTTTCAAATGACCTTGGGAGCGTAACCGAAAACGAAAATGTCGATGGACACGGAGAAGCATTATCGGCCTTGGTCCAAAGCTGCACGCTGCCTAGCAGTATCGGAGTGTCGATCTGGCCTCCCTCCCCGAGCTCGTGAACCTTTATACGTCCTTCGACCTGTGCGGGTGTTGGGTATATCGCATCAAACGATATAGTCACCTTACCGTAACATCCACTGACAAAATGCTGTCTGTCTTAGCCAACTCGACGATTCCCGAGACTTCCCCTCCAATGCCATACACCGGTAACTCTATATCCTCTTCCTGGCCGCTGAGGCGCAATCTAGCGTGTCCGTTGTTTGATGAGACGATGAACTCTCCCTGGGGGAGGGGCAAGTGCGCAGCAGGTATGTGCAAGATTTGCTCGTCGAGGGAACGCTCGGCTGACGACGAAGAGGGTAGCAACGCCTCCTCGTAGGTCGGAGGCTCCAATGCTTCAGACATCGCGGGATTCAGCAGCCAGCTAGCCTGTTGTTGAACCAGAAGAGAGACAAGTCGGTCCGTAGGGCAGATATAGGGCGTTGACAAGCTTATGCCCTTCACCGGCCTCCACTCCGCTCATCGCCAGTAACGGCAATTCGGGGCAATCCGGCATGCCTGCCCAGTGCCAACGTTGAACGACCGACATTTGATCCCATCACTTCTTGGTTGAGAAAGGCTGTATGGAGAACGCGATCACCTGACATCGAGTTGCACGCTGCAATGTTTACAACGGCGTTACGCGGGGGACAGAAAACTGCGAGAACGCGTTCTCAGATAGATCCTTGTTCCTCGGGTTCACAAGTCTTGAACTTGGCGGTCCGGGTGAGGTCATGAATAGGTTCGCCGGTGTTACAATGGCAATAGAGATGGTATAAAGTCCGACCGTTGAAAAGGGCATCACCTTTCTCGAGCCGTTCCCCAGCTTTCTTCCACCGATTATCGAACACTTTCTGAAGTGGATTAATGGCCAAACTCTCAGCTGTCAACCTCGCGCTCAGACTGGTGCTGCCCTGCTTTCTTGGCTCGTTCTTCATCCTCGCGATTACACCCATCGCTGGATCCAGTCGGAGCCCTTTGTCTGCGATCACTCCCGACGCGTGGACTTCTCTGAATGCTTCTATTGGCGGCCGTCTGCGCCGAGCGACTCCATTCGCGTTGCCTTGTTTTGCAAAATACAACAACGTCACTGTCCCTGTCGATGAAGTAGCATGCAAAACTATCCAGGACCACTACACATCGCCGAGCTCTCGGGTTGAAAACTTCAGTACGAATATGCTCGTTCAATATGAAACCTGCATGGCCCAGCACACCGGTTGTCTCCTTGACTATACAAACCCGCAGAATCCACTAGCCACTGACGGAGTGTCATGCGACCAAGGACAGATCTCGCCTTATTATGTACGTATGATATTTCTTGATTATTCATTCAGCGCGGTGTACGAGTCGGCTTCTCGTTAGGTGGATATTCGGGCTCCCAGTGACATACAGGCTGCTTTTCAATTTGCCGAGAAAACAAGCGTTCCGCTTTCAATCAAGAATACCGGTCATGATTACATGGGCCGATCCCGTCAGCTCAACTCATTAGGGCTCTGGGTAAACGCAGATATTATTATAATTTTTATCTGTTAACAAAAGCTGACAGACCCACAATTTGCAAACGGTACGCTGAGAACAGACGCGTAGCAAGAATGATCATGAGCTCATTACTTGCAGATGAGTTATCATGCGCAATTCACACCTGAGCATTGTAAAACCTCACATCGCGCCATTACCGTTGGAGTGCGCTGTGTTATGTCCTTCATTCGCACTTGGAAGCTTACCGCGTTCATTCCTCTCAGGCAGGGGTTACTTTTGAGCAAGTTTACAAATTCGCAGACGATAACGATGTCATGTTTATCGGTGGATATGCTTCGACGATAGGTGCTAGCGGGGGTTGGCTAATGGTCCGATCTTCCTATTAGATCTCGTGCTTTGTTTTTCACCATTCCTTCAGGGTGGCGGGCACAGCGTTTTATCACCTGTATACGGTCTCGGCGTGGACCGCGTTCTCGAGATAAAAATCGTCACCCCGGACGGAAAATTTCGAACAGCGAATGCCTGTCAAAACTCGGACCTTTTCTGGGCGCTGCGAGGCGGTGGAGGCGGGACATTTGGCGTCGTCGTTGAGTCTACGCATCTCGTTGAGCCGCGTATCCCACTGCAAGCGTATGTTCAATTCAACAATCTGATTTCCAGAGTCCTTGGGTGTGAATACTATAAATTTGCAGGATCAACATGACATTCACTCCGACAGCCGACAACCTACAAGAATTTTTCGAAATCTTGGTCAACAATTCTGCGAGCTGGGGAGGAGCCGGCTGGGGTGGACATGTTTTACCTCCCGGTGGCTTAGTCTATGTCAATCCGCGTCTTTCGCTGGATGAAGCCAAACAGTCAATGGCGCAACTCAGCACATTCAGTCAAAATTACAACGGAACTGCTGAAATTCAAACCTTTGCGTCCTGGTACGCATTTTTCACAAAGTTCATCATGGAAGGTACAATTGCAGTGCGTTTCTCTCATGATTCCTCAATTTCAACATTGAAACAAAAATATCAGAGTGCCAACACAGGGCCATTAGGATCCAGACTCCTCCCCCAGACCCTCTTCGAGTCCGAATCCGGCCGCACTCAACTTGTTGCGCACTTGGTGAAACGCACATCGGAACTCGGATTTCCCTACACCCCAGTCGTCACCCCTATCGCATACAACTATACAGAGGGAGCGACCTCGCTGACGCCCGCATGGCGCACCGGCCTTTGGCATGTATGTGCTTAGTTGAAGTTGATTCTAAGCAACACCTGACCACAAAAATTGGTGGCTGAATAGTATTCGACAAAAGCGACTTTCTCATACAACAGCAGCGTAGAGCAAATCCGGGCGGCATACAGCACCGTTCACAATTTCGTCCGCGATGAGCTGACGCCCCTTGCACCCGACTCCGGTGCGTATCTTAACGAGGGAGACGTGTATGAGAGCGATCATGAATGTGAGTGGTTTTCTTCAATGAAGTCAGATCACAGTTCGATATTCATGGTGGTTAGATACATACTGGGGACCAAATTATGAGCGGCTTGCAGCCATCAAGGCAAAATAGTGCGTCGAGCTTTCTTGCAGTGCCTGCTCCCAGGAAATATTCAACGCTTCTCAGTGACCCTCACCGATTGCTTGATTGTTGGAAATGCGGTATGTACGCCGAATCGAATCTTTGTCGCCTTCCACTGAGAACACTATTCAGTGGGCTGGAAGGGTCCCGCAGAACATCCATGTTATATTACTCTTTAGTATTCCAAAAAACGTATTTTAGATTGGATTTACCAAATATAACCGTTAGGCGGTTGCAGGCACGAGCCTCAACACCGCAACACTCTCCACATGCGCCGTCTGCGGAAACAAATCAAACCCACGCAAGCTTTCCAACACATACTCGCCCTTCGCATCCTCCTTACTGCCCATCAATATCATCCCCACGTCCCTCGCCTGCGTGTGTACGTTACAGCTGACATACACCACCGTCTGCGCGCGAAACGCCAGCAATTGCTTGATGAACGGTTCGTCGCACCCTTTGCGCGGGGGGTCAATGAGCAAGACCGTGCGATCCTGCGGGAAGTCCCCCACAGTTCGGAAGATGTCCGCCGCATCGCCAGCGCGGAACGAGATTTTGCTCGCTGGGATGTTGTTCAGCTCGGCGTTTTGTTTGGCTGCGCGGATCGATTCTGAGGACAGTTCAATACCGGCGACGGTGGCGAAATGAGGCGAGAGCGTTATCGCGAAGAGACCCGCGCCGCAGTACGCGTCCACGAGATGGGTTGGTTTAGTCTCTTCGTTGGTTGCGGATGAGGTACCGCCAAAGATGCGTGACTGGACGTAGTCCGTTAAGGAAGGCAGGACGGAATTGTTGTTTTGAAAGAATGAACTGTTGGGGTATTGGAAAAGCCACGGTCCGACCTTTTCGCGAGCGGTGCCACGGTGGTCGGTGATGCAGATATGTGCTTCGGTGTCGGTGTCGGTGGAAGATGGGGCGTTAGTTGTAGTCCCCGCTGCCGCCACCGCCACCGCACCTGGTAGTGGTATGGGAAGGGAGTCGCGTAAGATCAAGGAAACACCGCGTTTATAAGTATACAGGTTTCTGAAACAGTCATTAGCGAACAGAAACAAGTATGAGCGACGCAGATCATACTTGACGACGTTGGCTCGAACAGCTGGTAATGCATCTCTGAGAGTCGGAGTAGCTATAGGACAGTCCTGAGAAAATTAGCAATCACCGAAATATGGACTGGGAGTAGACCGACTTCAATATCCATGACCTTGTGTGTTCCTACCCGATTAAACCCAATGTTCAACCATGTGGGGCGTTCCAGGGCGTTTTGAGGATTGGCTGGATCGGCACGCTGGGTTTTTGTAGGCGCCTCGAAATGAGGGGTAATTTTTGTACGGTAGTTATATTGCTTCGGAGAAGGCATAGTTGTTTCGATGGTCGGTATGGATGTTTCCGGTAGGTCTATATGAATAGTCAGACAACCGAAGCCTTCAGGGAGCCAAGATATCAACGTACTGGCATAGTTGTTGTAAGCTTTCACTACGACATCGCGCTTCAACTCCAATTGTTTCGAATACGAAAGCATCTAACTTGGACTGTCAATGAGTCGGCTGACACAGAGAAAGCACACGTACCTGGTACTGGCACCCACCACAAGTGCCAAAATATTTACATTGCACCGCGCTGTCGGTGCGGAGCTCCGGGTTAGACATGATGACTTCCAGGAGATCCGCAAACGAATGCAGGCGAGCATTTCGGTATACTTTCACGCGAATGGTTTCTCCCGGAAGTGAAAACGGCACCACAACCACCCATGGCCGGGTCGAGTCAGGAGAAGTCGCCAATGCACTTCCTAGCGAATCTTTTGTGAGCTTTTACACGGCTCATTGGCCCAAACACGCACCAGTAGAGCATAAGGCAACGACCTGCAGTTGCAGCTCTTGATGATACTCAAACGGAGACTGCCTATCCGTACCATCCTTGAGGGCACCCTCGACATACTCCTTCCCCAGCACTTCGTTGATCTCCCTCCACAAAACGTCGTCAGCAGAACAAGGCTCCGGCAGCGAGTTGTATTGAGCTCTTCGTTTCTGGCTTTTAGATTGGCTATGACCCCGCGCAGAGGAAGGGCCGGCTTTGTTGTCCTGCAACCTCGGTTTCTTTGCTGCAGGCGGCTCAGAAGGCGGCGAAGGGGGCCTCACGTCGCCAGCGGCAGGGCTTTCGGCCATTCTGCTTCGTAGATGTGATATGCCGAGGAAGGGGCTCTGAGAATGAGTGATTTTGAAGCTCTTGTGAGTTGCTGGGGCAGAAAGATATCGGCGGTGGATGGTGGTTAGATTCCAGCCCGATCTGACAACGAGCATTCCAAAATCGATTTCGCAAAATATTGGCACAGCCACACGACTGTCTAATTTCCGCCTTCCCATTGGACCATTTGCAGCTCAGGATCTATCGCCCGCGCTAGCAAACTTAGATTTACTTGTAAGTGTGCCTCTAAATAGTATAGTATCTCATATTGATAAAACGGTACGAGGAATATCTTAGAATCGCAGGCATATCCACGCAAGTAGGTACGCAGTCAAAGACAAACGAAAGCCAAGCCCACATGCATCTCGTCCGACGCCATAACGATTAATGGCAATGGCCACAATAACCGCGCGACACGAGGGATGTGTTTGGTGGACGGACGATGGAGCTTGAAGCCAGGAGGAAGAATGAGAGTGCCTTCGGATGATAGTGTGCGTTGTCTTTCAGGCGCGCGTGTAGCCAAGTCCTGACGCAGGGATACACGGCCCACGCGTCGACCTACTAGTCGGTGAGTTCCGACAGAGGATGGGCGCATCGAGAGTGAGAGCCGAAGCCTCGTATAGCCAGCGCATCCACTGTCGACTAGAGGACTAGTGCACCCTCCACCGCCCCTAGCTCCGCCCCAATGCCATACCACCCCCACTCAACCTCTATCTGTACTCACCCCTAACCCACACCTTCACATCCCGGCAGCATACGCATACCTCGAATACGGCGGCGGTGGCGCTGGAAGCACCATACCAGCCGGCGGGGGCGGTGGTGGAGACACCCCAGACAACGAATCCTTATGCCCCGTATGCGCCGCCATACTAAGCGCACTGGAGTCACGGTGCGGGGTGGACGGTCTGGATACTTTCGAATCTGAGAGAACACTGAAAGACTGTGCTTGCACCTCGCTGGCGGACGGCGAAGGTGTGAGCATGGGCGGAGACTGGACCAACGGCCCCTCGGACGCGAAGAACCGCACCACCGGATCTGAAGGCGCACGCGCGTGGGCGTCGACGGACACGCTGGTGTTACCCAGGGAGGAATGCGCTGGGGGAGACTGCATCAGTTCTTCCCCCGACACGATTCGGGGCATGGGCGGTGATGTCGGTGCGGGAGGAGCAAGTAGTGGCAAAGGGGGAGATACCGCTGACGAGGAGTTCTTGTGCCCTGTATGCACCGCTGTGCTTAGGATGGAGGAGGATTCGCGGCCGGGGGACGACGGGCGTCGTTGGCGGGGGGTAAATTCGAGTGACAGTTCGGAGAGGACGTCGACTTCTTGGTCCAGAGGGTGTATCGGGAGAGGAGCAGCAATGTCATGAGAGAGGGGAGGAGAATAGCCATCGGAAGTGGGTGTGTAAGATGTGTGCCCCGTGTGAGGCGCCATACTGAATGTGACGGAGTCATGGCTTGGTTTTGAGCGGAACGAGTCGAAGCGCGTTGAGGACGGACTCGCAACGGCCACGACGGAGTGTCCTGTCTGCGCTGTTGTACTCGAGTCTGTGAGGCCGCGAGCAACTTCTGATCTCCCCTCTTCGCTGGCTTCCATGACCTCGGAGGCACTTCGTGAGAGGCTTGAAGGTGCGATGACAGAATGTCCTGTCTGCGCTTTTGTGCTCGAGTCTGTGAGGCCGCGAGTAACTTCTGATCTCCCATCTTCGCTGGCCTCCATGGCCTCGGAGGGACCTTGTGAAAAGCTCGAAGGTGCGATGACAGAATGTCCTGTCTGCGCTTTTGTACTCGAGTCTGTGAAACCGCGTGTAGTGTGTGATGTCGATTCATCACTGGCTTCAACGGTCTCAGAGGGGAGATAGATAGAGCTAGATGGGCCGGACGTCGAAGGTGGAAGGTCTGCAAGGAAGTCAGTCAAAACGTCGTATGGGTTATGCAGAAAAACTTGCCAATGTAGTGAAAACGCGTGTCATGGCTCACATTCGCGGCAGTGCTTAGCCTCACGTCTCGTTCGTCGGACAACAGCGAGCGACTGGTGGACTGCGACTCGCCCCCTTGGCTGGCTTCAATGGCGTCGGAACCCTGGTAGATGGAGCTTGAGGGGCGTGAACGCGGAAGATCTACGATAAACTGCATGAAGCTCATGAATGAACCGATACAAACGAGGGACTTACCGATGAAGTGCAGCCGCGTATCATGGCTTAGATTTGCCGCAGTACTCAGCATCGCGTCGTCCCTGTCAGAGCGGCTCGTAACCTTCGATCCCCCCTCCTCGCTAGCTTCAATCGCCTCGAGGGTTGAGTAGACAGAGCTAGACGGTCGTGAACGCGGAAGGGCTGCAATAAATTGAATGACCATGGCACGAGTGGCGATACAAGCGAAAAATGTACCAATGTACTGCAATCGCGTATCATGACTGGCGTTCGCAGCAGTACTCAACATGGTGTCACCTTCATTGGAAGGGAGCGAGGAGGGTGACTGAGAGTCTGGAGGAAAAAGGATCAGCATGGGATCTTCGCGGCACAAGTGATCAGGCAACTGACGCGGATATACGAGCGCATCTTGAATGTGGGGTATTTCTTTCGCCAGTCGCCTAGGGGGAGATTGTTCAAGTGCCCGAGGTAAGTCGGGGAGCCTCTTGTTGTCTCGTACATCCATCCAAAACCCCGCGTTTTTGGCTCCTGCTTTTTGACCTTGACAAGAAGCGTATTCAGGACGGCCAGCATCATTCGGAGGAGCAAGAGTGCTATTGATTTTGTCGGGGGTTTGCGTAACGTGCGTCGACAGCAGGTCGTTAATGTCTCTAGCCCATTCGCTCGCTGGCGTTTGTGCAATATCTCCCAAGGATAGCTTGTGGGCCAAGTCGGGCGATGCGGGTCTTGCTATAAGCATTCCTTTCTGGTTTTGTCGTCGACACCCCTCCAAATGCCAGTGTAGAGGAGTTCAGAACAAGAGACGTAGAGCCCAACTTCAAGACCGAAAAATTCGTTACTTGTAGAGCAAAGATTGTGGGGAAAATAGAGCTCCGCGACAGGACTGAAGAGGGCAGGTGGCGGGATATGGAGACACAGTGGTGACAGTTATATTCAGCCTGAGAACAAGACAATCTCTTGGAGCGTGAACCATGACGTTCATCATGGTGGTCCGACATTGGAAGACGAGAGGCTACAGAACAACACTTGACAGCACGTGTAAATCAAGCTCGGCCCGCGTTCCGAGTCCCCTTCCCTTTGCACCTCCTACTCAAACCTCCTGCTTTTTCGTGTTCTTTTGTCAGTTTTTTCGACCTTGATCGAACCGATACCTTTACTACGTCGACATGAATCCTGGCAAATCCTTCCAAGTTCTAAAATCAAGTCCTGGTCAGCTCAACGTCAGCTCCTTGCGCTCAGTCTCAGCCGAGTCGCCGCTTCAAGACTCTCTTGCCAACAAACACTGTAATACCAATGGCCCTCGTACCCGCGGGGTCCCGGTATTATAGTGCATTGCGTCTTGTCGCCGGGGATCTTGTTCCCGTCAGACGGGATCAAGTACAATTCCCTTCAGCGTCTATCGCAGGCGTTAATTTCTGGGACCAGAGTAGATGCATCATCTACCAAGGTCTTCTCAGTGCTGCGCGACCGCGCTGAATCGGACTTCATAGCTCTTGCGAGTGGGCAATCTGAAGCACTTCAGCCGGTATTTTCCATGTACAGTATTGCACAATGGCACTTTGGCCGCCGAGAGAAATGAAGACTCAAGCAAGCTCCAGAGGCAGAGACTTGAGCTCGAACTTCGAAACAAAAAACGCCGTCGCTGGTCTATTCTCAGGTGACCCTAAACGTGGAGTCAGGCGGAACAACACAGAACCCGCAGTCTGTATAAAGGCTCCCCCATAGCGTGAGAGGCTTCTAATTTCACTGCCGCATGCCCACCAACATTCTCTTCTCCCCTCAACTGCGCAAATACACCGTCGCTGTCTTATTGTGGGGGACTGCATTTTCTGCTCCGTTCGCCTTGGATGGCCTGTTATTCGGCGAGATCAGTGCGGATGATGCTGTCACTATGGCGGTTCAATTTTTCATACTCCTGCATCTAATGCTTATGTGCGTTCTCGAGATGTTATGCTAAGGACGAGACATTGGAGATTTGACCGAACTCTAGGACATTCATGGAACGAAGCTTTCCTGCGATCCTTGACCTGGGATTAATTTTCCTCGAGACAGCGGGTACGCAGATATTCGTCCATTTGAAACAAAACCACGCTAAGAAATTGTTCTCTACAGGCTTAGTATTCCACCTCGATAAAGCTCTGACACACCCAAACCAAAATGAGAAGAAGCCGATCCTTGCTGTCACCGTCCTTCAACTGTGTGCACTCGCAATCACAGCCATTTTTCGATCCGCTTCGATATGGGTTTCTTCAGAACCAATATACAAGCAGCGCTTCGAGTTCTTTGGTGGCTACAGCGGACAAGACGCCCCTAAACTTACCGATTTTTTTCTCTGGAAATCAATGAGTCAGCCACTTTTGAGGTATGTATCTCTACTAGTGATCCGCTCAGGCGCGGTGTGCTCGCGAAGCGTAATCCCAATGACAGAATTTTCTCTCCCTTTTCTCGGACATAACCGGTCGTTGTTTTTCCCCTGCATATCCTCAAACTGGCACCATTCGAACGGCCTTGTCAATGCGCATCTTCTGGTACTGTTTTTACCGCGAGATTGAGAAAACTGAATGAGTTTGAGGGCATTCTGCGCTGAGACCAATGTCAGCCACTGCGAAAACATTTGTTCGTGTTTGCATGCTCTGCTTTGCCCCCAGCCAGTCACGTGAAGGGTAGAATTGCTCGCTTCGCTCGCAAACATCTATGTTTCGGTTAATGAATACCCATTCAAGAGGAGAAGCCGCTATCATCAAAGCAATACGCGCGGCAGCCATCCTGTTCTTATTCTACACTATCCCTACCTACGTTATATATACTGCGATACTTCATCCGATATATGGCTCTCAAATCACGGTACAAAGCGTCGTGGCCTCCACAGCGTCGTACACTCCGATGCCTGTTAACATCACCATGGTATTCCCCTCACTCCTTTCATTGTATATCAATTTCTGAGGCTCTACAGGCGTTTCCTTTTGGGCCCCAAATCGACAAGTCTGCCATAACTGTACAGGGTACAATGCCGACTTCCTTCGTCACGGCTTGTCCGGTCAACAGTTTTCCGACGCCATCCAAGTCAAACTACCCATCCTATATTGCTTTCTCTGCCGGATGTATGTAACCTCGCCCATCATAATCACACTGCCGCTGGCGTTGACAATACAATCTGCTCATCGCTTCCATTGATTTCTCAGGTGGTCCTCCCTCCTCATCGAGTAGCACAAACGGAACCTGGTCCCAATTCAACTCAATCGACTTGTCCATCGATTTCAACTCAACCTCCGCCAATCAATCCACTGTGGTATATGTCTATGTCGGAGAAGGCGATCTAACCAAGAGCCTCCCATTCATCGAACCCATCGTAGTCGTCCCCGGATCGCACATCCTCGTGTCCTTGACTCTGGCCCTCCGAACATTCGTCTCAAACTCTCCGTTATATTTCGTACATTTCTCCACGGTGAGTTGGTAAAATTTTATCGGTAGAGTTGATTTACGCAAACCTACGTATATTCAGCCTAAACCAACAGCGATGAATGAAATCAGCATGGTACAGCCCGATCCATCTCCTCCTTCTTCTGGAATCAACTCGACTACACTGCGGATTATTCGCGTCAGACCTACCGGACCCTTCAGCCAAACTCCACCGATCAAACTCCTGAGCGAATCTCGAGATCCATCTGCGCTCGACGGTCTGTCCTCCGCAGGTGGTTTTTGGACATTCGTGAATGGCGCCTTCACCATATTATTCGGTGCCAATATAGCATACTTTTTCTTGGGTGGGTTCTTTTTCGTTCATTCCAATCTCTTTCCAAATGTTGCTTCAATAACTGATTCATATCTGTCAATTTATAGGTAGTCGTCCTTTGTCCGCTCAGGGACTGCTTCATATATTCCAGAAAAAAGACCTGGAACGAAAATGGCATGAAGATTTCCCTGCGTTACGGACAGAAGGGGGGCAACCTGGATCGAAGGAGGCGGGGGTTGTTGCGTTCCTTCGTGAGAGGATGGTCGATGTCGGGGATTCGGATGTTCCCGACAAGGAGCAGCTTCCCCTCTCGAGACGTGACTCTCGTGACCATGCAGAGGATGAGCCGCTTGTTGAACTGCATTCCAACTCTCGTCGCGCCACGTTTTAGGGAGAGACTTTACCGCACATCGTTTTTTCTCTCCCTTGTTTGCACCGCGATTCGGAATGAATCTTTACAATTCTTGAAGATACAACAACTATTTGCCAGTGTTCAGACATTACTACTCGTATTCTACAGAAGTTTATCTGAATAATAATTAAATGCCCAAATTAACTCCAAGCATATACGCTTTTGAGCTGGTCCGTAACTGAGGCTTCACCAAAACTCAACCAAAACATTCAACTAAAAGTTCAACCAAAAGTTCAACACGTATACCGGCGCGCTGATCCGGACCCGATGAGGAACCGTGATGTTCCCACGGTGTCATACTCTTTTGTCCTCCGCCAAATCAAATCAACGCCAAATCGCGACCTGACAATTACTACTGGCAGGTCCTTTTGTTCTTCCGTCGCTATGGTCAACGCCATGCCGGCCATCTTCATTCTTTTTGTATCGTGTCCCCAGGCGACACTCATATCTCTCGTCTCTTGTACTTAAGGGCTGGTAGCCAGCGACCATCAAATTCAGGATTTTCTCGCAACAATGGGGAGCAGTCCGTCCATCTTCGAAAAATCTCCTCAAGAGCATGCACAAGCTGCTGCTGAAGAGCTGGAACGGCTAAGAGAGGGTGGTATATGGCCACCAATTCCAGCAGAAAGACCTGGGTACGTTGACGCATTCAAACTTCCTTCTTCACGTTTACAACCGCCCAAATTCGACGACGCAGATGCGTCCGCGTTCAATTCTACACCTATCTGTATAGACTACACGACAATCTGCGGCCCGATATGGAAGCTTTGGTGCCCTTGGAAAAATCTGGGGAACTTTCTTTGTTTGCTGTTCGGCGGTTGTGGGGTCTCGAGACATGTTCAGTGCGTCCTGCATCTTGCCTCTTTACCTCCCATTCACTGACGACATTGATTTTAGCTCATCGACCCTCGGCCTGGAGGGCTCAAACTCGGATTCCCCATGGACGTCAACTTCGTTCCCGCCCCGACAGTCAGGGAAATGCTAGAAACATACGGATGTATGAAGGTCATCGGTGTGTGATATTCCTCGTAACATTAATAGCAGAACGTCTTAATTTATGATTCACAGAACCCTACGCCTCCTTTGAAACCCTTGTCAAGCGTCAAACTCGACAAATCGCACTAGCATGCGCCTCCGTCTTGCATTCTTACGGAATTCTAGCTTCCGCTGGTGCTCGCGCAGATTTCTTCGCCGCGTCAGCATTCGTGAAACGCATCTCGTCGAAAAAATACCGCATCGGCCAATCGCACTACCTCGTCATCAATTGGGTTACCCTTTTGATCTTGCTGGCCTTGACTTTCCTCTACTTCTCGCCGCTCGGTCACCGGCTATACGTCCAGGGCGCGGCTTTGATTCAGATGATAATCTCCCTCCGCTCGTTGGAGATCATGATTCCTGCCGCCGCTGGGACCGCATTTCTCCGTGTCGCTGAAGCCCGTACTCGCATGTTGGGACAGGAGAACGAGAAAATGGTAATTGTGCTGTCGGGCTGACATTTCGATGTACAAATTACCCAGACCCTCAATCATCTATGTACGGTCATGCAACTATATTTATATGCTTCATGTACAACTTCTCTAGTGTTTCCAGCTTCACATACGTTTTCCTTGTCTTCACGCTCACTTGAGGCCTGCTTTCAAACCATCCCGGCGCAAAACTGGAACAATGGCAGTTTATCAGAGCAATAGCTCAACCGGACGGTACATACGATCAAAGCTCCCAATGATATACTGTATGTAATGACTGCAATTTCTATGGAATGTAGTCGCTAGAAGTTCCAACTGAGTCGCAACGTCGACAATCGCTACATACCATCCTGCATCATGATGCAGGGTCAATTCCGAGGAAGAGTGTATCTCCCTCTCTGAAAACATAGCTCAAACAACCGTCATAGAAACTGTGCGGAATATATTAGAAACAACTATGGCTCCGCGCAGAAGTGAAAGCCTTACAGATGGTCGCACAATAGATCGGCCTTGTTATCTGCCCTTTCTTGCGCCGTTTCCTTCCTTGATCTGGGAAATCACAGTTTACTTCATTCAGTATACCCGAGGAATGAACGCCTGAAAGAGCAGGACGCACTCTTCCATCAACCCTTTGAAGAAATCAAGCACGGTAACACCCCTCTCGTTACTGTCCTCATAATCCCATATCTGCTCGACATTAACACGAGCGGCAGTAACCGTCGGGATAGAAACGAAGTCATGAGCGACTTTGAACTTGGTGAGTTTGACGTTTTCTTCGGCGTAGTATGCGGAGAAGCCGACGCCGTCTAAATCCTCGCCGATCACATAGAGTATTTTTTTGCAGGACTGGATGCAGCTGGACATGCTTAAGTACATAGCTGTATCATCCCTTATGATAGATTTGTACGCACTCTGATGCTTCTCGGGACTGGTAGCGGCATGACATTCGAATTCGCGTCGGTGAGCAATGCCCTAGCCTTTTCAGCGTTTTTGTTAGATTGAGCCCAGGCCGCCAGCACGCGTTCCTCGTCGCTTCCGAGGTTTCTATCTTTGAAGTTCAAGAATTCTTGGTCACGATCATACCACCTGCGCCGCAAGTCGCACAAATAGGAGACATCTTCAGCGACGTAGCGAGAATCAATTTCGTCTGAGTCAGCTGGGTTGCTTTCAGCGGCGGCCGGGGAGAGTATCGGAATTCGTACCGAGGGGAACGAATTTATGACTTCCTCTCTTGAAAGTCTGGACGGCGAGAGAGGGGTCTTCAAGGACGACGCGGTTCCATTGAGTGCACACAGCAAGAACATTCAGCAGAGACATGTAGGGCAGACAAACGAAGATTCTACTGAGCAGTTCTGGAGGAAGATCGTCGAGGCAGGGCCGGGTAGAGAACGCTAAGGGCGGGTTGGTGCTCTGCGATGAGCTGGCCATTTTCGATGTGGTGGTTAGGTACAAGGAGTGTCCCGCGGATGATTGAAATGATTTCGGGCAGCGGGCGGAACAAGCGTCGATCATACTTGCTATTGATGGGAACATGGATCACGACAAGAGTAAAATCTACACCGCCAATGGTCAGACACGTGGGCTTGAGCTGGAGGCGAGATGTGTACCAGACGTTGAAGGAGACTGGGTTCCAGCCGACAGCCTGCTGGATCCCAGCTTCAGTCTTCAATGGGTCCAGCATGACTCCAGGTGAGGCTGGTGCTCAGCTGCAAGTTCGGCTGATTACAAGGTGCTCTTTTGGCTGTTGGACTGAATCACATATTTTCAAAATGACACGAGATAATGCAAATATAATATATTGGGAGGGGCAAATACTACGTAGCGGTGATCTAAAACAACTAATTATCGCCATCGTCCGCCTGCGACCCTATTGCGAGCTACTCCCCGTGCAGAAGGGTGGAATAGAGACAGTGGAGGGAGTCGACACACAAGTGTTGTGTTGTTTCACGGCTCGGTGCTAGGATTAGCTGCGCAGTTCCGCGGAGATGGTCGATGAAAATCTAATCATCTACGAACTGCGTTAGCTATTGAATAGGGTAAGCCGCAATTGAACAGAAAACACACCTAAGTGTTACCCCAATAGCTATGAACTGTACGACCAGCTCATACCGCGCCCCCGGCCCCGCCTCGACACGAAAGACTTCATGATCAGTGATTGGGTGTCTTCATGGCGTTAAATGACTTCGAGACGTGCCCGACCGACTTCGAGGGCTGGGTCAACTTGGAGGGCGAACGACTGCAAGACCTTATTGAGCAGCTTGAGCGACTTCGAAATCTTGAGCGGCTTGAAGGCATTGAGGACTCCAGAGTCCAGAGCGTTGCGGACTTGAAGACATTAGGTGCTTGAATATTTGAGTTGAGGAGAGAGCGAGGTGCGGCGTTGAGAAACTTGACACAGGGGACATAGGAATGGCTTGGAAGCGAGACACAGCAGTCGTATGCGCAAGCTTGCAAGAGTCTTGAGATTGGGACGACAAGTCTCAGAGTGATGCCAGGGGTGTGTATCTTGCTGCTTTGGAGGGTCAGGGCAAGGAGGGGCTTCTGAGGAGCATTGGCGAGAGCTTGACGCTGCTTAACGAGGGCTGGACGGGATGTGGGGAGGCGGGATGGTGGCAGTTAAGAGCAAGTCGTGACGGCGTGAGATGGGATGATCGATATCAGAAATCAAGTTCTGAATAATCAACATGTGCACGGACCAGTGCACGTGCAAACCTCCACGACGACAAAACCCATCCCCATCACTCTCGTCGACGGATCCTGAACGGTCTGAACGTCCCTGAACATTGAGTGATGCCCTGTTACTCTCTTTCTTTGGACGTAGTTCAAATGATAATTTTTTCAATAATACAGTCCAAGTCATCGTAAAGATGGTCAGCAGCTTCAATGTGTGCTGCATACCAGGAATTCTCGGGGTGGGGGATAGCTGGCAGGCCCCCGCCTACCACCTGAGCTTTCCAGCTGCGTGCCAGCCATACACCTCCTGGACCCATCCTCCGAAGCAGCCGTCAGCAAGGTGATCGCGCCAGGTGGTGACATCATGTCGGCACTTTGGCGGTGTATGACTTACAGTAGGTTGAAGCCAATCTTTGAATATCTCTCACACTTCAAACTGCTTCCAAGCATATCGAACAAGTTGAACCATGGTTGAATTTTTGTATCATTGTTCGGTGATATCCGTTGATTGTACCTCTTTACCTCGACGGCGCAGAGACGACGTCATGAGTTCCACTCCACTGTCGACGGCGCGTATAAAACCCAGCAGTCTTGGTTTCAGGACCAACTTATACTTCCTTCTAACCCCATAGTGGCCGCCCTGCGACCCCTCTGCGCTTTTGACCGTAGATAACCCTTCTACCTGAACTGGAAAGCTCCTTGAAACTTGCTCGAAACTTTACCGGCTTTTCACTGGCTCTCTTCCGCCCCCGAAGCTCCCAGAAATGACTACAAACCGCCCCTCTGAGCCTAACATGGTTCCAACGATCCCCTCTGCTGCGCTTCCACAAACCCCTGTGAGCGAATGGGCCGAAAACATGACGGACATGCTTGGCTCCCATATGACAAGAACCCCCATCGGTACCCCCGGTCCAGACGTTCCTGGAGGCTACCCTAGCCATACAGAGCCCGACATCGAGTCTGTGACGAGCAGCATGAAAGCGGAGACCCCAGGCTTCGACAAGCGGACACCTGCGAAAGAGGCTACGCTTTTGGAGACTGCTCAGGCTACGTTGGCCGCTGCTACAGCTTATTTACCGCAGAGTGTCGCCGCTTATCTACGTGCGTCGTCACTTACCATGATCCTCTCTTTTTTGACTCTGATTCTTGGTACAGCAACTACCGCCGATTCACCCGCGAATTTTGCCTCTCAATCTTCCCTCCCACCCCTCCCACCATCTTCAACTTCGAATTCTTCATCTGCAATGTCCGACTCCACTCTTCCTGAAGCTCAGCGGACCCAATCCTCCGCTCATGCTCACCACGCCTCTACAGGCGAATCTGTTGCCTATAGTACGACGGTTCACACAGGTCACTCCTCCACTTCTATCGCACCCTCCGCCCTCCCCCGCCCTACGTCAGGCCTTGTGCCTTCGCACCCAGGTGCAGTTGTGCCCGATTCACATACCAACGTCTCCTCTCCGCTCGTCGACTCTCCGTCGGCCCTTTCGCCAAAGTCGAGCACCGATCTTGCGTTGAAGGCGCAGCACCTTCCCGGAGCCTCTGACACGGCGGCGCAAGCTCCGCCGGAACCCACTTCGGGTTTGCTTCCCTCGCACCCAGGCGTCGCACCCTCGAACAACTCTTCCACCACCCCCCACGCACCCCCACGCCCAACCTCCGGCCTGCTTCCGTCGCATCCCGGCGTAAACGACAACAACCCCGAAAGTGAGACCATCAACGTCTCCGCCGACCCCGCCCCCCACGTCACACACCTCCCAACCCACATCGCCCACCGCCTCGGCCCGCACTCTCACCCGCACGCTGTACCGGTGTCTGCTGCCTCCCCGAATGCGGGGGATAATCGCGCTGCTCTTCCTTCATCAGCGAATGGTACACGGTCCGACGCAGCTACCCCCGACGTAGCGGAGATGTCCACTCCTTCGCTCGTCCCCTCGGCGAGCATCGACAGCGGGTACGCCGCGTCGACGGAGAGCGAGACGCCGTCTCTACTCTCCACCCCGCGGGACGAGAAAGGGGATTCGGATTCGGCGTTGTTCACGCCTGTCCCCGCGCCTGCAGTACCCGTCGGTGCTGGCGGTCCAGGGGGATTCGCCATTCGACCCCAAGGGAGCGCAGCCCTCAATTCCTCGAGGCCGGAAGATAACCTTCCCATCAGCGACTCGTTACCCTCATCGAGAAACGCAGAGCAGGCGCAGACGCACATAGACCACCCGCGCGTCGCACCCGCTTTGGGGCAAGGTCAGGCTCTTCTCGCGGCGGAGGTGCAGGGTCTGGACGTCCCGCCGCCGATGCAAACTATGCGGAGTGTGAGTACGGGGCAGGTGGCAGATGATGAGGGGCAGGGCGTTGATGGGGAAGGCGAGGAGGACGGTGAAGGTGAAGGTGAAGGCGAAGGAGGGGAGGGAAGTGGAAAAGGCAAGGGGAAGAAACGGAAGCTGATTCAAAGACTCAAGGAGAAAATCGTTGGTGGGAATGGGACGGCTTGAGGTGAGGAAACCAATGTAGGACGTTTTTGTAGGGAGACGATTATCCATCTCCATGTAACTGTTTACATACAATCCTGTACTTGTACTAAAATCTTATTCGTGGATATAGAACTCGCTCGTCATCTGAGTCCCGTTCTTGTTTGCCATCGAGCCGTCTATTTAACCCATTCTCAGTCGCGTTGTTCGCCGTACTCTCGAGGCGATTGACCACCGAATCCTCGGGAAACAAGTCAACTGGGAAGTTTTGTCAAGCTGAATTTCATTGACTGATGTAGAATTGGAGTACGAACGAAGTGATCCTTTGACGGGGTCCGTATCATCGTCGACAAGATGGTATAGTGGTTCCCCCAACTCGCGTGCAACATCCTGACTTGTAGGATCGAACCCTTTGCGCCGGTAGAACTCGGCAGCTGCCGCATAGAACTGTGCGCTGTAAAAGTGCACGAACATCGAGATTTCAATGTTCACGGGGGGCAGACACAGAATTGCCGCCTGCTCAGGTGAAAGTCTTGGGTTACCTGAAGGATGCAAAGACCAATATGGTGCTCGATCCGGATATTGCAATCGCATCCCGTCTGATGAGATGCAGTCCTTCGTAGGGGGCAGAAACAGGAATGCTGGGTCAGGAAGTATAGTCTGGTGTGGTGGAGGTTCCGGGGAGAACGTGATGCGTACATCGTTGATTATGCCTTCCCCAATGCAAGATTAGAGAACCGTTCGAATAGAACTGAACTTACAATTGAAATCCGATAGTGAACAGTATTTCTGGCGGCTGAAAATATAGCTAGTCTGGCACGGAAACGCGGAATAGCTAGCGGAGAAATATCTTGTAAGTTGGTGTGGAATGGTCTCTTGGCTTCTTCGGTCAATCTTTCCAGGAATTCTGTGTTCAAGATGAAGACGATCTGAGGATGATTCAATTGAACCTAACTGAATGCAATTCCATCCACCGTCCATCAGTGTACCATAAACAGGCGAGATGTGAATGACCTCCGTTGGGTCTAGGAAGGCCACTTCCCGGATATCTTCGCGATCCAGGTTAGAGAGTCTGTGTCTGATCTCGTGGGCAGTCAATCTCTCGTGCCCCGGTAAGCACAAGGCCATCACACTACCCGGACGAACCCCCATGGCAGAGGGCCATATCTCAAGTGGCAGATGAAACCAGTGTTTTGCCGCCGTAAAACAACTGTGTTGGAATGCCTTCAATGTTAAACTTTCATTGATCTTGAGCAATTGGTGCACTGGAATCAAGTCGGTTGAAGCTACTAGTAGCGGCCGTTGGACCTGACTATTCGTAGAGTAAATCGGTAGGATAAGATCTTGCATGTGCGTTCCCAGTTCAAAGTAAAGCTGTCCCGATGGGTTCAACCAGAGTGAACAGTCGTAGGAGGTGACCTACAAGTAATACGCATGTTTAGCTAATTTCGCCCCGAACACAAAACCAGACGGGGATTCACCAAAATCTCCAGTTGCAACATGCGAGCGAGTGCTGGTGCATGATACTGGAGTCAAATTAGTTGTCTAAATCCCCTCAAGTTACATTAGGAGACCCTCGCACAAGAAATTCCTGACGCTAATGAAGACGGCCGATGAAAGGGCTGACCACCAAGCAATTGACACTCACAAGAAAACTGTAAAAATATATTTTAGTGATTGGCTCGGGACTGTAGCTCTCGAGCGCGTGTTCTATAGATACAAGGTCTGTATGACAGATAAGATAGAGATTTTCCGAAAAGCCGCAGACGTTACCCTGACGATGGAAGATTGCGGCGTACATGCCACCGGAATATGATAACCCAAACAGTTGAAAAACGCGGGGGTGTCTGTGAACGATGATTTCAATGGTATGGTTGCAAAGAACGAGATTAAACCAACCGCACTCGAAGATACTTCGAGATGTCGTCGTACCACGTCTGATCAATGGAACAATTCAGAAGTCTTGTTCATGCGGATGCTGCGATGTGTGTACAAACATGCTTTGCGCCGTCTCCTTCATATATCACGACAGTTTTGTCCGGGTTGTGTTGACCTTCGATCTTGGCGGAGTAGGCATTTCGCAGTACAGAACACCGCTCAGGCGCCATGACTCTGGCTCTTACAACGTCAAGGTTGTCTTGCAAAATGATGTCACACCAATCGATCTCGCGGAAAGCCTCTAATGTCGGAAATAAGAAACCGGCGTGGGTTTACTAATAAAATGGCTGCTTACTTGGACGACCTCGCGGTGCACCTTGCACTGAGTTAATGTGATTATGAATCGCAAATTGTCCTCCCTTGATGGTAAAGTGATGCGAATTGGCGAAAAAACCTGAGGTGCTCGTACACCTGTGTGTGCACGAAATCGTTCATTAGCGTAAATGTATGGTGTATGATTATGGTCTTACTCGGGAGACACTATTCCAGGATGAACATCTTCCTCGGCCTCGAGAATTGGGAACTTGGGGTCAAAGTGCATGGTGGCAGGGAGCAAGGCGCTCACTGAGCAGAAAACACAGCCATGTCGACCAATCTTCCCACCCGTAAAAATATGGGACTTTGGCGCCTTACGATTGCTTTACGAGCTCAAGCGCTAAAGATAGCAGTGAGCCCGGGCCGTTGCTGTATTTGACAGGTCAGACCGCTGAAGCTATGGTATGAAGAAGGGTGTAAATGCCTAGTGCGTGGAGTTGGAAATGAACAGTTTGTGCGCTCAATTCAGACCCGACGGACCTCTCGATTGGAGAGTCAAGACAGGATTTTGCAAAGTTCATAGCAGCGGAATAAGTCGAGCCTTAGCCCGAGGGAGACTTGCTAGCTGCCACAGTGACACGCCCCAACATTGTAGGGACTTGAAGTTTTTGTCCGAGGTTATGAAGATCGAGCAATGAGCAAACTGTAAAGTTGAGTGTATAGTCTAGATTCTAGACGACTCGACGAGAGGGGTGTTCTACTACTGATAGAACCGTTTCGAGTCCTTGTTGAAAGTTTGGTCCAGCTCAGGACGAAAGCGGCGACGAATAAGATTGAAGGGAGGATTTTCCCAAAGGTTCTGCTGGTTAGCTTCAAGAGTGTGACATGTGCGTGACCGTCACCCTCGTCTCTTTCATCGCCGGCTCGCAGTCGCGACGCTGGTTCGACACGATTGACGCTCAATGTCCGAGTCTGAACTGCATGCAGTATGCCTGCGAGAGCCAAGGCTCGCCTCCAGACTATAGACTTAGCCTCTTGCCAGCGCGACCACCTCAGACCTGTATTCTCTACAACAAAAAGCTACAAACTCTTCCAGCCTGCTCCTCCTCCTCCTCTCGCGCTCCGGCTTGCAGCGCCGCGCACGCCATTCTGGTAGAGGCTGTGGTTAAGCGGCTAATGCTATGATGCTGTGAGGGAGGGCGGTGATGCGAGAGGCCAGTCGTATTGATGCAAGTATCTCCTGCCACCAGTGCTAGGTCAGACCTCGGAAGAGATGATCCTCTCCTCGAAGGTGGCTTGGTCTTCGCCTCGCCGCAGGGAACTCGCGAAACTTAACCGCCTCAATTACCGACAGGGATGACAGTCCTTGAAAGAACCGGTACGAATACAAGGACTCGGACATTACCGTGTGCAGTATCATGGGGGATGTTACGCGTGAATAGCAAAACGACGCCACTCCGGAACACATCAATCTGGACCTGGCACCTTCCGTCTTCCTCTGTGTGGCATTAAGATTCTCGAATCTTAACCGTGACTTCGCGAAAGGTTGGCTACGATTGGACGATGACCCTTTGGAACCGCATAACCTGCCTCGGTTTGACGAAATCGCTGTCTCGCTTGGCGGAACTACGGTCATTACAAAGCTGGTTTCTGGGAGGATGAATCAGCCAGTATCCATCGTACGACGTCCGTCTTCCATGGAGCTCAATATAGAAATAAACTTGTCGAATTGCAGGTATTTAAGCCGGGCAGTGAAAAGGTCTCAACCCAGATCCAGGCTCAGCCCCGAACTTGGATAGCAGACACTTCGAGAATGGCTTTCCCCAGCAGCTTCGACGCCTACGTTCCCAGCGCTGGTCCAGATCTCTTAGCCATCGCCAACTTCACCCCCACCTACGTCCCCTTCGAGACCCTCCGCGCCGTCCCCATCGACCCCGTCGCCGAGGCCGCGTCCTACGCGTTTGCTAAAAAGACCAGCACTCAAAGTGTCTTTTTCCACGTCATCCGCTGCTTCTACTTTGCCCTCGCGCTCCTTTCCACCGGCTTCCCCTCTGGCACCCCCGGCGTCCCTCAGATCGCATTCGACGAGCTCAGTCTCCGTCTCTACTACACCACCCTCCTGCACGACATCGGCTGGTCCAACAGTACCCAGATCCTCAACCACCCGGCCCACGCCATGTCCTTCGAGCTTCACGGCGCCTTCGTCGCATTCGAGCACCTGCAGACTACCTCGCCCAATCTCGACGCCGTACAGCTCGCGGACATCGTGCACGGCATCGTGCTCCACACCTCACAGTGGCCTTCCGGCAACTCGTCCGCGAACCAGATGCTCATGTTCCTGAGCGCGAGCTTTGATGTTGGAGGGTACAATGGCACGAACCTCATCGGTGCCGATACCACGAAGCTCTGGCACCCGAAGACCGTGGCGGAGATCGAGAAGGCTTATCCGCGCGGGGACTTGGCTGAGGCAGGAATCGCGGCGTTCAATAGAGAGTTTACGGAGAAGCCGAATTGCTTGGTGTCTCATTATCCTGGCGGGGTAAGTCTTGATCATTTTCTTTGCTTCGTCCAAAGATCTGAGCTCATCGTCGTCGATCCATTCGTAGGAGCAGGCTCTTGAGCAAGATTTCCACGTTGGCCCTATTGTCGGACCGGAGAATCAGCAGCGTCGTAGCAACGTGCGAGGACGGTACCCTAACTAGGCCTCTACTTGAAATAGCCTGAGTGAGGCCTATGAAAGGGAGGGAGGGGGAAAAGTCAACGCTGTTTTCTCCTTGTTCCATACATTCACTCAAAAGCTTCGCCTTTATTCTTACTTCTTCCTTGGTTCTTCCTATCCGTCTACATGCACACGACGGACGACCTCTCAGTATTTTTTTCAATGGATACCATTTTTGATTGCCGCTCTTGTCGGCTAAGGCCACGCCGCGGCCATCACTTCAAATTCAACACTGGTTCAACTTCTGAATTCAGCCTTCTTCGTTCAACCCGTTCAACTACGATGCAGATGCATTTTCGAGGCTCCGAGAAAAACTAAACCTAGTGCTTCAACGATCCTCTTTCAGAGAAAACGCGCCGTACCACTATAACAAATACACTGGCAGGGACTTTAGTATGTGGCCACTTGTGTTTACTGTACTTAGATCGGTGCATTTGCACGATATACGTATATCTCAGCTTAAGTTGATTTCTATCCAGTGTGTCTGCGTGTTTCACCGTCTTCGTCGAGTCTTCGTCCTCCTTTATTCTTTCGCTCGGCACAAGCTCGGCAAAGTGCGGACAGGTGATGTCGCGTATCAGAGATGCACGGATGCAATTTGACGAAACCTCTCCAAACCATACGAAATTCTAGTCCTGTGGTTACCACGACCCAGTGAGTGGCGTCCTGCGTTATTATATAAGCATCCTATTTGGGAAGTAATGGCAACCGCGCCTTGACGCGACTTCGACGCGTTTCCCCCCGACTTTGAGCCGGAAAATTTAATTCTTGACCAGGTATAGCCTCCTCGTATCCTCACCCAACAGATTCAGGCTTCCTTTACAGTATTTGAGGCGGAAAACGTACGATTCCCTGATTTGGGCACATTTCCGGTGAGTACTGGTTTGAACACGAAACGAGTGTAGATCGGGTCAAGAAAGAAGCCTTGAGCAGAACTTCTGGTTCTTACATAGTTTTTGACGATTTCAGAGCTGCCAGTCGCGTCGAATTGGTGAAGGTGAGCGCGTTGTTTGGTCGTGCATCGCCATCAATCAGTGATACGGCAAGTCACCGGTCATCAGGGCGCGGTAACCAACAGACTATAACGAGCTACAAGTTGTAGCGTCTGTCTTAGAGAGACTAACGAAATTCATCGTCTGGCCCTGCCGTTCCCCACTCTTCTCCGCTCCATCCGTACCCGCGAAGTCGTCGTCATTTTTTTAACCATTGCTCCACCCAATGGCGAGCTCTGTGGCTTCACACCATGGCAATTTCTGCTTGGCAGACACCGGAGCCGAGCGAGGGACCGGGGGTGGAGCGACTCGCGAGCTGTTGCGGGTTCCTGGGGGCCCTGGGCTGCAATACTTACTGCAAACCCCAAGTCAAAGTACTCCCCTCGAATTGACACAGACTAATTAATATTTTGCGGGAACGTCATATTCGTTTCTTAGCTTGTTTGCTCTTTTCTGTCAAGCTGCAGAGGTCAGTCGCGGTCGAGGATGGCTGGAAAACGCGGACGGATATCCGCAAAGCAGTTGAAAGCCATAAGCGAGGAGATCCACCAACTGACATCACCTACGTTCGGCGTTCTCCACATCGGGAATGGAAGCACGATGTCTCCCACCCCAACTTTCGACAAAACAACGCAGAAACGGGAGAATATCCACAAGAATTGCCTCAAAATGACGAAAAAATGACGCTCTCGCAACACGATTTTCTCTTGGCTCGTTGACATACAAGCGGTATAAATACCGTTCGTGTTCAGCACCAAAAAATTCAACAACGCATCGATCGAGCGAACCCACTCAACAACTCACAGCACTTTCACGACCAGCACAACTACTACCCCCACTCTAATACACAATGTTCGCCCTTCGTTTTGCTCCTCTCTTCTTGTTCGCCACGAGCTTTGTGTCCGGCGCTGCTGTCGTTGACAAGCGCTCCTCGACTGCCGACATTGAAACCGTGTTCAACACTCTCAAGAGCTCCACGGACTCAATTCTCCCTCAAATCAGTGCGTTCATCTTTATCCTCGTTGTCTTCCCTGTTCTAAACGAATTCTCTTCCTTAGACTCTATCGTGTCCGGGGGCACCGCGTCTGACGCGACGGTCACTCCTCTCATTAACGACCTCACGGCCGCTCTCGACACCGCTACCGCCTCCCTCGCCGAGCTCTCCCCTGTCGAGTCCCGCAAGCGCCAATCCGACGATGAAATTGCCAACCTCGTCGCAGGCATTCTCACTGTATGTTCTTGGTTCAATTTTATCTCATTTGCGCCGTCAGCTCAAGCCCTGTTCGCATTGTAGGACATCACCAATGCGCTCGACGGACTTCTCGGCGAGGCAGCTAGCATCCCCACCCTCGGCCTTCTCCTCGTCGGCATCGACACCTCTCTCAACCAGGTTCTCCGCGGCCTCGAGCAGCTCTTGGCTGGTGTGCTCCGCCTCGTAGCCAACCTGTATGTCATTGTTCTTTCCCCAGACTCATGACGTCTTTAACTGACTGACTGAATCAATGCAGGCTCGTTGACGTCGCCAACCTCCTCCGCTCCCTCGCGTTGGGGCTCACCCTTGCCACCCTTGGCCTGTAAACGCCCTCGTAGTCTTAGATACCTCCAAGTAAAATGAATCGAATGTATATCATGGACTTTCTGTACAATTCGGACTGTAGATTATCAGTACTAAAATGCGAGTAATATAATATACATACACGTTCTATCAACCCCGAGTGAGGCGCTTTGATCGTCGTGAACTACGGCATCCACGGCACCCGCAAGAAACGCAACACACTTTCTTCTGTCCAGTCCAAGTCTTCGATGGTGGGTCGAATGATCGTTTCCGAAACAACGTTTTTGTCACGTCTTCGTTCGACGACGTATACATAGGATGTCCGAGGAAGGTCCCACTGGATGTATTTCAACTGCGGGGGAAGTGGCCCAAGATCGTCAAGTCGTTCTCGAGGTAAAGATTCTTGACTGCCGCGTAAATGCAGCGCACGGACTGATGCTTCCCGTCCGACCGCTTCGAGAACGTTATCCTGCGAAGGCAGTAATTATCAACTGGACGCAAGATGCGTAGAGTTTGCTTACAAGGAAAGTACACGATGATCTGGAGGATATTCCCCTGGCGAGGATAGCAAGCTCATCGAGAGCTGTTGTATTTTCGATCAGAGCAAGAATGTAGGAGGGGAATGGGTCATCACTTCCTCCGAAGAAGTCAAGCTCGAGACACCGAAGAGTAGAACTAACGGCACGAATGGCATGCTCGAATACCACTTCTGGTTCGCCGTTGACTTCACGAAAACGAAGGTGGCGGAGCGGCTGTTGCAGAATCGTCGGCGAGGCAGAGAGGGAGTACTCGTCGAGACTAAGAGT
Source organism: Favolaschia claudopus (assembly GCA_037176885.1). NCBI lineage: Eukaryota > Fungi > Basidiomycota > Agaricomycetes > Agaricales > Mycenaceae > Favolaschia > Favolaschia claudopus. The sequence continues at coordinate 2,309,862 of JAWWNJ010000004.1, read as the reverse complement.
GCGCAGTGAAGATTCAGCAATATTGATCTCGCGTCGAAAGCATTGTCTAGTGTCAAGGAACAAAGTCTCAATTCCTGGATGCCGCACCAGAAAATCAGATTCGTCCACCAGTTTCTCGGAATGGAGCGCAAATCGCCTGAGGCGGGGGTGAGTGGAGCCTAGAGTGATTCCCTCCGAGTCGAGAACTTGAAACTCCAAAGACAAGTCTTCTAGGTCTAACAGCGTGTCGAGGAGAGCCTGGAGAGGGCTGCCATCCCAAACATCTGTATCATCACATATCTCCAGATGCAAAATACGCAATTGTGTGAAATGTGTGTGGGCTAGAGGCAGTCTCATCCAGCTCGAAGCCATCAAACGACGTGGATGGCACTGAGAAAGTGCGTCAAACACTGAGACGATGTCCTGCAGCAGGGTCTCGATGGGCCCGAAATTCTCGGCGTCCCAAGCCATCTCCATTCCTCTGCAGAAAGTAAACGATCTGCAGCAGCCGGCGCGAGCTGGATCGGCACGGATTGCGTTAGCCAGTGAGTTGAAGGAGTTGAAGCTGATTGATATGTCGCGAAAGAGATAAGGTGTTACTACTGCATGGGCCAAGCGATCCACTTGACTCAGCGACGAGAGATCGGGGAGCTGGTCGATGCATTCAGCGACTTCTTGAAGAAGCTCAGGAATTTCCAGGGGATGCATCGGGTGGATGGGTGTAGAGGGCCGAGAATCCAGAGTACGCAGTCAAGCTCTACTAGTAGGATGGAAGCCGGCCTGCGCAGCTCTCTAGGCAGTGAGGTTGGTGAGGGTTGGTGAGGACCTGCGACGCCAAACAAGAGGACAAACATCCAGTGGAGATCCGCACCGGCACGGCAACTCAGAAGATTGCCGTCTGCTGAGTCCTTGAATTTTCGTGCGTGTCCTTAGCTTGTTTCGGGTTGATATGAGGAACCGCAAACGACTTTCTTACTACAATTGAAGTTTGAGCACGCTGATTGCACAACAATATTTCTGATAATATTCATAATACGAATGAAAACTCCACCCATGGCATGGGCTCTCCCTGCCGACATCGTGCTGAATTCAGAGACTGACAAGAATGCTGCCATGAATGTTAGATATCTGTCGTCTAGATTGTTGGGTAGGTTGAATCTCTCCAGTTACAGTCTTAATGTCATGAAGGCACAGCGTATGCTTTGAAGATGTTGAACCGTGGGAACCCACATCAATTCTTCGACAAATATTCAGATAGATGCTATTTTCTCCCGCATCTGCTTGAATAATCAGTAAAGAGACTGTTTCGAGTGTAAATCTTTCTCAAACAAAGCCAGGCGTACAGTTCTAAGCTATACTGAGAACCGTAAACCTTCAAAATGAACCGGACCGCAAACCTTCAACCGTGGGAACATCTATCGCTCTGCTAAACGGAATGAACAGAAATTGCTAAACTGTGGCGGCCGCTTCCCTAAGAAATATGGAGCGATGAGAATAATAAAGAAAATGACAAACACTCATATACGAGTGCTTGAGGTGGGGATGCATATGTGAACCTCAGATTGGGGAGAAAATCTCCATTCTCCGAAGTACGGGTGATTAGGGAGCCGGAAACTTGTGTGTCTCCACTCAGGACGCAATAAGTAACACATCGAGCATACCTAACAACTTCCGCCATTTCGAGAAGATGTACACTCGGTGCCAAGTCCGAGTTTCTTGAACTGTGTCGAGTTCAGTTTCTACAGGTCTTGGGGTGTGGGGTCCTTTGATTTTCGTACGCGATCGTACAATACCCAGATATCATTCTGAAGGTCCAGTTTCTTCGATTATTCAATGTAAACTGGGCAGCTGCCGAGAACAATGAATACTGAACACTCGTGCATCCATAAAAAATATAAACCGCCTTCTCGAGAAGCTATGTGAGACACCTGGAGTCGAACCAAGCTTGTGCTTCACGGAAATCGCGCCACATGCTGAGAAACGATTCTCAAGCCAGCACGTCTGTTGGAAAAGAGTAGAGACGGCCATCTATCTCCCAGTCCGGAGAGGAGAGTAAAAAACGCCAAGGCAGCTGTACTCGAGTAAAGTGCAAATTAAAAGAATTCGCCTCACTGGTCATATCGAAAGCCGGACATCGAATCCAGAATTTCGAGCGTGTCGCAGAAATGAATTCAAATCGACAGCAGGTGCACAACATTGGCTGTTCACAAGACCCACATCTTGCGGTCTATGTAGCTGCTAATTGCCTTTTGTCTCGATTCTGGCTCTGCCTCAAAAAAAAAAAGAGGGACGATGGTAATGTCTAACGCTGGAAGGTAGGATTCGAACCCGCCTTTGAGCTGATGAGCTGATGGTCCAGGGTTGCGCCTTGCGTCAACGGTCACTTGGAGGCAAACTTGTAGATGAGCTGAACGTAGGAGTTTGTGCGAACGCACGTCAGCCGCATTCGGTTTCTTCTCCCTGATTCAGCTTCGACGTTGACAGTATCCAAGTTGAGTGAACTGTTAGCGAGTCAGAGCAGAGAGATCTGGAAACGGGTATACCATCGCCGAATCGAGTTTCAGCCTCGTTGATACTACGTCAGAGCTCATCGGCAAGGATCACGGTAAACCAGTACGAATTGAGGTGAGGAAATGAGCTGGGAATTGTGGAGGTGGGCGGGTTGCAAACAGCCAGAACGGGAGTTTCGACGTCAGTCCAACTTTCATTCCGGCAGCGTATCAACCCTCGAGATGACGACCCATCTGCTGTGGGCGCGAGTGATTGGAGATTGAAAACACGATGTTCAATCCTCTCCAATCTTTATATGATACATCAAGGCAATATCAGGACAGAACTGGGCACTTACGACAACCTCAATGAACGGATCAAAAAAACATACAGCGTGTGTGTTTTTATTTCCGCTTTCCGCATCGTATCTCGGAGTCCGGGACACGTTGTATAGCGTTGTATACTTATAGATCCGCGCGGGGACCTGAGGCTGTAATACGCATCTAGAGATGATTCATTCCAATCATGCCATGCCACGGCGGTGAATCAGGACCTGGCCGTGGATGACATGAGAGACGCGGAGATTGCGAGGATGAGAGAGTACTGTAGGGATTGGTGTGGATCGCTGTGGAATGGCGAGGGTTGTAATGGAAGGCAGGGATGGAAGAAAGCAGGTGGAGTTGCTAGGATAGGCAAGTTGAAAGTCGAGCAGTAGAAGGCAAGCTGAAGGCGATCAGGGCAAGGGGAATTGAAGGCTAAGCGCCGCGGTGTTCGCGAGGTTGATTGATTGGAATGCAGGAGAATGCCGCCGCGCGTCGGCGTCTACATTCAGGGAATCAATCTTCGGTCTGAATCCCAGTGTACAGTTTTGAACGTTGCGCGGGACGCAATCTTGAATCATGCATGCACTGAACGGCGTATTCGTATTAATAACATCCTCGCGCATGCGAGCAATTTACCATACACAGCGTGCCTCGGAAAACCGTTACGGGATTCTGACATTCCGGGCTCGGATTTTGGCGCGGAGATACGTCGCATGCGAATGCTTACAGCGTGGCTTATGTAGTATACCCCCGCACGCGACGTATGCGGGGGGCGAATCATGCTGTAATCCGCAGTGGCGGACGCTTGATAAGGGGAAGGGCTGAACAAGCAAGATCCGATGACTTGTGCTTGAGAAAGCATTGCGAGTTGAGTTGAGAGTTATGAATATATGGACCCTGGAGGGAGGAGACAACGAGGCTGCTGCGTGTTTGTTGATTAGGGAAGGAAATATTCGCCCCTGATCCAGGATTCAGACCAGATCTAGCTAGGGAGAGTCATCGCAGAGTCATCGACACAGGGCTCGGGGAGGTCAGGCGGGGTAGGGTGAGTGAGGTTGACGCTGTGGCCACCGGCGAACTAGGGAACAGGCGTAATTGAGACGGACACGGAGGGAGTTGGAACGGTGATCGCGGAGATTTTGTAGCAGTGCCAGAGCAACCGGAGAGCATCGGGAGGGGCACTGTGAGCAATCGAACTGCGATATAGGCTGGGACGAGGACCAGGAAAACAAATGGAACGGAATCAAAAATGAATTTCGGAAGATGACTCGAAAAAGAAGGGGAGAAGTCGCCAAAAAAGGCAATTTTTGACAAGTCGCCAACCTCGTGTTAGCTGTTGGGCAGTTCCGGCCATCAAATCGGTGACGTCTCGGCTGGGTATAATTTTTTTTTGCGTGCATCCACAAACAGCATGTCCCTTGCTCTCTCCCCTCATCTCTCCTCGTCGTGTTTGCCGTCGTCGCCGTCGTCCGTGTCGCCGAGCTCATTCTGACTCGCTCGCCGGTTGACTCGTCTCGTCTCGCCTCAGTCTCGCTCTTGACTCGGTTGCTCGTCGACTTGTATTTAGCTCGCAGACTCGCCTTGGACCCACAAAATCCCCACACTCGCACAGAGACCTTATAGATGACAGAATACGACTACAGCCCCGACGCCATCGAGCGCTATCACGCCAAACTTGCAGAAATTTCACGATGGACCCAGAAGACCGCCAATGTGCAGCAAAAAGACCCTTTCACGCCCCAGACGCCGGCTAATAATGCCAATGAACCACTACCATCCACGAGAAGCAAAAGCAGACGCAGGACGAGGTCGAGTGACCGCGACGGAGATCGCGAAGGAAGTAGGAAAGACAGGGAACGAGGGCAGCGGGTGAAGGAGAGGGATGCATCGATGTCGACTGCACCAGGACTCGACCGCTCGCGCAGCCTGGGACCAAGGCCACGCACGGCGCCGCCGCGGGGAGACGTCTACGGCGTCCAACAACCACAAACCACCTCTCCGACCAGCGTCTACCCCCTCCAACAGCCCGCTCAACAGCAGCAGCAGCCACAGCAATACTACCAAATGCCCGCCACCGCCCCACCCTTCCCAGGCTCCTACCCCCACCCATACTACTACAACCAAAATCCGTACCAACAACACGCGCCGCACCCACAACAATCCCAACCCGCCAACACGCATGCCCGCTCGCGATCGACGACACACATCCCTGCGCCCGCCACGCTGCACATCCCCGCCGTCCCTACGAACGCAAATCCCACGGCCGCGCCTGGGAAGCCGGCGCGCACGCGCAGCTACAGCGTCGCGCAAGCGCCGCCTGTCCCCCCGCCTCTGCGATCCAACTCGTATCCTTACGGGAGCGCCCCGCCGCCGCCGGGGTACACTTATGCGTATCCCCAGCAGCAGCAGCAGGCGGGGTATCCTGGGTACGGAAACACGAAGCAGGGGTATGCGGGCGGCGGGGCTGCGTTCGTGCCGACACCGGGGTACGCTGCGTATTCGTATGCGCCGCCGCCCCCGCAGCAGGCGCCGCGGATGAGTCCGACGAAGGAGGTGCCGTTACTGAAGCGGGTGTTCGGGTTTGGGAAGGGTGGCGGGGAGAAGAGGAGGTCGAGGAGCGTTAGTGTGGGACCGGGGAGGAAGGATGGGTATTAGTTGCGGGGAAAGGAGGGGAAGGAGGAGGAGGACGGCGAAGCTGTATATTCGACGCAGGCGTCGACGACCTGCGTTACAACAATTCATCCCTTCCTCTCGCCACATCGTCTTATCTCCTCCGCATTCCTCCCTGCCTGGGCATTCCACCGTATCCGCCTTTCGCCACACGCACACACCCACCCCCCCTCCGCATCCTCGCCCTCCCGCCGTACATAGACATATCCAGTACAAAACGCGCCTCCCGCCTCTCTCCCCTCCCCGCACCTACCTAGCCATAATCCACTCATACATACATACCATACTGTACATATCGCAACGTACATACACTACATTTATACCATTTCTCGTTTAGTATTAGTAGCCGTAGTTTCGTTGTGCGTAGTAGTAGGAACTTGAAGCTGAAGCAGGAGATTGAATATACAGGTAGTGATTTTCAAGCAGCAAAGTGTCTAGATAGTAGTTCCGATGTGATTCCGAATGGCCGGATGAGTTCCGAATAAGTGCGAGCAAAAAGGCAAAGTCCTCAGGCCACGGTATATGCGGTGGTACAAGAGACGAGAGCAATCAAGATTCAAATTGAAAAAAAAACACTCTGCCACTGGTCAAAGCCCAGCACCCGATTCGAACAGGTGGACCTCCAGCCGACGTTGAACACAGAAGGGGGAGGCCAACTACCATTTAGCCACTGGGCAATGAACGAAAACAGGTTGTGATGCGGCTATGATAGGGTTTGAGATTTGGAGCCTTGGAACGAATTTTCAACTTTTTTGTCCGAGCAAAGGACTGACTGAAAGTTAGCACCTCGCAGACCTGATACCGCAAGTGCAATGGTCATGGAACATCTGAGTTTGAAGAGTAGCGATGGCATCATCCCAGCCGGATTCGATGTGTGTTGTCTGGGGCAAGTGAATTATAGTGTATTTGAAAGAGGCATCGGAAGTTTCGCAAATTTAGTGAACTACCCAAAGTATCAGTGTCCCGAGGCACTTCCCACATCGTGAAATCAGAAATCTGTTAGTCCGGCCGCCCGCTAGCCCCAGGGCCCCGTCTACCCCTTTTCTTGTGCGGTGGATTGTGCTGTGATTCTGAATATTTCTCAAGAAGGAGCTGATAGTATTCTTCATCGAAGCCCACGCGCTGCAGGCCGAAACACTCCGTCGGCAGCACTGCGCCGGGAAAGTATGGTTCCAGCCGCGAATGTTTGGCGTTTTCGCCTACGCCAGCGTACAGGCCTAGTTGACGGCGCGACTTGATATCACGATCGGTATACAAGCCAGAGGTTGGTTAGATACACTCACCACTTCGCTGGGTGCAGGCGATCCCGGCGGGTGTACATGGCGAAGACTGAGGAGAGTGTACGCTCCGACATAGAGAACAAATTGCGAGTCTTCGCTGAGGACGAAAAGATCGCGCGTCTGACCAGTTGGTGAAGCTTCGGCATCTCGAACCCACCAGTCTGACCATAGAGGATCGTATAGGTGGGTGGGACAGTAGATGAGGAGGTGAGTTTTTGCATCATTGAAGTCACCGTTTGAGCCAGGGCACCAGACTGTACGATTTGGTGCATAGAAGTGGGATCTGAAGGGAGTGATATTAATTATGCCAATGTCGGCAGTGGCGGGATACTTACCTTGGCGGATTCGCGACTGCCTGTAGTGGCGAAGTAATACAGTCAAAACCGAGCCAGTCAAAGAAAAAAGATATCGAGGTAACATTCCTTACTCAAGTGTGTGCGAAAAGTGAATTGCGGATTCGACAGCGCAAAAATTGGCTTCAGGGTTTCAACACACGGAAGCCCGCTTGGAAAAGGAAGAGTCGCCATGTAATCATTGTATGACGCGCGCTCCGCATTCAGCTGATAATAGCGAACTCCGTTATAGCTGGTAGACATTCGTCCGAGAACATACCGCCTCTGACATAAAACCCGCTCACGATTGCTTAAGATTTCGACATAAAAATGCGCGCACTGCTTAAGCTGCTTAAGCCAGCCAAAGCCCCGCTATATATAGTATTCAACTATAAGCGCCAAACCTGCTTAAGCTACCAGTTGCTTAAGCCGGCGTAAGCGAATAGCAAGAAAGTCAGCCCGAGTCAAACCATCAAGTGGCTTAAACCAAAGGCAGCTTAAGCCAATCTCAACTTAAGCCAGCCTCAGCTTAAGCCGCACCAGCAAAAGACCAAGAAAATCAAAGCGCGCTAAGTTTCCGGGCCCATGAGGTGCTTGTCCCGGGTTGTCCGGTGAATCTGCGGACTTAGATTATGAATGTAGCCATGAGTGTAACTTCCACAAATCGGCAGTGAGATTATAAACACCAACGGATTTGCCACTGAGCACTCACACTCTGAGTCCGCGTCGGAGACGAGTGATACGAGGTGCATTGAATCCTTTCCAACGGACAAGCATGAACTTGAGATGGTAGACAGTAAGTTCACGATGTATTGTGAACCGGTCGAGTGGCATACAACAAGATGGTGACAAACGACTCGGAGCGAGTGGGGAGTTGGTGGGGAGAGAAAGAGAGGGAAAGGCGTTACGTGTCACGCCGGTGGCATCCGATTATGATCGGACACTGATCGGACTCGGCAAGTTGGATCGGACCTTAAAACGGAACAAAGCCACCAAGTAAACAAACAAATGAAAAGCTTGTGACGCGTGACTGCTGCGTCTTGCCACACGCCACTATGTTCATATTGCGACCCATTGCACTCAAGTTAAATGAGACGGCAAAGCAGTTCACTTGCTGCCTCAACTACTCACCTTTCTTCAACGCCGACGATCCGACAACGTTTTACCTCAGCCCGACGATCGCAGATTCGCAAGTGAGACAAGGCCCACAAGGGATTATTCGGGAAGTTTCCGTTCAGTCGGCATACTCCATGTAGTGAGTTTTTTGACAAGTGGATGTCTGTTATCTCGCAATCTGCAAGCTCTTGTTACTATGACGAGCTGCGCTGCGTACTCGTAACGCTGCAGGTACGCCAATATCTTTATCTTGCTGGTTTGCTTAAGCTGATTCGGATACTTATCCTGATTGAGCTGGCTCAAGCGGCTCAAGTTTGTTCAGGGTCTCAAGCTTGCTTGAGCTGGTTTACATGGCTCAAGCTGATTGCAGCGGCTTAAGCCAGTACCTGCGTCGGTGACTCGGATCAATGGGACGAACTTTTTGTGTGAGCTTGAGCCGGCTTAAGCTGCTATATGGTTGTAGTAGCACTCATAAACGGTGTATAGAATGCTATATAAATGTATCCTTGGCAAGCTCAAGCTGTCTTAAGCAGCTTAAGGAATGTGCACATTTTTATGCAAAGATCTTAAGCATTCCTAAGCGGGTGACAGCTCTGACTGATGCGTTTCACTAACACTACCTTCCTTGCGCTGGAAAGTAAAATTTTTTTGCGAACTTGAAAAGTGCAATGCTAGTAGTACTCACTGGAGGAATATCCTGAGTTCCCGGATCATCCACTAGCACGCCAGATGTTTCAGTAGGCTCAGACTCAGACGACTCTGCACGACGCTTCATTGTCAAAGATTGCTTTCGGAGGCAACGCCGAGTTCAACGCTTGCAGGATCAACCTTTCAAGTAGCCTGTAGAGATAAGTTGGGTGAAAAAAAGTCGGCCGGAGATTCTCTTCGAGGTTGAAATGGACGTCCGTTGAACGTGAGCGCGTGAGCCCTCTAACTGGAGCGTGGTCCGAGTTGACGACAATGTGGTGGAAGTTGAGAGGCCACTGATGGCATCATCCATCGCGATCACGTCACACCGTGACAACCTCAACTTGCCTCAAACGTTGACCATCCCCCGCCTTTTTGACTCGTTGGACCTCAAACAATGAGGATATTCGCTGACTTCACTACCCTTGTAACCGATAAGGGTGATACGCAGATATCACTGTCCAATAATGAACAGCACACTCAGCGAACTTGATTCCGGGAACTTTTCCCAACTTTTGAAGTAAAGTTTGGACGATGCTTGAGGGCTGCCGTTGCTAAACAATTCACTTTGATTCACCTTTAGTACTGCAAATTTAAATCACGCAAACTCAAGACTGCAGCTGCTTGCTGAAGACCTCAGGAAAAATGAGCCGCATTGTCCACTCGTTCGACTCGATTCAGGCTGTCTCTGTCAAAACTCAATTTTTGTTTCATGCCGTGCACAGAATACTTCTTCCGATACGAACTTGAAGTAATGTAATCGAAGATTGCCGCCGGCGCTGCTATTTATGAGTTTGGACCTGTCTGTTGACTTGCTGCTCCTCAAAACTCCCACCCTTGCTTTGCCTTGCGATAACACCTCATGGCACTCCCTCCATCTCAGACATCGGAACGCTGTAAGCTTTTCTGAAATCAATCTGAGCTCCCATTAACTCTCGTAGTCTGCGCCAGCGATGCCGATCTGACCGTGCGCTCGTCCGACGGCGTTCTCTTTAAGGTTCACCGGATGAATTTGAAAGTACACTCGGAAATATTTTCAAACGCCTCAGATGCTACGATCCCCGAGAATACCGAAGTCGTTGACCTCACCGAGTCCTCCGATGTGCTCGATCTTTTGTTTCAATACATGTATCGCCAACCGCAACCAAATCTCAAGCCTGTGCAATTTCGCGTATTGTTGGGATTGGCTGAAGCCGCAGAAAAATACGTGGTCTACTCTGCGTTACCTGCAATCATGATCCAAATGCAGTGCGTTAATTACATGCTTTCTTTCTCGTTCGCCGTTGAATGATGTACCAGTGAACAGCTACCCAACTATCCTCTTCATATTCTCAATTTCGGTGCACGGCATAATCACAGAGAACTCGCAAATGAGGCCGCTCGCTTGAGCGTCGGTCTCCCCATTTCAGATGCTGCGGAATATATGACCCCAGACACATTCAAGAGATGGGTGAGACGAATGTCAAGTACTAGCACTCTTGTTAATGGTTCTGGTCATCAGATCAAATTTTACGACTCATGGCATTCTTCAGCCAGAGTAGCATTGTTTCAAGTCATTCAGACAGCCAACAGCAACCGCTACACGCTTGCCCAATGTATTCGTGACCCTCAATTGTGCTACAAGTATGGCAGTACGCTTGGCGGTCTAGACGAATACGAACCAGGAGAGCCAAGGAGCAACGCATTCTTGTTTCTCAGCGGGGAGTTCATGCCTAATCCTCTTTGACTTGGAAATTTTTACAAACCCAATTCCAATGAGCATTATGAGCCCCAGTGTATTCAATAAATCATGTGTAGTGTTGCATTGATTCAAATCGTAGTGAATGAATTCACGATAACAAGTTTACAAGGTATAAAACAGATACATTTATACAAAGGTTGGGAAGCGAACATCAAAGGTTCTCGCCAGCTCCCAAACTGCCTCCATAAGATTACGATCCGCCTCCGAAACGCTGAGAATAGCCTGAGCCTGCTGGTCAACATTATCTAGGCCAGGGGAAGGGAACGGCGTTCCGTCGACATTGCAAACGGTATCGGCCGCAGGGAGGATTCCGTCAAAGAAGTATCGACGAATGTGCTTTTGCGTACACATCGAAGGGGCGGAAAGAGAACAGTGCTGGTATTTTGAATTCAGCTTGAAAATCATGTGTACATGAGAAACGGCAAACCCACCCCGGGAGAGTCTTGCGTCAGGACCGCGGATCCAGCGAATCCTTTTGACATTTTCTTTGCGCTGCAAGTGAATGAGTCAGGGCTTTTGTTTTGGTATTTGAACGCAAAGAAACGTACGCCCAAAGCGGAGTCACAGGATCTTCGAGAATGTTTGGAATGACAACTTTTGTATCGGAAGAAATCTCTCACCTGCAGTATTTCCAACCACGAGGAGGGGGAAGCTAGTGTTGGCAATAAATGGTCCTATTTTAGGTTTAGAAAAATGCAAAAGCGCTCAGAAAGGAATCGAGACCGACCTTGGAAATGATCCTTCGGGAACTCCGGCCAAGCCCTCATGAGTGAAAGTTAGCGCTGTGATTTTTGAACCACCGCGCGACTCACAAACACGTCATCCGAGCCGACTCCCATATATCCGCCCAGTCCGAACCCTTGCTCAGCTTCTCATAGTGGACCAGGAGATCTTCATACTTTGGAGAAATCTGATTTCCATCGTTGCAAGCAATAGCAGCGCCGGCCTCTGCGTGGTCCTCGTATTTATACTCCGAAGCATCACAAGCGCATTCGAACGGAGGCACTTCACCCATTTTGAAGAGCGTCGTTGCGTTACCGTTGGACAAATCAGCCAAGGCTTGAGCTAGAGCCGGGAATGCTGCGTATGGCGAATAGAGGGCACGGAAAATCCGCATTCGGAGCATGGAGAAGTCGACTATGCCGGAGGATGTTTCTGTTCGGACGGGAATTGGTCGAGCACGCAGGGATACATATAGGTCGTCAATCTTGGCAGATATTTCTGCTGCAGTGGGAGCAAAGAGTGGGCAACCGCTTGGGCCGGCATCGACACACCCATTCAGGAACGACATCCAGGTCTTGTCTGTGTCATAAAGGTTCTTGGACCATTCCGCTATTAAAAAATCAAATTGAGTCAATGAAATGAACTGCACCCTCACTGGCATAATAATCTTCCGAATCCATGACGCCGTCAATAACTAAACGACCGACTTTGTCCTAAAAGATAATTTGAACCATGTTCATGAGTTCTTCGCCATACAGCGCACTTACAGGGAACATAGCAGCAAACGTAGCCCCCAAAACGCTCCCGTATCTAATAACAATCAGCGTTCGCATTGGTCACGGTTTTCTCAAGACAAACATACGAGAATCCCCAATACTGAAGTTTTTCAAACCCGTCCGCCTCAACAATGCGCAACATATCACGAGAAGTGTGGTCGGAATTGATGAATCGCAGACTTCCATTGTCCCGTTCGCCCGCAAGCTGCCCATCGAGCGTGCCCAGCGCCCAGCCACGGGACAGACCATCCGCAGAGGCATTCGCGCTAAAGACTCTCGTACCGTCTGGGGTGTCGAAACGCAATGCGCGTTCAGCACGGGTCTTGTAAAAAGAGACACCGGGGGTGGAGCGCGCGACGCCTGGGCCGTAGCCTGATATCAGTTGCTGGACGAGTAAACTTATGCAGTATGAAATTACCACGCGGGTCAAAGCCTATGATGTCGAACTCGGGGCCGACAATCGTGGAGAGATGCGCGCCTCTGCTGAGTATGAAGCTCACACCGGAGCCACCAGGTCCTCCAGGGTTGACGAGAACCGGGCCGCGGTAGCTGGGTGAGTCATGAGAGACGTGCGAGTGGATGCGGACCATGGCGATGGCAGCAGAGGCGGCGTCGGGGTTTTTGTAGTCCAAGGGTACCTTCGTGGATGTTCAGTTTTGCAGTGACATAGGAGAGGAGCAAGACAAAATCTTCGCACTGCTTACCTTCAATCTGGCGCATTGATTGTTCGAATAGCAGTCGTGCCAGACGAGGTCGTCGCTGGGAGAAATCTGCCCAATCTTCTAAGATACTCGTTCAGCCACGCATAGATTAGCACGCACGGAGTCCCATAAAAATTTATCCTTGCTGAACGTTTTGAGAGGCGCAATGCTGCTCGCATCCGGAATATCGTCTTGAAGTCTGTAATATCTTGCGTACGACGAATGCTCCAAGAGGTAGCAGAGTGCGATGAAGGAAAGACAGAAGATGGCGGTTCTGGTCAGCCGCCCGACTGGCATGGTGGTAGAGAAGGAAGAGATTACTGCGGCCTGACTGCGACCAAGGTACTCAGTACTACGCGTCGTGGGACAGGGTAAATTGCCGAGTCGTCACTTGAATCGTGAGAAATCATGCGAGCGGAAAGCTATGATTGGGCAACTCGGGCCGGAAATTCAACTGAAGTTGAAAAATCCTGAACAGTGAGACGAGGTAAAACAAAAAATATTGCATCATGACATCGAATGTGTGGCTGCTTCTCAAACGTAGGAAATATAGTGAAGCGTTACATGCCGTTGTACGATTTCGGGTGCAACTGACTGGGCCGGAAGGACACAATACTTATTGATGGAGATGAAGCAGTTAAAGCGTGGAGGTAAGGACAAAGAGCGAAAAATCGAAACACGGGACAAAGAAAAGTCAGACACCCCTCTGGAATAAGCCTACAGGGATTTGAACCCAACACTGAACACAATGCACAAATTCATTGAATGAGGTAGTTGCACGTTCGATGTATGTGGCTGCCTCTGAGTATATGCTCTTCGGTGCGGTGAAAGAGAAGCTCGCTCAACACACCAGTAGCAGTGGTGGAGTGCAAATTTTGTCAGCAGTCAAAATCTTTTCCCAGATGAAATCATGAACGGATAAAAAAAAATCAAAACATCGAAACCATGCTGAAGAGAAACAGGGAGTTCAATAGCGAAGCTCTGCAACGAGCAAGAGAGGGTGAATGCCAGTACGTGAGGAAAAGGAGAAACTCTGAAAAAAATGAGTGATATTGTATATGGAGAAGGGGTCTTGGGGAGTCGAACCGCCACAAACACACGTACGCTCGCTCCTCTTTCTTACATATGGAGAGTGTGTCGCTGCCTATAGACCCCCTGGGAATTGGGTGGATGGAATTAAGCTGTATTGGCAAGCATACTGCATAGCGAGAATCAACGGGTTTTTCGGGAATAGCATGTACTGTTTGACGAGTTACCAAAGAGAGAGAGATTTCGGAGGGGATTCGTCGTGAGGGCCTTGAGACAGACAACACTCAAGCATGAAAGGGTGGAGAAAGAACTTACAAAAAACGATCAAAGACATCTTGAATGAGGAGAAGGGGGAGTTGAACCCCGCCACGAACACATGCTTACCAGCGATGAATTGTTATAGAGTGTGTGTAGCTGCCTATAGACCCTGTGGATGTAATTAATTTGTTATGGCAAGAGACCGTGTCTGAAAAGAAGTGTTACAGGTTACAAATGAGAGATCTCGAAGGAGGGCCTTGAGATGACGCTAAAGCGTCCAAGGCAAAGGTGAGAAAGAACTTGATAAAAAAACAGACCTCCATCTGGAGCATGAGGGGGAGGGGAGTCGCATATACAGTCCACATACACCGGTGACGAATTAATCCGCATGCAGAGCGGACTATCCATAGACCCTAGCAATTGAGGTGGATGGAATGCAAGCATAGTGAATGTACAACTTTTTCGAGACTAGCATGTACTTGTACTGTAAGTCTTTATCTGGAAGCTTGAATGAGAATTGTCGAAATCAAAGATTCAAGTTGTTGCGTCCTTTCGAAGATGCGAAAGAGAATTTCAAAAGATTGGCTTGGGGAAGGGTGATTGCCCTGAAGAGAAGCAGAGCGGGGAATGCGATTTAAACGGCGAAGGGGAAGAACAGAATTGTTAGAAGAGAAGAGATGATTGGAGGAGAGAAGAGTTGAGAGATGGGGTAAACGGAGATCAGCGGGGAGGGATCACTGATCACTGATCAGTCAAAACGGTGATCGGAGTGCTTGCGGGACGGACTCCTCGGAGACGGAACTGAGGGTCTGGACTGCGAGCGGGGAATTTGGATGATAGCACCAGGCTAGACGAGACAAGGATTTGAGTTGTAGTACTAGTAGCAGTATACGTATTAGTATTTATTGTTTGAGCCTTGAAGGAGGAGGGAACCGGGGGTTTGGAGAGTTTGCCATTTGGAACCACGATTGGCGCGAGCTACATATCACGACCTTCTTTGGGAAGGGGAAGGCTGAAGCCGAGAGAACGGCACGGAGGAGAAGAACTTCTGGAGAAGCTGGTCGAGGCTAAGCTGAAGAAGGAAAGAAGGAGAATCTGGATGCCGGGGATTGCCGCCACTGGTGGTGGGTGTTTCGTCGACTTCGTGAATATTTTTGGGCGGAGAGACTTGGAGCGTTCCTGACGAGGTTCGTTGCCGGGGTATTCAAAGGACAATGGAGAAAAGTGGGAAAGAGATTAGAGAAAATGGAGGTGCGCTGGATGATGGTCTCTAAGTGACAGCGTCACGCACGTTACAATTTTACGTTAGTTGGAAATGAATGTCAATGATGGGATCATCCACAATCAGTGATTCTCGACCCAACTATTCTGAGCTCTCCACAACTCTGGACTCATCCACCACCACCACTACTCCCCCACTCTTTGCCTCTGCACATATCATACATCTTCTACCACACACCCTTTGTATCCACTCCAACAACCCAACTGTATCCACAAAAACTAGACTCTGTATAGACGAACCAACAAATGGCTCGCACAAGCTCGACCATAACTTCGACGACGACCCCGCCAGCTCCAGAACCCCCCTCGCGTGCAGCACAGAGGAAACAACGTCTGCTAGAGCTAGAAAACGAGCAGCGCATCGAGGACGCCGAAGCTCTCAAGTTCACCGATGTGCGTTCTTGCCACCTGCACCTCCGCTCACTGATGACCTGCTATCCACCAGGAACAAAAACTGTCCCTCTTCCTCTCATTCCGCAGCGTCAAATTCGAATGGAGCGACCTCGACGGGATGAGACCGACGCGTTCGGTCAGACGGCGCTATAACGTGCGTCACTCCTCGCTTCCTCCTTCAAATTCGTATGCGACAGTGCTGACATTGCCAACTCTTATTCGACAGTCCTCCTGCCCAGCCTCCCCGCCCGCCGTATCCGTCGCCCCGCAAACGCACTCCCTCTTCCCCGCGCGCCCGCCCGCGCTGGCGCACCCGCCAGCCTCCCCCGCCCTCGCAGTCCTCACCAACGCCCACCTCGCCTCCTTCGGCAAAGACGACACAATCTGCGTCCGCCGGCCCTCAATCCCCCCTCCCTCAGTCACCTCTCCATCACTCTCCTCCCTCTACCGTCACCCGCACCCGCAACCGCCGCCCGAATACACCAGCTTCCCCCAATATGGCTACGGCTACAACACCGGCGAATGGGGAGGAGACCGGAACCAAGACCACGAACACCTCACCCTCCCCTCGACGCCCCCGCGCCTCCCGCGCTCGCTGTCCTCCCCGCCCGGCGTCCCGCTGCGGACGTCGCCAACACTAGCCCCCCCGGCCCTCACAACACCCTCGATTGCCTTCCCGTGCCTCACCTCGCCGATCTCCCCGCCCGCCCTCTCCCCGCCGACGCTTGCCACCGTCGCCGCCACCGCGCGCGCGCCCTCCCCGCGGCGCTCGTCTCCGCGAACGAGGCGGAAGAGCTCCTCGAGCCACAGTAAACTGTTGGCGTCCCGCCCGGCGTCGCACCAGCAACAGTCGCCGATCCGCGTCCCGCTGCCGCCGCTGCTTGTCTCGTCGCCCGCGGGCGACGACGATGAGGACGCGTGGGTTGATGAGGAAGGAGATGGGGAGGGAGACACCACCATACTCGGGGTAAATCCAAACGAAGAACGCGTAGCAGAGGAACCACCAACCCCCGTCCCCGCCTCCGTATGGCGCTTCGGCGACGACGGCCCGCGCTCGCCGCCGGCGCTAAGGGTTGTCGTGACGGATTTCGGGAACGGGGCGGGGATGGACGTCGACGGCGACGTCGATTCCGGCTCGGATAGTGGAGGAGGAGACGGAGACGAGAGCGATGAGGATGATGGGTTGGAGCCGCAGACCCCAAGGCCGTATTCGTATTTGAGTTCGGGGGGGTATGAGGAGAGGTGTGAGGAGAGGTATGCGCCGTTGCCTTGGGTGGAGGTGGATTTGATGGAGGTGAGGGGAGGGGAGAAGGTTGGTGGGAAGAGGAAGCGGTGATCCCTGCTTCTTGTCCCGCCTTCTCTTCGCTGTCGAAGTCGTTCCGAGCCGCGTCGTTGTTCATACAGTCCACTCGCATATAAAACATACATACATACATTCCTTACGCTTCTCTTTCTTCTTGCTCTTTCTCGATCTTTTCTCTCATTCTTCTGTGTCACCTACATTAAATCGCGTACATAGCTTTACTTTTTGGATGGATTACCTGTACAGTAAGTGCATATGTAATTTTTTTTTTGCCTTGACTCGAAGTCGGAGCGTCGATTTGTTGTATCGCGGGGACTGGATTCTGAACGAAATGAAGAGGTGGAACGAGCGGGATGGGGAAGGAATTGAAAAGCGACCCGTCAGGGATCCGAATAAAAAGAGACAACCCACATAACCATGGCCTGGTCCCGAGTTGAACGGGTGACTTAACGGAGTGAGGGCTCCGCCGGGCGCTACCAGGCTTGCTAGTGCTGGATTCACTCGCGGGTGAAACTATTTTTTTTGGCCTCAACTGGAGTCCGAGTCGGTTTGTCGTTTTGTTTCGGGCATTGGGTTATGGGACGAGCGGCCTGAGGTGAGACGAAGAACAAGTGGAATGAGTAGAATTGAAACGGATTGAGGAAAGGTGCGGTGGATGAAAACGTTGATGTCCGACGTCCGCGAGGTATGCGAAGAAAAATGGTTCCTCGCAGAAACGCTTATAACGACCTGGTCCCGAGTCGAACGGGGGGCCACACTGCGTAGTGTTCTTTCAATCGTTATAACAGAGTGAGGGCGCCGCCGGGCGCTACCAGGCTTGCCAGTACTAGACTCACTCGCGGGCAAAACTGGGAGTGGCGCAGAGAAAGAATCAAGTTTGGAAGGATAAAAATAGTTGTTCCTGCAAATGACCCAGAGCCTGATCCCGAGTCGAACGGCACACATCACTACACGCATTGCAATTTGCAGGGGTTCATTGAAAACACCCCGCGGGCACAACCAGGCTTGTATTGGGATTGATAGATTTTCGGAGAATGAGTATATTGATGGGCTTGCACGTCCGAGATGTGCTGGGAGTTCAGTTTGAAGTTTGGACTTTGGCGGAAAAAGTGTGAATATCGAACGACTTGAAGGTCGCTAGATCTATAGAGCCATTTAGTCGAACGGACAACCTGTACATGTGTTCATCAACCATATGAGTGAAAGGCAAGAACCAGTAGTCTGGAGTCAAACGGAGAACCTAGGTCCATCGTATGAGTGAAAGGCGTGGGGTTCCGCCGAAAAACTCGCAGGCATCGAAGGAAAAAAAGTCCTGCTGGTCCAATCTACTATATTCCAATCCCGAATCGAACGGGCAGCTCGTCGGAGTGCCTTTGAGAATCGATGTTCGGGCTGGACACAAACGAACAACTAAAGCTTGGAGCTTGAGTTGAATGAGAAACGTACCATCATAGTTTATGTGTTGGGCGCTGCTACTAAGCTTGCTGTTGGGGTGGTAGTATCATGTCTTGGAACCCGCCGCCTTTGATCCAGAAATCCGAGTCTAGCAACAAAATATATTCATCCTCAACAATTGTCTCCGTGACTTGATTTTGAAAACGTACAGAAAGCGATCTCTCTATGCACCCCGTCTTTCCGCTGACGCTATCTTCGCCTGCGCCACGAACTCTTTCATCTCCTCTGCTGTAAAGTTGTCTGCCCCAGCTTGTACCTTCACCCCATCGATTTCCACTGAATATTCGGAGCCGGGTTTGATTTTCTTCGAAGCCGTCGTCGTTTCTGTGCCGAGTCCGAAGCGCTGCATGGTGATGGAACGATCCGTGGGGTTGTATGTCGACCGTGGACGCGATGTCTCGATTTTTTGAACGTCGATGCCTGGTTTGCACATTGGCTTATGGGTTTTCCAGTCCTTTGTGAGTTGAGCATAAAGATCGAGATGATATGGAGTAGAAAGAAAGAGATTACCGCTTTCTGGCATTCCTTTGTACAATATCGGGGCTTATACGCGTCTTCGCATTTTCCCGCACCTGTATCTCAATATGAGGAAGGCAATCTAGAGGGGTACAGAGACAAGAACGCACATGCCCGAAGCATGTTGCCCGACGAAGCCTTGACCGGGCAGCCCGGTCCCGCGCACTGATACCTTGATGGCTTCACAAACCGTTTTTCAGCCTTTTTATCCATCTCCGCCTGGATCTCCGCATTGCGCGCGTCAACGGCGCCCCAGAAGTGCTTCCACATGGCGAAGACCGCCTTGTGCTCACCGTTCCGCAGATAATGCATGGTTTTACCTAGATGCAGCACGTTTGGCGCGTTTCCGAGCCCCAGCATTGCCGCGAGGTCCGCGTGCGTCCCCGCTCGGATGCAGTCCTCCGTGCGCACGCTCGGCGGGTTTCCGGGCCCGAGCGGGAGCCTGATGAGATAGGCGTGTGCGGAAGCCTTTTCAAGCTCTGTAGCGTTGGGGGAGTGTAGGATCGTAGTCCAATATTGTTCGGCGAGAGGAACGTTTGGTGCCTTGGGTGCGCTCGGAGGTTCGCCGATGCCTGCTGCCATTCTGCGAGTGTAGTGATTTAAACATTCGGTAGAAATGTACTGTGGACGACAAACCGTAGCGCAAACTCATGCATCTTCATAATATCTCCAGCATCCGCCAACCATTGGCACTCCGAATTCGACATTGAGCGTATTTTGTTGATCCAAAAGCTAAGCATTGCCTCAAGGCTATCGTGCGGTGGCGGGAGCATTCCGCCAGCTAATCCTCCGGAGAAAATTCTTACAAGGTCGCAAGCGGACTGAACTTCTTCCATGTCTTCGATGCCGAGCGTAATTTCTTCCATGGTGGTCAGTGGCAAGAGGTTGGTTGATCGGAAGTTGCCGACTAGGTTTGTCTTGGCTGTGCAGTCGGATTTGAACAACACTTGTCGCTCCGACTCCCAAGTATCCTGCGATATTGAGGTGGCCGTGAACACAACTTATGTAAGTAACCTCGGTGCGACATAGGAAAATTTATGGCATAGAATCATCATACAGGCATAAGTTTACAAACGAGCATAAGTTACCAACAACACGCATTACGCAGATAGAACAATGACGAGCTTTTCATCGTCCAAACCGAGCGCCTCAGCGTAATATTCTGGTGCTACGAAGAACAGAAATCCGAAGGAGACGAAAAAGATAATCCGCAAGATGACGGATGGCCAAAGAACAGCTCGCAGGAGAAATTCGATGGGCTGCCTGACTACCCAGAGCACAAGGGTTGAGAGAACAAGGAGAGACAAGCGAGTTACTGCGCCGGAATCAACCATGATATAATGTGATCTGGTGATGTAGAATCGTTTCGACGAGATTCGTTGTAAAAACGCGGAGGTAGCGCGTACATCGCTACGAGCACTGGCGACAGCCAAGATTTGGTATGAGCGTAGGAAGGAGGCACCTGCGAGTGCGATATATCGAATTTGACGCTTGATGAGGGTTTCGTATGAAGCGTGGGGTTCTACGATTCGCTTGAGGGAGGAGACATTGGACGGAGAGAAAGCTTACCGATAACTTTGATGCATCCGTATCTTTCGACCATTTTCTTGACCGTATCGGCGGGAAGGAAGTTGAGGTCCGGGGGAAGCCCAAGTTTGAGATGACCCGGACGGCGTTCGATCATCTGTGAGCGTACACGCTGATAAGCCAGTGATATGAGCGGATAGCATGAGCATACATACCGAACAAGTCTCGAGACCCCAGAGCCGCCGAACGGCATGAAAGGAAAGATTTCCAGACTTTTCGAGAGGGACGAGAGCTTCCATGTCTGGCCGGAGATCGTCGCGCACTTTGTATCGATAGGCATAAAATTGGACGAGAACGCAGCTACTCGAGTGAGTTATTGCTTTCTAGAGGAAGAGCGAATGTTTGCTCACCCAGGTCGTTGGAGCGGCGCCGGGGGCCATATGACGGTGGCTCGTAGCCGTTCCAGCTCCTCGGCAGCTGCTTCTGCATGCTCCTGAGGCGACCTTTCAAAAACAGATGGACCGTTCCCCATCGTTCAAGTTGTGAAAGCTTTGCAAGAAGAAGTCGAGGATTATTTGACGGAAAACGCAATATACAAGCATCTCCTAACGAAGAACAAAGGAAAAGAATCAGGGCACAGCCAGAGTCAAGGTGAAGCGCCGCCATCGCAACGCAGTACAAGCACAGTTGCAAGTACAAGACGGTGGTAAAGAACAAGAGACGGACTCATTCGTGGGAATATGATCCCATCGTTTCTTCCCCGGCCCGAATGACCCTCTCTTCGAATTCGTGTCCACCAACATCAGGAAAACCCAAGGAAAACCTTGGGAAAACCAGTGAAACCCAGACTCTCAAGGCCTCATGAATTGGTATCATTAATATAGTAGATACACACACCCCGACGCCCGTTTGCCTCGTCCATACTTTCGATCGCACGATTTGCCAACGATTTGCTTACTGTAATCTTCGAAGTCCCTTCAAAGTTCAATGTCACAGCTGTCATTGCCGCTCTCAAGACTTTCCTGGGCCAATGCTCCGCTGTTTCGAAATGTGGAACATCTTGTCTCGATCCTTTCCGCTTGAATCCAAAATGTCTTGGGGCGTCGCGTTCTGATTGAGCGCACACAACTACTATTCATTGCCAACTCAACCCCCAGTGCCAAGGCATTTACACCCTTTCCCATACCGTACCTTCAGCTGTCTGACCTGCCAAATACTACAGCAGCGGCTCATTGCCATCTACAGCCCGTCGGCGCCAAAGCGCCATTAATATCTACGAGTGGGAAGATAGGTCGACATGGCTGTGTTTTCCAGTACATCGCGCGCACCTTGCTTCCTACCACGATGAGCTTTGAAGACCCAGAGTTCCCAATTCTTGACGAGGACGAGGACGAGGACGGTCTTGCTGGTTTTGTCTCTCCCGAGTAAGGTCGTGATCGTGCACCATACATTTACGCTAATGAACTGTGTCGTTGATACAAAGCCGTACCAGGACATCAAGCTTTTTCGCCAATTCGCATAATTTTACCATCAAGGGAGGACATTTCGCGATCCATAATCACATTAGCGCGGAGCAAGCTGCACCGCGAGGTCGTCCAAGTGAGCAGTCATCTAAGTAGTAAAACCATGGCGGCATCTTATTCCCGAAATCAGAGGCTTTCCGCGAGATCGATTGGTGCGACATCTTCTTGGAAGACAAACTTGACGTTGTAAGAGCCAGAGTCGCGGCTTCCAGGCGGCGTTCTGTACTGCGGAATATCTACTCTGCTAAGATCGAAGGTCAACACAACCCGGACAAAACTGTCGTGATATATGAAGGAGACGGTGCAAAGCAGGTCTGTACACACAATCAGCGTCCGCATGGACAAGACTTCTGAATTGTTTCCTTGATCAGACGTGGTACGAGGATGTCTCGAAATATCTTCGAGTGCGGTTGGTCTAATGTCCTACTAACTTTGCAACCGAACCAAAACCATTAACATCATGTTCACCAGACACCCTCGTGTTTTACAACTGTTTGGGTTATCATATTCCGCTGGCATGTTTGCCGCGATTTTCCATCATCAGGGTAAAGTCTACGACTTTTCGTAAAGTCTCTGTCTCATCCGTCAGGTAGACCTTGTGTCAATAGAACGCGTGATTGAGGTCTACAGTCACGAGCCGATCACTGAAATATATTTTTACAATTTTCTTGTGAGTGTGTCAATTGCTTTGTGGTCAGCCTTTTCATCGGCCATCTTTATTAGCATCAGGAATTTCTTGTGCGACGATTCGTACTGCAACTTGACGGGATTTACACAACTAATCTGAGTCCAGTGTCATGCACCAGAACTCGCTCGCATGCTGCAAGTGGAGACGTTGGTGGGTCTCAGGCGTCTGGTGTTGTATTACGAAAATGCTAAACATGTGTATTACTGTAGACCACCTGGGATGACTGTTCACTTTGGCTGAACACAGCCGGACAGCTTTACATTGAACTCGGAAGGCGCGAGCAATTCTGTCATCGGCACAGCTACCTTGCGCACAGCTCCTGGTCCTCCTGGAACATCCGACACCCGCGACTAGTAGCATCAACCGACTTGATTCCAGCGCATCAAGTCATCGAAATCGTCGAAAATCTGACGTTACAAGGATTTTACAGAGGATGTGACATGTTAGAACAATGCTTTCATCCGACACTCGAGAAAGGGACCTCTGCTAAGATTCGGCCGGGTAGCGTCATAGGCTTGCACTTGCCGCGACACGAGAGATTGACTGCCGATGAGATCCATCTCTCTCTCTCGAGCGAATACACAAGCAGGGATGTGAAGGAAGTGGCTTTTTTGAATGAGGGCTTCATCGTTTCCATTCGAAATCAAGGTAGCATGATGGAGAATGGATGGATACGCGCAAAGTACGTCCTATCGAATCCATCTTCATCGCAGCTCATCGTGAATGTGCGGAACAGAATCCCTCGATACACTGGCACAGGGAAAGCCAAATCCCTCCGGAATCACCTCATCATGGATACATACCCCACGAGGGAGCTTTTTGTGAGCCAAGCCGTTTATATCTTCAACCACACCCAAAACCACTCGCCATCGAATTTCTATTGTAAGTTCAGATTTCCCATTACAATGAATGGACCTTCACTTAACTTCCTCAGTTATGGTCAACTCTATCCACATCGGATTTGTGTTCATGCCAACCCGGAAGCGAATCCAGCTTCGGGGCCGAGCCTCCCTCTTTCTGCCTCTGGCGAAGGATTTTCTCTCGCCAGACGGGACGCAGTTGCAATACTCGACTTTAGCACCGTATTGGTCTTTACATCCTTCAGGTCACCCTCCGCTAGCTCCAGAGCACGCAGCGACCCTTGGATTGCCTTCAGTGGAGACTAAAATTTGGATACGCGGAAGCTTTTACAGTCTAGAATTTTATGAAGACATCGCACAGTTTCATCGACTGAAAGGGTTTGATCCCACAAGCCAGGATGTTGCACGTGAGATGGGGGTACCCATTATACCATCTAGTTGACGATGAAGCGGACCCCGTCCAACAATCGCCTCGTTTGTGGTTCAATTTTGTGTCGGTTGTCAAAGCCTGGCTTGACAAACCCTCTTAGTCGATTTTTCTCCCCAGAATTGTGTGCGGTTTTCCATGGACTCAGAATCTGATAGTGAAGATGACTCGGAGGATTCAAGTCTTCGAGAAGGCAGCCTCGAGGCGGAGTCGGACGGAGCCTTGGATACCGAGCTCGACACAGACGACGAACAAATTCTATATCCGCGATCGAATGGATTGTGACCGAGCGTGTTTTGGTCAAGAGACGGATGCCAGCGAGTTCATATTTACGATTGAGTATGTCTTGACATTAGACAGGGTTCAAGCTGTGATAGGCACTACATGGACGGATACGGAGAAGTAAGACTTGAGGAGAAGCTTTTATGTGAACATGGGGGAACATTGGTTCCTTGTTCTTCTCCGACCTCCTTCCGTCAGCCTATATTGTATAGGGCTAGTTGCGCACGGGAGGGTACCGCCCTCGCACGTTGCTACGACGCTGGTGATTCTCCGGCCCAGCAATAGGTCCGACGTGGAAATCGTTCTCAAGGGCACGCTCCTATTAGTGGATCGACGACGATAAGTTCAGGTCTCAGCACGAAACAAAGAAAACGACCAAGACTTACCCCGCCAGGATAATGAGACACCAAGCAGTTCGGCTTCTCATCAAAGTCTCTATCGATCGCCGCAATTCCTGCCTCAGCAAAGTCCCCCCGCGGATAAGCCTTCTCGATCTCCGCCACGGTCTGCGGGTGCCAGAGCTTCGTGGTATCGACGCCGACGAGGCCCGTGCCGTTGTACCCTCCAACGTCAAACAGCGCGCTCAGGAACATGAGCATCTGGTTCGCGGACGAGTTGCCGGAAGGCCACTGCGAGGTGTGGAAGGTAATGCCCTGCACGATGTCCGCGAGCTGTACGGCGTCGAGGTTGGGGCAAGGCGGTCTGCAGGTGCTCGAACGCGATGAAGGCGCCGTGCAGCTCGAAGGTCATCGCGTGGGCCGGGTGGTTGAGGATCTCGGTGCTGTTCGACCAGCCGAGGTCGTGCAGGAGGGTGGTGTGATAGAGACGGAGGCTGAGCTCGTCGAATGCGATCTGTGGGACGCCCGGGGTGCCGGAGGGGAAGCCGGTGGAAAGGAGCGCGAGGGCGAAGTAGAAGCAGCGGACGACGTGGAAGAAGATGGTTTGAGAGCTGAACTTTTAGCGAACGCGTAGGACGCGGCCTCCGCGATGGGGTCGATGGGGACGGCGCGGAGGGTCTCGAAGGGGGACGTAGGTGGGGGTGAAGTTGGCGATGGCCAAGAGATCTGGGCCACCGCTGGGAACGTAGGCGTCGAGGGTGCTGGGGAAGACCATTATTGAGATGCTGTCGGTCCAAGTTCGGGGATAAGCTTGGATCTGGGTTTTGAGCTCTTCATTGCCCTCCTTAAATACCTGCAGTTTGACAAGCCCATATCCATATTAAGCTCCATGGAAGACGGACGTCGGTATGATGGATACTGGCTGATTCATCCTCTCAAAAACCAGCTTTGTAATGCCGTAGTCGCGCAAGCGAGACGGCAGGGGCGGGGGGACATTAGGTCATACCGAGGCAGGTTACGCGGTCCCAAAGGGCCGTTGGCGAATCCCAGCCAAGATTTCACGCGAAGTCGTGGACATTGAAATTTCAATGCCACTCCGAGGAGGACGGGAGCAAGTGACGATCTCTATATTTCCACCTAAGCTGCTCCCGCGTCGGTCAGGTGGATATAGTCTGAGGAAACGGGAGATGGTACCTGCACGCTGATATGTCCTTGCATCCGTACTGTGGCCGTAGAGGCACGCCAAACCAAGAGAACGATAAATCCATGGATGTCATCGAATAGCATCGAATTGTATGAGCTCCTCGCAAAACACGCGGTGAAATTGTCGCCTAACTTCGCTTGCAGGAGCTCGCCGCCGTCCACTGTGCGGGACCCGTAGAGACCCACAGATTCTCTGACGAGCGACAGCGGCGAATCACGGGCTGCCTCTGCATCTATTGGCACCGAATCTTAGAAGAAACAGGAAGCGCGCATAAGTAGAACGAGGGTGGGGAGATGCAGAGGTTGCCATCGGGTGACCGGTACGGATGGACGCCGTAGCCTCAGACTCGTCAGTGCCTTGTCCTTTGGTGCGGCACCGTGCCAGCCGAGCTCATCGACGCGGTGGGTAAGTGAAGGGTAAGGTTTCGGTGTCCCCAGTGGCGAAGCGAGTAGTAAGCCTGGGGTAAGCTATCGTCAGGACGAAAATATCCCGAGGTAGATTTTAGGTGGGAGCAGCAGATAAACCGACACGAGTACTAGCAGGTCAGTAGCAGGTCGCTCAACACCATCTTCCGTCGCAGGAGTAGAAGGGGTGTGCCGAATAGGCAGTGGCCTGAGAGATGGTGGGTGGTGGTAGCACAGGAAGGATTTTCGACTCTTCGCCGAGTCCAGTGATTGAAACTTTTACTGCTTTCACGTTTGCTCCAATTTCCGAGACTAGTAAGAGGTCAAGCTGATATGTAGACTCCAGCCAATCCTTGAGAGCTCTGAAGGAGAAGGCAGCTCGGGGCATTGAGTGCCATTGCCAGGCAAGTATCTCCTAGCATCGTGGTCGTGGTCGACGCTCAGGACGACGGTCACGCCAAGTCACACACTCTCTCAATGCTCTCTCAATCCCGAACTACATCCACGCGCGAAGAGCTCACTGCGGCCGCACCGCTCGGGACTTACATACCAATGAAGACCTTTGCGCTGGTTTCAACTTGGCTTACTCTCGAAAACTAATACGTCCGACTCGGACCGCTCGCCGCCAAAATCACCTCGACAAAAGCCTTGCTCTGTGTATCGCCGCGGCATCTGCGAAGGATATCTCGTTCCCCGTATTCATAACTTCAACCAAGCAACTCAGAGTGGATCAAATCCTACACCTGCGAGCGCTGAAGAGGTTGACTGGTTGTAGAGTGACCCAGGCAGACGATCACTGTTTTCCTCTGGTCGCAACGCGTCGTCTTGGACCGAGAGGCAATCCAAAAGTGGAATACATCCCACACTGCGGCGTGGCCTCACGAGGTTGACGATATTGACTTAGAGCGAAGAGTGCTCGGACGACGAGGGGGATGTGTGCTACCTCGACTTTTGATCTCGCACCTACGTTTATCCAAGTCGTGACCTGGGGGCGAGTATCAGAGGGGACCAAGGGACAGGCGGTTTGCACCCAGGACATACTGTCGAGGCGTGTTTCTCTCTCTCTCTCTCCAATCGGCCTCCGTTACGCGGCCCTTGCCGTTCCATTCGCGTCTATCGCGCAAGGTTTTTGCAGACGGATGAAAATCGTCGCCGCGTTAACTCGGCCATGCAATTTCGGCTGGTTCGCCGGGTCCCATCTTGATGTCCTCCGTTTCGAAAGTGTTCCCACCTCCCAGGAGCTCTTCAGTACCGTATTTCTCACTCTCAGCGCTTTCTTCCAGCTGCAACGGGTTGCGTTGGGCACCACTCACTTTGCAGTGCAGCAGCTGGTTTACGGCTGATTGGAGAGATGAAGGAGGACTGGGAACTTCCCCTGATCCATAGCGCCCATGGGTCATAACGCATTCGACTGTACGTGATTCTTTACAAGTGCAAGCCCAAGCGGCGGCAGCCCAGGGACTTTGCTCCTACTCTGATGTTATCCTCGCTTTGTCGTTGGCTGTACTGCGTCGGCGCCGCCGCCCGGCTGTTTCTCTTTTCTGCATCGACTAACTGCTTCTCTGCCTCGCATTTGCCAAAATTTCATCCTGGTCTCAATGTCCCTTCTCATGGCTGTATGCAGACGGACGGACACCTATGCCAAAACTTCCGGGTTGCGGTCACCCTTGCAGCGCCATCCTTGACGCCGAATGTGTATGCGTAGCATCCTCGCACCCCAGACTTGCTTTTCTTCTCTTCTCTCCTCTCCTCTTATTTCTGTTCCCCCACCTCCGCGTTCTGTCCTGGGGCTTATATCCATACATCTGACACTAAGTATCCCGCTTGGCCTCGCTCGCAAACAACTCTTCATCGACCTCCCGTTCCTCATTCCTCACTGCAACCTGTATCCACACATCGCCCCGCCTCCGAAATCGTCCACACGGACAATCTTGTACCACACCATCGTCTGGCCCATCGCACAAGTCGCGCTCTCCATCCCTACCCCATTCGACCTATCGTTCGAGCTTTCTTCCATTCCTTGCTGGCGGTGCTCTTCCTTAACCTAGACCTCCCCTCGTCCCCTGGCGATCACCTACAGCACTCTTCGGGCTCTCAATTCCACCCACCCTTCCTTCGCTTTCGTCCATTCCAGCAGCCCAAGCATGCTTTCTTACACACACCAATCGTATCTCATCCCACCCCCAGTTCCACTTCGTACCTACCTATCGTCTATTCAGCTACGGAGGTATCCTCTCTACTTCCTTGTCGACGGACTACACTCCAAGCACAACGAAATCCCACATCCCTTAAACCTCCTCTCCCTCTCTCCGCCCCTCATCGACATCCCAGCTCAGCTCATTCAGTCCCGCTCCGTCCCAACCGTGTCCTAATCCAATCCAAATCCAATCCCGCTGAAGTGGAATCCCACCAACCAACCTACCAGCTCGCTCGCTCGCTCGGTCCCCAAATCTACATACTCGTTTGAATCAGCTCCATATCCAATATACTATACAACCCCAGATACAGATGTCTTCACCTCAGCACAGCACATATGGTTTCTCATTCACGCCGAG
The DNA here is from genome assembly GCA_037176885.1 of Favolaschia claudopus. Taxonomy (NCBI): domain Eukaryota; kingdom Fungi; phylum Basidiomycota; class Agaricomycetes; order Agaricales; family Mycenaceae; genus Favolaschia; species Favolaschia claudopus. The sequence continues at coordinate 2,281,001 of JAWWNJ010000004.1, read as the reverse complement.
ACCAGTCTCGTCCGACTCGTCCCCCGCCTTATACTGCTTCATTTTCAAGTCCCAGCGGCGACTCGAACGGCCAAGAGAACTTTCGCCTTCTCGCTTGGCCGAGCTGGCCTGCCGCTGTACGGGGTCATATCTTTCAACACTTTCCCTTGCCTCATCGTCGCTCGTCTCGCGTCAGCTGTCGAGGACTCCTTTCTCTTGCATCAATGCATACGCCCTCTATACATATCAATAAACCTTTTCCCTCCCCTCCCCTCCGATCCAGCCTGCTAGCTCAATTCTCCCTCGTACAACCTGATTCTCCATAGCTTCAATCCATCCCTCCATACATACATGCATACCTATTTTCCCCCTCGCCTTCTCGTACTACTCCCGTCATGCTTAGATGGGTCCTGCAATATCAACCCGCCGCAGCCTGCAGCCCCGTGGCACTCGAGTCCATGTCGATTGCGCTGTCCACCCCCGTTCTCACCACCCTCTGAATCCTCACCATGACTCTCCCTCCCTCCCTCTATATCCAATCCAACCACCGGTCTCTCGTCTCCTCGTCCTCGGTGCGCCGGTGACCCCAATCTCAAAACGCGACCCGCCTTTGACTTCGTCCCGCTCGAGCCGATTTACCCATCATGGCGTTCCACTCGAGCCGAGTTACAAAACCCAAAACGTATCCCCAGCTCTCCGAGTCTGCCGTTCCCATCCCGACCTTCCCGTCTGTAAGGACTTTCCTCTCGTCTCATCGCATCCCATGTACCTCGACCTCGAAAGTACTTCATATCCTCAACCATCAGCCCGAGCATCCCCCAACAAAAACCGAGTTGCCGAGGATTCAGTACGAGATGTTACACCTACCCCTACAAGTACACGCGATACACAATACAAAGTACACCCTATCCTATCCTAACCTACACGACGTCCGAGCCCGAGCGTAATAAATGGTATATCCCATGGTAAGTATGTTAGAGTAAGATAAAAAATCAATCCATTGCGATGATGAATGAGGAGTGACCTCATTTCAACTCATCGCAGAGTCAACGCATCTTCCCCCCTCCTCCCTCCTGCTAAAAGTTAAAACGCAAACCCCACAGCAACCCCAGCCCTCATCGGCGACACCAACCCCGCGCCGTTCGTAGGTGAGAACTGAATGGGCGACGCCAAGAAACTCGCGGATGGGGGAGAACCAGGGGAGAACGGCGTAGTTGACGCCAAGAAACCCGCGGATGTATGAGAACCAGGGGAGAACGTGGGCGAGGGGAAGGTCGGGGAGACGGGTGGAGAAGCGGAAGAGGGAGAGGAGGGAGAGCGGAGGGTGGTTGTGTTGCATTGGATGTGAAGTCTGTGAGGAAGAAGAGAGCGAGTGAGTTAGTGAGTGAGTGTAAGGGGGAAGGACAAGGGAAGGAGGAAGGAAGGAAGGGAAGGAAAGGTGAAGGGAGAGGGGGAAAAGAGGATGACGGAAAGGGGACGGAATCGGATGGGCAGGAACGAAAGGAGGGAGGGACCTGAATCAGGGCAGAGTGGAAGCAAATGTCGAGACATGGGGAGGAAGGGAAAGGGCTGATCAGGGACATGGGTAAGATTTCATGGGAAACCCGAAGCAGAGACGGCGGGAACACGAAAGACGACGGAGAACGAACGAAGAAAAGAAAAAGAAAAAGAAAACTCACCTCCTCACCCTCTCATCCACCACAAACTTCACCTCCTCTCTCACCCTCCGGGCCCACCCCCCCCGCCCTATCCAACTCCCCCGCATACGTGCATATGGGGTTCCCCGCCGGATCCGCGAGACACCTCGCTACCAGGGCCGCGTGCTGCGGGAACGTCGGCGACGCAAGGTAGGCGAGCGATTGTGCGGTGGCGAGGTGCCAGCGGTCGTGGTAGTCTTCCCAGTCGCGCAAGACGTGGGGGTGGGCGGCGAGGACGGCGCGGGCGTGGGTGGGCGAGAAGCGCATGGATTGGGCGGCGGCTTCGTTGGCGAGAGGGATGTGGCGGTGGCGCAGCGCGAAGAGGAGGACCGGGACGGGGTGCGTTTGGGCGGCCGAATGCATGTGCGGGGTGCAGGCGGTGAGGGCGGGGTAGACGATGTATTTGTGCGCGCATTCGGCGAGGGCGGAGAGCGTTGGGAAGGGGAGGGAGGAGAGGTCGGGAGCGGTTATCTCGACTTCTTCTTGTTGGTGGTGTGAGTGGCTGCTGGATGATGAAGAGGCGCTGGAGGGGAAGGATGAGGAGGCAGCGTAGACGAAGCGGAAGAGGAGATCGAGTATGTCGGCCGGTTCGGTGAGATCCACGATGTCGTCGATGTCGGCGATGTTGGGGTGGGCGAGAGCTGCGGCGTCTGCGAAGACGGCAGAGGCAGATTGGAGGATGGAGCGGTGGAGATGGAACAGCACCCCGTCAGACGAGCGGATGGTTAGATCCGCTGAGGAAGAGTTGACTAGGACCAGTCAGTAAAAGCTTTACGCGACGACAGAGTAGCGGGCACGCACATCGAGGAGACGTTGTCGTGGTCGTTGGCGGCATTGAATCGAGTTAGTGGTGTGTCGGTGGTGGTGGAGGGTGTTGGGCTGCTACGGCGTTGTAGGGTTGATATATAGAGCGCATGACACTGACTGAGGAGGAAGCACTATTTCCGCATTGGGGAGGACAATCCGGGGTCAGGGCCCGGGTTGATCGGTGCGCTGTCAGGAGATCCGTCGGTTCCCATTGGCTGGTCGGTGAGGGGGAAGAGGGACGAGAAAAATGGAGACACAGATTTTTTGAACGAGGTACATATCCAAAAATTGTGGGACTTCCTGGCGTCCCAGAGCCGAAAAGCAGAAAAAAAAGAGAGACGCGAGAATGGCGGCCGCTGCTCTACTAGTAGTAGTACGGTACTACTCCGACACTTTGCTTACATAGACTGTCATGGACCATGGCGAAATGTCACTACAGAGCACACTGACTGATGTTTACCCCAGTGATTCATTCGATTCGTGTTATACCTGTACAGCAGATCCAATATGTAAGTCAGCTCAAGCGGGCCGACTCGGAAACCAAAGGCGGGACACGGTCTGAAATCAATGGGTTCGCACCAAGGGTGCCATTGAGAACTGGGACTTTCCTAGGAGACGAGAGGCATACGACGGGAGTAATACGAAGGAAAGACGATGTGACGAAAATGAGTATGTGTGGACTGGATAGATGAATAGATCGAAGCCGATATCGACGAAGATTCAGAAGAGGATGTACGAGGGGGGATTGAGCTATGTATTGATGCAAGAGACGTGGATGTGCGAATGCGAGCGATCATGAATCAAGGCGGGGTAAAAATCCATCCATCCATGTGTACGCGCTGGGCGGAGATATCTGTATCTGGCGGAGCGAGTGGATAGTATAGTATATTGGATATCGAGGAGGAGACGAGTAGGTAGTAGGTTGTTCCCCAGGGAAGCGAGAGTGGGTTGATGGGATTCCACGTCTTGAGCGGCTTTTGTATTTGTATTCGTATTTGTTTTTGTGGATTCGTATTGGATTGGGACGGAGCGGGACTGGATGAGCTGGAATGGCGATGAGGGCGGAGGGAGGGAGGGGAGCCTGTGTAAGGAATGTGGGATTGTGTTGTGTTGTGCTAGAGTGTAGGCCGTCGACGAGGAAGAAATTTGAGAGCCGAGCTGAGGTCGAACGCGATTGATGCGACGGGAATTGGATGGTTTCATGCTTCCGGGATCGAGAGAGGATAGGTAGTTACCAAGCGGTGGGATTGGGTGATAGCGGGATGGGGTGGGGTGGTGGGGTGTGATGTGTGTGTGTAAGAAAGCAAGGTGGGGCTGAGTGAATGGACGAATGCGAGCAAAAAGGAGACGAAGGAAGGGAAAAGTCAAGCCGAGCTCGAAACTGTAGGTGATAGCCAGGGGACGGGTTAGGACGGTGGGAGGTTAAGGAAGGGCGCCGCGAGCAAAAGTTACAACGATAGGATGAATGATACTAGAGTAGGAGGGCGGGCGGGTAGGGATGGACGGCGCGTATCTAGAAGATGGTGAGATAGACGACGATTCTGGAGGCGGGGCAATGTGTGCGTGCATACATGTTGCAATGGGGGAGGAACGGGCGGTCAATGAAGAGTTCCAAGAGCGAGGCCAAGCGGGATGCTTGGTGACAATTGGATGGATGGATCTAAGCTCCAGGACAGAGCGCGGAGGCGGAGGATCGAAATAAGAGGAGAGGAGAGGCGAGAAGAGAAGAGAAGCAAGTCTGGGGCGCGTGGATGCTATCATACGCATCCGGCGTCAAGGTTGGCGCCGCAAGGGTAACCGCAACCCGAAAGTTTTGACACTCCGCAAGAATGAGAACAAGGGACATCAATGGGAAAAAAAAAGATGTGAGCTAGCGAAGAAGAAGTCAGTCCGTGCAGAAAAGAGAAACAGTCGGTTGGCGGCACAGCCAGCGACAAAGCGAGGAAATCAGAGTATGTAGCAGGAGAGGGGTATAGATCAAAGTCCCTCGGCTGCCGCCGCTCGGACTTGCACTCGTAAAGAATCGAGTACATTCAAACAAGTTATAGCCCATGGGCGCTAGGGATCGCGGGCAGTTCCGAGTCTTCCTTCATCTGACAATCCAATGTCAACGATTGTCAGCCGTAAACGTAAACCGCGAGGTGAGTGGTGCCCACCCCAACCCGTTGTACGCAGAAGGAAGCGCTGGGAGTGAGCAACACGAGAAAAAGGTGCACTGAAGAGTTCCTGGAAGGGCAGTGGCGAGAACACTTTCGAAAACGGCAGCGATGACGTTTCGTAGAACATGGCATGGAGGAGCGAGGAGTTGACGAACTAGCCAAAGCCGCATCGGTGACGATTTCGGCAGTGTGATTCAAGCGGAAGGAGCGCCAGAGTGTCGAGGTTCGGTGCCCCCTCGTTCCTCTTGGACAATCCTCAGTCCTGCGCATGAAGGAAGGCTCCTTCGAATGCGAGAGGGCTGTGTCATTCGTCTGCAGGAACATTGGCAATAGACGCGAATAGAATGATAAGCGCCGCGTAATGGAGGCTCCACTGCAGACTGAGAAAGAGAAGAAAGACGTGGGTGCGAAACGCCTGTCACTCGCTCCCCTCCACTCGTCCCTCCAATTGGATAGGCGGAGGTGCGAGACCCCAGAAGTCGCGGGTAGCACACACATCCTCGTCGTCGTCCGTCCAAGCACTCTTCGCTCCAAGGCAGCAAGGCATCGGTATCGCGAGCCTCGTCAAAACTCTCTCTGCAGCCAGTCCTCCATGGTGCAAAGAGTAGGGCTTTCGTCGAGGTATTTTGCCGAAGAGATAGCCAGCCAGGCTTGCTCAGCGTCGAGATATTTAATTGCTAGGTCTCGAGTTGAGCCCTCAAGACCGGAGTGCGCACGGCTACGGTGAGCTCCTTCGGGGGTTTGTTTCGGGCTCAGAGTCATGGGGAAAGCGCGTTTTGTGGATGTGGAGGGATGTGGTTTGGATGTGGTTCGAGATCGAGACAGTGTGACTTGGTGTGACCGTCGTCCTGAACCACGTTGGGAAATTCAAGCTTAAGGAAAATCGATACTTGACAAACGGCGCTCAATGCCTCGAGCTGCCTTCTCAGTGCTCTTAAGGATTGGCTGGAGTCCACATATCAGCTTGACCTCTTGCTAGTCTCGGAAATTGGAGGACTTGGCTGGACTTGGAAAGCGTGAAAGCGGCAAAGATTTCAGTCATGCAGAGTCGAAAACCCTTTCTGTGCTACCGCTACCTCTCTGGCCACTGCTTATTCGACGTACTCCTGATACTCCTGCGGTGAAAGAGCCGTCGAGCCACCTGCTAGTTGCGTCGATTTATCTGCTGCCCCCGCCTCAAATCGACCTCGGAACAGATCTCGTCTTGACGAGAGCGTACTCGAGACTCACTCTTCGCCTCGTCACAAAACACAGACAAAACTTTGTGCTCCACCTATGCAAGGCGTCGACGAGCTCGTTTGTCACGGTGCTGTTCTGAAGTACAAGGCACTGACGGGTCTGAGGCTACAGCGTCCACCTGTAACGCTCACCCGATGACAATTTGAATGTCTGCATCCCCGCATTCCGCCCCTCGTCCTGCTCGTGTGCACTTCCTGTTGCTTCAGGCAGCCCTCACAAGGTCGGATTCCGCGCTGTCGTATGTCTGAGAATCTTCGGTGGCCTCTACGGGCTCCACGCAGTGGGTGGCGACAGACTTCTGCAAACGACAACAGGCGGCGACCTCACCCCGCGTTTGCTGAGAAGCCTTTACAACTCGATGACATTCATGAATCTATCGTTCTCCTGACTCTTTAGAGCTTCACGGCCACAGTACAGATGCAAGGACGTATCAGCGTAGGTCCCATCTCCCGTTTCCTCAGACTATGTCCAGCTAACTGACGCGGGAGCAGCTTAGGTGGAATTACAGAGACCGTCGCTTGCTCTGTTCTCCTCAGAGTGGCATTGAAATTCCAATGTCCACGAAGTCGCGCGAGACGTTGGCTGTAATTCGGCAGTGGCCCTTTGGGACCGCTTGACCTGAGGAGGGCAATGAAGAGCATAAAACCCAGATCCAGGTTCATCCCCGAACTTGGATAGATAGCATCTCAATAATGGTCTTCCCCAGCACCCTCGACGCCTACGTTCCCAGCGGTGGCCCAGATCTCCTGGCCATTGCCAACTTCACCCTCACCTACGTCCCCTTCGAGACCCTCCCCGCCGTCCCCATCGACCCCATTGCCGAGGTCGCGTCCTACCCGTGCGCTAAAAAGTTCAGCTCTCAAACCATCTTGTCGTCCGCTGCTTCTGCTTCGCCCTCGCGCATTTCCACCGGCTTCCCATCCGGGACCCCCGGCGTCCCTCAGATCGCATTCGACGAGCTCAGCCTCCGTCTCTACCACACCACGCCCTGCACGACCTCGGCTGGTCCAAGAATATCCAGATCCTCGACCACCCGGCCCACGCGATGACCTTCGAGCTCCACGGCGCCTTCATCGCGTTCACCTGCAGACCGCCTCGCCCAACCTCGACGCCGTACAGCTCGCGGACATCATGCAGGCCATCTCCTTCCACACCTCGCAGTGGCCTTCCGGCAACTCGTCCGCGAACCAGATGCTCATGTTCTTGAGCGCGCTGTTTGACGTTGGAGGGTACAACGGCACGAACTTCATCGGTGCCGATACCACGAAGCTCTGGCACCCGAAGACCGTGGCGGAGATAGAGAAGGCTTATCCGCGCGGGGACTTGGCTGAGGCAGGAATCGCGGCGTTCAATAGAGAGTTTACGGAGAAGCCGAATTGCTTAGTGTCTCATTATCCTGGCGGGGTAAGTCTTGGTCGTTTTCTTCGATTCGTCTGAGCTCATCGTTGTCGATCCATTCGTAGGAGCGTGCTCTTGAGCAAGACTTCCACGTCGGACGTATTGTTGGGCCGGAAAACCAGCAGCGTGGTAGCAACGTGCGAGGACGGTACCCTCCCGTGCGCAACTAGCCTGCACAAATAGGCTGACGGGAGGAAGGCGGAGATGAACAAGGAACCACTGTCCCCTGTTCACATATATTGGCTCAAAACTTAAAAGCTCCCCCTCACTTTTTTTACTTCCTCGTATCCGTCCATATATTGTGCCTGTACATCACTGTAAGACCGGGAACGGGTTTAATTCCCTAGTTCGCCGGGTGAATATCGCAGTTCAGCCGGTGGACGGTTGAACACCGGGTGAAATCAGAACCAGCAACAATACACCGTTTGAACGGGTGAAATCCCATCACTCGTTGTATGGATTGTGTTCACCCGGTATGGTTGCAACCCGTTTGTCGCCCGTGGATCACCCGGTGCGTTAACCCGTTAAACGGAGTGCTTTGAGCCAGCGGAATGGGCGAACGGGTGACTTCTCAAACGGGTGAATTTAACCAAGTCACTTGGTTGAAGTCACCCGTTGCTCGAAAAAAAATGCAAAACAAGATTTATTGAAAGATTACTACGGACAAACTTGTAGACTATACACGGACAAGTAATATATATAGTGAGGCTAATACTCTGGTGACTCAGTCTTTATACCAACCAACGTCTCGTCTGGATTCTCAACAATGTCGACATTGGTGTTAATCCCATGCGCCCTCCGCCAATTCTGCCACATGCTTTCCAAAGCACTGGCCTGCGAATCCGTCTCCGTAACCGAACCATTGTCCAACTCCATATTGACCCGCACCATTTCCTCGACTTTCATCAGCAAGGCTCGAACATTAGAGACACTCGCCAAGATCTGATGTTCTGGATGTGGGAATACAAACTTGGGCTCATTGCCACGGCGTGCAGCCTTCAAGAAATCCTGGATAAGCACAAGGTGCTGTCGCAAGTCGTCGTGGATGGCCCCAGCTTCAACAATTCGCTGCTTCCACAAGAACAGGCGTTGTACTTTGATGAATTCGAGTTGCCGTGCGATTCTCTCGCGATGGGGAGTTTCGGCGACGTCTGTATAGGCTAGGGAGCGGGGTGGGGGAGGTGTGCTACCTCCTTGGATGCGAATTGAGAGATTGTCGATCGTGCGGTCAGACACCTCGCTGAAGTCGATTTTCGGCCAGATATAACTAGAGAATAGCACGGTTTGTTATCAGATCAGGCAGGCTTGTACCAGCACAGTTCTACGCACCTTTGGCTCTCATCTTTGCCATTCTTCAACTCTTCAAGGAATGCTTCAGCTTGTGCCTGGGTGCTTAGGCCGGAGGAGGTATCCATTGAGCTCGATGAGGTGGTTGACGCAAGAAAGGGAGATGGAGGCTGTGTTGATCAGCCCCGGCAACGACCGAGAGAAACAAAAATTCCCGATTTCTCTGAATTTTGTACGACGGACGGGGCGTCTCGTAGAATTTTCCAAGATTGAAGATTGTGAATATTGGAACAGAAAGAGTTCAGATTATAGTGTTTTTACAAACCCGGAAATACCAAATACGAAGAAATAACGAACGTGCGCTAGTAACGAGAAATTACAAACGAAGCGATGGAGAAGTAAGAATACTATGAATCTGGGTCCCAGTAGGCTCGCGCCACAGTCCCGCTCCGATCTATGACCACCCAATTTTTTTTGTCCGTTGTTTGCATCCTCCCAATCAGACACTGAATTGTTGTAATGTCCACCACTTGAAGAGAGCCTTCTTGCTGATAATACTGCATGTCTAGATCGTTAGTAGCAGTCACCTTGCACCGCGTCACAGCAGCCAGCACAAGGGTGGTCTCTTCGGTCAGTCCAAGGTCACGAGCGGGCTGCAGCCGGACAACAAAAATGTTTTGCAGTTGACCGTAGAACTCCTCCGGCTCGAACCGTGGCTTGAGCCGTCGATTCCGCGCGTTCTTATCAACGAGGAGTGTGTACTGTAACATTTTGAGAAAGGTTTGATCAAAACAAGCAAAGGAAACCAACTTACTCTGACATATGTTGCGTCCCGACGGTCCTCTAGAGAGGTAAGCATAGAGGAGGCTAACATACGGTCACCGGCATCAAGTCTCTCGACCTTGGCCCACTGGTCTATGTTCACGGAATCCAGGTGGGGTTTAATCACAGAGACATGGACATCGAATCTTGTTGCCAGTGAGACAGCAATTCGGTTGAGCAGCTCTTTTGAGATTGGGAGTGCGATTTTGTGAGGGGGAAGAAGGATACAAGTTGGATCTGCCGCGGCTCAGTTATCATACAACTCGAGGGATGAGAAGACATACAATCAGGATGAGAGAAAGCACCAGGCATAAAACCCCGTGGCGCAGGCCCCAGCCTAATTTTGTCCTCGCAAGCGTACTTGACCTTGATCAAGGCCAACTGCGCTGAGGCCACTACGTGGCCATCAATGCTCGCGAAAGGGTACCGCCGGCTCTTGATGCAAGGCTGGAGCCGGCCACAGAAACGTTCCATCGGAAAGGCCCAATACGCCCAGACAGGTCCAGCAGCTTCTATGCCATCCGCGATGTGTAGCACGGCATGTATGGTGAGAGGGCATGCCGACAGACGAGTCGGGGTATATTGATAGTATAACCTAGCGTTCGTGAGTTGCTGCTCGCAAAGCAATCGGAAAAGGCACACGTACTTCTCATATTCCAGAACCCAGTCAGCGAAGCCCGTTCGGATGGTAGTTATCATAGCTGGGGTATATTTGAACTGCAAGCATAGGTCAACAAGCTTGACAAGTTTGATGAAATGGTCGTAATAAACCCGCTTCTCGAATTTGCGGTGAAGAAGAACGGGACCGAGATACAAGAGCCAAAATGACCATGTGTCCGCGGTACAGGCGGTGCGGTCCTGGGACACGTCCGGTGGCCGCGCACCGAATGCTGTCGGGATTGTCGAACCCGACGCAGCCGTTGCCGCTCCAATAGCTTCCCAGACCTTTGGATGCAGCTCGTATGAGCCTGTCCCGGGGCCGAGACCCTTGTACTTGCCGGTCCATAGTAAGATTAAATTCTTGATGACGTTTTCGAAGATTAAGTGCATGAAGTCGTAGGGAAAAGAATGGGGAAAGAATACAGATGAGAGAGAAGCGAGGATGGAGACACCTTTGATTCCATAAGCCTTTGACAGCCGTTCGCGAGCTGCTGAAGACTCTGCAAACTGGACTTCTTTAGCCTGCCCGAGCATCTCGTCATGGGTGCGCATCGGAAGTTTGAGCGGATCGTAAGTGAGAACATCATCGCCAGCAACAACACAACGTGAGCGGTCGAGAGGAACATAATGCGTGGTCCCTGGGCCAGGCGCGCGGAGCCCTGTAATGGTGCACATCCGACACGGGACCCGACCATTGTGGCCCTTCATGCGCATGAGCATCGAGACGGCGGGGATGTCACCGAAAACAGTCGTCAGGTATGCGTGAAGGGCAAATTTCTCCCCCTCGGTGACATCAAAAGCTGCCACTCCGAACTCGAGCTTGAGAAGCTCCTCCACCAACGGCCACAGAAATGAATCAGCGTCGTGGGGCTTTTTCGGCCCCGGGATAACGCCAACACAGAGAATATGCTTCAAATGGAAACGAATCTCCGGGGGCAGGTTGTAGTTAAACAAGATCAGCGGCCAGCAAGTCTTTTTGCGCCGCCGAAAGGGAGCAAACCCATCCGTGGAAAGACCGAGAGCAATATCTCGAAGGTCGGAGAAAAATTTCCATGGCATCTTCTTTCCGTTGACTGTGACAAACCGCTCGCGAAGAATCCGATAGTTAGCGCCGTCAAAGACATCATTGATGTCTGCGCTCGGCTTGTATGTGCTGCGGTATGACATGGCTTCGACAGCAGCCGTATTTTTGAAGAACGCCACAAGGCGAGGGATGAGGGGAACATAGGTGAATGTTTTGCGAGGGCGGCCGTCTGATTTATAGCGTGGTTCCTTGCAATATGGACATATAGTTTCATTGGCATGAGGGCCGACGTAACAGCAACAAGAGTTGGGACAGCAATCGTAGGGCACCGGCTTGAATTCAGCGAGAAACTGAATCCGCGCCTTCGTAACTTTGAGGGTCGAAATGTTTGCAGAGGGAAAGGCATAGGGTAGTTTGTCGAATGTAGCGTTGGTGAGATGGTCGTCTGTTTTGAGGGCAAAAGCACGAAGAATTGCGAGGTCGTCTTCGGTAAGTTCTTCAGCTGCAAGAGCGTGAGCAAGATGGCGGACATGAGGCGCAAATAGACTTACCAAATTCGGCAAGCTGTCTTTCCATCTCTTCGTCGACGATGTCGCCAGCTGGCAACCCATACAGCCATTCGTACTCATCGTAGTCCTGATCTTCATCACCCCAGAAATCGTCTTCACCTTCAGGACCAGCTCGTTTGGCCTCAAAAGGCAGATCTGCGTCCATATACATGGTTTCTTTTTTTTTTTTTTTTTTTTTGGTAGTACAGTATCCAGAGTGGACAATTAACAATTGGTTAGCCTCCAAACTGCGTAGAAGACGGAGGGAACGAACCCTCCGGGAAGGAAAAGAAAAGAAAATAAAACGATGTACACCGCCCAGGGAAACACTTTAAGTGCGAAGCTGTATGCAACAGTGTGGGAGTCAAGCTCAGCGATTTCTCCCTCTACGACCCGAGGGCCGAGAAGAGGGAGGATCGGTTTGGGGCTTGATACCCACTAAAACCCGGGGCAACTTAATCCAATCGTCAGGCAGTTTATCTTCGTCCAGGAGGGTCGAGTTCCAGGTTTGAAGGACGAGCGAGGGCTTTAAGGCGTATTGCTTACCATATTTTGCATGGTTTGTGAGTAGCCGGTCAAACTCTAGGCGTTGGTTTATGTTGTGCAGCCATTTGTTGTGGATAGCTTTCTCAGGGAGGGGGTCTCCTTGTCGTTGAATGACACATTCGTTCCGGATTTTCCAGATCGTGAAAGCCGATTCCGAAATGAGGATGTGGAAGAGGCGCGTTGTCCCGTCGAGATTTCTACCACGTTGGTCGTAGAAGCGCGCGAGGCCGCAGCCCAGGATCGAGCCGAGCGAGAGTTCCGGCCATACGGAGTGCTTTTGAAGCCATAGCTTCTCCGCGAGGGCCCAGATGATGTCTTGTCCAGAACGAGAGCATTTTGTCAGTATGTGGTCGAGGTCTTCTGTCACTCCGCAGGTTGCACAGATGTTGACGAAGGACTGCTTGCCTATCGTGGTCGTTGGCGTTCAGCTTCCTCTTTTGTGCACGTTTCTATTTTCATTTATTTATTGTTTCAGTTCTCGATCGTTTTACTTATAAAGCAATGGTGCCATCGCAACGTCCCTCAGTCTCTACCACATTGGTGTGCAGGCTGAGGGTACGTTCGTCTACTTATATTGTTACATTCCGGATATCTAACCAGTACTTGTAGACGTGTACTTACACCGTACTTTCTACAGGTTCGCAGTCAGAGCGAGATACGGCGTGCTGTCCCTGGATCAGCATTGCTATAGTGCAACACACCTTGAAGACTCACCGGGTTCCCCCCAAATTCATACTACTCCATGTCGCAGTCCTCCATTATCATCCTCCCTGCTGAGAAGCAGCTCAGCGACGACAACTGGCCCACCTTCAGGGATGCCATGATCAGTCTTGCTCGCGGGAAGGGGTACGACGGGTACCTCAATGGTACCATCCAGCGGCCTACTAGTAGCGCAGCTCCACCCGGATCCGTCATCCCTGCCACGAGCATCTACAACCCGAGCATCTCAACGGCTGGCCAAACGTCGTCGCCATCGTTGGCAAATACTCGCACCCCGTCGCAGGATGAATGGGACCTTCGCGATGGTCATATGGGTTCGATGTTATACCAGAACGTGAAGGATCCTAAAGCGCATGGACTCTCACCCACCGACACGTCGCGTTCGATGTGGATCGCTCTCAACACCAAGTTTAATCGTTCCTCCGAGATTCTGAAAGGTCTGGCGTTCACCAAATTGCGTGCCGTGAAGTGCAAGGACGGACGTTACCTCCGTACCCACATCGATCAGCTTACGAAGCTCCGCGCTGAAGTTGTCCGCGTCGGGGGAAGGATCGATGATGCGGAAATGAATTCCATTATCTTGCAGTCGCTGCCGCAGTCCGAATTCCGTGGCTCCATCCTCACTCTCCAGAACTTTAAGCACACCTTCGAGCTTGTCAATGAGCTGACGACTTACTGGGAGATTACCTACGGCGAGGAAGCGGCAAACGATCAAGGCGGCGTGGCTAACGCGCTCGCAACATCCACAAATAGCCTCGCCTGCAGCAACTGCTCTGTTGTCGGCCACACGAAGGAACGTTGCTGGGCTCTTGGTGGTGGACAAGAAGGACAGGCGCGCGGACGTTGGGTCGCCCCGCCTGGCAAGGAACCTCGTCCGCAACTTGTGGAAGCCGCGAGGGCTGCTAGAGCCGCAAGATGGAATGCTAAGAACGCACCGGTTCCGGCTGCCGCTGCCGCTACGAGTGTCTATCCCGCTGCGACCGCATCCATCACTCCCGTTGCTGCTGCCACGCCGGCGCCAGTTGCTGCGTACACGTCGCCGATGTCCATCTATGCGCTCGGTACGATCCTTGACGAGGGTGTGTCAACAGTCTTTTCGTCTGGTGCGGACGATAACATGCTTCCCAGATCTGGACGTGGAAGGTCAGACCTTGCCGTTCTGAATGAAGGTGTTACTCGTACCGTACTTGATGTATTAGATCATGCCCCTTCAATCTGTGCAGCGACCCACCCTGTAAATGTTCATTGGTGCAACACGTATCTGGACAGTGGCGCGTCTGAGCATTGTATTGTTCACCGAGAGCGATTCATTACATACCAGGAGGTCACAATCGACGGTTCCACGGCGGTGAAAGGAGGCGGGTTTAAAGTTGCGGGCCGAGGGCTGGCTGAAATTGCGGTACGCGTCAGCGACGGATCAGTACACAAAGTGCGCTTTGAGGCGCTACACGTTCCTGGCTTCGCGATGAACCTAATATCCCTCCCCACACTCGACACCAGGGGATTCCACGGGAAATGGGGGTCAGGAACGTTATCTGTATGCAATGGGGAGGGCAAACTCCTCATTGACGGGCGGCTGGCTAAATCTGTTGGAAGCCGGAAGCTATACGACGTAGACGTCGTCGATGATATCGACGGCCAGCGTCCGCCTGTCGCTGCCATTGCAGGGCGCGACCGAAACCAGCCTACGGACTTGGAGGGCTGGCATCGACGACTTGTACATGCTGATGTTCGCCGGATCGAGAGTATGGCGGCAAAAGGGCTGGTCGATGGTCTCACCATAACGCGTAAAGAGTTGCGCGGGATGTGCGAAGACTGCATCCTAGGGAAGCAGGACAAAGCACCGTTCGATGATGTCGTGGTGCACGAAACCGAGCCGCTTGAACGCGTGCATATAGATTTATGGGGGAGAGCAAGGACTCCAAGCTGGTCTGGCGCTGTGTATATGATGCTGATTTCAGATGGTGGAACATCGCTCAAGTTCCCGTTGTTTCTGACGAACAAACGGAAGGAGACGACTACGGAGGCATTTGAGGCATGGATCATCGAGGCGGAGGTGCAGACCGGGAAGAAGTTGAAGCGCGTGCGGGTAGACTTGGGCAGCGAGTTCGACAATGACATGTTCCGGGCAATGTGCGCAAGGCGGGGCATCATCATTGAACCTGTTCCCAAAGATTCATCATCAGCGAATGGTCACGTCGAGCGAGGCAACAGAACAGTAATTGAGGGGACACGTACCCAGTTAATTGACGCCAACATGGACCGACGCTTTTGGGCTGAAGCGGCAGCCGCACATTGCTACGTTCGCGGATTTATTCCTTCCTCTCGCCATCCGGACGTCATACCGTGGGTCGCTTGGTTTCAACGCAAAGATCAGGCGGGAAACCTCGTGAAACTGAACATTTCGCACCTACGTGTATGGGGGAGTCGTTGCTGGGTGAAAGATCTGGACCATGTCGAGGGCAAGTTAGGCGAGCAAGGATGGGAAGGAAAGATGGTCGGATACATGGGGCGTCGTGGTTATCGCGTATTTGATCCAGCACGCGGGCGCATTTTCCAAGTGCGGAACGTCATATTTGAAGAAGGCGAACCGCACCGAACGCGGCTGGAAGAAGTGGGTGACGACGACCCGCTACCACAGGAAGACCTCGAAATCTTCGCGGATAATTACCCCGCGGAAGCTGCAGAGCAAGGTGATGACGCTCGTGAAGACGCTCCTACTCCTACTCCACCGGAAGTCGAACCTATTGCGCGCCCCGAACCCCCTCGTCGAAGCCATCGAGTCCCAAAGCCTACACGCGCCTGGCTTGAAAGTAAAATGTCAGACCAAGAGGTTGAGCAAGCACGGCTTGCGGGGAAAGATTGGGCGCATGATCGCAAGCGACCAACGGCAAATGCGGTGGACGTCGACTGGGATGGGTTCGACGACGCACTGCTGCGTTCTCCATGGGCATTTGCGAGTTCCGTGAAGGGGATGATACCGCGGTCGTATCGAGAGGCGATGCGCGAGCCGGACAAATGGGGACCTGCAATGCAAGCTGAGATTGATCAGCTTGTAAACCGTGGCGTCTGGAAACTCGTTGACTTACCTGAAGGGGAGCACGCAATTGACGGCATGTGGGTGTACGACCTGAAGGTGGATGGCGAAGGGAAGGTGTTGAAGCATAAAGGTCGTTACGTTGCGCGTGGAGACGAGATGGTGGAAGGCAAAGATTTTGAGATCAAATGGGCGATGGTAGCGCGAATGGAGTCGGTGCGGATGGTGTTCGCGGTGGCTGCAGTGAAAGGCTTGGTGGTGCGACAATGGGATTTTTCGGGGGCTTACCTCAATGGTGTGATGGACCGTCCTGTCTACATGAAGCAGCCAACGGGATTCGTGAAGCAGGGGGAGGAAAACAAAGTATGCTTGCTTCTCCGACCGCTCTACGGGCTTGTCCAGGCCGGTCACATCTGGTACAAGCTGCTGGCCGACGGTTATCGTGACCTAGGATACAAGGAGAACCCTGCTGATCCATGCATCAGAACCCGCCAGCAAAGCGGCAGTTATACGCTCACCTCAACCCATACAGACGACGTGCTTGGTGCGTCCTCATCGGAGGCGGAAAGTCGGCGCGTGGTGGAAGAGTTCGCAGCCAAATGGGACTTGAAGGAGGTCGACGTCGCGCTGTTGCTGGGGCTGACGGTGGAAAAGTTGAGTGACGGATCGATCTCGCTTTCCCAGCAACAGTATTTCGAGAAGGTATTACATCATTTCGGCTACAGCGATCTGCCTCCGCTGTCAACTCCGCTTCCCGCCGGTTACCAAATCCGGACATCTCCTTCCCCGCTCCCCACTGAAGACGCCATTTTCATGGCCGACAAGCCATTCCGTCCCATTCTCGGCACTATAGTTTGGGGATGCTCGGGCACTCGCCCTGATCTTGCTTACGCATGTTGCGCTCTCGGACATGTCCAGTCGAACCCGGGACCCGAACACTGGGAAATCTTGATTGGTGTCTTACGCTACATCAAAGGGACTTTGGATTACGGGGTTCGTTATAAACCGCCTCCCAAAACTGACAGCACACCCGGTTCTGGACTCAAACCGGAAGGCCATATGGACTCGGACTGGGCCGGATGTGTGGATACACGACGGTCCACTGCTGGCTACATATTCTTCATGGGTGGTGCGCCGGTATGCTGGTCATCAAAGCGTCAAGCAGTTGTGGCATTGTCATCAACTGAAGCCGAGTACATTTCACTGGCTCGTGGTGCACAACAGGCTATGTGGATGAAGAATTGGCTTACCGGAGTCTTCTTACCTCAAGAACTCCCTTTCGGACTCCGTGGCGACAACCTCGGATCTATCAGCCTCACCGAAACGACAAAAGGGCATGGCCTGTCAAAACACATTGACACGAGATTCCATTATATTCGCGAGCGAGTCGAGGATGGCGAAATTGCAGTGTCGTCCATTCCGGGCAAGGAGAATTTGGCCGACATTTTGACGAAGGCACTCGGACGTGCTGCCCACGAGAAAATTGTTTCGGCGCTAGGTCTGGACTGGAAACGGAAGAACGCTGTCCGCCAGGGGGAGTGTTGACGAAGGACTGCTTGCCTATCGTGGTCGTTGGCGTTCAGCTTCCTCTTTTGTGCACGTTTCTATTTTCATTTATTTATTGTTTCAGTTCTCGATCGTTTTACTTATAAAGCAATGGTGCCATCGCAACGTCCCTCAGTCTCTACCACATTGGTGTGCAGGCTGAGGGTACGTTCGTCTACTTATATTGTTACATTCCGGATATCTAACCAGTACTTGTAGACGTGTACTTACACCGTACTTTCTACAGGTTAATATTATTGAGTCTCTACCACATTGGTGTGCAGGCTGAGGACGTGTACTTACACCGTACTTTCTACAACAGATACCCCGTTCTTCACACTCAGGGATATGTTTCCAGAAAGCACCTATCCGATGTGCTGAGTGCGCAGACTTGTATAGGAAGTTTTTAACTTGACGGGAGAAATCCTTGTGTCGGATGCTGGACCAGAACTCGGCCTCGGTTGGGGAGAAGCCGAAGTTCCGGAAGGTCGCTTGCGTCACTTCTTTGACGTTGTTTGTCGTTGCCATACGTGGCGCTATCTTTCTAGCTTGCTTAATTCCTCGATATGCTAGTTTCTGGGTCAGAGTCGACAGTTGGACGCCTCGCAAGTTGTGTTCTGGATCAACAAACGGGTTTATCTCAGCGGCCTCTCTTTTCCGAGCGCCTTGACGTGCCAAAGCTACTGCGCCCGCCTTCCCTGTTTTGCGGGCTTGGCTCGAGTCTTGGGCGACGAAGGTTGTCTTTCCTGTTCTGCCTCGTAAAGCCGCTGCTAGAGCTCGTAGAAGGCTGCTGTCTTGCGCTCCAATCCAGCCGCTAGCTTCGCGAGTGTCCAATTTCTGGAGGATTTCGGAGCGGATTGATTTCTGTGAGTAGTAAATTATCAGGTCTTGGTTTCTTGGGGCGGATTGGACTCCATGGAGGGCTGCTGCGAGCTCTGCCGTCCTCGCCGTCTGCCGGAGATGGATTGGGAGCAGAAGGGCTGTGTTCCGTTCGTCGTGGTCATCGTACCACAAACCCCCGGCAGCTCGGGTGTTTCCGTCGCGGTCTCTGATTGTGATTCCTTTGGTGAAGAAAGCTTGGGAGGGTTGCGGCGCCTCGTCTTCGGAGGGTAGGGAGGGGCCAAGGCTGGGCAGGGTCTCAGAGAGGCAAGTGAGGATTCTAAAGCCTTCGCTGATGGCGGACGTTGGTCGCACGGGAGGGAAGGAGCTCGGGTCCTCGTCTTCGGACTCCGCGTCGTCAGCGTCTAGGGGGGCAGGGTTGGTTCTGGGGTCCCATTTAGGCATTAGGCGGGACAGTTTCTTCTCGACTGCTATTGCACAAGCGTGGGGGTTTGCGCAGCCGAGATTTCGTCGATCTTGGTCGCAGTCTACGCATTTGCAATTTTTGTTTTTCTTGTGGGTCGGGTTGTCTAGGCGGCGGAGGCGGGTTAGACCATCCCCGGTACGGATGACTCCGTGCTGTCCTCTCAGGCAATAGCAGGCGGGAGAGTTGTTGGTTTGCGGCATGTGTGGGTTTTCGCCGTGGTGGTGCCATATAGGGAGATCACTCAGAACTTCGGTTGTGGCGGCTAGGACGTCGAAAGAAATACCGAATTTCTTCGCGCTCCGCATCATGGATTTATGCCGCTTTGGCCATTCCCTCTCGTCAGCTCTCCAAGACTGGAGGAAGGTGTTTATGAGCGCCTCGGGCGCGGCCCTTGAATCGTTCGTAACCCGCTTTGCGAGTCGTCTGTCCAGCAGGTAGCACCATTCGGCCCTGGTGGACGGGTCTAGGTCAAGGTAGGATTTCAGTTTCATCAAGTGAAGGGCGTCGTTTCGCGCTTTCAGGTCCAGCAGGTTCTTTCCCCCCTTGTCGCGCGGGGCCGTGAGGGTTTCGAAATTTATTGGCGGGGATTTGCCGCCCCACATAAACTCTCTCATGGCTTTCAGTAGGTGGTTAAAGACTGCCGGAGGCATTTCGTTGACTTGTGTCAGGTATTGGGACATAGATCCCACCGTTATCTGGAGGATTTGACAACGGGCTTCCAAGGTAGGGTGGAGTTTCTCCCAACGCGTCAGCGACGCGTCGACTTTCTCGGTTACAGGTGTCCACATAGCAAATTGGTCGATGTTGTTGCCGACATGACCGCCTAGTATCCGTACCGACTCTCCATCTTTCGCTATGTGGATGTTGTCCGGGATTGGGGAGTCGTTCGCGTTTAGCTTGCGTTGGGAAATGACATATTCGCGGTACGTTTGGCATCCCACGGGGATGATTTCAGTTTTGCTAACATTGAATTTCGCGCTCGAGGCCAGGCACCACCTTTGGAGTATGCCTTGCAGCTCCTCGAAGTTGTCGTCTGCGTCAAGGTATACGGTTGTGTCGTCGGCAAACATTTTGACAACAACCTTGTGTAGGACTCCGGGAATTTGGTAACCGCGTAGATTTGAACGCCGAAGCATATGGGCCAGCGGCTCAATAGCCAGGTTGAAAAGAAGGCACGAGAGCGGGTCACCTTGCCTAACGCCCCTCGTTACCCGGAACGGTGAGCTTATTTCTCCGTTTATGACCACTTGTGTCTCGGCGTCTGAGTAGAGCGACTTGACCGTGTTGATAAACAGGTCTGGGATGCCCCGTTTCTTCATGACCTCCCAGAGGTAACGGTGCGAAGTCTTATCGTAGGCCTTTTCTTGGTCGAGGGCCACTATCACTCCATTCTGGAGCTCTTCTTCTGAATATTCTACAACTTCCATTGCCAGATATATCTGGTCCATGATTTTTCGGCCTTTCATGAAACCTGCTTGGTCGCGATGTATTAGCGCTGGGGCAATCAACGATAGCCTGTTTGTGAGTGCTTTTGTGAAGATTTTGTAGTCGGTGTTGAGAACCGTAATAGGGCGGTAGTTCGCTATATCTGAGCGGTCTTTCTTCTTCCATATCGGGCACATCCAGCCTGCGGCAAAGTTTGTGCCTTTTACAACACCGTCTTTTTGAATGCTGTTGTACACCGAAGTTAACAGTTTAGCAATGTTGAATGATGGGCTAAGGGGGGATGAACCGTCGTTCATTTTGTTCTTTCGTTCGGCCTCGATGTGCAGGTCATGGAGTCTTTTCCAGAGTTCGGTTTGGATCCCGTTAACGCCTGAAGCTGTGCCGCTCGAGGATTCCTTCAAAGCCTCTAGAACGTCTGCCTCCGTTAGGAGCTCGTCGAGTTTTCGCATTCTCGGGTCGTCATGGTGAGAGGTCATCCCTTCCAGCGCGTCGGCCATGGCCTCATTCTTCGCAGTTGGGCTCACTTCTGTGGGGTCGGTCTGCAGGTCGTTGTGGTAGTCTCGGGCCAGCTCCGCCATCTTGTCTGATCGTTTGCTCCCCCGAGCTGGGGTTATATCGGTACGTTGCAAGAATTCAATTGTGTCCCTTGGAACATTTTCTTTACTTAGCCGTACAGAGTACTTCGTAATTTGGTCAAGTTCATTATGACATCGGATTCGTGTCTCCGTCCGTCTCCTCTCGCGTTGTTGGCCCACAAGCCTGTCAATGGCGGATTGGACAGCCGCAACCTTCTCCACGACGGAGGTGGAGTCTTTCTCAATTTCTTGGATCCATTGTTTCGGGGCTGTGGGAGAGGTGGAGGCGGGAGGCGCGGGCTCAGCAGCCGCAGTAGTAGGGATGGGGGGCGGGCCTGGGTCAGTCGTGTTGGCTTGTGGTGGGTTCAGGAGGTCGTGTCTGCGGCACTGGAGCTCAGTTTTCTTGCTTAGGGAGGCGCCCATCATATACATGGTTTCGTCAAGATCATCTTCCTCGTCAACTTCTTCAATCGTAACTGGATGCCCATTGGACCAGACCCCTTCACGGACTTTGTCAGTAGCCTGGTGAAGCTCAGAGGCAGCGTCTGCCTCGAATAACTCGGTCGCAGGCTCAGAATGTGCCACCTGATTCATAGGTATGTCCGGCATATCGATGTCCACATCGACGGGATCGTGGAGGGTTTCTCGTTCACCAGGGTCATTACTGGACTCAGAGGGACCTGCGGGGAGGTGAAACAGAGGTAGGGCATCGGGGTCTGAGGTGTTGGTGGCCGCATTTGCAGCCTCAGTCACCGAGCTCGGTCCAGGTGCTCGAATGGAGCGTGGACGAGGTTTGTGGGGAGATAGAACAGAGGATCTCGCCGCGTGAACTTTGCGACGCTCTGGGCTGAGTCCCAGGACTCTGAGACGACGCGCAGCATTGCCTGCCTGATGTGCTTTGACGACCATTGGTGTAGTTTTGCCGTTTAAGTGGTTCCGCTCTGTTTGTGCTGTAACGGCCTTCCCGCATCCGCAGATGCACATTCTCTTCTTCGCTGAGGCTTTTGCGGACATCCTGAGTTGTTCGTTAGCTTTGGGGCTTGATGTTTTCATCCAGACGTGCCTGATTTTGCGGTGGTAGCTGAATTTTCTGACAGCGAGAGTATCCGATGCGGGCAAGTCACTGAATTCACTCCAGACAGATACAAACCACCGGAAAGTTGACGACGAGGAGGAGAGCAAGTGTTGTCGGCGAGGGGCGGCGCTACGATCCCGACGTTCGCAAAGTTAATCATCAGCTGATTTTATTGGGTGAGTCAAAACAAAGCCAATTTGAAATCTGAGACATAAAAGCACGGGATCAATCCAAACCATCTTTCTTCCATACCCCCACCATCCCGTCCTCTCCAAGAACATCCCAATGGCAGGTACGACCCCTCAGACCAATGCCCGCGGCAGCAATGGCCAGCGCGTCGCCTCCACCACCTCTCGTGGCGGCGGACGCAAAGGCAAGAGCACCAAGAACGCGTCGAACGCAGACGCCGCCGCGCTAGCTGAGTTGACGCGTCTTCGTGGTAAGCGATCGCCTCTTCTGTCTGATATCGTGCTGAGAATGGGTTCACACACAGAGGAGCTCGCTGCTGCTCACAAGAAAATAGAAGAAGTCAGTGCGCGCGGTACCGGCGCCGGCAACGATGACGAAGGCGAGAACATCGAGGTACTCCTGCGTCCCAGGGGCGAGGCCGGAGAAAAACGCGGCTTCAACCTCCAAGAATCCATGGGCCTCGACGACAACGACGAGTTGTATGGCTATATCCAGGTACGCGTCAGTCTACTCATGAGTTCCAATGACTTACCATGCTGTCAGCGCCTTGTACACCACAACGTTGCGCGAGCAAACCTCGATTTCACCGTGGACTTCAGGCAACAAGATCCCGCGAAGTTGGCGGCGGTGTACAAGCTCGTGCGTTGCGTAGATCATCCACTTATATCACAGATCCTGACTTCTTATCCAGACTCGCAAGGATGTTCCTTACCTCTCGCGCTGTCGGTTCCCTTTGGACTGGGCTTTGGCTGAGATGGTGAAGCAATATTTGCGCAACAAACGTCGGTACGCTGTGAAGTGCAGCTATATCCCCAATCGGGCAACTCGGAAGCGTCAACGCGATGATCAGGGTGCCGGGAGTAGCAACAAGCGAGCTCGTCGAAGCGGGGTGGCGCACATTGATGACCAGGACAACAACGACAGCGACAACGAGCACGACGAGGAGACCCCAGAGGTTGTCGATGGCCAGGACTAGGTGGACGTGGCAGGTAAAGTCAAGTTCTCTCCTTCCTTACTGGTCTATCGTTGACGTATCTCCCAGGATATCGATCCGCGGTCAGTTCCACGTTCGCGGACGTCGTCCAACACTCTACCTAAGTACCTTCACCTCATTGTTTTCATCCATATCGTACCATACTAGTACTATGCCCATTATGTTGTTATATGCTCTATACCGTGTGAATTATATCTCAGTTTATTTAACCCGTTCCACTGTTGAACATGAGCACCCAACCCGAGTGGTTTTAATCCAGTTTCAACCCATTCTCCGAGCAGCCTCTTCAAATTAAGTGGGGGATTTGACCCCGACCAACGGGTTAATGTAGCTCGTTTGCGACGGTGCAATTTGTACAAAAGAATGGATCAAAATCACCCGGAGAAATAACCCAGTCAACGGGTTTGTTAAACCCGACAGTCAGTCACCCGTTTAACAGGTTGAACAAACCCAGCGCGGACAGTGGTTTTCGACGGGTTAAAAGCAAAATATTTTGGATTATATTCAACCGTTCCTAACCGGGTTCTAACCCGTTCTTTTCACCCGTGTTCCGGGGTAATCCTGCTACCAACGGGTGAATGTGCACCGTCCCCCGGTTGATGATGATCAAGAAAACGGGTTAAGTACCCAGCAAAATTCACCCGGTCTGGGTCTCATAGTGCATGTTACAACTCAAGTCCTGTCTAATTTGTAGAAATGCTCAATTGTAAATATGCATTCACTGCCATCCGTCTCTTGACCAAAATACGGTCGGTTAAAATCCATTCGATCTCGGATATAGAATTTGTTCGTCGTCTGAGTCGGGCTCGGGTCCTTCATTCACGTCTCCATCCACGGCACCCTCCGACTCCGCCTCGACGCTGCTTTCTTGAAGACTTGAATCCTCTGAGTCGTCTTCAGTATCAGATTCTAAGTCCGAGGAAAAATCCTCCCAATTTTCGGAAGAGAAGTCAACTAAGCAGTGTTGTCAATGTATGTACTTCAACAACCGACACAGAATTGAACCACAAACGAGGGGATGGTTGGACAGGGTCCGTTTCATCGTCAACTAGATGGTATAATGGGAGCCCCATCTCGCGTGCAACGTCCTGGCTTGTGGGATCGAACCCTTTCTGTCGATGAAACTGTGCAATGCTCTCATAGAATTGTGGACTGAAAAATATTCCGTTGATCGAAATCTTGGTCTGCACTGAAGGCAATCCGAGGGCCGATACGAGCTCTGGAGCCAGCGGCGGGTTACCTGAAGGATGTAAAGACCAATAGGGTGCTCGATTCGAATATTGCAATCGTGCCCCGTCTGGCGAGAGAAGATCCTTTGCCGGGGGCAGAAAGAGGGACACTCGACCACGGAGCTGGATTCGCTTCCGCGTTGGCATAAGCACAAATCTAATGGTGATACCGCTGACAATAACTGGGAAAGTCAAGGTTCACTCATTGTAATGGGAAATCTGAACTCACCATAGAAATTCAATGGCGAGTAGTTTTTGACGTGGCTGAAGATATAGACGGCTTGGCTCGCAAAAAGTTCGCTTGCCTTATGTATATATACATCGAGCTGAGTCTTGATGTATTTGGCTTTCCCTGTGCCAGTGTATCGAGGGATTCTGTTCCACGCGTTCACGATAAGCTGCGATGAAGATGGGTTGGCTAGGACCTACTTTGCGCGTATCCATCCATTTTCCATCATGCGACCTTGACCTTGAATGTAAAGGGTGGGGTTGATGCCTTTGAATTCGTTAACAAAAGCCACTTCCTTCACATATCTGCTTGCGTATTCGTTCGAGAGAGAGAGTCGAATCTTGTCAGCAGTCAATCTCTCGTGTTGCGGCAAGCGCAAGCCTATGATACTACCCGGTCGAAACTTCACAGAGGTCCCTTTCTCCAGTGCAAGCGAAAAGAGATTTGGCGTGAAATGACGATAGAATCCTTCTAGCGTCAGATTTTTGATGATTTCGAGGAGTTGATGGGCGGGAATCAACTCGGTTGATTTTACTAGTCGTGCCAGCTGTGGGAATCTCGCATAGTAAGATATCCAAATCAAAGATTCAAGTTGCTTGCGCCTTCCGAGTTCAATGTAAAGCTTTCCGGCTGTGTTCAGCCAAAATGAAGAGTCATCGAAGATGGTCTACAAATATTGCTCATGTTGAGCTAATCTTGGATAGTAAAGTACAAAACCAGACGCCGAAGACGCACCAACTTCTTCACTTGCAGCATGCGAGCGAGTTCTGCTGCATGGTACTGAAGTTGAATTGGTTGTTCGGATCCCTCAATTTGCAGTGTATAAGCCGTACCCGATATTCTTGTATCTAGAAACTGCCGATGAAAGGGCTGATCACAAAGAAATTGGCGCACTCACTAGAAAAGCGGAAAAATATATTTTGGTGATTGCCTCATGACTGTAGTCCTCAATCACGTGTTCTGCAGGTACGAGGTCTATGTGACAGATGAGACAGAGATTTTCCGAAAAGCCGCAGACGTTACCCTGACGGTGGAAAATTGCGGCAAACATGCCAGCGGAATATGATACCCCAAACAGTTGTAAAACACGAGGGTGTCTGTGAACGATGATATTAATGTTTAGGTTTGGCAAAGCAAGACACAAGACCAACCGCACTCGAAGATACTTCGAAATGTCCTCGTACCACATCTGATAAATGAAACAATTCAAAGGTCTTGTTCATACGGATGCTGCAATGCGTGTACAAACCTGCTTTGCGCCGTCTCCTTCATATATCACAACAGTTTTATCTGGATTGTGTTGACCTTCGATCTTGGCGGAGTAGATATTCCGCAGTACAGAACACCGCCCGGAAGTCGCGACTCTGGCTCTTACAACGTCAAGATTGTCTTCCAAAAAGATGTCACACCAATCGATCTCGCGGAAAGCCTCTGATTCCGGAAAATGAGAACCCGCCATGGTTCTACTAATTAAATGGCTGCTTACTTGGACGACCTCGTGGTGCACCTTGCTCTGCAGTAATGTGATTATGGATTGCGAAATGTCCTCCCTTGATGGTAAAGTTATGCGAATGGGCGAAAAAGCTCGATGTCCTGGTACACCTGTTTATTCACGACATCCATTCATTAATTAGCGTAAATGTATGCTGCACGATCCTGGCCTTACTCGGGAGACACCATTTCAGGATAAACCTCCTCGTCCTCGTCGAGTACTGGGAACTCTGGGTCTTGAGGGCTCATGGTGGCAGGAAGGAAGGCGCAGCGGCGCTTGCGATGCAGAAAACACAGCCATGTCAACCAATTTTCCCACTCGTAGATATTAATGGCGCTTTGGCGCCGACAGGCTGTAGGTGGCAATGAGCTGTTGTTGTAGTATTTGGCAGGTCAGACAGCTGAAGTTACGGTATGGGAAAGGGTGTAAGTAAACGCCTGGGGGTTGAGTTGACAATGGATAGTTTTGTGCGCTGAATTGAATCAGAACGAACGGACGGACTTTTCGGATTCGAGTGGAGTCTGTGGAGAGAGCCGAGACGAGATTTTCCAGATTTCAGGATAGCGGAATAAGTCGAGCCTTAGCCCGGCTTCATGGCGGCGATGACAGTATAAGACCCTTCCGAGTCGGACTCCATTGAAGGGACTTTTTGAAGCCTACAACTATCAACACTTGGAATGAAAGGACAAGGACAATCAGTTCGGCCCTCATTTCCAGTTGATCCAGAATGCAAGCAGTAGTTAATTCGGCTTTGAAGCAGTCGGGAAAGCCTTGAACAGAAATTTGTCGGGCTAGAGTAGGTATCCAGGGATTTATGTAGGCCCCTATGAACGAGTTTCGTTTGTCTTGCGCTATACCGGTTGGATTCCAGACTGACAAGTCGACTGGCTTGATTGAAGTTGAGTTCACCGTTCTTTTCCGTTTTTCTCCCCGAGCGCTCCGCTCCGCGTCGAAACTGTAGATTCGGGCGCCGTACTTTACCGCCAAGAAGCCGAAGACTGCTACAAGAATCTGATGGTGGAAAGGCCGCTGGCTTCGAAATTGCAAGCAGGTGATGCTTGTGCTCTGATTCGCGCAAGAACTATACAGCCGAGGGGGCCGGGTATGATAAGGGACGGGCTGCCACGCTGGCAAGGACGTAGAGTGGCCGTTGGGAGAGGAGGGAGAGAAGGAGGGAAGAGAATAAAAGTGGGATGTTGTGGACTATTTATTTTTTTGTAGGGTGTTTTCGTGTTCTGTTCCTCTACTTTGAAGTTGGCCGATCCTCGCCTAACTTTCTATCACACTCGTTCTGCTTCAAGTTGACCTCCGTGTTGTTTCGTGTCGCTCCTTCGCCCGTTGTACTTGCATTTATTTTTCTGTTACGTCGATGGAAGGCCAGCAGCAGCCCTACCCTCCGTATTCGTTTGATATCGACATGATGAAGGTGAGTTACTTTATATTCGATTGTTGCCATGTCGGTTATTAGCCCGCTCGCCCCTGACCCTTCTTCTCCTTCTTCCTTCCCTTCTTCTTCCTTCTCATTCACCCATTTTTTCTCTCCAGCGCTCAATGGATCCCTCCTCCGCCCCCGACTCCAAAAAGGCTCGGTGGTCCCCCACTGGCACATCCCGCCCCGCCGCAGCGGCGGACCTCTACGCGAATTACGGCTACGCCCCCGCCGCGCAGGCCCAGCACGCACAGGCAGCCGCCGCGGGGACACACCAATCCACCGTCACCGGCTCCCCGCAGATCTACGCCACGCCCCAGCTCAGCATCAACACCGCGCTCAACGGCAACAACGCCGCTGCTCAACAACAACAGCAACAACAGCAGCAACAAGCACCGAGCCCCGTCGTGGGCAGCCCGTACAACGCGTTCAACCCGTACGGCATGTTGGGCATGTACGCCCAGGCGAATGCGCAGGGGCAGCAGAGCTTTGGTGGGGCAGCGCAGGGGGTCGCGGGTGGGTATAGCCCGCAGAGGCTCCCGACGTTGAATATCCCCGCCGCGCAGGCGGTGTATGGCAACCCTGCGGCGTTGAGTGCGTTGAGTGCCTTGCAGAGTCCGTTGACGGGGATGGTCGGTGAGTGCTCTTCGTTGCTGTATTCGAAGTCAAGCCTCATTCGACGACGTGGTAGATTTCACAGGCGGCGCTAACCGCACGGTCTACATCGGCAACCTCCCCCCGAGCGCAAGTGTCGACGAGCTCCTCAATCTTGTGCATTTCGGCCCGCTGGAGAGCATTCGGTGCGTGTCCTTTCTTCTTGGCCGCCAAGCACCCCTCTTCCCCTCTTTCCCGCCAAAAACGCTCCCCGCTAACAACCCCCCAGCGTCCTCCCCGAAAAATCCTGCGTCTTCCTCTCCTTCCTCGACGCCCCCACCGCCAGCGCCTTCTACGCCGACGCCCTCGTCCGCAAGCTCACCCTCCACACCCAGGAGCTCAAGGTCGGCTGGGGGAAGCCCAGTGCTGTCCCGGCGCAGGTGGGTTTCCTCTTGCCTTTTTTCTTCCTCGTCTTCCTCTCCTGGTTTTTTTTTCTTGTGCTAACGCATTAACGTCGCCTTAGGTCATGCAAGCCATCACGCAATCCGGTGCGAGCCGGAACGTCTACCTCGGCGCTCTGGATGAGAACATGACGGAGGAGATGTTGAGGGATGAGCTGAGTCGGTTTGGGTTGATTGATCAGGTGTGTTTGGGGTTTCTTTTCTTTTGCTTGCGCATGTCCATTCGCATCTTCGATGGGCTGGGATGATTTTCGCACAATATAGTTAGAGCCGAGGTCTGTTTCGACCTCGAGCGACGATAGAAGCTATTTTACTATGACCTGCCCTCTGCATCCTCTCCTCGTCTCCCTTCGCTGCAGACAAACAAACAAAAGCTAACTCTTCGTTCCATTCTCACAGGTCAAAATCGTACGCGACAAGAACATTGGTTTCGTGCACTTTTTGAGTATCGGGGTGGCGACGAAGGTGTGTTTGTCTTCCTTCTCCCTCCCTCCCCATTCAAATTCTCTCGCCTCTTTACAATTCTCTCGCTTTTTTTTACTATTAACCTGACACTCACGCTCACCCTCTTCCCCCGCAGGTCGTCAACACCCTCCCCACAGACCCCGCCTGGGCCGGCAAGCGCGTCAACTACGGCAAAGACCGCTGCGCGTACGTGCCTAAGAGCCAGCAGGCCGCGGCGCACCAGGCGCAGGCGGCGGCGGCGCAGAGCCTTGTGGGTGGGTTTGGTGGGTTTGGAGGGCAGATGGCGAGTCCGATTGTTGGGGCGAATGCGTGAGTGGTTTTTTCGAGCTTCTATACATACATACATACATATTCCTTCGCCCTCGCTTTTGCTGTTTTTTTTCCTTCTTTTGCACTAGACACCCTTGTTGTTCTTCGTTGTTTCTTTCATATATACTCCTTCGTTTCGCCCTCCCCCTTCGTCTTCGTTTCTTTCGCTCTCTCGCTTTGGCTGTTTTTCATTGCACAAGACACTAACGCCGCCCTCCCCAGGTTCGCCTCCCCACTCGTGACCACGCAACAAACACCTTTCGGCGGGAACGGGCCTTCGGCGGCGGCGTATGCGAATTCGCCGGCTAGCGCGCACCCGAGCGGGGCGGGTGTTAATCCGTTTACTGGGAGTGCGAATGGGGCGGGTGGGGGTGCGAATGTACGTTTTGTTTCTTCCTTTTTTTCACTTCTCTTTCTTTCCCCAAGAGAAACAAGAGATCAATCTACTTGCTCGAAAGAAAGAAATAAAATAAGATAACTGACGACATGCTACAGGGCACGTCACCGGGCGCGCAGCCGCAGGGGTCGCCGAATGCGGGGTATTATACGCCTGCGCCGTTTAGCCCTGATGCACTTAGGTGGGTCTCATGCACAGTTTCAAAATATAAGAGTGATATGCTGAGTCGTTTTTTGGCAGCGCGATGATGGGGATGGGTATGTTTGGTGGGATGGGTATGGGCGGGATGATGAGCCCCATGAGCCCTGGGGGGCTGAATATGATGGGTATGTTTTCTTTTTGTTTCTTGTCTATGCGTCCCATTTCCATTCTCCCCATTGCGTTCCATTCTCTGGATGGACCCTTACTTTTTAGCTTCCCAACCCTGACTTCCGCTTCTCCGATTCTCACCCTTGGCTTCCTTTATCCCCCACCCACGCCATTTGCTGCAAAATGCTAACGGCTCTCTCACAGGTGGTCTCCCTGGCATGGGCATGGCTGGCGGCAACCGCACCGTCTATCTCGGCAACATCCACCCCGAGACGACCACGGAGGATTTGTGCAATGCTATCCGTGGGGGTGTATTGCAGAGCATCAGGTATATGGCGGATAAACATATCGCGGTAAGCAAGCGGGTTCTTTCTCTCAATTTGTTCTCTCGTCATGCTGAATATGCTCAGTTCATCACCTTCATCGACCCCGCGGCGGCGTTCACCTTCTTCCAGGTGTCGTCGTACCAGGGTCTCACGCTCAACAACCGCCGCCTCAAGATCGGCTGGGGAAAGAACTCGGGCCCGCTGCCCCCGACGCTCGCGCTCGCTGTACATGCAGGGGCTACGCGTAACGTCTACATTGGGAATGTGGAAGACTTTGAGGTGTTCAGCGAGGAGAGGCTCAAGACCGACTTTGGCGAGTTTGGGGATATCGAGCTGGTCAACTTTTTGAAGGAGAAGTGGGTGTCTTTTTCTTCTTCCCATTCGTGCAGGAAGTTGATGTGCTTGCTTGCCCAGGAACTGCGCATTCGTCAACTTTACGAACATCTCGAACGCCATTAAGGCGATCGAGTCGATTAAGAACCGACCGGAATATGCCAACCTGCGTATTGCGCATGGAAAGGATCGGTGTGCGAACCCGCCGCGCTCGGGGCCGCAGGGATCTGGCGGTGCGAGGCGCAATGCGAGTGGGAACGGGCCTGCTTCGGCGGAGCCTGTGAGTGCGGTAGAGCATGAGGGAGAGCTGGATTTCGATGTCGAGGCCGTGCAGGCCGAGGCTGAACGGGCGGACGCTACCGCGGACGGCATCAAGCAGGAGGATGGCGCTACCGCGTCGTCGTAAGCTGCGTCGCGTCGCGTCGATGCGGCTGCCTATAGAATCCCGCCCAGGCAGTCGCGTTCACCGGCTTCATTAAAGTCGGACTCATTTCCCCATCCAACGATACCCTTTTTCTTACTCTGATCTCGATCTCCTCTCTCGGCACTGGACTGGAAACAATATGCACAAGGAACGATAAAAGCACCTCTTCCCCATCCACCCCACACCACACCTTCGCCCGCCTCCCCTGCGCCACTGCTATACGAATCCACAACACACACCACTGTCGTGCGCACGCGAGGGGAGGAGGAGGAGATCACGCAAAATCGCCGGCCGCGCGGAAGGGACGACAAAACGAATCGGGCTCGCCTATTATGCTGCTTTTTTAGCGACTTTGCGCGAGCCTGACCCCCCTTCGGCTTCTTGCTCCTTCCATCGTCTCTTCCGCCCGCCGGCCTCTCCCAGTGCTTCCACCCCTTAACCAGGGTGTTTTGCACGCCTTCGCTTTTTGGGCTTTTTCATTCCAAATCCCGTTATGATTCCTTTCTTGTTGCTACGATACTGTCCTTTCTTTCTTTTTCCTGTTTTCCTTTTAAACAAGTGTCATTGGCCCGGATGCGGAGTAGACCCCGCATCCGCCGTCCCCTCACTTAATTATGCATCCATTTATTCTCTTTCTTCCTGTGCGTTTTTCGCTTCCTTAATGGACCGTTCTACGCTCCGACCATCCTCGTCTCGACCTGTCTCGTCACACTCTCTGACTGACACCCACCACCCACATCATCGAAATCGTAATGCGCTGCCGTCGACTCCTCATAGCTTAGCTGCGACTACTCGGTCTCCCCCCTCACTTGTGTGCTCATACGCCTGTCATACCAATATCTCGCAATCTCAGTCTTCGTCACTCTCACTCTCTCTCACTCTCTCTCTCTCTATCGCAAACGGATGCTGGTACGATATATCTGTGTTGAATGGTAGGCTGTATAGTATCCAGTTGTAATACAACCTTTCTACTTGCTCTCTACGGACGCCTGGGACGGGACGTATCGCTCGGCGTCGGCGCTCATCTACTCCGCTCTCTCCCGCGCCGCTGATATCAAGAAGCAGTCGTGTGATGCAGCAGCATCTGACTCCGTTCCTCGCACCATGACCGGATGACCGCCGCACCAGCATGCTCGCAAACTCTCGACGCGCTGGCGCAATCGTTCGCCCTGATACCTGATCGTTATGATAGCTAGAAGCCCTCCCTCCATACGCTGGCATGTGCTCGCATCATGACCTTCGTTTTCGAGCTCCATCATCATGCTACTTCCGCTGGCACTAGTCTTCAGCTTGGATTTTGGATCCGTGGTACCGGTGTACACTGTATCTCGCGACTTGGTTGCAAGGTGGCTGTAGCTGACGGGACTCTCTGTTTTCTGCTTCGTTTTTAATGCAAAAAAATGGGAAACTCGAGCTCTTTGCCAGGAATGGTACAAGGCTGCACGGACCCGGTTCGCCTCCTCACAGTTTGGTTCTTACGTCGAGAGCTACTCAGTAGCTGGGAGAAGAAACTCGCTCGAAGGACAAGCGACTAGCGACTGAAGACACAAGATGTATCTTAGTCTCTGTGACTCCTCACTCTCCACACGCTCTTGAAGACAAGAGGCTTTACATTCTTTTCGGACTACTCTGACCGCACCTATTATTGAGAGCTGATACAGTCTATAGCAGCGCAAGCTTCTGGCCACTTTCTACTGTTTCCAGCCACTAGTGCTCTCACCCAGCATCCCGATTAGGCAACTCCTCCTTTGTCCATTTCGGGACACGACTTTCGGACTTTCGCCCCCTGTGTCACCCATGGTGACACCTATCTTGCCCGCTTTCTTACCCACTCTCGTCGGCGCCTTGCAACGAACATGGATTCGCAAACGTCTGAAAGATGTCAGTATCCCGACAACTGCGTGCGCACAGGCTAACCCGAAGCAGTTTGCGCCTCCGACGCAGACATGACAATTCTGTCGTGCGACGGAGTAATATTCAAAGTCCATCACAAGCACCTCGAAGTCCATTCCGACGTATTCGCGGCGGCAGAGAACGCCACTTGCAACGCCGGAATACACTCGAACCCTGAGAATGACGAAGTTGTCGAACTCTCAGAAAGCTCCGCTGTGCTGGATCTTCTTTTTCAATATATGTACCGGCAGCCGCAACCTGATCTCAGGTCGGTGGCATTCCCGGAGTTCGCTGCGTTGGCGGAAGCTGTGGAAAAATATGTTGTTTACTCAGCCATGCCCGCCATAGCCATTCAAATGAAGTACGTGATCCCGGCCACGAATATTGAACATGCCTGATCCCATTTCCCAGGGAGTCTGTCACCGAGTACCCATTGCAAGTGCTGAATTATGCCTCGCGCCATAGTCATAAAGCTCTTGCCGCCGAGGCTGCTCGCCTCAGTCTCGGATTGTCCTTGTCACAGGCTGTGTCCATTTTGTCGCCAGATGTCTTGGTGCAATGGGTGCGTCTCTTCTGTCAAATCCTGTTGCACTTCTTTAAGATTTATTTGCTAGGCAACATTCTACGACACCTGGCATACAGCCGTTCGACACTACACCTCTTTCTTTATCAAAGCACAGAGCTATGATAATCACAACCTGTCCATCCTCGCAACTTGTGTCAGGGATCCAAGTCTCTGCTTCACTCACCGTCAGAATCTGGAGGGCATGAAGACTCTCGCCGGGTCCTCCAGTATTCAGTGGGCCATCAATACTCTCAGCATTATCTTCGACCGTGACTTTATGAATTGACGTACATTTATTTGGAAGCGTTTTGCGGCGGTAGCCCAGAGGTCTGGCCTTAAGGTTTGTCGATATGTAATTTTTACTACTTAACATAGATGATAGAGGTCAATCCATACACTTTTCAACCCTGTTTCGTCGTCTCGAAAGCCCTCGCGCTCAGATGCCATTTCTTTACACAGCGATTCGAACTTGTGCAAATTTGAACCGTGAGAACTTGCATGTTCAACATTAAATTCGACCTGAGACGCTGTAACAAATGACTGTCTTAGAGGCAGGGATGCGCGAATGGAATGATTTGGCATCAGTAGTGCATCAGTGCAGTGTGCACGCATTTTGACTTCAAGTTTGAGCTGCAAACTGTGGAGTCGAATTTGATGATGTCATTTGTAGTTCAAATCGCAACTTGAACTGCGCACTCATGGTGACCACTCGGAAACAGGCGAAAGCTATGGAGGCGGCCGACTCTCCGGATAATTTATCGAAAATTCCTGCACCGGAGAATTCGAATTTGAAGCCTACACCCACTGGCAGCAGCGCAACTCCGGAAGAAGAGCCTGAAGTTGACAAACAAGATGATGATGATGGTGCAGAACCTCCGGCCAAGAGAGTGAAGCTGGAAACTCCGGAGGAAGAGATTGCTCGTAAGGATGCAGAGAGTCCTCGTCTGCCAGGTAAGAAGATGCGCTGTTCTTCCCTCGTGCCATTTAATATGATATATGATACGTCGTTCAGGAACAATGGAACGAGGACATGTTTACTTTTTCTACCGCCCACGGGTCCAGACAGACGAGCCTTCGTCCCTCGACGATGTGAAAAACTTACACATGCTACTCGTTCCACGGCCTCCGAAGTTCAGCGTCGCCGACCACACTACTCACAAGGACCATCAACAAATGACTGTTCTCACAGAGGGAGCCGATGCTGTCCCAGCCGCCGAGCCTTTAGATACATCGGAAAAGCACTACCGCCTCATTACTATTGGGAAAAAAACACTCCCTGATCCGGACGCACGTCGTGGAGGCCGTAAGGAAAGTTTCTGGGCGACAGTAACAGCAGTTGGCGACGATCTTGATAAGCTGGAAAGCGGCCTGGGGGAAAAGACGTATAACACAAAGACACGGGGTAGGTTTGGAAAACTATTGGATTCTTCTGTTCGTTCGTTTTCGACTGATCCACGATGCAGGGGAGCGGCACGACCCTCCGGGTCGTCTTGCAGCGCGTGGCTGCTATGCTATCGTGAACAATGATGCCCAAAAACCCTCTCAAGAAACGACATACCTTGGGTATAGTCTGTCCCACCCGTCGCCATCCGATTTCGGGCCTGTTCAGGAAGCTCTCGGCATTCATCGCGCCAGTGCCTTTGTTCTTCAGGTGAAAAATCCGGAAGCACCAGGTGGAATGACCAAGAACGACATTAAATATCCCCCCGCTGTGATGGAAGGCGTTTTCGGCAAAGGGACCAGAGGACGCGAGGCTACAGGTTTGCGCTTTGCACCATGCTCGAAGCCTCAGATGCTCGATTATACCGGCGTTGAATTATTGCTCGTTGCTGTTCGGGGTGGCGAACAAGGCCTAGAGGAAAGCCTTGGGGAAGGGCGAGGAGAAGGTGAGGAGATCCGTGTCTCGGTTCCTGTCCTGTTACTAACAAAATTTTTACAGCCTTGACCGATGCGGGGGAACAAGAAGAGGTATTGAGCGTCAACGAGATTTTCAGAGAGCTGTGGGGTAACTCCGACGACGAAGGCCAAATCCCTGAAGCGTTGAACGGGGAATGGATTTGAATGTAATCACTAGTAGAAGTCTGGCCATGTACAGCCAAAATAAGGCAATCACAAATACCGAGTCGTTCTTGAGTCGTTCAGGGCGTCCCATGCCGCCTGTCGGTACCAAAGTCCGCAACTGTAGGCTTCGGTGTAAAGGGAGTTTCTTTGGGTGCATCGAAAGCCAAAACCTGTTCGCCCATGCAGTGGCATGCACCGAAAAAAGAGTGGAAATTGAGTAGAAATCCAATATCTGATGATCCGTATCACGCCGAAGTTTGATTCTTACCACGATGCTCCCCGCATCTGTTCCTTCAACTACCGAGTCCTACGATCAGCGCTCAGCCTTTGAAGTATTCCCTCCGTACGCTATGCCTGTGCCATTCTGACTGCTCTCGAACTGGGCGAACACTGCTTCGAGAGTCGTTAGTCTAAGTACTTACGTCCGACTCTAGGCTAGCGGCGTGAGGCTGCCAGAGTTGCCAGTCCGGACATCTTGTTCCACAGCAAGCCGCTCGGTGCATCTCGGTACCACGGGGCAAGGGCAGCTTTAAATTGCCTTCGGCCTACCAATTAAATTCATTGGATTCCAAACTCGAACGGTAAAAGTTGAACAAGATTTTAGCCACAACCGTGTCCTGCCAGCCGCAGGCCGCCGTACATGTCAAGTATGCTTGACACGACAGATCGCAGTCGCAAGAGAGGTAAATCCCCAAACGCTTGACACTGGCAGCTATTGCTACTGTATCTCAGGCTCTCAGCTAGGCGTCCCAAGACGTTCTTCGAAGACTTACTTACAAACGCTGAACAACCCGGATCCGACCTACTTCCAGCTAAAGCAGATCCAGAGTCGTGCTTTACTTGAGTAAAATTATCCTCATTCCGTGTATGGTTTCTTCTTTAAATGGTGTTACGCAAAATATATGACGGGCTTGCTCGTTTGGAAGCTGTAGGTAAGCAAGCCGCTCTTCCGCAGAGCCGTCCTACCCGTCCGTATCTATTTATGAAAGAAATAAATTAGAACTCACCTTTCCGTCTTTTCCGTTGACAGACTCAGTTGACGAAAACGAAATATCATCCGCCTCGTAAATACTAAAAGAAGTACGACCTTCGACTGCGCGCAAGCACAAAAAGAATCCGAGTATCCAATCGCGAATATTGCTACACGCCTGCGGATGGTAGACATCCAGTTCCTGCATCTCATGCGCCACCTGTACCTAAAAAGAGGGCCGGCATGGAAAAGCTGTCCGCTGAATAGATGAATGGGTTTAAATTACCCTGACAGCACTCGCACAAGAGTTCACTGCGG
Source organism: Favolaschia claudopus (assembly GCA_037176885.1). NCBI lineage: Eukaryota > Fungi > Basidiomycota > Agaricomycetes > Agaricales > Mycenaceae > Favolaschia > Favolaschia claudopus. The sequence continues at coordinate 2,244,144 of JAWWNJ010000004.1, read as the reverse complement.
ATTTTTGTACGTTGCCTTTTACTTGCCTGACTCAGCTCTTTCGATGACTATAAATGGGGGCAGAAAGGTCGAAGTTTCGCCAGTCCCCGAGCGAAGACAAACATAATGAAGCTTCTTGGATTCCTCTTTCTCTTTGCACTCGCCATTGTGGTCAAATCCGCGGGTGCAAGTACCGCCAATGACCCTCACAAATGGATTGCTCCCCAGTCCACCGACTTGCGTTCGCCTTGTCCCGGTCTCAATACGTGTGTTCCTAACTTTTCGACTAGAAAACTGTGCCTAATTTTCTGCAGGCTTGCGAACCACGGCTACCTTCCTCGCGATGGACGCAACATTTCCATCAAGATGATGTTAAAGGCTGCAATAGGTTGACATATTTACGCCCCTGCAGCTCGAAAGCGTCATTCTGAATTGCTTTCCGTATGTAGATGGATTCAACGTTGGACCCGATGCGATCATCCAAGCTGCAAAATTCGGTCTCCTGTCCGGAGACGCTCCTGATACATTGAACCTCGATGCTCTCAAGCTGTATGTTTGACCTATACCTTGTTTTTTGAAAAGGGAAGCCTCAGATCTTTGCAGGCACAACCTCATCGAGCACGACGCCTCCATCTCGCGCAACGACTTTGACGTGACTGGCGACAACCTTCACTTCAACGAGACAATATTCACTACCCTGGCGAATGCTAACCCCGGCGTTGATTATTACAACGCTACATCTGCTGCCCACGTCCAAGACGAGAGACTGGCAATTTCGCTCGCGACGAACCCGAATATCACTAACACCTTTAAAGAAGCCGCTATTCGAACGCGCGAATCAGGTCTCTATCTCAGCGTAATGGGAAATCCTCTCAATGGCATCGCTCCCAAAAAGTCTGAGTTGTTACTCAATTACAAGTAAACCAGTTCTGACTTTTGCTGGTTCGCAGATTTGTCCAAATATTCTTCCGAGAGGAAAGGATGCCGATTGCTGAAGGATGGAAGCGCCCTACTACAACCATCACAGCGGGAACGCTGGACCCCATTCAGAACATCATTTTCGACGTGTCAAACTGGATGCCCACCCAGCTCTGCGAAGATCTGGTTCTCGGGCCCGATCTGACAATCTGAGCCAACGAATTCTCATGTAATACGAGTCTAAGTACTTGTCGCTTGATTTTCACCTGCGGATTGTCATTATAGTACTGACTCTCAATGGAATTAATCGTGTTGTGATTTTCTAATATATTTCGACAATTGAGCGAGAAACGAACGATTGTCCCATTTATTTAGGCTCGTGAGTTACCCAGAATTCGGCGCGGTAATTTTGATTTCAACGCATCATAGCTTGTGCGTCGCCGGTGTACTCGCATTCCACCGTAGTAGTCCGTTGACCATCCTCCCGCGGATCGATGAAAAATATAAGCACTTCGACGGCCTGGAGTACCACTTCGAGACTGAGCTCGAGTTTCGATTGTCCGCCACTGGCAGCGGTCCACAGAAGCGGCCCCGGATTGATCCAAGTACCGCCTGGTCGAAGGAGTGAGTAGATGTGTTCCAGCGTGGTAGAAATATTGAGGGAGATGTCGATGAAAAGAACAAGGTAACGATGAAGTCGCGGCCCGGTACTGAAAGGAGGTCTACGATCGGGGCGGGTGGGGCGGCTTCCAACACTTTCAGTGCAGGGGACAATTAATCGAGGTAGGAAAATGGATTGAGCAAAACAGAGCTTCTGACGATTTTTGATGCGAGAACCAATGAGCATAAGGGTGAATGGAGTGTTGGTTGACAGTGGAAGTCGACATGGGGTCTAAGAGAAAACGAAACGCGAGATTCATGAAGAATGAGAGCTCGACCGCTGTGGTCTCGAGGAAACCTGTGGTCACAATAAGGAAACAAGCCTCATAGAACGCGACTCGTCAACTTACCAAGCTCAGAAATCTTCCATGCTAGCCTGCCCAATCCCGCACCCGGTACAAGAACGCGTTGTCTCGCGCGAGCATCAATGTCTACTGCGCGAAGAACGTCCAAGATAGGCGTGAATATTTTTTCGCGCTCTCGAACACCGGCAGAACTCCAGTCAAGACTCTCGGACACGCATTAGGTCGGAAGCCGTTCCTCCCCGTGGCGGCAGGTCAATGATGCATTGCTGTTCTCCGAGTCCTTGCAAGTGAATTCGAGACGTTTATGTGCGCGACTGAAGCTCGTGTACGCTGCCTGAAGTCGAGAGGCCTATGTCAGCGATAGTCGACGGTACCGTGCATAAAAGTTTGGCGCTCGCTCCTAGTACTGTATATCCCAGAGTTTGTAGCTTTGAGTGCAGTGGAGTCTGTGGAGATACAGGTCTCAGGTCTGAGGTGCTCACGCCGGCTTGAAGAGGCCAAGCTTATAGTCTGGAGGCAAATTTTAGGTTCCGGAGGGGTACTTATGCAGACGTCGAGCGCAGATGGTGTCGAACCAGGCTCGCGGTCGCTGGGGACGTTCGAGACGAAGGTCACGCAAATGTCACACTCTTCACTGGCCCGGGCAAGCTGCCGGTGACCGTCAAGCATCAGGAAAACTTTGGGAAAACTCTCCCTGCCTATTTGTCGCTTTCGACCTGAGCCAGGCCAAACCCTCACCGGGTCAAGAAGCGGTTCTATTAGTGGCAGTGCTCCATCTTCGAGACTCTGTCATCGCCGCTACTAGTCCTGAAGTTCAATGAAGACTCGCCCGAGCTAAGGCTCGACTTATTCCGCTATCATGAAATCTGGAAAATCTCATCTCGGCTGTCTCCGCAGCAAGACTCCGCTTGAATCCGACAAGTCCGTCGGTTCGTTCTGATTCGGCGCACAAAACTATTCATTGCCAACTCTTGGACAACTCAACTCCCAGGAATTGACACCCTTTCTCATACCGTAGCGTCAGCTGTCTGGCCCGCCAAATACTACAGCAACGGCTCATTGCCATCTACAGCCCGTCGGCGCCAAAGCGCCAATAATATCCACGAGTGGGAGGATTGGTCGACATGGCAGTGTTTTCTGCATCGCGCGCGCCTTGCTTCCTGCCACCATGAGCTTTGAAGACCCAGAGTTCCCAATTCTTGACGAGGACGAGGACGGTCTTACTGGTTTTGTCTCTCCCGAGTAAGGTCATGATCGTGCACCATACATTTACGCTAATGAACTGTGTATACAAAGCCGTACCAGGACGTCAAGCTTTTTCACCGATTCGCATAATTTTACCATCAAGGGAGGACATTTCGCAGTCCATAATCACATTAGCACAGAGCAAGGTGCACCACGAGGTCGTCCAAGTGAGCAGCCATTTAATTAGTAAAACTATGGCGGTTTCTTATTTCCGACATCAGAGGCTTTCCGCGAGATCGATTGGTGTGACATCTTTTTGGAAGACAATCTTGACGTTGCAAGAGTCAGAGCCGCAGCTCCCGGGCGGTGTTCTGTACGGCGAAATATCTACTCCGCCAAGATCGAAGGTCAACAAAACCCAGACAAGACTGTCGTGATATATGAAGGAGACGGCGCAAAGCAGGTTTGTACACCCAGTCAGCATAAGCATAAACAAGGCTTTCGAATTGTCTCATTGATCAGACGTGGTACGAAGACATCTCGAAGTATCTTCGAGTGCGGTTGGTCTAATGTCTTATTTTACAACCATACCATTAGAATCATCGTTCACAGACACCCCCGTGTTTTACAACTGTTTGGGTTATCATATTCTGCTGGCATGTACGCCGCAATTTTCCATCGTCAGGGTAATGTCTGCGGCCTTTCGGAAAATTTCTGTCTCATCCGTCAGGTAGACCTTGTGCCAATAGAACGCGTGATTGAGGTCTACAGTCACGAGCCGATCACTAAAATATACTTTCACAATTTTCTTGTGAGTGCCTCAATTCCTTTGTGATCAGCCCTTTCAATGGCGGTCTTAGGTTCATGGATTTCTAGTGCGGCTTATACACTGCAAGTTGAGGCGATTCCAGCAGCTAATTTGATTTCAGCATCATGCAGCAGAACTCACTCGCATGCTGCAAGTGGAGACGTTGGTGGGTCTCAGGCGTCTGGGGTTGTATGACGAAATTGCTGAACATGCGTATTGTAGACCACCTCGGATGACTGTTCACTTTGGCTGAACACAGCCGGTCAGCTTTGCATTGAACTCGGAAGGCGCAGGCAATTTCTTCAATTGACGGGTCCCTATGACTTCCAAGAACCGCGACTATTAGCAGCAACAACCGACTTAATTCCGGCGCATCAATTGCTCGATATCGTTGAAAATCTGACATTAGATGGATTCTATAGCTATCTCGTAGACGGAAGAGCCTTTCAACTGTCACTCGAGAAAGGCACCTCTGTGAAGGTTCGACCGGGTAGCGTTATAGGCGTGCGCTTGCCGCGGCACGAGAGATTGACTGCTGACGAGATTCATCTCTCTCTCTTGAACGAATACACAAGTAGAGATGTGAAGGAAGTGGCTTTTTTGAACGAAACCAACTTCACCCTTTCCATTCAAGGTCAAGGTAGAATGATGGAAAGCGGATGGATACGCGCAAAGTAGGTTCTAGCCAACCCATCTTCATCGCAGCTTATCGTATCGTGAACGCGCAAAACAGAATACCTCGATACACTGGCACAGGGAAAGTCAAATCCATCCAGACTCACCTCAGGGTAGATATATTCTGTGCGAGCAAGCTTTTTGCGAGCCAAGCCGTCTATATCTTTAACCACACCAAAGACTACTCGCCATCGAATTTCTATTGTAAGTTCAGAATTCCTATTACAATGAGTGAACCTTCACTTGACTTCCCCAGTTATGGTCAATTTTATCTCGATCGAATATGCGCTAATGCCAACACGAAAGAGAACCCGGCTCCGTGGCCGAGTGTCACTCTTTCTGCCCCCGGCAAAGTACTTTCTCTCGCCAGACGGGACACAATTGCAATTTTCGAATCAACCACCGTATTGGTCTTTCCAGCATTCGGGTAACTCACCGCTTTCTCCAGAGGAGGCCGCAATCTTTGGATTGCCTTCAGTGGAGACCAAAATCAGGATGGCCGGAATATATTACAGTCCACAATTTTATGAGAGCATTGCACAGTTTCATCGACACAAAGGGTTTGACGCCACAAGCCAGGATGTTGCACGCAAAATGGGGTACCAATTATTCCATCTAGTCGACGATGAAAAGGACCCTGTCCAACACTCGCGTCGTTTGTGGTTCAATTCTGTGTCGGTTGTTGAATACATACATTGACAACACTGCTTAGTTGACTTCTCTTCCGAATATTGGGACGAGTTTTCCTCGGACTTAAAAAATCTGATACTGAAGACGACTCGGATGATTCAAGTCTTCGACATGGCAGCCTCGAGGCGGAGCCTGACGGAGATATGGATGAAGGATTCAGGCCCGACTCAGACGACGACCAAATTCTATATCCGCGATCGAATTGATGTCAACCGAACGTATTTTGGTCAAGAGACGGATGCCAGTGAATTCATATTTACGATTGAGTATGTATTTAGGTAAATTAGACAGGATTCAAGTTGTAACATGTACAGGCACAATATATGGACGGATACGAAGACGTAAAAAATTGAGGAGAAGCTTTTGAGGGATCATATGTTAACACAGGGGAACAGTGGTGCTCGAAGGACATCGCATGGGCCGGGTGGTAGAGAATCTCGGTGTTGTTGGACCAGCCGAGGTCGTGCGGAGGATGGTGTGGTAGAGACGGAGACTGAGCTCGTCGAATGCGATCTGAGGGACACCGGGGGTGCCAGAGGGGAAGCCGGTGGAAAGGAGGGCGAGGGCGAAGTAGAAGCAGCGGGCGACGTGGAAGAAGATGGTTTGAGAGCTGAACTTTTTAGCGAACGCGTAGGACGCGGCCTCGGCGATGGGGTCGATGGGGACGGATGGGATGGGAACAAATCCAGCCTTGGTTTCAGCCTGAATTGTAAGGCAGGCGGTGGGCCATGGAGGGCGCGGCAGGAGATAAAGCCAAGACAAGACGAAAAGCCATCAACGAAGCATCCGAGAATGACAAAAGGCCCAGTGCGCAACAGCTGAAAATATTCGTCCAGACGGATGATTAGTGTTGGGAAAGTTCGGTTCGGAAATCGGTCCGAACGCCGAACCGAACTGAACCGGACGCGCGTTCAGCGTTCAGGTTCAGCAAAACTCGAACCTGAACGCGAAGTTCGGTTCTGCGTTCAAAGAAAACACGACGCGTTCGGACGCGTTCGAACGCCGAACGCGAAAGCTGTCAAAGTGAGCATTTTCGGCCGTTATTCTCACCAAATCTACAGATTGATCATGTCAGATTCGGCGCCGACGTCACAGGAGAAAGTTCGGCTGTCTATGGATCACGATTTAAACAGCGGCATGTCAGTCTAATCAACATCATTGGGATTTGCCGGCCTGGAAAATGATGAGGTAAGTCGATTTATTCACTCTTTACTCTTCTTTTCAATTCGAATCCAGTTCAAATACTTCGGCACGCACCTCAAAACATCCCAGCACCAGGAAAACAAAAGTGATTTATGATTTGATAACGTTCCCAAGCAAAATTCTAACTATCCGAGATCGCCGGCAGCAAAAACGTTCGAACGCGTTCGAACGCCGAACCGAACCTGAACGCCGCGTTCAGGTTCAGGTTCAGGGATTGGCCGAACGCGAAGCCGCGTTCAGGTTCAGCGTTCGGGGCAAAGTGCCCCGAACCTGAACCGAACCGAACTTTCCCAACACTACGGATGATGTGCCGTTGGGAAGTGGGCGACTGCCGAGAACATCCATTTCAGCGTGCGGCGGAGACTTGCAAATCTGTCTTCCGTCCCTTTTCGACCAAGTATAGGACATCGAGGGGTAGGGTAAGGCGCTGTATCATGTCCGTATATTTTTGTGTTTGTAATTCTTCCGACTGCGGGTGCTTTGCGATGTAGCGGAATGCGAGGAATGTATTACAGAGAACTTCTACTGTCATCTCCGAACGCTCATCTTGCAGATCCGACGTTGTTGTCATTGAGTTGCAGCTGCGAGCTTCAGTGGATTCCGGAGGAAGACTGGGCCGAGAAATTACCGGCCACGAGGGAGACGCGGATAGTTAAATGCGGGAAGAGTCAGCCTTGGAAGGTCGATATGTCGCGTGGCGCCCAGGATCCAATGACGAGGGTGAAGACTCTGGGCTTCTGAAAAAACAAACGAGAAGGAACGCAGACTCGTTGACTCGATCTTCAGTTTCAGCTAATCCAGCACAGAATGGAAGCTAAGATCAACCCGGAAACAGAAGGTATACTGTGCGGGACTGGACAACATGCTGAGCATCCATGAGCCTTGAGGTGAGTTCAAGTTGGGGAGAGCTAAAATTTCCTTTATCGGTTTCAAGTTGATGTTTGTGCCCATTTATCCTTCTGCTCTTTGCCACCACCATCCTTTGTCGCCACTGCTGGGCCTGGGCTCATTGGGCTGTAAAACGTTCTCATTCTCCTAAAAAATGTATACAAAAGACCTCACAAAGGCTACCCCTCGAAATTGATGCGAAAACTGGGTCTTTTCTGCACCTAAGGCAGCTACGTTTCCGTGCCGTAAAGGGCCTTTGAGGGGGGTTAAAATGTCTAGTAAAACCCCCCTCAAAGGGTCCACCTCCGCGGGTGTATTACCCAATACGGCCGTCTATTTCGGGCTGCAAACGCATGACCTCCGTGGGTAGCCTCCGCCGCTGTCTGCCCACAAGCTTCCTCCACTCGGGCAGCGCTCTACGGGCCATATGACTTCGACTCACACCTCACCAGCCTCTTCCATCTCTCGGCGTCCATCTCCTGTCTCCCCGTCGCCGGAACTGAGGGATTGAGGCTCTAGCAGATCAGGTCTGTTCCTTCGTTATTACACTCTGTGAGCTCGCGAGGACCTGATATGTCCCAGACTGGCCTTAGCTATGTCATTCAACATTCCCCAAGTATGATATGTGAGCTAGAAGATGGCCCTACAGGACGATTGAGGATTTTTCGAGACCTTCGCCAGAAACCCCGCACCTCCGCCCCGTCCTTCCTCGACTTTCCGCCTACATCCTGTAGTTTATACACTATGCTGTCCTCCAGGATCGCTCCGGAGCTACCCTCCGCCAGATTCTCCTCGCCATCTACCTCGTGCAGAACATTCAGAGACCTCCGCCAGAACTTTTGGACCTCCGCCCGGTCCTTCCTCGACTTTTCCACCTACATGTTCCAGTCTATACACTCTGTTGTCTTCAAGGATAGTTTCCTCCACCCTCTCCTGCACTCTCTTCATCACCTACGTTGTGCGCGACATTCAGATCTGGCGGAGCCTTCGGCGGAGGTCATCCAAATTTGGGACCTTCTCCGCCCTTCGGCCTTCAGCCATTTCGACTCGTCCATTCAAATTGACTACCTATTTTTTCACCCAGGATAATTAGGCGACTAGCGCGGTGCGAAATTCAATCCCGACGAAGGGTAGGCAAGTTGGCGGAGGTCAGGCGAAAGACCTACGCGACAACCTCTGCCAGGGATTTTCTCCCAATTTACTTCGGTTGCTCAGTGGGGATCCCTTTGAAATAGATTCTTTTTCGTTGTTTCTTGACCTCGGCCTTGGCAATGTCCTCAAGCGCAAAAAATTATGAATACTCACCAGAATTCCCTGAAGCATGATTGTATCTTGCGATTATGAAGAAGATATACATACAGAGCAATTCTATGTTCATCCCTGATGTATTCCAGAGTAGCGGGTACCTAATGAACAATACTTCGAGCCGTTGTCGACCTCACCCGGCTGATATTGCACTGCAGCAGTCAGTTAATGTTATCGCGCAATTTGAGCACAAAATTCGGTTGCACAACGAGTAAGAAAAGATCTGGGAGCTTGTGTTGGGGATCAAAGCAAGACCACAGACCTTTTCTCGGTGCAGAGAACGTTGGAACGATGTTTTTTGAAAATTGAACATTGAAGTTCGGACGGATTCAAAGCCTGCTGTATTGAAGCTATAAGCAAAGAAATTGATTCAGTCGTGTTGAGGAAGGAATTTGCAACGAATTCAACCACTTCGCCCAATAGGCAGGGAATTTTACGAGCATATATAATTCATATTGCTACGGAGGTTAAGAATGCTTATGAGAACTTAGTTGGCTTTCGGCTCGTTTCGTGCACCTGGTTTTCACAATCAAGTAAAATTGCAGACTAAATTCAGACAGTTTGGGGCAAGATACTTTAACAATTTCCGGAAGAAAACCAGCCCATTTTGAAAGATAATTGTCCTACAGAAAAACAACCAAAAGGATCGATGTTTATAATGGATCCTATTGGTGGAATGACTAGCGTAAGCCGAGGGTAGAAGCGCTCACCGATTATGTACAAGTGCCCGACAACATCGGCAGGGTGGCGGCGGAGGTTGTGCGCGGAGGCCATGTAGGTTGGCGGAGGTATCGGCGGAGGTCAAAGGAGGGCTTGACCGAGGTCTAAGGCGAAAGTCAGGAAGGAGGGCGAGTCATAGGTTAGTACAGTAACACTTATAAGCAACTAAGTACCTAACAACGTCGGCAGGGTGGCGGCGGAGGTTGTGCGTGGAGGTCATTTAGGTTGGCGGAGGTGGCGGAAGTCTCGGCGGAGGTCCAAGGTCTTGGCGGAGGTCTAAGACGAAGGTCAGGAAGGAGGGGAGTCGAAGGTGAGCACAGTAATGAAGCTTCAGCCAGTCAAAGGCAAGATATGAGCACATACCAAATAACTGTAAGTAGCGTGAAGGCTGATAGAAGAATGAATAAGACCCATTGTCGATGGGCGAAGGTGCTATAACTTACAGAGACCTCCGCCAATGTGTTCCAGAGGCCTCCACCAAACAATGGAAATGTGTTGGATAGGGAGAGCACTTGGAGGGTGCATGGAGAAAACAAGAACGTATATGATTGAAACAAAGCAGTGAAGAGCAATATGTGGCGGAGGCGAAAGAAGCATGGCGGAGGCATACACAAACGTGTATTTGGAGGTATGCTGAGGTCTCCTGAGTACTAAACAGTGTGAGGGGGGGGTCTGGGAAATCGGCCCGGAGCATCTGACCACGGTTTGAAGACTTTCAGAGTCGGAGAAGGTGGCAGAGGGTAGCGCGGAGGTGTCCGCGTAGGTACGAGATTTTGATTGAATTGCGCTGAGTTTAACATTCCTGCATCAGGAAGAGGAAAGGAGGCGAAAAGTCGAAGTGAAGCAGAGACTGTGGGTCAAGGTAGCTCAATACAGACCACGGGCGAAGGTCTGCGAAGGTTGGCGGAGGTGATGACGAAGGTCGACTTTCAAGCAAACAGCGGGTAGATAGACTAAGTATACTGTTGGAGGCAGCCGGTGGCGAAAGGGGAAGATGTATCAAATAGGGCACCACCTAGTGGAGGGTAACCACCGCGCAGGATGGGGCGGAGGTGTTTTCGCGGTGTGATCCGGGCATGATGAGATACGAAAGAGATTAGATTTGGAGTAGATTAGATGCTGTAGATTACACCTCATCACGGCAAACTCCGTCAGTGCTAAACCCCAGGAGCCTCGGGATATTAGGTAAACCTCCCGCGGAGGCGACCCCTTTGAGGGGGGATTTACTCGACATTTTTACCCCCCTCAAAGGCCCTTTACGGCACCAAAACGTAGTTGCCTTAGGTGCTTTTCTGTGGGTAATCGCCGAGCAAGCATCCAGTCGTCAATCGTCACGGTCCAACGACCCTGCCCCGTGGTCGGACACCTATCCTTCAGTTTTTCCGCTGCCTTACGCTCCTCACTATGGGAGCTACAGTCAAAATTGGCTGCCTTCTTGAAATATATCAGCGTCATGAGACCGTCACTCGACTCTGCTTTTTCCCGAGGTTCTGGCCGACGTAGAGGATCAAAAAGCCTTGCTAACTTCTCTTCGTCCTCTGAAGGTCAAGACTCATCGTACCCGCCATGGCTCCATTCGCTAGAGCCCTCCTTGCATCATCTCTCTTCCTCTTATCTAGCCTTGTCGCCGGTCTCACCTCCTCCTTGCAACAAGTCACGAACCTCCCCTCCAGTCAAAACCCCACCAACGCCGGCTTCTTCTACTACAAGCCCACCACCGTCAAGACCAACCCCGCCGTGATTGTCGCGATCCACTTCTGCACCGGCACGGCGCAGGCGTACTTCACCGGCTCGCCCTACGCACAGCTCGCGGATACCTATGGGTTCATCGTCATTTACCCGAGCTCGCCCAACTCTGGGACGTGCTGGGACGTCAGCTCTAAGCAGACGTTGACGCACAATGCTGGTGGTGACAGCTTCGGTATCGCTAATATGGCGAAATACGCCATCTCGACCTGGGGCGCTGATGCGTCTCGCATCTTCGTCACTGGATCGTCTTCTGGCGGTGAGTCCTCTTTTCCTTCTTCCCCCCTTGCCCCATCGTTCTCTTCATCTGCACGCACCTGCTGACTTCACCCCACAGCAATGATGACCAACGTCCTCACCGCCGTCTACCCCGACATGTTCGCCGCCGCCACCGTCTACTCCGGCGTCGCCGCCGGCTGCTTCATGTCCTCCTTCGGCGGCGTCGACGCCTGGAACTCCACCTGCGCCCAAGGCCAAGTCAACGCCACCTCCGCCTACTGGGCCGCGCAAGTGCACGCCATGTTCCCCGGCTACACCGGCGGCTACCCGCCCATCCAGGAATACCACGGCACCGCCGACACCACGCTCTTCCCCAACAACCTCAACGAGGAGGTCAAGGAGTGGGCGGGCGTGTTTGGGTATAATGCGGCGGCGCCGATGCAGGTCTTGCAGAATACTCCGGCGAGCGGGTATACGAAGAGCGTGTATGGGCCGGCGCTGCAGGGGATTTTGGGGCAGGGCGTGGGGCATACGGTGCCGATTATGGGGGGTGAGGATATGAAGTGGTTTGGGTTTGTGGCGGGTGGGGCGGCGCCGCCGAAGGGTAGCGGGAGTGGGAGTGGGACGACGACGGTGCCGCCTACTTCGAGCTCGTCTACGGCGCCGCCGACTAGCACGTCGAGCTCGTCGACTGGGACGCCGACGGGGGGTGTTGCGCAGCACTGGGGTGGGTGATATTGTTATGGGTTTTCGGTCTGTCTGTCTGACGCGACGCGACCGCGGTTATAGATCAATGCGGTGGACAAGGCTGGACGGGGCCTACGGTCTGCGCTTCCCCGTACAAGTGCACTGCGTCCAATCAATGGGTATATCCTCTTCTTTGCTGTAAGTCGAAGGCTGATCATCGATGTAGTATTCCCAATGTCTATAAGTGTTGGTGTAGCGTGCTGCTATGTACGAGTAGCTTTTGCGTCTGTCGTGGTCTCCTTCACGAGAAACATGATCCCGATTGTCGAGAGATTGTATCACGCCCTCAGGCTCTGCGTCGTCACTCAGTGGATGCCCAGCAAATCATTGTAAAAAAAGAAAAGGTCGGCCACCGTGTGTATATACTCAGAGGGAGACAAAGAAGTAAAAGATTAAGGCAGAGCTTTTGAGGGAAGAATATATTGAACACGGGAGAAAACATTGTGTGCCTGTATTGCTCCGGCATCCTCGTTTGGCCCATTGGTATACTTACAGCTAGTTGCGCACGAGAGAGTACCGTCCTCGCGCGTTGCTACGAGGCCGCCGATTCTCCGACCTGACAATAGGACCGACACGGAGATCTTGCTCAAGCGTTTGCACCTACGAATCATTCGAATTAATGAAGAAGTGTCCAAGTTCTCCAAGGAAACCAAGAAAACGACCAGGACTTACTCCGCAAGGATAATGGGATAACAAATAATAATTCGGCTTGTCCCCAAATTCTCTATCGAACGCCGCGCTTCCTGCCCCAGCCAAGTCCCCGCGCGGATAAGCCTTTTCAATTTCCTCCACGGTCTTCAGATGCCGGAGGCCCGGGACGTGGTATTGACACCGCTGAGGTTCGTGCCGTTGTACCCCCCAACGTCAAAGCTCACACTCAGAAACATGAGCATCCGGTTTGCAGACGAGTTGCCCGACCACTCTGAGGTGTGGATCACAATGCCGTGAACGATGTCCGCGAGCTGCATGGCGTCGAGATTGGGCGGGGCGGTCTGCAGGTGCTCGAACGCAACGCAGCTCGAAGGACATCGCGTGGGCCGGGTGGTTGAGGATCTGGCTGTTGTTAGACCAGCCGATGTCATGCAGGAGGGTGGTGTGGTAGAGCCGGGGACTGAGCTCGTCGAAGGCGATCTGAGGGACGCCGGGGCCCGGGTGCCAGAGGGGAAGCCGGTGGAAAGGAGCGCGAGGGCGAATTAGAAGCAGCGGATGACGTGGAAAAAGACACTTTGAGTGCTGGTCTTTTTAGCAAACGCGTAGGACGCGGCCTCGGCGACGGGGTCGATGGGGACGGCGCGGAGGGTCTCGAAGGGGACGTAGGCGGGGGTGAAGTTGGCGATGGCCAAGAGATCTGGGCCAACGCTGGGAACATACGCGTCGAAGGTGCTGGGGAAAGCCATTTTCGAAGTGTTTGGTATCCATGTCTGGGATTGAGCTTCGATCTGCCAGTGGTTGTCGAGCTTTTTCTTTGCCCTGCTTAAATATGTGCAGCTTCACCGCCATATCAGGCTCCATGCAAGACAGACATGGTACAATGATAATAGCTGATTCATCGTCTCAGAGAACAGCTTTGTAATGGCGTAGTTACGCCAAGCGAGACAGAGATTTCGTCAAGCCGAGGCGGGTTATGCGGTTTCAAGAGGTCATCGTCCAATTGCACAATTTGCAGCCAACTTATTGCGAAGTTATGTTCGCTGGAATCTTGATGCTGCACAGAGGAACACGGAGCGTGCAATGATCCAAATATGTATTCCGAGCTGGCGTCGTTTCGCTATGGTTACGTTTGAAGCTAACACGTAGTACCGTCCAATGGTCCTGCACGAAGTCGGGAGCAGGACATACCTAAATCGACATGACTGCCCGTTCGCATCACCGCCTTCCTAGGGGTGATATCTTAGCATTACCCGTTAGGCAAACGGTTGAACTGGAGTGGGGTGAGCGGCGCTGCAAGCCGGAGTGCGAGAGGAGGAGGAGTGGAAGAGTTTGGAACTTTATAGCAGTGGAGATTACAGGTGTGAGGTGCTCACGCCGACGAGGCCAAGCTTATAGTGTAAAGCAAGTCCTGGTGGGGTACCGTATGCAGTTCCGACTCGTACGTTGACCAATGGTGTCTGAGACCGCAGTCGTAGTGGTATTCGAGAGGAAGGTCACACACATGTCACACTCTCCAACTTGAAGCTAACCGTCAACATCAAGAAATTAGAAAATCTTTGGGAAAACTCTCCCCGCTTATTCGTCGCTTTTGTTCTGGGCCGGGCCAAACCCCTCGATAAGGACTCGAATTGGCTCTATTAGTAGTAGTAAACACATCTCGTCTACATTTAGTACGGTTCACGAATCACTGGCAGTGCTCCATCTTCGACTCGGAAGTCTCTGAATCTGTCATCGCCGCTAATAGTCTTGAAGCTTGAAGACTCGCCTGAGCTAAGGCTGGACTTGTTCTGCTATTATGAAATCTGGAAATCTCATCTCGGCTCTCTCCACTTGAATCCGACAAGTCCGTCGGTTCGTTCTGATTCAGCGCACAAAACTATCCATTGCCAACTCTTGGACAACTCAACTCCCAGGCATTGACACCCTTTCTGATATCGTAGCCTCGCTGGCAGCTGTCTCGCCCGCGAACTACCACAGCAATACCTCGTTCCCATCTCGAGCTCGTCGGTGGCAAAGCGCCATTAATATCTACGAGTGGGAAGACTGGTGGCATGGCTGGGTTTTCTGCGTCGCGAGCGCGTTTCTTCCTTCCGCCATGAGCTTTGAAGACCCAGAGTTCCCAATTCTCGACGACGACGACGATGTTTATCCTGAAATGGTGTCTCCCGAGTAAGGCCATGATCGTGCAGCATACATTTTCGCTAATGAATGGATGTCGTGAATAAACAGGTGTACCAGGACATCAAGCTTTTTCGCCAATTCGCATAATTTTACCATCAAGGGAGGACATTTCGCAATCCATAATCACATCAGCGCAGAGCAAGGCGCACCGCGAGGTCGTCCAAGTGAGCAGCCATTTAATTAAAGAAACTATGGTGGTTTCTCATTTTCCGGAATCAGAGGCTTTCCGCGAAATCGATTGGTGTGACATCTTCTTGGAAGACAACCTTGACGTTGTAAGAGCCAGAGTCGCGGCTTCCGGGCGGTGTTCTGTACTGCGAAATGTCTACTCCGCCAAGATCGAAGGTCAACAAAACCCAGTCAAAACTGTAGTGATATATGAAGGAGACGGCGCAAAGCAGGTCTGTATACAATCAGCGTCCGCGTGAACAAGACTTTTGAATTGTTTCATTTATCAGACGTGGTACGAGGATATCTCGAAATATCTTCGAGTGCGGTTGGTCTAATGTCCTACTTTGCAACTGCAACCCAACCATTAACATCATCGTTCACAGACACCCTCGTGTTTTGCAGCTGTTTGGGTTATCATATTCCGCTGGCATGTATGCCGCGATTTTTCATCGTCAGGGTAATGTCTGCTGCGTCTCAGAAAATCTCTGTCTCATCCATCAGGTAGACCTCGTTCCTATAGAATGCATTGCTGAGCGCTACCGTCACGAGCCAATCACTGGAATATATTTTTTCAATTTTCTTGTGAGTGCGTCAATTTCTTTATGATCAGCCTTTCATCGGCGGTTTCTAGATACAAGAATATGATGTACGGCTTATACACTGCAAATTGAGGGATTTGAACAGCTGATTCAATTCCCAGTATCACGCAGCAGAACTCGCTCGCATGCTGCAAGTTGAGAAGTTGGTGCGTCTCCGGCGTCTGGTTTCGAACTCAACTATACAAAAATAGCTCAAGATGCGTAATACTTGTAGACTACCTGCGATGACTGTTCACTTTGGCTGAACACAGCCGGACAGCTCTGCATTGAACTCGGAAGGTGCAAGCAATTTCTTCGTCTTGTAGCTTACTCTGCGAACTGCGCCAGCAATTACCGACAGCCACTACTAGTAGCATCAACCGAGTTGATTCCAGCCCAACAATTCCTTGACGTCATCGAAAATCTGACGCTAGAAGGATTCTATAAAAATCTCCCGGCAGAGCCACGCTTTTATCTGACACTGGAGCAAGGGACCTCTGCGAAGGTTCGACCGGGCACCGTTATAGGTTTGCGCTTGCCGCTGCACGAGAGCTTGACTGTCAAGGAGATCCAACTTTCTCTCTTGGACAAATACACAAGCGGAGATGTGAAAGAAGTGGCCTTTTTGCACGAAGGCTGCAGCCTCACCCTTTCCATTGGAGGTCAAGGTAGCATGATGCAGAATGGATGGATACGCGCAAAGTAAGTCCTGTCAGACGCATCTTCATCGCAGCTGATTATATTGTGAACGTGCGGAACAGAATCCCTCGATACATTGGCACCAGGATAGCAAGATCCATCCAAACTCACCTTAGGACATATGTACACAGTGCGAGAGCGCTTTTGGCGAGCCAAGCCGCCTATATTTCCAACCACACCCAAAACTACTCGCCATTGAATTTCTATTGTAGGTTCAGATTTCCCATCACAATGAGTGAACCTTCACTTGACTTCCCCAGTTATGGTCACCTTTATCTCCGTCGGATTTACGCTAATGCCAACACAAGAGCGAACACGGCTCGGTGGCCGAGTGTCACTCTTTCTGCCTCCGGCAAAGGATTATCTCTCATCAGACGGGACGCGATTGCAATACTCGAATCAAGCACCGTATTGGTCTTTCCATCCTTCGGGTGACTCACCGCTTGCTCCAGAGGAGGCCGCGACTCTTGGATTACCTTTGGTGGAGACCAAAATTCTGATAATCGGAATATATTACAGTCCACAATTTTATGAGAGCATTGCACAGTTTTATCGACACCAAGGATTCGATCCGACAAGCCAGGATGTTGCACGCGAGATGAGGTACCCATTATACCATCTAGTTGACGATGAAACGGACCCTGTCCAACCATCGCCTCGTTTGTGGTTCAATTCTGTGTCGGTTGTTAAAGTCTACCCTGACATCACTTCTTAGTTGACTTTTCTGTTGAAAATCGGGGGGAGTGTCCCTCGGGCTCAGAATGCGATACTGAAAGCGACTGGGATGATTCAAGTTTTCGAAAAGGCAGCTTCGAGGCGGAGTGTGAGGCTGCGTCGGACGGAGACGTGAATGAAGGACCCGAGTCCGACTCAGACGACGAACAAATTCTATATCCGCGAGCAAATGGATTTTAACCGAGCGTGAGGAGACGGATGCCAGTGATTTTCTATTTACAATTGAGTATGTCTTTAGATTGGACGGCATTTAAGTTGTAACATGTAAAGGCACAATATATGGGCAGATGCGAAGAAGTAAAAAAATGAGGGGGAGCTTTCGTGTGAATATATGTGAACAGGGGACAGTCCGGCGCAAGCTCCAATGTATACCGCGTGAAAAACGTCCACAATAGGCGTCAATATTTTTCTCGCGCTCTCGAACACCGTCAGCACTCCAGTTACAAATGTAGTGCTTCAAAGACTCTCGGACACGCATCAGGTCCGAAGAAGTTCCTCCACGTGGTGGAAGGTTGAACTGCTGTTCCGCAAGTCTCGCCATCGCATCTGTGTCTTTGGCATTTGCGTTGGTCACTTCCACGAGTTTGTTGAGCTTCGCGGGATAACCAAGGGTGTATCCGACACGTGTATGTGCACGACCGACGCTCGAGTACGCCACCTGAAGCCTGGAAGCCTCTATCAGCGACAGTTGACGATTCCGCGCATAAGAGTTTCGCGCTCGTTCTAACGAGAACGGAGCAGATTCAGCGAGAGCCAAAGATTTTAGTGAGATGAGGTCGAGTAGTTCAGACCAGGTTCGTGGCAGGGCAACAAAGGAAGAGTATCTTCATCCGAAAAAAGCGATGGCGACGGGGAAAAGTAGAGCCAGCCATACGTCGGATGTCCGTGAGATGGGCATGCACTCCAGTGAGTTACCGCTGCTGCCAAGCGCACGCAAACAACCGCTAGCATCCAGAAAAGGAAATATTTGCCAGATGTTCTCGTTTTCGAGGAGTTTTACTGTGCTTAGGCACGACGATAAAGTGGTGTTAAGCGGCTGTTACGTGGTATCAGCACAAAGGGTTTAATTGTTCACAAGCTGACTCTAAACTACGATACAAGAGTGGACTTGGAAGTAACTAGGGTTAGGGTTAGGAGAGTGGAGAGTCGAAAAAAATGGCCCACCCAGCCGGCTAGCTAAGGGGAGAGGAGCCCCAGAAACTTCGGTTTCTGAGGTCTCTGTGAGTGAGGCTTCCGGATGAGCACTAACCCTAGTGTCAACCAGAAACCAAGACTCAGGGTGTGGTGGGTGGGCCGAGAAAGTGTCGAGAGAGCGGAAGGCAAGAGAGACGATCAATCATCAGTGATCGGCGTCTTTCCTTCACGCTCTCTTAGCTAGCCGGCTATGTGCTCTGGCTCGCGGTGCTCGCTTGGAGCACACGCTGTCAGCTAGCTAAGTGGCTAGGAAATTCAAATCAAATAAATCTTTGGGGAGAGGAGCCCCAGAAACTTCGGTTTCTGAGGTCTCTGTGAGTGAGGCTTCCGGATGAGCACTAACCCACAAACACAGGGAACGCAGCGACCGGACAGGCGGAATCCGAGAAGACGACTTCCCCAACCCAAAGAGATTTCGGTAGACGGAACATCAGCTTAGAGAAATGGGATATGGTGCCAAGTAGAACACAGATACTCCGAGACAATGAAGATGTTCAAAATTTGAACGAGCCATTTAATAACGTTGGCTTGTGAATACTTATAAGATGCAAACTATTCAACCGTTCAAGAAAGAACGACAGCGACAAAGTCACTGGAATTGTATAAAGACCTGGAAAGCTCATCCACATCCCTGGCCAATCCGACGAGAAGAATTTAGCCAATTCGACGCGGTTGCCTGGTAGGGCAAAGAGGTAGGATACGAAGAAGAAATCTAGAAGAACCAAGAGAGCGAAAGAGTTGACAATATATAGTCAAATTTTGAATCCAAGCTGGCCGTTGAATTTTGATTCGACTTGTAACCATGATAAGAAAGTTCTTTGCGACAATACCAATATCGGCCTATCGACGGGTAGTCAATTTGACATCGCTTCCCAACGATGAGGTGCAGACAGTCTAGAGCACAGCAAACATTGCGAGATTCGGGAGAGGGAGAGGGAAAAGGCGAGACACCGAAATTTTCAACTCTGCCCCGACACGTTGAGACGGGGGGCTCGAGAAAGTAAGCGCAGTTCTCGCGAATGCGCACTGAGATATACCCTTTGACCGAAAAACTCCGATGACCGTGGCATTCCCTATAGGAAACGAACCAGGTGCAAAAGACAATACACCGCTCGGGTAGTATTTGTTAAAAGAAGGGCAAAATGAAGTTGGCCGAGAAGCCCGAAACAAGAGATATGCACCGAATCGGAAGGAATAAAATCGTTCACCGATGATCCGTATAATATGTCCCAAATTGGTTGGAGGAGAACGCAGAAACGCTAGCAAATCAGCCAAACTACGCGAGTTAGTTGCGGAAGAATCACAGACAAATTGGACATGAAGAAATAGCGCACGGTCAAAGTGAATGGTTACAATGCCAGATTGGCGAATCAAGAATCAAATGCCGTTCGATTGAACATGAATACGGGCTAAAACTTGCAATTTGGGAAGCCAAATCGGCGGGGTGACATACAACTTGCGCTATGAAGAGTCGAAATGATTGCGGAGAATAGCTACCTCCAGGAATTCCAAAGAACCAGATCCAGGGGACAATGCACCGCTGGGGTAGTGCTTGTTGAATAAACAGCGAAAAGAAATTCGCCGAGAAGGCTGAAACAAGACAAAAGCAAAGTCCACGAGGGATAAGCGCTAAATCGGATGAGTAAGATAGTTCACCAATGAATCGGTGAAATGTGTCCCAAATTGGGTGCAAAGGGCGGAGGTGCTAGCAAAGCAGCTGAATTACGCGCCGACTTGATAGTGGAAGCATTGCAAACCCATTGCACACAGAGAAATAGTACTGTAGTACACCGTTCGGATCGAAGGGTTACAATGCCAAATTAGCGAATAATGAACCAAGCGCAGTTGAATTTATGAGCAGATAGGCCAAACCGGCCATTAGAGAAGCCAAATCGGCTGAAATGAACAATCCAGCGGCGAATTGGACAAGTAAAATTGTCTGATAGGTCAAAGAAGACGAGCTTGAGGCGAGGAAAAGGTGACGGAAAACAAAACTTTACTACGAAGAATGGAAAGAGACTTACCGAATCAGCTTCACTCCAACAGAAATGCATACGGCAGAAGCACCAGCATACCGGAGCAACGACAGCAATGCCAGACAGACGGGATGTAAATAGTAGGTGAGAGGGCAATAGTATACCCGGAATATTAAAACGGGTCACAGCGGCGTAAAGCATGTGGACAGAATACTGGGCCGCATAGGCAGAGAGGTATACGAATTGAATGTGTAGAAGTGTAAGCTTTAGCATAACAGATAGAATTAAAACGAGACGTTGAAAAATAACCACTCCCATTATACCGCCCATGGACTGGGCATTACACAGCGACATGTCAGCACGCAGAAAATTGCGCAGAAGCCGGGATTCAGCACACGGGCAGCAGCGGCGCACCACAGACAATCTGAACGCAGTAATGGACAGGGGAATTCAGTGTACAGGTCGCAGGGGGCCCGCAGCAAATCATGCGAAGGAAATACTAAGCACTGCGGCACAACGGCATACAGGCAACATGATACTGTGCCAGCAGTGTTGGTCTACAGCTGGCAGGGGCGCATACGAAGCAGATAGTAGTTACTGAAGCACAGCGGCGTACCAGGGAGATAGTTTGTTGCAGCACAAAGAGGCATGCGAACGAAACGAGCATAGTAGCGGTGTAAAAACCAGCATACCAGCGAAATAGTCGCAGCGGCACGAATGCATGCGAATGGAATGGGCATAGTAGCAGTGTACAAACCAGCATACCAGCGAAATAATTTGTCGCAGCGGCACGAAGGCATGCGAACGGAATGGGCATGGCAGCGGTGTACAAACCAGCATGCCAGCGGAAAAATTCGTCGCAGCGGCACGAAGGCATGCGAATGGAAGGGATATCGCAGTGGATTATACAATGTGCACTGTAGAGCTAGATATTTGGAAATCCCAGACGAAGAGCATCTGAGATCTCGACCTGAAGGAAGGAGAGCAGTACATTATCTGCAAGTATGATGGAGAAACTCACCAGAATGATAACCCGCTAACATTGGCCCAACTACAGGTAGTCTACAGCACAGCGGCATGTAGGCAGAAATAATGCTGCAGAGGCACGGAAGTTCCGGCGTACAGGTCGCGGCGGCCCGCAAGGAGCATGCAAATGAAATAATAGAAAGCCATACTGTCCGTTTTGGATCCCAACCCGATACAAGCACCAGCCGAAGGGAACCAAGAAGCAAAGTACAGTGTATATTGAAGCCGGTTGAATTAGTCGACATGAGAAGGACTCGTCAAAGAAAGGCAACCTAGGAAAGACCGTTGATCGAATTCAGATGTGACGTCGGGACTCGGGCGTGAGATGCAAAGATAGGAGTGTAGTGAGACTCGATGCCTTGCTGGGAGCTGTCTTGAGACTGAGTATATGTGGAGAGCATAATGAGGGCCGAGAGTCCCGAGACTAGAGTGCAGATTTTGAAAGCAATTCGCCAGCGAGAGAGTCGTTTCCGTCGGATCCGGGTACGAGGTAGGTTAGGGGTTACTACCATTTCATCTTCCTGGTGCGGAAAAGATACAGAAAAGGAAGAAGTCAAAGGATATGATGATTGGAGAAGCGGAAGACATGGCCAGAACCACCCCAGAACCAGCCAAAGACAACGAAGTTCACAAGCCGAGAAAGTGTCGAGAGAGCGGAAGGCAAGAGAGACGATCAATCATCAGTGATCGGCGTCTTTCCTTCACGCTCTCTTAGCTAGCCGGCTATGTGCTCTGGCTCGCGGTGCTCGCTTGGAGCACACGCTGTCAAGTGGCCGTGGTGGGACAGGAAAATATTGAGACGGTGCATGCACCTAAGCACATACAAGCCGCAGGCGCACTCTGTATGGACAGGGTCGCCGTGCTATGGAGTGTTCCCACGGCCCACAGACCCAGGTAGGTGAAGGGGCCTGTGCCATCAAGGTAAGTATGAGTTGCACAGAGGATGAGGCGGAGATTTTATACCGAGGACGAAGTGCACGGACCAGGGGTATTTGGCTTTGCTTGGGTCAGAAGACGCAGAGGTCAGAAAGGCCACGTGCTTCTGAATTTTGATCTGGGCAACTTCTCCTCGACGCGTCGAATATACGCCGCATCCGCTCAAGCCGTCTGACGCGATCGACGCCTGCGGCGGGGAATGAATGGACGCCTCAGGCTTTTGTCGCGTTTCTCTAGATTCTCAGGACGCCTTCGACGTTCTTCACTCTGTCGCCGCCGCCAATTCCAGAGTTGCAGCCCTAACTTGAATTCCCCTGTCCGTATCTCGGATAACTTGGCGGCCTTGTCATCACATGCTGGCTTAGGCTATGTCTACGAACCGCCTTTCGTGCGCCGTGGTGTACACATCACGAATTTTCCGTTGGGGACTACGATGCGTCAAGTCTTGAATTTAATCACAGTCGGGCCCTTGGAGTCTGTCGACATGAATAAAGACGGCACTCAGATGAACGTGTTTTTCCTCAATGGCGTACATGCTGCTCAATTTGTGACCGTGTCAGCGGGCCTCGTCATTGGAGGAAGTCAGCTGCACTGCGCGTGGCTTCCCGAACGGCACCTGGATCCCATTGTTGCTCTGGCAGTCTCAAGAGACCGTGCTCGGCGAACGCTAATTCTCTATAAACATCGACAGCGGTCTGATGGTTGGGATATCGTCGCATTGCATACCTGTCTGTTCGAGGCTGAAGACATTGCTGTCCGAGGGCTGAAGCACACCGAATACCGCGAAATGGCATCCGTGACCTTTCGTGATATATCCAGCGCTATTACGGTAGGCACACATTGCGTCTACTGTCCGCGGCGCGCTAAGCGTTTCCTGTATGCTCAGTTACTCCCTGGGCCCCGGCGTTCCTCAGTGGGACCGTGCCGTGTAATCTTCCTTCCTCCTTCCTCACCCGCTAGGCGCATGCACGACTTCAAGCGGATCCCTCCATGCTGGCTGTCCACGTCATGTACGGGCGGGATCAGTGTGAGCGCGTTCCTGAGGCCGAGGGCTATACGCTCCCGACCTTCCCTCACAACCTTCGTCGACCGACGTACTTTTCTGCATCGACTTGCGAAGAATACCGCCCATTCACCACGGTGACCCTCAGTAACCTCAGCGAGCTCACCAACGTCCACGACATCTGCAAGCGAGCATTCGGTGGGCCGCTCCATTCCGTCGACTTGCACACAAATAAAACTGCGGTCGGTCGAAGCTCCTTCTGACCTGCGCCGAAATGTCCTGACGCAATGAATTCAGGACGTTACCTTCTTCCTTCCTCAAAACGCGCGCGACTTCTACGTGGGTGCCACCACCTATGGCTTTACCCTTCTGGGAAATAGCATTCACATAGAGCCCCGGTTTGAGGAAACGGAAACCCCCGCCTCCCAGGTTCGAAGACATCCACTGCACGCGGGTGCTTCAGCTATCCTTAACCGAGACACCAACGCAGCAGCTGTTCTCGCTCCCACAGATCGCCTCGGAATTCAGCTTGTTCGGACTCCTCCACCAAGTGTACTGGGCTCCGTGCGTCGTTCCACCCGCTGGTACCTTCGTTTTCGATCTCATATCACCTCTGTCAATCTCCCAGGAAGCACCTCCCCAGAACTGGACATCATCCTCAAGTCTTGATCGCCTTCGCTCGCGCCGCCGACGCGCACCGTGCCCGAACGCAGACCGCCTTCCTGCACTCCGCATTTGCTGAGCGAAGACTCGTACACGCTCCGGATCCGTGCGCGCGGCCGGTTGCTGGGTACGATCAGTACGAGCTTGACCGCCCTTGGCTTCCGAAACCCAGGCGTTCCGGTCGAAGGAAACAAGGACGCGTCGGGAAATCGCCGGACGTGCGGGCAACCGACGTATAGACACCCGCTACCCCACTTTGCGCACGGATAGAGGAGCGGAATGCATCACGACGCTAGCGCTGCGGCTCGCAGCTGAGACTCCACTACCGAATCCACGCCTGTCCCTCCGCGCAAAACCCGCGCGCTCTACAGCGTGGCACGCGGGACCGTGAAGGCCGAGGAACGAATTCGCCAGAGCGAGATTGGGATGGATCTCTGCGAGATGTGACACATAGGTGTCTCGGCGGATGTTCCGTGGCCACGGACGGAATGCCACGACACTGAATTCCGGCTTATTGTCAACCAGGCGGCTGGGATGCAGCCGTTACACCTCGCTTGGCCGAACCCACGAACTTCCGGCCCCGGCACAAGCCCGTCTTGTTTCTGATCCGGCTTGGCGTTCGGCATTGAAGCCGTTTTCAAAATTCAACTCTCGCCGCTCAAGCGGTGGTCATCAAATTGAAGACAATCGGCTGCGGACTCAGCCGTACTGTAAAACCTCGGTTGCACGAACCCACAATTCACAAGATCAAACCAAACTTGAGATCTTGAGAGCTTGAGAGTATAAACAAATTTTAACAGACAATATAAAGTTTATTGCAAGAACGTTGATTGGTGACAACGAAGCAGCTCAAGGACATGGGGGTACTTGTTGAATCCAGCATCCCAATGCTAGTAGGCATTATGCTACTGCAAAGCTATTGTCAAGACTCAATATCCGAGTCTCCCCAGTGCCCAACACTCGCTCGGTCGACGCTAGCGCGTCGACCAGCTCGTATTGGGCCGAACCGGCATTTCGACATGGGTTGTGGGAATCTTCACTTCAAGTGGTGCGCGGCTGAAAGGGGCATCGAAGCCGAGGAGAGTTTGTGCATGTTGTGAATTTAGCACAGATGGCGTACAGAATCGACTATCACCATTCTCCTAGGTCACTGCCACCATCTTATCTAGTCACAAAGTGTTACAGTCACGGGTACACGTAAGAGCAATCGACGGAGGGGGACCTAGCTAAAGCGAGGTGACCCCTGAAATTCAGGCTGACATTGGAAGGATACATAGCTACCAAACGCGCACAACACCATAATGTAAATGTCTGAATAGTTCTGTGCGCCGGTACGCTCGCTTCAGCTGTTCCCATCCTTCTGATGGTGCTACATGGAGGCATTAAGAGGAAGTGTCGGTGTCGGTTTCGGACTCTGAACCAGAGCTCATTGCAATGGAGACTGTGTCTGGTGCGAGGAGGAGGGCCGGTCCCGCCAGTTCTTCCATGTCCTGGGGAGTGAAGCCTGCCTGTGCCGAAGTACGTGTCAAATTCAATTTTCGACGCAGAGCCCTCTTGATACGAGCTTTGTGGTGGTCTAGGAACGTCTTGATAACCTCTCGAGCTCGCGCTTGACGCGCCGAGAGCCTGGGCATGACGGAATGCCTGCAAGAGAAAAAATACGAGGAAGAGATTGGTGCACTTGCCTTTTTTGGACCTCATCGCCGTCACTCACAAAAGGATAGAAAATTGAATGTGATTCGTCCTCAACTCTGCTCATGCTATGCTACAGCTATCTTGTATGTAGTATACGAGACTCACATGCCTTATTTTTTCACTAATTCCTACAACTTTCCCTGACCCGGAAACATGTTAAGCAATACGCCAAATGTGACGAGTTTGTGACTATGTATCCTGTGGGAACTTAGTTTGCTGTGTCGGTTGATGTACATGGGCTGGTCTGAATATTTATATTTGAGTTTATTTCTAGCAGGATAACTATGTGAGTTGGCCATGAATCGCAAAGTGAATCGCTGCCTGAAGCGGGGTGGTCAAATCTGAAGCCGATTTGACAGCGATTCAGTGACGGTTCAAATTTCTGAATCGGCTTTGAATCGCCGACTGAATCGCCGTTGAATCGCTCGTCTGAAGCGGTATTTGACTTCCCCTATTATATCGCTCTAAATTTGCACTCAGTACATCGAAATCTTGGCTTCTTCATCGCATGGGGGAAGGCCTGCTTCAAACTCTGCCGAAAGAATGGTCGATTGGTCGGCCAATATCCCAGCGTCCGCTACTTCGTGCAAGTTGAGCATCAAGCGTAGCGTCATCGTTATGGACAGCCTGACCCATACTCATCAACGGGGAAACCGATCACTATGAGAACCGTCGTCTCGACTTACGTAGAAGTAAACCAGGACATACTCCCAGCGATCCAGGGCTATGAGATGTTACTTTTCTTGAGCGAGCCAGGACAAGGGTTGGATGGAGGAGAAAGGACGTACATCACCGAAGTAATAGAAAAGTATGTTAACGAGGTTAGAAAGAGCGACGACACTGTTCCGCAAATCGTTCAACGCCGCACGTCGAGAGAAGAACACTACTCACGCGAAGTACAAGGTACCTGAACACAGGTAAGTTATGAGGGATGTTCGGAAAGGGGTGACCCTACCGTCTCTGGTTATATGGTCCATAATGAATCCAGAAAGTTTTGTCGGTGGGAGGTAGTATGAACTTGAACGTCGCACGATCAAGACGAACACAATGACATCGCAGATGAATCTAGGGGAGGATACTTTAGATTAACTATGATAATGAATGGGTTTGCGTACTGTGCCTCCCAGACTGCTGCCATGCCTGTTGAAGAAAAAACCTGCATGAAGATGCCCCGTGCCGCTGGTAGCATTCGATGGACTTACGAACAGCGCTACAGTTTGACAAATTAGGCTCAAGGCAAAGAGAAGAGTTGAAAATGGAAATCACCTTTCTTGTGAGACGGGTATCTCGCAGCTAGGAGGGACATTTATATTCAAAGTCTTCTCGGCTGATGTTGACCACTGATACTGTAGGTGTCAGAGGTGCGAAGACCCGAAATCTCCACTTACAGCGGCAAGGGTGATCGTAGTCATAGTCGCAATGACCAGGAAGAATAGGACACGTTTGCTGAAACTGTACATTGCATAGACCCGCAATGCGATCATGACTGCACCGACACACGATCTTGGGTCAGTGAAAAATTGGCAATATGTCGCAGGCTTGCACTTACAGCCAACAAGAACGTTTTGGAACATGATTAGCCCCTTCCTCACGAAATTCAAGGGGTGACAGCTGGAAAAGTAGCAACTCGCGTGTCGTCAGCGGGAAATAGATGTCGGTAAACGCACTGCTGTAGATGTTTTTCAATTCATTCGACGCAAATGTGGTAATACAGATAAAATACCTCCAGCGGCACTGAACCGAATCTGAGGAATATCATCCCAGTGTTTATTGCAAGAGCAGAGTACCGCAGAACGACGAATAAGAAGAAACTTGTTCGCTTGGGTTTTCTCCAGATGTATTTGATTTCGGTGTTTAGGCTAAGGAGATGGTCGTAGATTAGAATACTGTGATTCATGGTAAAAGTCTGTCGATAAGTATACGCTGAATGAGTCATTGTATCTCACCAGTAGGGAATCAGGATCCAGGTGCTGGTGAAGCGTCTGGAAAGAAACGTTGTTCATGATTGATCAGAGAAAGGTCGCATTCTTACTGTCCAACCCCGAACAATATGAGGTCCTCTTTTGAGGCCATCTGAAGTCGAGGACCTGTCCCCTAAATAAATCGAGACGAAAGCAGAGCGAGAAAGATAGAATAGGACCCGATTCGAGGATGAACATATGAGCTCTCTTATACGGCCCCGGATTTCATAGTTCACTAAGTGGCAACCAACGAGATCCAGATCTGTCACTGGTCCTGTGGCGGATCGTTCAGAACAAGTTCTCGAGTGGCCTTATCGAAAGCTCCGAGCTCATAGCAGCTGCACGCCTTTTCCAAGGAGAACCCACCAGAATCTCGGGGCCCAACTCCAGGTCATAAGCCGAATGCAAGTATGCGCGGTTAGACGAGAATCCCATCTCCAAGGTTGAATGAGTTGCAACTCGAAGAAAAGTGTTGGAGCAGTGCTCGCGCCTAACCGTGGTATTGTATCACGAACTTGCTTCATCCACTCTGGCAGCACTCACTGGCAGGCTGGCACTAGCTGGCACTGGTAATGTTTCAGTCATCACGGTGATTCATCATTCGTGGGTAATGAGAGCCATGAGCATGCGTCCCAGCAGATTCGAATCACCGAATACAGGTGGTCACATACGGTGTATATTGTTTTCGAACATGGGGTGGAGGTAGAGGGTGAAAACACCGACTCCAAGGTTCCGAATCGGGGAGAACAATGCACGGTCACGGGATGAGCCTTCAAAATCTTGATTGGAATTACCTAAGGTGGCAAAACGCGTTTCTCTTCACTTCTTCCAACCTTCACTCATCATTAGTTGGTTATGCAGGCGAATCACCATCGTTTCTTGACTGCTTCTCGTGGCGACTCTCCTCTCTCGGGCTATAACCATCTCCGCGAACATGACCTCGGTTACATAGAGGAAGGGGAGCTCTTCATTGAGATGCAAGCTCTCAGGGATCGTGTTCGCGCGCACTGCGAGAGATCCACCAAGAGGAATTTTATGACAGAAACGACCGCCTTCCTTCGAGACATTGTCCAGTATCTCCCGGGAGCCCCAATGGAAGTAGCTGGTGCAAGGTGCCGTGGCAGTTGTTTCTTTCATCGACTATTCTGATAGCACTCCAAGGTCTTCAATTTTTTCAAACTTGACTGGAGACATGTCCAGACAGATGTATTCTCCCGCTGCCTGGACCCATGTACCCCCGGGAAATGTTGTCCCGTCGTTTCCGACCCCTATTGGAGCAGCAGCTGCTCGGTATCCTGCACTATATCGACCGCCTACCATTTCCACAGCCCCCTCCACTCCACACGGAACCACAGGGGAATCGGATTGGAGAACCTCGATGCCACCCGCGAATGAATCTCGAGTTTTTGACCCAGTTTTGACGCTATTGTCTCTGGCAAAGAGTGGCCGGCGACAAGGGCACGAGCGAGCATCGGACTCTCTGCAAACTTTGTCTCCGCCGCGTCCTTCTCCCAGTGCATATGCCTCTCCAGTCCATAGGGGTGGCTATAATACGCCACTGGGTTCGAACTCACCCCATATGGTTCAACACCGCCCGATGGATCACTATCCAAGTCCTGCTGTTGGCCCACCCGACAGCCCTTCGCCATCCCGAAGAAACTCGACACCCATGGTCAATGGAGCCGATTATCTACGTCGAACTTCACAGCGCCATTCGGCGCCGCGGCCTTCACGCACGTCCCACCGTCAGGGCCATTCAGACGAGCTGCCACGCTTTTCAGCGACTTGAAACTGGCCTCAATTTTGCGAGCGGTATTTCTCGATCTTTTTGACTCTGACTTGAAAGAAATTGGGTCGCTACACCTACATACATACCCTACATACTTGACTTACTTTTGCATCATGTTGCCATGCGACTCTCGTAGGATTTTACTCTTCAATTCTGCTGCGACACGACGTGGTCTGCAGCAAACGAACACCGCTGACTTTCATTAGCCGACTCCCTTTCCAAGAAACTGCCACTCTGGGTCGTAATGTTCTGACGGTCCTCTTGCAACACAATGCGAGACTTGACTCCGTTCGTGTAGGGTGTCCATAGAGGAGACCGCGCGAGCTTGAAAGTATTAGGGTTCCCCGAACGCACGAACGACAACCAGTAAGCAATCAGCTCCTCTGCAAAGGATGCCTCGACTGGGGTCATCGGCGTGAAAACCCCAGTACCGTTGAAACTGAATTGCGGTCTTTGAGCACTGGCATATGATCGGGGAAAAAAGAATGTACCCAGTATTTATCCCTCTGAACATCATCCAATTTTCGGCTGCATGAGAGGTACCGGAGCCGCCTTGAGTAGGGTTGGGTTGGTTGTATCGGTATGTCCATGCCCTGTTGCGTTTGGCCACAGCACTTGCTATGATATGGCGCTGCACGGATGTTCGATGAATGTGGGTGAACGAATCCGTGAGTACTTACCCCACAAACAACACTCGGTTCGCCTGTGCCAACCTGGATTTGCAGAGCAGTAGAGGCGAAGTCGCTGATGGGATATTGCTGTAAACCGTATTACGATCAAATTTTCTACCTTCATTCCTTCACTTACGGCGGCGAATTCAGCGGCTGTTTCATTAGACATCGCGGGGAAGTAGTTTTGAAGACCCGCTTCGATAGTAGGTCCGTTGGCCAGAGTTTCATTGGTAGTAGCGCTGGTGGAGTCTCAGTGAACTGTACATACAAGTTAAAGAGAACAAAATGCATACCCAACAATGACAGGAACGTTCTTGAATTTGCCCTGGGTGAGCTGTCTCGTTGGAAAGTCGGTGAAGATCTTTCCGTCCACGACAGGTTGGAATTGGCGAAATCCTTTTCTACAGTAGATTCAATCAGTTTGCATGGCTGGCGCATGAAAACACTAACAAGTTGGCTGTGACAAAGTCCTGTGCTTGCGCAAGAGCACTGACACTCGCGGAGCGTAAGCAAGCCAGCTGAGTGGTGACTGACTCCGTTCCGCAACCCGCTCTCGAGGCAAATAGTTGAAATTGGGGCTGGCACGACAAATAAGCCATTGAATAGGTGTTAAAACTTTCAACATACCACCCGCTGTTCGGGGAAGGCGAGAGGAATTCGATAGACACTCTGAGCAATAACGCCTCTGAAGTTCTGGGCGGTGTTGGCAACCATGTGTAGTTCAACAGATGCGCCGCCGGCGCTTTCTCCGTTGATAGTCACCGCTCGTGGATTACCTCCAAAGGACGCAATGTTCTCTTGCACCCATTTCAACGCCATGACCTGGTCGGAAAACCCGGCGTTGTGGTCACCGTTGGCTGGGTCGGAAAATTCGGGGATAGAAAGGAAACCGAAGGCATCGAGACGATAGTACACCGAGACGACAACAACGTTTGGGCTCTGATGAATCCAGTGATCAAAAGGCCAATTGGCAGGGTTGCCAAAGAAATACCCTAAACAGCGTCAGCGTCATTCAAAGTGGCAGAAGCTTTCAGGAAACTGACCTCCTCCATGTATGTATACAAGCACCGGCACTGAGCAAGCCGCACCAACTTAGCGCCGTATTTGCATAGAGGAATGAACTCACGGTTGCTACCCTTTTTAGCTCCAGTAGGCGCGTAGATATTGACTTTGAGACAATCCTCGCTTCCGGCGCCTCCCGCGTCGCCGCCTAGAATGATCACAACGATGGGACAAATGAAGCGAAAAGAGATAGCAGACGCACCTCCAGTAGATCCCTGGATACAAAAGTCAGGATAAGTGGTCGCGTCGATGACCTTGCCCCCAGCTTCCGCAGCGACGCGCTTCTCGTTGAGAGGCAAAGGCGCGCGGAAACGCCTTTCACCGAGAGGAGGCTCGGCATATGGGATCCCCAGATATGCTACAGTATTCGGAAAGCTCTGATTGCCCCGATACCGAGCGTAGCCTGTGTTGACAACATTGCCAGCAGAGGAAGCGACTGCAGGGATAGCATTTTGCAGCAATAGGATGACAGCGCCGAAAATGGCCCTAGAAAAATTGCCGCTGACCATCGCAGCTCAATGTGGGGTTGAGAGGGAGACGCGGGGAGCAGCATTATTGCGGCTATTTATTGTAGCTCGTCCATTGGGTCCAAGCCAGTCGGTTAACTTCGGGAAAGCGGAGGTTTGGCGAAGGTTTGGGTCAGAACCAAGTCAGAACACGGTCACGATGCCGATATTCCGCACGAGACCGAATCATGAGGTCTTTACGGCAGCGCGCGCCGGCCTCCCCGCAATAATGTTTTTAGCGGTAAGAAGGGGGACCACCGTAAATAGTACTGAGGTAGGCACAGAGCTCGCAGGCAGCTATAAAAATGCCCTTCTTAAGTTCTGTTTCACAACCAGATTACAGTAAATTTTCCGTGAAATCAGAACTCAAGCGCCGCTCGGTTCAGAACGCCGAAGCATTCGATTCATCTGGAATGTTCTATACAATTCCGGATATGGATACTGACTATCGACTATTGGTCTCTCTGCTTGTCGCAGAGTTCGTGTCGTTTGTCGGGTTGGTATAACAATTCATCCACTTGGTCGTGAAAGCAATTTCTGAAAATTGTAGATTTGCAGAATGGTTCCAAAGTCACAGAGTTTCACCGACTCTGCCTCGATGCGGCTGGCGGCAGGCGAACGCTGCAGCCTTACAAGGGACCCAGTCTAGTGTCTCAATTCAGCTCGGTTCAATATCTGGCTATAATAATTGCGAGCCTATTGTAATAATGAATCCCTTACCGTAAATTACTTCTACTTACTGTACGTCTATGAATTCCGAAAGCGAAAGCAATGTATGTAAATGTATGGATATAGCTACAGATGTAATGAATGAGTGAAAAGGATACAATGCGTCCGAATCCGCCATGAAGCCTAGCCCAACTAAAACACTCTAATCCGACCTATCGAATGAGACGTAGTATGCGTGTATGTGTGTGTAGGTAAAGAATACAATCATGAACCAATACAGTGGTGGAATGTACATACAGAAACATCGTATTGATACAGAGGAGGCCCTCCCTCATAGCTGGCCACGATGAAAGACGACGACGGACGTCGCGTTGCGATCGGATGCCATCGCGCCAGGGTGAAGGGAGGGAGGCGTGCATGCATACAAGGAGGGAGTTGACATGTATACAGTCGAGTCGGCCGCACAGCGGCGGCGTCCGAGAACATCCAAAAAAATCGAACGAAAAGCGAGGTAAGAAGTCCAAGGTCGGTGATCAAGTGGCTTCAATGGACTCTTGGACTTTCGTGAGCTGATGACCTACGTGCGCGAATGAATACACACTGTCGCGCTCACCTCCAGAGAAAGGCGGTTATTGAGCGAAGAACTTACGCATCAACAAGCTTTCCCGTGCAAAAACGCTCAATGCGTCGAGCCCATCGTTGAGACTCGCGAGCATCTCTTTCTCGCGTTCTTGTTCGGAGGCAACTTGTAATGGCCACATGCTTTGGGCCGACTCGGCGCGGATGCGTCGTAGCTCGTCGATGAAGACGTTGCAGGCCGTCATCCATAAAGTCTGAGGATACACAAAATCAGAAACTGCACGATCGAATGAAGCTGAATGAACGTACACCCATCATGGGGTTCAGGTACCCAAGCCCCTGCGGATTCGTACCGCCAAATCGGAACATATCCCGTGCAGCTGCAAGGCAGTTCTGCCTTGACGTCGGGTCGGTGTAAAATATACTGTGCAGCTTGATCGTCGCGGCATCGAGCAAAGAATGCGTAAGCAATATTGTCCGCGCAGAACTGCGGCCTTGAACCTGTGTAAGGTCTGGAAGTTCGGCCCGCAGCGTATTAATCAGTTGGTCAACAGCGCCGAATGCGGTCCACCAAGACTGAGTTTCGCGTTCGGGACAACCTGAGACACGTTATAAGCAACGAGTAAGATGAAATGCCGAGTATACGCACCTGGTCGATATTGCCCATGCATGTACACCGCTCTATGGAGCAATATAGACGCTTTGACATTCATAGCAGTGATAGAGGAGCGCTCCGGGTAAACCGCTCCTGTATGTTGCAAGAAATTCCTAACGGTCGAGTCTCCGTGAATGTCGGATGTCAACAGCCCCTGAAAAAAAAAGATGGATGTCAGTTCAAAAATTCAAAACGATCCGTTCATGCACGGAGAGACGGGAAGAAATCATACCTGCTTGTAATCTTCCATTTCAAGTGGCCAGGGCGTGTCGATCGGCATGCCACCCGCCTCAAACACGCCACAGACGCGTGCAGGCGGCTCGAGCGCCACTGCCAAATTTTTCTGTAACATGAATACGGCCCAGAAGCTGTTTATCCGCTCGCCCTCCTCCACTGAGTCTGCCGAGGCGCGAAGCTGAATCTCCTGATCGTTATCCTCCGTGATTTCGATGACAGGAGCGTCGGGATGGTTGAGAGAGCGAATTAAATGAAGGCCACCGCCAAGAGCGAGCGCGACGGCGGTGGCGGTGTGTGCGCGGGCCTCGAGGAAGTGGCCCGTGCGGAAGAAGTAGTATGAGAGGAGTACTTCGGCTTGAATGATGTGGAGGAAGGACTCTGGTGTGAGTTCCGCGGCGACGGATTGAAGAGCTTTTTGCTTGAAGTAAAGCTCTCGCTGACGATCCGAGGAAAGGTGAGCTCCCCACATGTAGATTGCATTGAGAAGTGCCGAGGATTTGGGCACGGTGGGCTGGGTTAATCGACCCCAGCTAAGGAAAAATCCAAATTGGCAGGCATGTGGGCGGAAAACTTGCAATCTAAAATTCGAGTCAGGAAATGAGAACCGAGATGATTGAACGACGCACAGTGCTTCATAAATGTTCTGCTGCGGAAAATGAATTAATACATGAGATAAATTTGAACAAGGTGTGGCACGCACGTCTGACTCCAGACTTGACGAGGTAGATTCTGGAGTGGCAATGACTCGTGTATCGAAGATACCCAACGGACTAGTTCCGTGACCATGTCCCCCGAATGGTGGCGTCGTAGCCGTGGTCGAAGACGGCGAGAACGGTGACAAAGGCGTGAACCCTTGAGATTCCGGAGACGAATCGGTAGGTGAGAGCACCCTCGGCAGCTGGTGATACGGTGTACTGGGCAACGATCTCGACGACGGTCCCGCATACGTCGGCGAAATCGACAGCTGCGGCGGGAATTGAGTCGGAGCATATGGGTCATATAGTGTGACAGAAGGCGTGGAGTCCTCTGGATGCTCTAGCTCGTGTAACCGAGCTTCGAGACGCTGCACAGTGTCCTCGAGAGCCTTGGTCCGCGACCTGGCTGGTCCATCTGAGTATTCACAGTCGTCATCCTTGGGATGTTTCCGGCAAGGCCCACAAACCGGCTTCATCCCATCGCATTTCTGAAGAGTGGCAAGTCAGAGAAAGAATAATCAGAGAGCTTTTCACCACGCACGATCTTCAGAAACCTGCAATTCATGCAAGCTCTCCCCCTCTTGAGTGGCCTGGACATCATGGTACGCGAGCTGAGGTTCACGTCGGTAATCATCGAGAACGACGAGCAAAGGAGTAGAGAGAATCTGAATGGGGAGAAAAGTTGGGCGTTTAAGGTCCGGCAAAAAAATTGAGTTCCATTTTATAGTGCAAGGACCCCGGGGATTCGAGCTCGGTCCCTAGAAATGGAAAGAAAGTGTCGGAAGAATCTTTAGATTCATGGTCTATTGTGGTGTGAAGCATTGTTAAGCCGGTGGCTGTACTGCTTCCGGCTTCTTAAGCGGATTGAGCCGGAGGCCGTGCCACCTGTCACACCCCCGAGCCCTCTCCGAGCGTTTCCGATGGCCACTCGTATTCCATCTGTCTTCCGCCCAGGCCGTCGTGTACCTGTTCGAGGGCTAACTAACAAGGCTTTCGAGGCACCAAACTTTCATCTCTATATGTCCAACAACCAGCAAAAACCTGTTCCTGTGCTCCTGACATCACCCCCAAGAAAATTTAGGTCGAATGTGGAGCATTGAAAAAATTGGCCCCGAATTGTCGACCTGATGCTCCTACCTTCGCACTGCATTTTTTTACTGCGGATTCTGCCTCGTTTTTGGGATTTTTCTGGCCTTTTGCGGGCTGACAACGCAATTGACCGAGTCAGCTCAAACATTAACCGGCTTGCCGTGTCGGGTCGGGCAACTCGCTGACCGTGCATAGAATAGATGGGTGAGTCAGGCCGTTTGTTTATAGGACTACATATCGGCCTCTGTCGCTGTCCTTCATTAATATGTGTTATTTGACGCAAAATACCATGCATATGGAAACTTCAGCCTTCGTCGGTTGGCTTACGGACCATGTTAGTGACTCACAGTCACATTGGGCCCGATTTTTCATCTCCGTGATTCCTTTCGCGTGCTCGCGGAGCTCTAAACTTCGTTGAACAATTTTCTGGTCTGACCACTTTTTTTTGTTCGATTTTGCTCCCGATATTAAAGCTTGCCATCACACAGCCTCGAAAGCCCAAGGAAAACGTGTTCAGTGCGCAGCAGGTCAAATTGCAAATTGGTCGTACGGGCCTTCGCACCTCGTGTGCCCAGCAAACTACTTTCAACCTGTGCTAAATCGTACACGCAACGCTTTGCCGTGGATTTCCTGCTGCGTAATTTCTTGCACATGTCCTAAGCTGACCAGCCATCGAACCAATTTGTCTTCTTCGCGATGCATCCGAGCCACAAGAGGCTGAAGGGAGAGTCCTCTTTCGAAGTCATATGCATCGCAAACCTAATCAGATAAAAATATGAGATCAGACGAAAATCACAGGCTACAGCGGTGTTCCTCTGTCAACAGTCAATCAGCCGATCAATACATCCGTCCCGATTCCCAGGCACCGTGAGGTTCTCGGCGATCAAGAAAAGGTTCTCTGCGAATTATACAGTAATTCAGGACTATTCAGGTTTCCTTGTCAACAGCTAGACGCACATCCGTCGGTAGATACATCGACCTTTAGACCTGAATTACTCACGTCTCTCAAACCCCTAACCATCGCACGTCGAATTACCATTGTCGTTCACACAAATACCAGTGAATCGCGATTATTGGATCTCTTCATCCGATCGGGATTGAGGTCGCAAGGCAAGAAAGGTTCGCAGACGTGCAGCTCGAACTGAGCTCGTTCAGCATCGCGGGATCACTCACGATGGCTCACTCTGAGTAAATGCAAAGGCAGATTCGCCAGGCACAACAACTGTTAGACCTGTATAATTGAGGTACAACAACCTTCGTCGGTCATCAGAAATGCGGTTTTGGCGCCCAAATTGGTTCGATATCGTTGATGCGAGTAGCCGGAAGCAAATTCAATTTGTTATGTCCAGTGACTTTGGATGCATCATTCCGAGTAATGGTACGATGAACAGATGCTCATTTTTCGTTCATATTTTATTCATACGAGCGATTACGCGACCCTGAGGGTCGAGGAAATCGGAGTTGAGTATAGCGATCTAACTAAACAATAATAAGACATCGTTCATAAACGATATCTGCGCCCATAAAAGAAAATGGATGCAAATTGTGCGATCGATAAGCAATCCATCCAATTGTTTCTTCATTGATTGGAATGGACTCGCTTAGCATTGAATAATACCCATTGTATGCATGTGGACACATACAACCGTTCTAAGAAAAACCATCCAGTACCGCATGATGCTCCCAAAGAGCCAAGCTTTCGGGACGCGAACGCAAAAGACTCGCAAAAGACCCCAAGAGGAACTGTGGATCCGGTGACTCACAATTTCGGTATCATCAATGAAGTGTCGCGGAGGTTAAAGTTTGCCTGCACCTCCTACAAGCAAATCCACCGCGCTTTGTTTGACTTCGGGCTGTGTGGTGGACCAGTATTCAGAAAAGCCCGTCTTGTTCTCGTTTGGAGCCGCTTCCACGTTTGACAGGTCGGAGAAACCCCTCATAGACAGCCGTGGGAGAAACGCGGTAAAGTTCAAGAAATTCTGAAGGGCTGTACTTGGAGGTGGTAAAACTATCAAGCGGAAAAAAATGACCGACCAGTCTGTGCCACACGTACCGTTTCTTGAACGACATTCCGCGCAATGAGTATGAGTAAGGGAAGGAGTTAAGAACTCAAAAGAAAAACCTTCCCCTGTCAGAGTCTGTCAAAACCGGATCAGCATTACGGTAACTCGAGACGAAAAACACGAGCCAAAAGCTATCGGACCCGATATAGACTGCATCGGAAGTTTTTTGGTAAGACTTGTGGTGAACGTTGGGAGAGAAGAAGGCGATGTTGACAGTGAGAGTGGGAGTGCGGGAAATCGGGAGAAGCCGTCGCTCCGCATGCTGCAGTTACAGTTGAACCGAAACTACGTCATGGCCCGATGTCGGGACGGAAGCCCGACGACTGTTCAGACTTCAGAAACTTATGCCTACCGTGAAACTGTTCGGTATGAGCTCGGAATAAATTCTCCTGCGCTGCGAGCGCACCATTCGAAAGCAGTAAGATTGAAGCAGAGCAGGAATACCGAGCCCGTCGGACGCCGTGTTTCGCTGACGAGTCAACGGCGAGTAACGAACTCGATGTTGAGACGCGCGTCGAGAGATAACGGCGGCAATCATCCGCGCGTTTCGGAGGATGAGCTCTTCCGGTTTTTACAGGAGACTTGCGTGGTCGAATGAGATGAGGACGCGTAATCGGCTTCTCTGGGCGAAAACAGCGGACGAGAGAAAAAAAACCCATACCTCACCATGTGCTGCGAAGAAGGGGCATGTTGCAACTCGGCGAGCTCGGTGTTCATTGATATCAGAGTCCATTCAAATATCTGTGAGGGAACGTAAAGAGTTGGAGCAATGGAAAAGATTTTGGGATCGTGGTGGTTGAGAACAGGAGTGTCACCGGTGTCACATCACGATGATCCAGCATGACGCGTGCACAAACAACCGCTTTTTGACCCCAAAAGGAAATTACTCGTTGTCACGTAGTATTCTAAGCCGACTACTTCAGACTACTTCTTGTCGCAACGTAAATCCTAGGACTGGCTCAAAGACAAGGCATAGCCATCTGCAATGACCTGCGTCAAGTCTTACGGCCGTGCCACACTGGGGTCATGTTCCCAGGGAACAGAGTTTGATCAAATCTTCAGCTTCACTTCAGGTTTGAGTCGGTCAAGGAAGGAAATTGTAATTCTTGACATGCTCAAACTAGCTTGATGCAGACATGGAAATTCACAACCTTAAAGGACTCACCGACATTCTGGGGACCTGTAACGAACCTTTTGTACAGAACCAGGAAACTCATAGAACGGAAAGAAGTCATATAATTCCCTTAAAATTCATTCTTATTGCCAAGATTGTCTAGCCTCATGCTGTGACAGCCAGTTGGAACCTCAAGTTACCGCTACCAATTTGAACTCTACCGAGTATCACGAATGCCACACATTTCGTCAGGCATTCAATTAAATCCCACCGGCACACACCGCGTTTTGAATACCCTCGGGTCCACACATATGCTTTGTACGAGGTGTCGAGACTTGAGTCTCGGGAGGTCTAACATTGACTACCAATATTTATTGGGCATTGCAGTTGAAGGGCATATACTTAGTACTGTCAGACAAACCTGAGATTCGGGAGCTATAGCTCTAGTCCGTTGATTTGCCAATCTTCCTCTCAGAATCATTCGTCCAAAATGCAACCCAACATGTGGTTGGCAGTAAATTTCAATGCTGACTAATTTTGGTGACTCATGCGCTTCGGCCGTACCCGCTCACAATCAGT
Organism: Favolaschia claudopus; assembly: GCA_037176885.1. Classification (NCBI taxonomy): domain Eukaryota; kingdom Fungi; phylum Basidiomycota; class Agaricomycetes; order Agaricales; family Mycenaceae; genus Favolaschia; species Favolaschia claudopus. Next base: position 2,204,919 of record JAWWNJ010000004.1, on the reverse strand, counting down.
CTTACGTTAACAAAGACAGCCTTTTTGGCGCCCTTTGCGCAGCCCACTCACTCTTTCGTCCCCCAATCATGGCCACCGACAGAATGGCGGCCTTCAGAGTCAGTCACAAACACTCCGCTCTCCAGCGCTCCCTCACCCGTGATTACAGGCTCAACGGCAAGCTAACCACGAACAACCCACGCACCAAACTCACGAACTCACGAATGTTAACGGGAACGGCGGTGGCGCGGACGGAGCCCCTTTAACCGAAAGGGATGGATTCCTTGCAGAGGTGCAGTGGGCCCTCTATCTTCCTCTTCTCTTTGTTGATAATCATAATTTCTTTCATTAAAGGTCACCTCAATACAGGAATCCATCGACGCATTCAATGCCAACGTGACACGCATATCCACGCTGAACGCACGCTCCCTGGATGCTCTGGGTGATGACGGTGATGTAGTCAAGCAGGAGCTTGACGAACTAGTCAGGACGACTATGGCATTGAGCATGCAATTGAGAGATCGCATCAAGCAGCTTCAAGCCTCTGTAGTACCCGGCACGCAGGGAAAACAGGAGAGAGAAATAAGGCAAAATCGAGTGAGCACTCACCTCTATACCGCTGGTAATTAGGGCTCATATCATCGATGATCACAGGTCCAGCACGTTCGAACTAAATTTACGGAAGGCTTGCAAACATATCAGAGAGTCGAGCAAGATTACCGGGCAAAGTCTCGTACTCGTGTCGAGCGACAATACAGGATTGGTATGCTCCAATGTCTACCCTTCCGCTCGGACTCTGTTCATTCAACGATTCTTCATAGTCAAACCGGATGCAACGCCAGAAGAGATAAACGCGGTTGTTTCCGGAGGGGGAGACCAGGTCTTTATGCAAGCCGTACGTTTCCTTTCTATTGCTCAAACGTCAAGTATTGTAACTGTGGATACAGCTCACAACAAGCTCAAGCTACGCGAATGCCCGCTCTGCCTATAACGAGGTGCAGTCTCGGTCCCAGGATCTGAGGAGAATGGAAGAGACACTTGAGCAGCTGGCCCAACTCTTCCGTGATGTATGTATAATTTTTTTGTTCGTTGCGTGAGGTTAACAGCATCGTAGATGGCTTTTCTAGTTGAACAGCAGGACGAGACTGTTGCCGCAATCGAGACCGGCGCTATTGACGTCGAAAAGAACGCTAAGGAGGCGTACGTATTCTTTCCCCTCACATACATCCAGTAGCTGATCTCAGCCTACGTTCTGCTCAGTGAGCAAGAAGTGAGCCGTGCTGTGCGGATAGGTACATATTTCGTCTGTGAAGGAATTATCGAAATTGACGCATCATCCGCAGCGAGAGCACTACGGAAGAAAAGATGGATATGTTTTTTCATCGTGCTCGTGATCGTTATCATCCTGGCCGCCGTCCTTGCGGTGGAGTTGACGAAAAACAATAATCACAACAGCAACAACAACAATAACAACAGTGGAAATAGCACCTCCAGTGGATAATATGGACATGCAAGTATTGCATTTTGTATATTTGAACTCATCTACGGACTGTCATACTACTCATTGCGCACAAATTCCGGTATTGCCTGTTTCTCGTCCGTGCTTTCCATAGTTTCAGCAGCTCTATCCACATTGGAACCTTCGATCTTAGTATCCGGAACAATCGCCCATAGAACAAGCATCACAGCCATCATAGAAACAACCCTTCAACAAAACGATTTCAGTTTCACTTCGCACAAGGGAAAATACAACACATACACAGGCACCAAATTCTTGATCCCTGCCTTCGACGCAATAGCCCCAACAATGAACGGTATAATCGCCGATCCAGTTGTTGCTATCCCAGCGATCCAGCCTATTGACCCAGTGAGCAGTCGGCGCGGGAATACCCGCCCCGCGTGGTTCATTGCGATGGGGTAAATTGGGCCGAGGACAACTCCCATGAAAGCTGCCGCTATGGAGTCACCGACGAGGGAAGGGACGAGCCATATAACGAGTTCCAGTCTGAGATAGCGATTCATCAAAGTCAGCTCTTAACAGAGAGGATGAGACGGTTCATACCCTATGGCAATGAGGCCGTAGAGGTAAATTACCGGGCGTTCGCCAATCTATAGGATTCCATGGAACCTGGTCAACCCATTGTGAACAGGGTTCGAATGGATACATACCCATTTATTTACAGGTAGCAAAAGGACGCGGCCGAGAGTCAGTCCTAGAGCGGTACATATTGAGTTCACAGTCTCGGAGTGAATGGATAATGAAAGCCGAACTGACCACCAAAGTATCCAGCAGAAACGTAACCAGTTGACGGACCGCCTCCGCGAACAGTGATCATGTAAGAAACGATCCAGCCTAGGGGAAGCACGTTTGTCAAAATCAAAAAATGTGCCAGCACCAGAAAACAAATCACCGCCATTCGTGACTTCTACCCCAACGTAGACGAGGAGAAAGACCCCTAGAAGATGGACCGCTTTGTGCGATAGAATCTGTTGGAAATGACTCTTCTCGTTTTGTTCCTCTGAGTCGTCATGAGTCGGGTCCTGGCCAATTTGCGCCAGACACTCTGCAACGATGTTCGTTCGGCTTGATTCAAAATTACAATCAGAACGGTTTGATACTTACCGTCTATTGTTTTCCCCCGAAATGCTGCAACCAGAAATATGGTATTTAGGGCAGTGACGCCTAGAGAAACGAGGTAGTGAAAAGACCAGTGTTGCAATTGTGCGAATTGGGTGGATACTAGGGGCGCAATCAGGGCACCCAAGCCTAGATTGCGTTCATGTCAAGTCGGAATTGTAACTGATAGCAGACCACATACCATATGCGGCTTGGACGAACCCCATTTTCGTTTCGCTATTGTCTGCTAAACTGGCGACATATGCATTTGCTTGCGCGTCCTTAACAACGATTGAACATTGGACAGCTATTCGCAAACTAGACGAGTGAACATCATACCTGGATGGCCAACCCGGCGCCATTGATGACAGCTGCTATCACAAAAACTGGGAAAGGCAAAGCAGCGGCTTGCAAAGGGTACGCTACAATTTGCAGACAGGACCCTGGATTATAATAAAGAATTCAGAATGCGACATAACTGAGGTCGTTGAAGAGGGTATCTACCAAACACCAAAAGCTGGAACACGGAGTTATACATTGGCGCCCAGCAAAAGTGAACTGGAACGTTGACCGCTTACCTTGCCCAATCCATATCTCTGCGACAGGGAGATATTTATGACCGCCCCGAATATACAACCCTGTCGTACAAATTTGACCAATTCATGGTTGCGGTTGTCTCGAAGCACGCACGACACATTGTAAAACAAAAATCAAGGATACAATCGTGTATCCTATCTGTTCAGACGGAAGGACTTGTTAGAACAGGCACCTTGAGCCTTGAATTCCAGCTTGTCGCACATGGTAAAATTCTTGAATACGTGGTAGTAGAGGGCCAAGACTCCCGTCGTTCCATCTGAGAGGGACCATTAAGTATACCGGAGAATGCAGCAGGGCAGATATCCCACCCGGCAAGGAATAAAACCCAACACAGAGTAAACAATTGGATTCTCTCTTTCATTTTGTGTTGGCGGATCTGAGTGGTATTTGCAGGCTGCACATCAGCAAGTTCTGGAATGGGTATTTTCTCCAGGGGAGTTGTTGGGGTCGGCAGCCTTTCCTCAGATATCGAGTGGCTCATTGAGATGTACAAGGCGTGAGCGAGGAAGGCGGCGCTTCAGAGTTATACCACCTCGTTGAAGATAGAGATCTGCAGGGACACGGCCCGAACTTTCGAGTGACTCAACTTCGAGGAAGTTTTGGGGATTGGGGCCAGCCTGCAGGCGATCCGAGAGAAGATTGGCTGAGCGCTCGCTTCCTTGAACTCGATATAAGATTGTCCGAGGCGAAGAGGGTCGTAACAATTTTGGATCATGGAGCTTGCCTGAGCTTGAGCGCGGCGACACAGAGTGCTTGGACCGGCGCGATGCAGTAGACAGAGGGCGGAACCGAATCGCCAACGGCCCAATTGCACTGAAGGTACCGAAGGCAAGATGAGAGTCGGGCAGTGAACGGATCAGAAACTTTGAACCTTCACGGTTGTTCCGGCAATTCAACTCGTCCTCAACACCGACCATGCCTTGGGAGAACCACAAACTGACCGACGGTGAGCCGCTTATTTCTCGCTTTCCCTCACCTCAACAGCCATCCAAAAGGGCAAGGAATCCCCGGAATTGCCGTCGGCACCTGGCGACTTGGAAAAGGCGAACGGCCAATAAATCAAGTCGCACAAGCTCTAGCTGCGGGATTCACTCACATCGGTTCGTTCGTCTGTGATGGTATCCTGCAGCTTAGCAGGTACGAAAAACTTATTCCGACCAGAGGCACAGATACCGCGCAACTATACCGCAACGAAACCGAAGTAGGAATTGCTATTCGAGACAGCGGACTCAGTCGACAAGATATCTTCATCACAACCAAATATTCTAGGACAGATGGGTTGGATATCCAGACGTCTATCCGAAACAGCTTGGAATACGTGTGTACACAAATCAATTTCTCCCCACTATTTTGATGCTTTACGACTCACAGCTGGACGTTTCCTACGTTGATCTGTATTTGATCCACTTCCCCCGCGCTGCGCTCCCTGATATTCCAACTATTTGGAAGGAAATGGAAGAAATTCAGTCGTGTGGGATGGCTCGGTTAGTATTTCTCCTCATAATCTTTTTAACGAGCCTAATTTTTTGGTTTCATCGCATCGCAGAACTATCGGTGTCAGCAATTTCGACGTAGAACAACTTCAAATTCTTCTCGCTTCGGCAAGAATCAAGCCAGCTGTAAATCAGGTTTGACTTCAGATCGACTTTACGGTGTTCAAGAATGCCGATTTCCCTCGTCAAAGATTTTGCTACATCCGTACGTCTACGAGCAACAACGGCCCATCCTCGAATTTGCTGCCAACCATCAAATTGTCATCGAAGCCTACAGCGTTCTTTTGTCCGTCTGGTTTCGCGGTTCAAACAATGATTAGTTCGCACTACTGATTTCCGAGTTCCAGACCCGTTACATCCCTATCCGGAGGACCGTTAGATCAACCACTCCTTGAAATTGCAACGAAGTATGCTGTCAACTCCGACCAGATTCTCATCGCATGGGCAAAGTCCAAGGGGGCTGTCGTCGTCACGTACGTTCATCGGCTCCATTCTGGACTCGACTTGATTTTTTGTTGATTTGTTTCGCGCAGGACGAGCTCGAAACGGTGGCGTCTTGAAGGATACCTCAGAGCCGGTGATCTGGGTAAGCATTCGGATCGTTATATGCTTCTCGGATGGTTGATTTTTATGCCCGTTGATTTTTATTTACAAGTGCTTAGCGAAGAAGATATTGCCAGACTCGATGCTGCAGGTGCACAGGGACCTCCACCCACACAAGCTAGACAGCCGAGGCATTTGCGATTGGACCGCTGAGGACCTCGTGAGACGTCGGCGTGGATTGGGTTGTCGAACTCTCCAACAATATTGAACCGCTGAAGCTGAACACTGGAACGAACATCAGGTGTGGTGTATGAAACATGGCCAGTATGTATGACTACACCGTGCGTTGACAGCCTTTAATACTGGCAGCTGGGGGTTCGATTCCCTTCACCTGAACTGCGGTCGAGACAATATTTTTTTCGCTATCAATGTGTAATTTTATCCTCCTGCATAACGGTCAGCAACGAATCATGTTCATGCCCATGCCTCCAAGCTCCCCACCAAATAATAGAAAGCGAATACTATGACTTGAAGAGAACTAGCATGTGGGAGTAGTTGAATGGACGTAGACAGCTCACTCGAATTTAACTGGGAAGTAGAAGTTTCGGCCTTGGTCGACTGCCTCTTCGCAAATTTTCCTTGTTCTCTCTTGGTTCTTTCTGTATTTTTTCTTGTTCCGAGTCGTTCCTGGCACACAAAGATTGGTGCTGAGCAGAGCTGATAAGACTGAGCTCAGTCCATTATATTTTTATCGGATTTTCCCGATGAACCGAGACTTTCAAGGAGGGTAGAGAAACACGAGGAAGGTCGAGGCCTAGGTCATGATGGGATCAAAAAAGGATTTGCAGATCAGTTGTCCACACCCATGTCGCATAGTCCCCCACAATACTCAAACCAACGCGATGCTGGCCCGACCCTCCGCTCCGCCCTCAAGCACACCTCAAGCTACTCCTCCACCCCACCCGTAACCTCCCGCTCGCCCTCACCAAGCCAAATCTCCCCCGTCCTCGCCACCTCCATCCCCCTACCCTCCCCCTCGCCCTCTCCGCATCCTCAGGGCCTCCTCTCGCCCGGCTACACACCCAAAGTCTCCTTCGACACCTTCGAGAACCCCGCCGCGTCCATGTTTTCGTTCACGCTGCAGGTCAAGAGCCAGGGGTATGCACGAACACGGAGCACGCGCGTGTTCCTCTGCGCTGCGGGGCCGGATGAGAGCGGGCGCGAGGCGCTGGATTGGTCGTTGGAGGGGCTGGTGAGGGACGGAGACGAGCTGGTCGTGTGTCGCGGGATTGACGAGGATGTGTTCGGTGAGGCCCCTTCCCTTGTACTCTGAAGGTCGGCGATGAATCCCCGTGCGTTTTCAGAGAAAGACCATAATTCTGTGCGGGAAGAGGCAAGGCAGCTCATGCTGCAGATACAGGAGAAGAGCGTTGAGTACGATCCAGATCGCAAGGTCTGCCCTATTCCCCCTTCATAACATTACAATCCCCGTCCTCATGTCGCCCCATCCAGCTCTCCCTCATCCTCGAATTCATCCCCGGCCGCGTCACCAACACAATAGACCGCCTCATCGCTCTCTACCGCCCAGACAGCGTTGTCGTCGGCACACGCGGCAAGAGGGCTTGGCAGAACATGGCTATGATGGGCAAGGGAGGGATTGGCAGTGTCAGCAAGTGCGTTATGTTTTTTATCTTTCCGTTTCTTCTTTTTCTGTGTACGTGTCTAGTTACTAAATAATACCCCGGGATCTAGATACTGCCTTACGCATTCTCCCGTACCCATCATCGTGGTGCGCCCGGAACGGAAAGTGAAGAAAGCCATAGAGAAGAGACGCGCAGACCCGAAGCGGGGAACCCATTTCGATACGGACGGGTGAGTCCATTGCTTTCATCTCTGAGATGGCGACGGGGGGCTCTTCACGTCCCGTTAATCTTTCTGTGCCGCGCCCACATTGCGCTTGGCATCACGTTCCATGGTTCCTCTACAGCCCGCGTCGTCCCCCTGACATTTCACCCTTCCGTGCCTTCCTCGTTCACCTCTCATCCTCACCCTTATAACCAAGTAACCGCTAACCCAAATCAATTAGAGACCGCGTCCCCCCGCCAATGCACCGCAACGCCAAGACGTACAATGTGATTGGGAGCGTGCCATTAGGGTCCGCTGCGGCGTCGATGTCGGCGCAGTCGGAGCCCGGCGCGGGTTAATTTGTCTGGTGATGACGGTCGGGGATTGCTACTACAGAGAGAGAACGACATTGGGAGAGATGGGAAGGGGGCTGATCATTTGTGTAAAGGGAGGTAGACCGAAGAAGCGGTGGGAGGAGATGTATAATTTATAATCTGCCAGGGCTGGGTTGTGTGTATTGTTGGTGTTTCCGGGGGTGCTGAACAAGAACGCTACGTTTCTTGAGGGATATCAGGTAGTCAAGGTCATGAGTCATGACTTCAAGGCTTTTGGTTTTTTCGCGCATATGCATCCAGCAGTAGATCTCCGATGCAGAATTGCGATACTTCTACCTTCGTCGCAGCCAACGCACGCGTTAGAACTTGGAAGAATCGGTTCAAAATGTATTTTAAGCTAGGATCATCTTATCTTATCGTACCGCCGCAACTGCTGTCAGCCAAATATACCCCGGATTTATCGGACGTTCCTGAACGTTCCTCAAAACTGTCCTCTCGTGCTGTGTTCAAACATGACTCGGTAACTTGACTCAAATTTTGCTGAGATGGGTGTCCTGGTATAGCTCATAACAGCTCAGGCTTTCAACAGAATCGCCGCGATGCCCGCTATTGAATTGCTCGTCGCTTATCGTGTTTCTATCAAGTTTCTATAAAATGGGGATGAGACCCACCGCAAGGTCCACCATCTGTGCCTTGTCTTGTCGACTCATTCAAGCCCTTCCAAACCTCGAGAGACTATGGACCCCCTCCCCGACCCCGTTGTAGTTCCTCTAGTCTACGACGATGGCGTGAACATCGTCATCCGAAAATTCCGCCCAGAAGACGCGCCGCAACTACATGCCATGCTCATCGAGGGAATCATCCACGGTCGTAAGTCCTAGTCTAGTCTTTTTAAATCGTAATCAATCCTCACCGTGCCTCCCAGCCGACTCACCGCGAAACAACGCGCACCGAAAAAGCCTCACAAGTCGTGTCGCATTCATATCCTACATCGGCTTCGCGCTCGGCCTCGCAGCTTGTCTATACCCCACCTCAGTATTCCCGATACGTCTTGCGGGTGCAGCGTCGTCCCTCTTCTCTATCGCCCTCTTCGTCTCCCTCCGCCGCTCCATCACAAAGCTCTTCATCGCATTCTGCGCTGCGGCGCGTAACGGCGACATGAAGGACATCGACGCGACGTACGCCTCGCCCGGCGGATTTTGGGTCGCTGCCATCGAGGACAAGGAGGGTCTGCACTCGGAGGTTGTAGGGTATCTCGGTTCGGGTATGCCATCCAATTATCTTATCTCATCCTGCCTTGAATGACCGATTTGCCGACAGACTACAACGCCACCCCATCCCCCACCTCCGCTGAACTACGCCGCATGATCGTCTCGCGGCATCACCGCAGACGACGTATCGCCTCCCTCCTCATCACCGCCGCTGTCGCGCATAGCGCACGCGTGCGCGTGCCGGTGCAGGTCAACGGCGGCGGCAGTGAGAGCTCGAAAGAGCGCTCTACGCTCGAACTAGATACCCTCGACCTCGAAACACCCTCCTTCCATCTCGGTGCGCAGAAGCTCTATAGACGACACGGTTTCGAGATTGTGGGGAGCAGGGTTATGCATGCGCCAGCGCCGCGGTGGCTAGGGAAATCTTTGTTTGAGATGACTGTGGTCAGGTTGAGGAGGAGCGGATTGGGTGAAGGCGAGATGAAGGCGTAAAATGATCTAATGATCTTGACTCCTATGAGGGTCGTGGAGGTATCTATGTGAGCCCTCTCGTATCATTCGAAACTTCGAGTCTTACATTCGTGTTAGAGCACAATAATGATAGCCTGAAGTATAATCTATCGAAAATGCTACGAAGATAATGATATAGCTTTGGTCTTGCGCGCTCCATAAAACAAGCTAGCCTTCAGTCAGAGCCTTCGCCTCGACCAACCCAATCATACCTCCAAAACAATCCAGTATTGCATCGGACTTGGTGTCTGGTGACACAGCGAGCTCAAATCAATTGTAGCTCTTTGGTGCAGCACGCGATTGCGGTTTCGATTCCCCACTTCCGAGGTAGGAGCTGAGCAACGTCTTCTTTTTTCCTGTTTTCCTCCCTTTTGAAACGCTCTCCGTTCCGGTGAGCTTCTTGCGAATATGAATGGAAGTTGTTGAAAGTTTCGTTTGTTTCTCGGGAAGTTTCGTATGCCGGTAAGCATACGATTGCATCGGCTTATAAATTTCTTATAACATTTTAGCTACCACATTCATTCAGCCCCGCGATTCGCCGTGGCAGAGACAAGATACACTGCCATTTCATTGTTCTCTTCTCGCTTAACATGCAGCCTGATGTTTGCTTACTTGGGTCTGCTTTGCAACGGATGATTTTGTTGTACCAATTCCGATGCCACTGCGATTCGGCTCGCTGGGCATTTAAACGTGAACGGCGTCCATCCCGTTCAGATTCCGCTATGTATTATGCACTTACTGACATTCCGCGATAGTCTGAAAACAAACGGATGCAATGCCGGCCCGCAGTATCGATGCTGTGACTGGTGGCCGAATCCCGACGGAAGTCTAGATCAACCCAATCCGACGTCGGACGTCGTGATATTTAGCAGAAACAAGACGGCCAAGCACGGCACATCCGAGTATGTTTTGCACAGCACTGCTGTGGGCACTGCGGATTTCCCCGACTGTCATCCGCGGTTCGACTGCCGATGGACGCGACGTCTTCCGACGGATACTTAAAAGGCCCGCTGGGATGTGGTAGTTCAACCATACGAATAAAAACCCGGTCGCAAAAACTAAACTCTATATTACTTGATGACTCTCCCGCCGCACTTTACCACCCTAGACCTCAGTGGGAGGTTCACTTTGGTATGTCCTTCTTCTCGAATTTTTCTACCCTCGACTACATCTGGAAAACATGGGTTATGTATAACACTCACAACACTCATAACTCTGTTATACCTGTTACGCTGATTGTGAATGTTATGAATTTCCCACATCTTGGTATAACTCGTCTAACTTGTCGTTATAACCAGCGAATCAGTTATAACAATTAAAACAAAACCGGCGAACAATTCCTGGTGTCTTCATAACTAACCGATGACATATGCCCAAACTCCCATTTAAACCGCGACGCGACGCGTCGTTGCACCAGCTTTCAGCTATCTTCTCTCTTTTCTCTTCAAGTTCTCTCTCCGAGTCGTCTCTATCCCTCACCATGGCGTCTTCACCTTCTTCGTTCGATGACACAATCAACTTCAGCGTCTCTTCACCTGATTTCGATATCACCGACTTGCTCAGACCGTCTTCGCGAGCCGGGAGTGATTATGAGCAAGCCCCGAATCAACTGGAAGAAATGGCGCGCACCTTGGACCGCCGTAAAATACGCGCAGAAGAGGAGGGGGTGGTGTTGAACATTCCTAACCATGTGATGATGCGGTTTTACTCTCCTGAAATGCCGAACGCGGTTTCAACTTGGGATCGGTGCGTTACACATTTCTTCGCCCGAGATTTTTCAGTTGACAAATGAATTTAGCACGTACGAGGAGGAAAAAGCTGCGTTAGAAGCTTACAACGAGGAAAGGTGGCAAAACCAGAATGCCTATTGGGAAGACCATCCAGACGAGGCGGCAGGTGCGTTATCCTGCATCATTTGAGGTTTATTGGATGTTGACACCTACCTGTTATGTAGCAATGAATGACGCCGAATCCGACATCCCTGCCAACATGGACACCGACGACGCCTTCAACGACGCCCCCATGGAAGCCGCCGTCGCCCCCATCGAAGCCGCCGTCGCCCCCATCGAAGCCGGTGACGCCGCCCTCGCCCCCATCGATGACGCCGCTGTCGCCCTCGCCCCCATCGAAGCCGGTGACGCCGCCCTCGCCCCCATCGATGACGCCGCTGTCGCCCCCATCGACGCCCACGACGCCCACACTTCCGCTTGCGACAAGTGCAAGATCGAGGAGGACGACCGTGCATTCACCCGCCTCGAGTACGCCCTCCTCGACCTACAGAACGACGTGCTCCGAATTCAGGCACGTTTGGTCCTTGAGCGGGTGTTGGTCATTCAGCGTCGCCTCCGCCATGCATCCAGCGCCGTCCGCCGCACAGCGAACGTAACCCAGAGCCTCCAGATCGACAACTCGCCCAGTTCTCGCCTTCTTCGCGACCGAATGGCACAGGCCGGCCGCCTCGTCAACACAACCCTCACGGACATTGAGAAGGGGGTTTTTGAGGAGATGGTGGTGACCTTGAAGGGGATGGCGGACATCCCACTGAATGTTTGATATTGAAATTTAGATACCATATAGATGCGAGCGCCCGATCCGAATACATTTGTTTTTTCTGCGAACATGCTCAGTCTAGGCAAATGTGCATTGCGAACCAATTGCGAACTACGGACAAACCTAAGCGAAATATATCAAATCGTTCTTCTTCTTGCTCTGTACTGTGAAAACCGTCAATAAAACAATGGCCGGAAGGCACGAGAAACATACCCTCCGCAACACCACTCAGGAAGTGTTCATGTCCGAGTTTCGTTGCTCCCTCCCTCAAGGCAATCATCCCAGCCTCAACGCAAACAGCCTTCAACTGGGCACCGTTAAACTCGTCCGTGCACCGTGCCAGTTCCTCGTAATTAACATCGCCGGCGACAGCCATCTTGCGAGAATGGATCTCCAGGATGCGAGCGCGAGCAGTATCGTTGGGGAGGGGGAACTCGATTTTTCGATCTAGCCGCCCTGACCGTAGGAGAGCGGGGTCCAGAATATCGATTCGATTTGTTGCAGCAATGACCTGGATCCGCAATTGATAACGAAGCGGATGGAAGCAGAACGGAAGCAAATACCTTGATTCTCTCGTCACTGCTGAACCCATCCAATTGATTGAGGAGTTCCAGCATCGTCCGCTGCACCTCTCGGTCGCCACTCTTTTCAGAGTCGAACCGCTTGGTGCCTATAGCGTCGAGCTCATCGATGAAGATGATTGCCGGGGCCTTCTCCTTCGCGAGAGCAAATGCGTCTCGGACGAGTTTGGCGCCGTCTCCAATGAACATTTGTACCAGGGATGGACCGGCAAGTTTTAAATAACAAGCTTTGGTTTGGGCAGCACAAGCACGGGCGAGCAAGGTTTTACCAGTCCCTGGGTCTCTAATGAGCAAGACGTGGGACGGGCGAAATAAGGAAAGCTGACCTGGCGGGCCGTACATCAAGCAACCCTTAGGGGGTTTGATTCCAAGGGTTTTGAATTTATCCGCCTGCTCCATGGGAAGAACGATGGCTTCGACGAGCTCCTCGATTTGCTTCTCCAGTCCACCAATATCCGTGTAAGTTTCAGTCGGTCGTTCATCCACCTCCATGGCCTTCACGCGGGAATCGAATTCAGCAGGGAGGGTGTCGAGTACAAGGTACGAGTCTTTGTTCACGCCGACTAGGTCTGCAGGCTTGAGTTTCTCGGATGCACCAGACCAATTAGCGGGAGGAATACGGTTTGTCGCGTAGAAGTTTTGATGACGGCGCATTTCCCTTTCCGCATGGAGTCGAGATCCTGGTTGGCGCCATCTTCTTCAACTTCCGGGTCAACGTCCAAAATCTATACATTCGGTTTAGGCATGGACGCGTCTCTGACAGGGAGAGAAATATATTCACCTCGACAGTGTTGGCGACAAGTAAGGTAGAACTTTGTTCTGTTTGACCTTTTCGCCGTTGTCACGAATCTTCTCCTTCATTACACTCTGCTCGTGTAGCCGTAAAGTCTCCGAACGCATAACCTACGCAAATGATTTGTTCGAGGTGAGATTCACCTAGCTTGGGTTAGACAACTCACTTTCATATCGTTTTCAATCAAGCGTATTCTCGTCAGAATCTCGTCCGTGCTGAGAGCCATAAGTAACATCCTCGGGAATATCCGCCCAAGTCTCCTCCTGAGGTTGGTCTGGTGTCGTGTCCATAGGTGCGGCAGCGGCGAGTTTGAAGGAGTGAGAGGTCGGGGCGAAGGTAGTACGTCCGTCCAGCCTGCGGCGTTTTTTGTGAAATAGGGGAGCGCGGAGAGTGCGTTAGGGACCGCGGTTGGTGAAAGAAGTTTGATTGGGGAGGGGTTGAGGGCGGCGGGGTTGACAGGGCGGGTGGACCGGATGGGTGGGGGAGATGTGTTTTCGCCACATCAGGAACGGACGCCGGCGAGGGTGGAGTGGGCGAATGGGCAGCGGAGTCGGAGCGTCAGTCGGCAAGGCGGCGCTTTTGGGAATGGGCATGGGAGGGCAGCGACGTCGTTGGATTATACGGCGTATGATCGCGATGAGGGGGATGAGCCGCGGACGGCGCCGCTGCTACGGACGTATCGCAGTAGTGCGCATGTACTCGAATCGGCGGGAGCGCGCGCTGGGAGTGCGCAGGGGCGGTATCCGGATCGCGGGATGTCTGTTGAGCGGCATCTGCAAGACGATCGAGAGCGGGAACGGCATGCGGCGCCTAGTCCGAGTCCGTTTGGGAGCGTGGCGTCGAGGCGGCATGGGAGCGGTGGTGGTGGGAGTGGGCAGCATGAGCATACGCGGTTGATGGTGGATAGTCTCGCGATGTTCGAGGGGCATTTGGCGCGTGTGGGTGGGACGGGCGATCGTACGGCGCACTGGCATGATCTTGCGCAGAGTGCGTAGAATACACTGAATGGAACTGACCTTGAACAGGGGCATTAGAAGGCAAACGTTTGCGACGACGGAAAGCTTGATAACTTGGGACATTGATATGAGTTGATACTTGTCGGATAAACTACGAGAACGAACGGAGTGGGGATGCTCAGTTCCAAACACTGATACGACGAACCTTGCAATCGTGGACGAGGGTAACTTTCTCCACCCATCTGAATCGACTAAACTCTTCGTCAAGATCAGCCCCTTGACTTTGAGTGCGGATGGTGAGACTGAAGATTCCGAACGCGTCGAATGGGTTGGTGTACGCTTGGCCCATTGTTTTGTGTCGCGTCCGATAACGTGTCCGGTTTCGAGGAAATGTTGGAGCTGAGACCGAGGGTGGAGTCGCGTTGAGTGTCGAGAGTGGGATCGGGATCGTGGGCGAAGGTGGTGGTGGCGGACAAAGAGGATGTTGATCGCGTCACAACGCGACACAACATTAAGATACATCAGCCTCCTCATTATTCCCCAGATCCTCTGCTCACTTATCCTCTGCAATCCATGGCGCGTTCGACTCGGGGCATCCGGTGGGTTTTGACCTGGTACCTGGCAGCGGAAACTGACCCGAATCTTGCACAGTTTCATTCTGAAGGCCATATCCATGTCTGGCATGTCCAGAATGCAACATATCGTACTGAATCTTGCTTAGGAACGCAAACGTCGTTCCCGGGCGACCGCGACTGTTGAAGGTGAATCGACGAACGAGAAGATATATCCAGAAATTCTTGTTTGTCTTACTTTTTTTTTGGCGCCCACACACGCCCACACATCTTGATTGCCATACAGAGGTCGCATCTCGTTGTTTCGGAAACACAACTTTCTGCTCCAATGTGATCCATACTTGTCGGAGTGTCGGGGCGGAATCTACGCGCTCGAGGAGACGGTGGTAGATCCGATTACTGGTGTCTGGCTCGGGACGCGGGTGAAGTACGGGTCGACTAACAACTTACGGAGGCGGCAGCGAGAATATAGATTTTGTGGTCGCGTGCGATGGCGCTACTTGTGGTTATCGGATTGTATTCGGGTCACAGGTAATTTTCTCTGGCCTACTTGTATTGTTTGATTTTGAAAGTCGATTTAGAAGCTATCGTCCATTGTCGCTTGCGGCAGCTCGGGCTGGGTGTTCGGCCATTCTTGTGCACCTGCGGACGACAACACCGGGAGTTTTTCACTGGGATCGGAATCGGAGGAATCCTTCACATAACACAGATTGTGGAAGATGTCTTGACGGACACTCTACAGCCAATATTCCGGTGAGTTTGCGTTGGCACAAATTGTGATTGCAACTTAGCTCAGAATAGGATACCTCTGTGATTCTGCAGAATAAACAGGACTTTTCAGTAGGTGAGCGTTGGGATTTGGGTACGTTATTTCTTTAAAACAATGCTCTGACCACGTCCAGAATTCCGGATCTAGCGCCTCAAAGGAAACCGTTCAAAGTAGCTCGCGCCTTTCAGCTTCGGGGGCGGGATTGCCGGTGCCGGAGTATTCGAGTAATTTACTGCAGCTGATAGGCATTTTGTTGAACTGAGTTGACTTCTTGATAATTTTGCGCGGCACGTTTTGGGAATAGTAATTCGAGGAATGTTGATGTCCGCACGGCGGCTGAGGATTGAAACGAGACTGCCATGGGCCCGCACAAGAAAATAATGAAGAAGCCATTATTGATTCACATATGATGATACACAGCACAGATGAGTAGCAGCAGAGAGTTCGAGTCAGTTTGTCGACGGGTCCATCTATAGAAGGAGTCAGTCATGATGTCTGAGGCTTGAGAGTTAATCATACCGAGATAATACAACAACAACGAGATAGCGGGGGGGGAGTTAATTGCTCCCCCCGTAGGTTTCATAGCAAAATTGGCATTCCGTGCCACCTAAATGGATGCCAGGGGGTCCGTTCATCATCAAGATTGCGCTGACACAACCCACGTCTCGGTCAGCGAGTGCAGACTTCTGCATGACCGCGTCGATCTGTGCTTGGAGGACGTGGAGAAAAAGCACAGTGGAATGGAGTTTTTGGCGAAGTGTTAGTTCTTCGCTCTTGCAGACAGCGCGGTGGACCGAAACAAAATGCAACAGCTCTTGTGCGGCATTGACATCCTCGGGAACGACGACATTCACGTTGTGGGATGCAAGATGCTGAAGATTCGTAAGCAGGGAATTCAGCCTCAAATATTGCAAGTCTCACAAGAAGTTTGGGATCACTGCTGGGGTGAGTGTTTGCAGGAAAAAGGTTGAGTGGAAAAGTCCGGGGTTTTGTTTCCGGGTTCATTGCGATGAATGGATTGGGCGGCTCAGCGTATGTGGGCTGCAAGTAAGCGAAAAACTGAACAAACAAACAAAGTGACTCACATCGAAAAAAGCAAAGTAAATACTGCCACGATCAGGTGATAGTTTTGCCCTTACCTTTTCCTTCTCATGTCTATTGAGAAGGAGGTATATTTCTGCCCAAATTGTCCTCGCAGTTTCGACCAACGGGCTTCAGTCCTCAAACATCTCAATAATCCACGCACCAACTGTATACGTTGGTACACAAGACTACGGGAGTTGATAATCTCCCAAGAGCCAGAATATGCACATTATAAAGCGGAATTTGAGGAAGCTTTGGGCTACTACCAACCACACTATGTTAAGCAGCATCCAGATGGTCATGAAGAGATGGACGTAGACCACAATGCTGCCTCAAATTGCGGCACGAACGACGACGCCAATGCGGAGGAGGAGGACGTGGAGGGGGTGGAAGATTTTCGTGGAGCATCGGCAACATATGGAAAGGGTCAGAGCTTCAGGGAGTGGGTTGACGCCGACAAGTTCGCTCATGAGCGTACAAGTAACCCATTCTATCCATTCGCTTCGAAGCAGGAATGGGAGATGGCTAGCTTTATGCTGAGATCTGGGATGTCAATGGCCGATATTGACGAGTTCCTTTCGCTCCAAATGGTGGGTAATAATTCAGTTGTTCTGATTCTCTTGCACTGAGCCATGTCAATCACAGGTGCGGGAGAAATTAGCCTTCTCGTTCACCTCTGCCAAAGAACTGCGCGGACGCGCCGAACTCCTGCCAAGCGGGCCGAGTTGGAAAGCTACAACTATCAGCTTGGATAATTACCCAACAAAAACACCTATCATCCTCTATTATCGCGATGCTCTAGAATGCATCCAAGCTCTTCTTGCGAATCCACTCGTGGCTGAGCACATCGAGCTCACACCGAAGAAGCTCTACCGCAATGGAAGGCGGTACTTCTCTGAATGGATAAGTAGCGATGGCGCATGGGCAATGCAGGTAGTTTGTAGTCGTCTGTCTTCGACCCATATACTCACTTCTCTCACAGGCAGCGCTCCCTGACGGGGCCACTTTGCTTGGGGTCATGGGCACTTCGGACAAGACAAACATCTCGGTCATGAATGGCGATCGCGTTGCTCACCCCTTCCTCGTCTCCCTCGCCAACATTAAATCCAATTTCCTCATGAAGGCCTCGAACCACGCCTTCATGATGGCCGCCCTTCTACCCGTCCCAAAATTCATTTGTCATGCTGACATACGCGGTCTACTCGAAAAACGAATCCTACATCATTCTCTCGACTTCGTTTGCGCTAATCTGAAAGTCGCTGCTTTCGAAGGATGCCTTATGTCGACCACGCACGGCGCCTTGATCAAAGCCTACACCCCCCTTGTCTCCTACATCGCAGATACACCAGAGGCGGCGGATCTCGCCTGTGTTATGGGCAAAACTTCTCATTTAACCATGGCGTCTCACAAAACCTTCGGCGACAGTTTCCGGCATCCTGAACGCACCGGGGCGTCCATTATATCTCAAATCCAGTCTGTCAATGCAAAAGTGGATCCATGGGATATATTCCGGTATCAGGCGGAGTCAAAGAAGCTTCGACTCAGCGGTGTCCACCTCCCCTTTTGGCGGGATTGGTCATTGTCCACCGAACCCAGCAAATTCCTCACCCCGGAGCCGCTCCACTACTGGCACCGCCAGTTCTATGACCACGACTTTGTGTGGTCGCGGAACATCATTGGCGACGCTGAATTAGACTTTCGGCTGTCCGTCATTCAGCCGCGAATTGGATGTAGACACTTCAAGGAAGGCGCCACGCACCTCAAGCAGGTGGGAGGGAGAGAACATCGGGAGCTTCAGCGCTCCATCGTTGGCATCATAGCCGACGCGGCACCTCGCGAGGTCGTCCATGCTATTCGTGCCCTGATTGACTTCCGATACTTCGGTCAGGCATTTGAGATTGACGAAGATGTGATGGAGCGAATGGATCAACAACTCGCTGAGTTTCATCAGTACAAGGAACACATCATCAAGGCGGGCGGACGTGAGCAAGATCACTTCTACATCCCAAAGCTCGAATTCATGCACAGCGTCGTACCGAGCATTCGGTGGGCGGGGGTACCCATGCAGTATACAGCCGACGTTACGGAAAAGGCGCATAGCACCGAAATCAAAACCCCCGCGCGAACTGAAACCAACCACAAGAACTATGACCCTCAAATCGTGCGTCACTTGGATAGAGCTGAGAAGATGCGCACATTCGACTACGTCACCAAGCTCTTAACGTCCTCGACGGATTTGGACCTCGATGGGAACGGCGCCGACGAGGAGCAAGCTCCTATCATTAACCCCGATACCCCCTCGCTAGCGGGGGAATCTACTCGGCAAATCCGCAATCTCTTTCATGCGGCCAAGGCTCATAGCGAGAAGTACACGTACCTGGAGCGAAGGATGTTCACGACTGCCTCAACCGCCTTCTGCCTGAACCGAAACCCGAATTTGTGTGTCCCTGTCGCGGAAGCTGCGCGACTCTTTCACCTCCCGGACCTTGGCCCAGCTCTCGCCGACTACGTGGAAAAAACCAACGGCTTCGTTCGCCGCCAATCCGGATCGTCTATCATTGGAGGTCAGCGCCACTCACGCGCTGGCTGTTCCCTTCCCTTCACGCATCTACAAATTTGGTACGCCATCCGCGTTCAGGTGATGTCGCCCCACCGAACAGGACAACACGCACTCCCTGCTCAAACACTCCAAGCCCAACCTCCAAGCGATCCCTGGATGTACGGCCGTTACGACACAGTGCTCCTATCCAACGCTCTAGATACTCCGTGGCCGGGGAAGGGATTCCGGGCTGGTTTGCAAGGTGTGTTTCTGCTTTACCATGGTCTCTTATTCCTGCTCATACATTATCAGGGCACACGATCGCCCAAATACGACTGATCTTTCGGCCGATGTGGGCGAGGGCACCGTATCTCATGTATGCCCAACGCTTCGATATTTCCGCTTCGGTTGGTCGCGAGCCGTCGAGCGGCATGTATGTTCTCAAGCGCGCAACCAGAGCCGACCACTCCAGGCTCGGAGATGTCGTCGAAATTGAGCACATACGGATTCCCGCCGAAGTCATTCCTCGTTTCGGATCGCAAGCAGATAGACGCTTGACGCCATATAACAGCATGGAAATCAGCACACAATTCCGATTGAACAAGTACTCCAACAAGGAGTTGCTTTGGATTTTAGAGTCGGTATCGCTGTAGTTTTTTTATCACTTTTTGTCGCAATTTGTTTGAAATTTCACACTGTTTTGGAACTCGAGAAACCCGTGTCATTGATATTTAAATGAGCGAACCGACAACAAGAGAACGAATGAAAGAAATACTAAGACAAAAGTGACTTGAATAATACTGTGTCGTAGTAGCGTCCAAATTTATCGCAAGGCCCGCCGCATGTCGAGGATCTGTGAGAAAGCATCAATATAACAAGCTTTTAGGGAATTGATCTAGACATATGCGGCGAGAAGACATAGGTTCTGAAATTTTCCAGGCTTTTTCTCTGTTCACCACCACTCTGACCCACTCGCCACTGAGTCGCCGCCGACTCACTGGCAGAGTCGATATCGACGGGTCGAGAAGAGCCAATTGAACTTGAAGAGAACCTCGACCCACAACACAACTCACGTATGATGTTCATTTCGTCTTCGATTCAAGTTCAAGTTTGGGATCCCTTGATGACGTTCAACAGCAGGCAATACCATGAACAACGGCGTCGACGAGCATGGACTAGGCCCGCGATTAGGTCGGGCGACAGGTGGTCAGAATGGACAACGAGAAAAGGCTTTCGACATAGCCAGTACCCATGCGACGCGAAACAGGCAAACGGTCGATGACGATGGCGCACAACTCCCCTCCAACAACATGGCGCCGGCCATGCAAACCCGAGAAGCTCAGATGGTGAGAAATGAGATGGTGAAGTTTTGTTGTTTTCATTCACCATATACATCCAGGCGCTCTTCCAGGGGGGCGCGCCTCCAGCCCAAGCGTCGCATCAAGTGAACCAGAGTCTCCAGCATTCGCAAGCCCACCCTCCGTCACAAGACGGGGCGATACCCATGAGTAGAAGTGTCTTTTATTTGCCACAGGGAACAAATCTGCAAGCTCAGGAAAATACAATCGTCGCGAATGAAACGCACCAATCAATGACGACCTACGCGCCACCGACGCATTCGCCTCACAACCAGCTACCACAGGCCGCCCAGGAGCACTATAGCAGGACGCCATCGTCTCAGCAGTACTACAGCGGGACGCCATCATCATCTCAGCAACAGTACACGGAAACTGAGGCGACTACTCACCAGCTGCAACATGCTCATCAGCAAACCCAAGCGAGTCTCTACGGGGCGTATTCAAACCAAACCCAAGGGAGTCTCTACGGGGCGTATTCAAACCAAACCCAAGCGAGTCTCTACGGGGCGTATTCAAACCAACCCCAATCCCAGTATTACAATCATACCTCGACGCCACAAACCTCGACGTCGATGTATCAGTCCCAGCCTGGACAATACAACATGACCGCAGAGTTAGCCGGCTATGCGTCCCAACCACCCGTACCGCCGCAGTTCGCCTCTCCCGCTGCCGTCCAGGGCCCGACGCTGCAGCAGCAGCTCCACCGCATATTCAGGTCAATGACCCAAGAGCAGATTGACAACGCGTATTTTGGTTTTGTCGATCCAGCGGGAGGTGGTGGCGGAGGAGCAGGAGGTTATGGTGGCGCGGGAGGTCATGGTGGCGGAGGAGCAGGAGGTTATGGTGGCGCGGGAGGTCATGGTGGCGGAGCGGGAGAAGGAGGTGGCAACGTCTTTGAAAGTACAAATCGGTGCTGACAATCCATCAGATCCCCACGGCGGAGTCGTTTTAACAATTTCAAACTCCGGCAGTGTCAATCACCCAGCCCATGGGGCGCAGGGTTAGTATATATGTTCCTCTCCACTCTCCAGCGATTTTATTTTTTTTCTTTTCTTCAAAGGGGTACAAAACGCAGCTTTCGCCGGCACGAGAATGACTTCAAGTAGTGTCCCAGCTGCAGGCGCTCAGGTAATCATGTCCAAGAACATACACGACCACCTGACGTATTTGTTTCGACTTTAGACCGCTCATGGGAACAATACCGTCTACTCGCCCTCCAATTCCCAAGTCAATTCCAGTGATTTGTCCTCCAATAGCGGCTTTGTAAGTTATAACTACTCCGTTTCGACTCAGATGGTGAACTAATCGAGTTTCAGTCAAACGGGACAAGGTCGGACGTCCTGGGCACCTACTATGAAACCAACCGACGACCGAAGCCCCCTAATCCGGACCTGCTGACCCCCGAGGGTAGCGACCGCGGAAGCTCGCATGACTCGGGGTCTGACGTTGGGTCATCTCAGTCTGGGTCGAAGAAGAAGCGCAAGACGCGCAACTCTGGCCCACTAGCCGCTCCCACGCCCAGACTTGCAAGATACCACGCCCTGAATATACAGGACATCATTTCTGACGGCAAAGGCGTTTTCAAAGGCATTATACTAGGAAGCCAGCCCTACGGCAATCATATTCAATCCAATGAGGCGGCGACAAACAGCTTTCTTGCAGCCGCGACGGCAAAGGGCCTGGGTCAGTTTGTTTTGTCTCTACCGTTCAGACTCTACAAATTTTCGTCGTAGATTACGAGTGCAAACCCGCACACACGGCAGCGGTACGTCCACTCCACAGACTCGGAGTCTCTCAATCACATCATTGACTTGGCTCTAGGTAAAGATTAGCGACTCCGCTGTCCGCGGAGCGGTGAAGACTGCTGCAAGAGTCGGCCTCGTCGGGCGCTACAAGATATTACCGGATCTGTCTCAACCGAACAAAGACGCTCAAGGACAAGATATACCTTGGACCAAGGCCGATATAGAAATCTACGTCATCAACCGCGTGCAGCATCTTTTGGCTGAGGGCAAATTTCGGTACATGCATCAGGATCATCACGAAACGCCGAACGACCCAGTGGTAAGTTGCATTTCATTTGTGTTTCGCCAGATATACACTCCTTTCATTCTTCTGTAGCCGCCGGAAAAAAAGTTCAATAATCCCCACCTTGAACACGTCATACAGAACCACATATACGGGTATGAGGACAACAGCTATATTCCAGCTCCAAACAGCGTAGCCTCGCAGTTCCCTGGAGTATTTATGGCCGCCGTGCCGTTGGAGACAGTTGCGTTATTTGGAATCATGGTATGTTTTTTCATTGGACAGTACTTTCTCTAAATCTCTCGCCTCCAGACACGCCACTGCATCAAAGAGTTTGAGACGGGGAGCACTCGAGCGAATAACAGCCTCAATGCACCTACCGACGGGGTGGAATACAATAAGCTGCTGAAGGCTCTCCGGGAGTTCGTTGCGACGGACTATGGCCCTACTTATCGCGCAATGCTGGCGTCGTGGACGTCGAAAACGTGAGTAATCTTATTGCCTCTTGGTTCTTGGTCTGACGCAACCTCAGCCCTTCTGCTCCTGCTCCCGCAATCGGAGTTCATGCTGCTTTTGCTCCCGCACTCGGAGTTCAGGTCGCTCCTGCTCCCGCAACGGCAGGGGGATGGGCCAAGTGAGTAATCATATTTTCTTTTGGTTTTTGTTCTGACGCAACCTCAGCGCTTCTATTCCTGCTCCCGCAATCGGAGTTCAGGCTGCTTCTGCTCCCGCACCCGGATTTCAGGTTGCTCCTGCTTCCGCACCGGCAGGGGGATGGGCCAAGTGAGTAATCATATTTTCTTTTGGTTTTTGTTCTGACGCAAATCAGCGCTTCTGTTCCTGCTCTCGCAATCGGAGTTCAGGGTGCTTCTGCTCCCGCGCCCGGAGTTCAGGTTGCTCCTGCTCCCGCACTGGCAGGGGGATGGGCCTAGTGAGTAATCTCATTGCCTCTTGGTTTTTGTTCTGACGCAAACTCAGCGCTCCTGTTCCTGCTCCCGCAATCGGAGTTCAGGGTGCTTCTGCTCCCGCACCCGGAGTTCAGGTTGCTCCTGCTCCCTGGCAGGGGGATGGGCCCAGTGCCAGTGGCTAGGTTTCCGGCTGTTTTTGTTTTTTGTTTTTGTTCTATATTCGTAACGACCAGTGCTATAATAATATGATTGCAATGACCAAATTACATGACATTGATAGGCGTGTGAAAAAGAAATAGCGCATCGCAGTGGCAGTGAAACGGCGCATCGTGATGGCGGTTTGAAATAGCGCATCGCGATGGCGGCTGAAACGGCGCATCGCGGTGCCTGTCAAAGGACCGAATGGGGCGAAGTGTTATACAACTCAAGCTCCTGCATAACTACCACAGTGGTACGTCATGTTTTTATAACTGCTGCATAACAGCCATGTAGTTATGAGAGTTATGGCGGTTATGAAGCGCTGTATAACATGCTCAGGTTTTCCAGATGTAATGTGGTCGGCGTGTAGAACTCCACTCTCAGCGATAAATGGGAAGATATACTCGAGACACAAGGAGTATCCGACGCCGAACTACGGAGAAGTTTGGTCAGCGGAATGCTATCGTTCAACCAATATAAAGACGAGGACAGTGGGCTGGAGCGAATATGTATGGCGGTCCAAATGCACTTTTATTCCCGCGCTGGTTTTTTCGCCGAAAATCCGATTTCGCGCACCTTTTGTGCCCGAAAGTCAAATTTGCGCACCTTTTGCAGCCGAAAGTCCGAGGAGAAAGACCAGCGCGGAATTGTGCGTTTTTGCGCTGGTTTTTTTGTTTGCAAGATCGCGCAACTTTTTCAGCGCACATTCTCCCGCACCTTTTTTGACTCAATTTTTTTTTCTTCTCAAAAGAGACCTATTCATGTGTCAGTTATGCCGGGTTCCTCATTTCCCATATACAAGCAGGAGAAGCACAAGAAATTGTTCGAAAATGCCCAGCCGAGTGCCGGCATCGGCATCCGAAAGGCAGAGTTGATGGCACATTTCAACTTACCAAAATCCACCGGAACTGGGTCCACAGATTCTATTGAAGCTGTTGAAGAATATGGGATTGGTCTAACTGGAAGCTGCCTCACATTTCAAACTGACAGTGAGGACTGTCCCCATTGCCTTTAACATTTGAATCCCATTGACACACCTGGTTTGTTGCAAGGCTTCCAAGTCCCACCTATGTTCAACAAGGAGTTACCTGGCTCCCACCCAATTTGCAGTCATCAATGGGGTCTATGTAGCTCTGAGTTCGGTTTCTTGGTTCAAATAAAATAAACTGTAAACTCATCGCTGGACATCGCAAGCCGGAGCTACCCGGGCTAGCTGATGATGGGATGTGCGGCACATCAAGCCGGCACTCGGCTGAACATTTTCGAACAATTCCTGCACTTCTCCGGCTTGTATACGGCAAATGAGGAACCCGGCATATCTGACACATAGATAGCCCTCCTTTGAGAAGAAAAAAAAAAACAAGTCAAAAAAAAAGTGCGCTGAGAATGTGCGCTGAAAAAGTTGCGCGATCTTGAAACAAAACCAGCGCGAAAGCGGCCAATTCCGCGCTGGTTTTTTCCCTCGGACTTTCGGCGTCAAAAGGTGCGCAAATCTGATTTCAGAGCAAAATACCAGCGCGAAACTGACTTTTTGGCGAAAAAACCAGCGCGGGATTAAATGTGCATTTGGACCGCCATAAATATGGGTTCAACAGGTAGATAGGCATACGTTCTCTCAGAGATTTCGTCTGCTAATTCGAGGTTATATTGATAGGACCTCGCTGGTTCGTCCCGATCCCGAGTCGCGGACTCGGAGGACAGAACGTTAGATTGGTATGTACGAACGAGAGACGATCCTCTTTTTGGAGCCACCATGAGTCGAATGAGGTGGGTGCCTGATGTTTCAACTCTTTTTTTCAACATTACTCATTTCATTTCATTTTGAAGACGAGTTAAAACAACTTCTCTGAACCCCCAATTCTTGCGCGAAGGTTGGACATCAGATACGCGCAAATACGGCGTTCTCGAATATATTGTTTCCACTGTTAATAATTCGAACAATCACAATTGGTCGACTGTCGAGGTGAGTTCAAATCTCCATGTTCTGCTCTTTGAGGCTTGACATTGTTGCCTGACATCAGACCTGGGGTGTTGAAGTGAACCGCACCGGTGAAAGACGATTTGCCCGTCATATTAGATTAACGGGCTCAGGAGGACTGGAGATGGAACGACATTTGGTGTATAATTATTGTGAGTTGTCCTTTCCAGCGTGACAGTGTCCTTTAAGCGCTAAAGTTTTTTCCTGCAGTGGGCGAAATCCTATGAAAGCGAGATAGTAAGGGGGATATAATACAAAGTATGAAAAATTAATCAGTACGATGGATCTAAATTTATAAAGTAGTTGAATTACACAAGCAACTGGTCAACAGCCATTCAGAGTCGTTCCAATCAATCAAGTGAAATAATTATCCAATCGCGAATATTGCTACACGTCTGCACGTCGTTTTCCTTCAGCCTTTGCCGATCGCGAGGGTTTAGGGCCCGGGACTCTGGAAGATGTTGCAATTGGTTTGGGGTTCCAATTCGGTCTATATCTTGACTGATCCCATTCGACGATGAAAGCTAGTCGCGGCGTCAACGCTGTGTTGCAGTGGAAAACTGGGTGTATGAATTCGTGCTTACGAGCGTCTAGATTGGTAGAATCCGCTCCCGCTCGCTGTCTGTATTTTGATTGTCATTAGCGTGCCAGCTATGCGGGAGGTTGAGTGACCTCACATGAGAGTTTTGGTATGCGATAGGATCTCCGAGCATGTCTTTCTATCATCAGGCTCTATTTGACACATCTGAAGCCCGATGAAAATATTGGCTTTGAGTAATAAATACCGAAAAAACTCACCTGCAGAATCAAATCTTGTATTTTTTTGGGACAGCCGTTATTCTCCAATTCAGTTCTCATTAGAGAACCTCCATCGAGGCCCATATCAGCATGGGGCACATCTCGCTCGCCATCTCCGCTTTCCCAGGAGGTAATTATCGCACACATTGTCATTCCCAAAGACCAGATATCGGCTCTTTGATCATATGCTACAAATCCACCGGCGGTTTTGTATATCATTTCAGGCGCTGCAAAGCCGGGCGTAAATATAAGGTCTTGAATCCGCCTTCTAAGTCGAGTGCCCTTGTTCGGAATTGCTTCGCAACTTCCGTAGTCAGAGATTACACAGTGGCCATCAAACCCTAGGATGCATCAAGATTTTGTACAACGATGGAAGGGAGTGTATCACCAATGAGAGTATTGGCCGGCTTGATGTCTTTATGAATTAATTTGAGGACTGAGTGCAAATGATCAAGTCCTGATGCCTGGCAAACATAAGCTGCCTGCGACTTTGCGAATGTATTGACCTGAACATACAATCTCACGGATAACGGTGGCGTATCGCACGATTTGAAGTTGAGCATTAGAGTCTTCGATAGCGTCAAGATCATCGGCGTTGGTGGGATAATAGGACTTCAGATTGATGTCATTAGGGAGAAACTGGAATTATTCATTGCGCTCGAACGTACCATGGACATGAATGCCACGCCGGTTTCCAGCCAATTCTCGCGCCCCGTGAGCCGAAAACCAAACAGAAGATTTGGGTGAGGGTGGTCCCGAATTTGATCAAACACACTTGCTTCCGAATCAAATACGGAATTACTGAGCTCGAATGCCATTGGGTTAGTTGCACGTAGCATGATCTTCACCGCTGCAAGTCTCCCAGGTTTTTTATTATAGCGATACACCTTCCCTGAACATCCGGATCCCACTGCTTCAAATGTCTTGGTTTCAACCGTCATCTGCGGGGGAAGATCCGCGCTCTCGATGTGGACACCGAGATTCTGCAGCGTGTAGCGGTACGCAAAGATGCGACTCTGCATGGTACAGAATAAGGAGTAGTTGGGCGCCCCGCTTATCCAAGGTGAATCAGGTAGCAGAACGATGTTTTGACCATGAAACGCGCTACCGCCGGCATCATCGTGATCTGGAATGTGCGCAGGAGGCCGAGGAACAACGGTGGGATGGACGTTCGGAGGTATAAAAGCCGGATGAACCAAGTTTTGCAGAGGTGGCCATGGTGCATCGGCTGGAGGACGGGTAATGTCTGCTTCAGTAGCCTCCTCAACTACCCAGCTCGTTGCCTTGTGCCATGGTGAGATTCGGTGAGCAAATTTGGTGATCTTGCGCCAGACGGACATTGCGGGAGGTTCAACTCGAAATCTGGAAGATGCCTTCGTTTATAAAGGCGACGGCGACAGTGGGTCCAGGGCATGTTAAACAACAGGGAACGAGACCGTCACGGTACAACCGGATATTGAGCCTTTTGTCTTTATTCTGAGAACAAGAGACCAAGACCTGACCGTTTCCTGGAAGCACCATGCCAACTGGGAGGAGAATGCTGGTAAAGAGAAACAATTTGAAGAACAA
This sequence comes from Favolaschia claudopus, assembly GCA_037176885.1. NCBI lineage: Eukaryota > Fungi > Basidiomycota > Agaricomycetes > Agaricales > Mycenaceae > Favolaschia > Favolaschia claudopus. The sequence continues at coordinate 2,177,109 of JAWWNJ010000004.1, read as the reverse complement.
GGAAACAATAAGGGCGCTGTGGTTGTTTCTGTGGTTGACATCGGCGGCTGCTAAGGAACAGTGGGTCCACTTTCAATTGTGGTCCAGTTAAGTGGGGCGATGGTGCCTCCGAGGTTGGCAATGGGTTGCACATGGATTCAGAAAGCAACGGCCTTGGAGCTCGCGCTATGCCATCTTGCACACACAAGGGAGCTTCAGCCGGGACGACTCGGTACCACTGCACAGTGCGCACTCGCGGACCGGTCACCTAAGGCACCTACGTTTTCCTTATGTAATGCCCCTCGGAGAAGGGTTTAATCGTACACTAGAACCCCTCTCTGAGGTCCAGCCTCCGGCGAAGGCTTTACGCAAATCGCGATTTGATCGGCGTCTTCCCAAACGGGAAACGCCGCGTGCCTTCCTCCAACTTCCGCTGGCCTTCGTCTTGGCCTCCGCCTCGATATCTGCGTCATTTCTCTGCGCTCCTTTGACCTGCAAGGGGTCTTTGAATATGCTGTACCAGCCTTCTATGTGCCAGTGTCCTCTATCTTCAAGTTCTAGTCTTCTACACCTTCCCAAAGCGGCCAATTGCCTACTATGCATGCTTGATTCGTGCTAGATATGCCTCTGAACATGCTATGTTAACTATCTTTATGTTCCAGGTATACACTATGTGTAAATATAAGTGTTGCTGATTCAAACAGAGTGGAATTAAATCAATTTCCGGAATTTCCGGAGGCTCCGCACAGGCCTGTGCCATCTTCTTAACCTGCCAAAAATCTGCAGAATTCGACTTGCAGATCTTTCCTGTCTTTCAAATCATCTAAATATCCGATTGTGACGGATTTTGCCCCTACTCATTCCTCCTCGCAGTATTTTTGCGGCCTCCGCCACACCCTTGGGCCTTGGCCGCCTCTGCCGCCACCTCTGCCGTATTTTGCTGGTCCAATTGGTGAGCATCTGTGGTAGGATAAGAACACGGGATACATATAACTATATATACCCAGGAGATCGCAAGAATACTCTATACATAATCTTCGATCTATCAATTTAATCTTTTCGCATCTACCTACACTTGTATTAATGAGTAATTGAAGGTGTTGGTAGATAGGTCTTGCTGAAAGAAATCATCTAACACAATGTAAACCATTTGGAAGGAGGTTGGCTTGGGAAAGGGGATGGCGGAGGCCAAGACGTAGGCCTTCACGGAGCCTCCGTTGATTGCAAGAGCATCACCACATATTCCTACTGCTTTGAATCCTGATCGACTAAACGGACGTTACGGATTCCACTTGCCCATTAACAATTGAGATCATATGACATTGTTGAGATGGTTGGCGGAGGTCAAGACGGAGGCCCAAACGGAGGCCTTCGCGGAGCCTTTGGCGACGGCAAGGTGGTGGTCGTAAAGTTGAAGAAGCTCATCAACCTGTCGGCACAGACAGGTGAATTCGGATCAAGTAAAATCAACCGTGCGAGCCTCCAGGGAAACTTCCGAACGTCCTTCTTCCCCTCGGATTACATCACTAATTCAGCCAATCGGAGGCATTATAACGGTCAGCCCCTCAAAACAATTTTTCTCTGGCAGCATATCTTCCTCGAATGGTCTCATTTTCACCGGAAACAATTCTAGTATGATGCCCCATGCGCTGCGATTTTAAAACAGATTTTTAGTTAGCTTTGAAAATCCGATGTAGCAAATGACCCAAAAGCCAGGTAAGTTCGCATTAGCTTGCTCAACTACACAATTGGTTGGATCTATATTTTCTGCTTTATCACGTCTCTTGAGCTGAGTAGGTTTCCTTGCCTTAAGTACTTGACCCTTATTAACATCCTGGCCTACATCCGTCCATTTGAAGGCTCCTTGTAAAACAACAGCCTGTTCAATTCTCAGTGTTCAAACTATAAATTTATCAGTCTGCACTCTCCAGCTTGGAAGGAGGACCATCCATACATATCTGGGAGTAAACATAACCCTCCTGGTTATCACTGGTAAGAAAAGACCTACAAACAAGTAGGGAAAATGATAAAACCAAGATGTACGCAGTGGTGAGTATACATAAAAAACATACCAGGTTTGAAGCTCAACATCCAATGCATACATTGAAAAGCAGCACATATTGCTAAGTTGTTTGCGAGCAACTGTAAATGTAGATTTACGGTACAATGGTGCAAAGCAGATGCCGTGCCTAGAGTGCTCAACTCAATCACATTCATACAGTCGGTTGAACATCAATATGCGTCGTCATATGGCAGAGATAGTGACATACTACAGCAAAACAGCCTCGTGGAACAGTGAAAGTTGCAGGGAAAAGGTTTGAATGAATTTTCGGAGGCTTCAACGGAGGCCACGAAGGCTCCGACGGAGGCTACCTCGATGATTCACGGAGCCTCCGGTAAATGCAAGAGAGGCAAAGATATGACTCAAAATATTTTTGCTGCTGCACTCGTAGACAGTTCAATATTCCTCAAACATCAACAGCTATGCTGACTTAAACTTCGAAGTCAGTACTGATAGAAACCTTGGTAAGCGGATAAAACAAGTCTCGAACAGGCAGAGGTGACTGACTTGATATCCCTGGTCATTGTAACAAAATAATACATGTATGACTGTATCAAATTTGTCCATTCCAGTTCTTGTGCTGAAATGAAGCAGCGAATGGTGGGGCGGAGGCTGTGAAGGCTTTGACGGAGGCTTCGAGGGATCTCGCGAACGTTGTGAAAGGTCAAACAGAAACCGCGGGGGCTTTCACGAGGATGAAAGGTTCATCTATAAGACAATCGTTTTGAAATGCAGAGGTTCGGGGAGGAAATAAAAGGTCGCGGAGGCCATCACGGAGCCTCCGCCGAATCCGAAAATCACATCCATTTCAATGAAATTTACCACTGTGTGCAGAGAGACTGTGCTCACAGCATAATGGGAGCCAGTACACTAAGAGGTGCCGGGGAGGTAGAAGGATGTTGTGTAGGTCAGTGCAGAGCCAATGTCGATTTTTGGAAGCTGCCGGAACTGTTAGGGAAGGGGGTGGAAATCCGAAGTACCAGGGAGACAGCTTCAAGCAGAGAGGGTAGAGCGAAGCCGGGCATGTCTAGGAGGTGGGGAGAAGCGCAGGAGGGCTTAAAGGTCGGAACGGAGGCCAAACGGAGGCTGACAGAGGCCGGCAGAGGTTGGCAGGAGACAAGAGGCGCCTTCCTGTTTGGGAACCTGCCAATCAGATCATGATTTAGGTAACGCCTTCGCCGGAGGCCTGGCCTCGGAGAGGGGTTCTACTATCCTAACCCGTGATGTGTCCTCGAAATTGATGCAGGCCCATATTGTTCCAAATTCCACGTATTTTTCCTTCGGCATTAAAGCGTGTATATAGGCACATGTAGTAAACATCCTTGAATATTTTGAGGATTTATGAGTCGGCGCGGCTGGGAGGATGAACCTTCCGAGGTGGGGACACGAAGTGAACTCGATTTTGGCAGGCGTTTGGCAGGGTCACAAAATGTCACAAAAACATCCTTTTCATTTGTCTAGTCTGCTACATGCAAGGTATGGCTCTCAAAATTAATATACGGGCTCGGAATGTAAGAAGAATTGTCGTTGCTTTTTTCTGAGCCCCAGAGAGCAAAAACGGGGTGAGGATCAGAAAAGAGTTCACTTCACGGGTCAAGGACACATCACGGGTTAGGATAGTAGTGTACGATTAAACCCTTCTCCGAGGGGCCTTACGTAAGGAAAACGTAGGTGCCTTAGGTGGGACCGGTGCAAGACAAGGTCGTGGGAATCACAGGCAGGATCTCGGCTGTTGCCGTGATCAGTTACATAAATTGGGACCTACAATTTATGGGAGTGATTCACTGAACGAGACGTCGTTACGAGACTGGCCGCCCAACGAGGAAGGGACTCAAGAGCGAAGTACATTCGAAGGCAGCGAAGGGTATGGAAAGTCAAGGTGACTTTTGAGCGATGCATACATACATAGATCATAAAATAAGTAGTAAGTACTGCGACTCCAAGTAGTTCGAAATCCCATCGCGTCACAGCCTAGGTCGATACTTCTTCAACAAGCGGCCGAATTCCATGATGCCCGTCGAAGCTGCAGGATTCGGTGGTGTAAGGTTCCATAGAGGGTTGTATTCTTGCCCATCGTCTCCCTCTTCTTGAGCCACATATTCCACGACAAAAGCTGGAGGAAAAGACATAATCAGAGCTACATCATTCAAGAGTACGCGCGAAATGGTGTTACGAGCTTCGAGTTTCGCTGGATCCTTATCCTCATGCTTACTGTGAATGTTTTGAGATTTAGTGAGCGAATACATAGTGAAAGCGTAACGCAAAGAAAGTAAAATCTCACAGAAGCATGTCGGCCACCGTAATGATATCTAAACAGTTCATTCTGTGCTCGGGATTTATCTGGCACATCTTCGAACGGAATACATTAAATGGCGTCTCTCGGATGTATATGACAGGAAACTCACCGTCAAAACCAGAGCTTGGACGGGCTGAGGACATCCCCGCTTCTCCATCTCGCTTCGCATCCGATTACTTCCGTCGAGGCCCAGAACCGCATGGCTTATATATTGCGCAGGCGCCATCCAGCCCGTAATCAAAGAATAGATGGTCATACCCAAGGACCATACGTCGACTTTCGAATCGTATGTCGCGAAGCCACCGTTGCCGACAAACAATATTTCCGGCGCTACGAACCCGGTTGTGACTATCGAGTTTCCGTATTCCAGGATTTGTCCGCTCTGCGTGTACGACAATTTGTTATCTTGTGTATCGACGGAGCTTCCATAGTCGGCGATGACGCAGTGGCCATCAGATCCTAATATACTTTCTCAGCTCAAGTTTGTCGCGTCGAATGACCTGGGGTGTACCTATCAGGATATTTTGCGGTTTGAGGTCCTTGTGGATTATGTTATGACGGTGTAGATGGTTTAGTCCAGATGCCTTGGGGCTATCAGTTCACCGATACCTATTACCTCTAAGAATCAAAGACGTACGATCTCACGAATAACGGCTGCGTATCGCACCGTTTTGAGTTGATAATCGCCTGGAATAGGTCCAACTTGATCGCCGCTGCAGGGATAGAAAGCCTGGTCAGAGAGTGAGTAGATGATTGAGTAGCGAGAGGTAAATCATGCTGTCACGGGGAACATACCATTTCTACGGCAGCTACACCAGTCCTCACCCAAGTGTCGAACAGGGTCAGCTGAAAACCGACCATGACATTCGGATGAGGGGAATCAGCTAATCTGCATAGAGCATTTACTTCCGAAGTGAAGTCCAGGTCATCAGCCATCTCTTGTCCAGCTTTTCGAACTTTGATCTTCACGGCTCTCTTCTGACGGCCATATTCATATCGGTACACCTTCCCAAAGGATCCCATTCCGCCAGGTATGAATTCAACGCCATCCACCTTCAGAGTACGATCTGGAGCAAGAGTGTAAGGCGCTTTTTTGATGCCAAGGGCAGGGAGAGTATCCAGATGCGCCGCGACACGGAATTGCAGTCTTTGGAGGGTTGGGAATAAGGGGAGGCTCGTAACCCGGAAGGGCAGGCAATGGGAATCTAAGGCAGTTGAGCTGCCGGCGCCATCGACGACTGGTACTGGTGCGTATCCAGGCCGGAGGCCACCGCCAGTGGCAGCACGATTCAATGTATCGGCCGTCTTCTCCGAGTCAGCGGCCTCCTCAGCCGTCCGCTTCCTCCTTCGCAGCAGGTTTCGGCCCATGAAGTTGCAAATGGCGTGGCCGAAAGACATGGGGCTGTCGAGCAACGTTAGGGCGTCTGTTTATGTGGAAGCTGAGTTTGTGCGGTCTACTTAAGTAAAGCTTTCCAGAAACAACAAGAGCGGGAGGATGGCTTAGACTATACTGAGCCTTTTGTGTTTGAAAACAAGAAACCGAGCACGATGCCACGACAACTGGGGTTGGATAGTAACAGATAGAAGCGCTTGAAATACAAGAGAATCGCTCAGGACGACTTGCGTTGGCTGCTAAGGAACAGTGGGTCCAATCTGTTGGACAGACTGGAGCGACGGCCTTCGATGATTAGTCTTTTACCCAGGCTCAGAGACGCTCTGAGTTATTTCAGGCCCCGTAGTAGTAGTTGCTAAATATCTGAGACTCTGAGAATAGGATATTGTAGACACGGTTCGAGGGAGAGTTGGCAGCTCGGCTATTCCCGCACTTTTGATCGTTCTTGCATCCAGATTCCTTGGTCTTCGCGTTCACCAGCTTCCACCGCAAAAGTAGCCTTTGACTTCGTTCTTTCCTCCAGTATCTAGAGAAGGAGCTAGCCTGGCTATATACATATCCAGCTGCGAATTTCGCGGGGCTGTCTATGGCATATGCAAATGATACGCGATTCGGACTCGTTTTGCCGATTCATCAAATTAGACCACGACTCGCAACAGCTCAACGTTCTCCTCCTCTTCGTGGCGTGTCCTCTGCGACGCCTAGGCGCATGGCGCACTTCGCTCCTGGTTTCGACAATCGCGCTCTTCTGCAGAGACAGATTGAGATCTCGCAGTATGTTTGCGCTGGCTCCGTTGCGGTACGTCAGCATGGTGCTTCGTTTTCTTCGACTTCGAAGCCTTACACACGATTTTAGGTGCTGGTCTGGGATATTTTGAACCATGTACGGATGGAATACACTGTCTTCAGGAAGCACAAGTCTGTTGCGGGTGCGATTGCGTATGTTATGTCGAGGTGGAGGAATTTTGAGGAGCCTCACTCATCCGCGAGCTCATCTACGCCCATAGACTTGGTACTCTGATTTACGTCCTGGGACTTACAATATTCACTTGTACGGCTATTCTCCGCGCTCACTCCCTCCGATTTTTGACACGGTCTATTCTCAGCATATGCCTTCGATGACTGCGACAAAGCTCTGCTAGCTTTCAACAGCTTCTTCCCCGTCGGTATCTGCGGAACGGGATATCTTTTCCTCCTTCGTGTCTGCAATGTATACCCCAACCACCGCGCCATTTCCTTCGTCTTCGGATTCCTCTGGCTCGCTGCTGTAGGCTCAGCAACAACCATCCCTCTTGGCCAGCAAGGATCCGTCGTCGGCCCCTTCCGCTCCTGCGCAATCTCACGGTCCGACTTGTATATCGGCGCGTCTCCCGTCACGCTCGCAATACTCGTCACCGCGACGTTTATCGCAATCTCGACCCAGTTCTTCTCGGATCTCATCGCACAGACCCGAGAAGCGGGTGGGAAGAATGGCAATAACACGTCCCGGGGCGGCGCAATGTTGCTGAGATCGCTGTTCATGGATGGTCAAACGTATTACCTGTACGTCGTTCCCTCACACTTCTTCCTATGCTGGATCCGCTGACATCTCGCAATATCAAGGATCGTCGTCTTCATGACCATCTTCAGCGCCATCATCCTCTTCATCCCAAGCGTCCCGGCCGTATACCGAGTCCTCCCACTCATCCCCAACGCCACCCTCTCCAGCGTCATGGCATGCCGCGTCTACCGCAATAAATTGCTGGGCATCCGGAGGCTGCCGGAGTGGACGCTGACGATGAATCTTAGTCCAGAGGAGCATACGATTCCGTTGAGTGCGGTGCAGTTCCAGCACCGGACGGATGGGACGAGGACGAGGGAGTCCGTGCTGTTGGATAGCGAGGAGACGAGGATTGTGGGGAGTGATGATGTTAAGGGGCGGTGTGAGCCTGAGGCTGAGGGTGTGATGGGGGCGAAGTCGAAGGGGGGTTCGCAGCCTCATTCTGACGATATGTAGTGGGGGGGACCTGGCGTTATGGAACGGGGTTAGGAACTTGTAGAAACTAATTCAAATGTACTTACTAACCTGGACTAATCTGGGTACCTTTGGATAACTTTAGCTACCAGCTGTGTGTATTATGTAGAGAAAATTGTTTCATTACCGCATTGTACAATGGATCTTTTGGTCTATGGTGCGCGGCAAGTCAGTCACGAATGTTCAGTGTTTCCCGCAGTCGCCTGCGTATGTGCCTCGTAGGTGAAGAGAAGAATGAAGGCTGCGCCAAAGAACAGTCCCGTCCAAGCCCCGGGAGACCTCACACGAGGCTTTGTTTTCATAATTTCCATCCTTGACTTGTTGCTCTTGAACTTGATCGACTCTTTGCTCGGGTCCCCTGAGCTATCGAGAAGTCCAGATTGTAGAGAGTATCCGTTACCGTATGCTCTTGACAGCGTTCGCGAAGCTCTAATGCTCGCTGCAATGGCCCAGCGTGTGCTCCAGGCACCTAAGAGGTCGCGAGACGGACCAAAGAGGTGGGGGAATACCGTTTCTCTGCCCTCGCTTGAGTATAAAGCGGCAGGAGAACCGGGGTGGAATCCAAGACATCGCGCCAGGTCATTCTGGGCCAACAAAAGAGATGAATTTTACAGCCACTATCTGTGCGGGTGAGCCTGAGCTACTAGTAGTCCCTGAGATAGCATCGACGTTATCAGCTACAGCTCCAAGTTTGCAGCGATAAGGGTTGACACCCAGATGAGGACGTCGCCAGTCGTGTGCCTGTGGCATCTAGAATATCGCGTAAGGTCATTTGGGCGACGAAAACAGATGAATTTCACAGCCGCTGTCTGTGCGGGTGAGCCTGAACTGCTAGTAGTCACTGAGGTGGCGTCGACGTTATCAGCTACAACTCTGAGTTTGCAGGCGATAAGGGTTGAGCTCAATCCAGATGAGGAAGTCGCCCATCGTGTGCCCGTTTAAACTTGAATGCGGGACGTTCCCTATCTCTGGGGGCCAATCGAGCGATAAAGAGATGCTAGCATGTCGCCGGGCTTATACCAGATAAGAACTCGTAGCTCTTCGAATTACAGGCTTAAAGCGCGTACAGGTAAAAATCATGTACGTCGTGGATCGGATACCTCCCGTATCGGTGCCATTGAACGAAGTAGCCTCCAGACCAGCTTGTAAGGAGTGCTCGGATGGCACAGATTGAGCCTTGGTACCCTAGGATCCACTGCGAGTTTCGGAGATGGGCCAAGCCACCGATCGGAGTCCGGGACAACTGCTTGTTCGACTCGAGCCAAAGCCTTGACATAAAACAGCGATTCTGCTCGAGCCGCTTGCGATTGTATCTTCACCCAAGAGGTTGGCACGAGATATGGTAGGGACGACGCCGAGTTACTACTCAGATTAGCACCGGTCTTCTAAGACTCTTCTCCAAACGGTAAAGCGTCGTAATGGTAGATCCTTATTCCAGTTTTTTTGAATGCTCTTGGAATTTTCTCGGTGGTCGCCATAATCATGCAACAAGACGAGCCCTTGAGCTGAAAACGGGGCTGGCGGTTCAGATCGCGACAGAGTACAACAAGAGTACAAGAAACTTAAAGCTGTAATGTGATGTGACTCTGTGACATTTATGCGCTTGTGTCTTGCCGCCATGTCGATTCTCTGAATTTCTGCGTATTCCACGACCCGGTTGCCCAGCCAACTTTTCAAGCTCAAAAGCCCATAAAAACAAGTTTCTTTTTAAATCTCATTTAATGCACATGTCCAACCCATCATGCTCGACCACTACTACACCCCCCGCGACCTCCCCGACCTCGACCTCACCGGCGACCCTCTCTCCTCAAACCCCATCCTCACCGACCTAGTCACCGCCAAGCCTCGCGCAACGGCCTGCTCCTCTCGTCCGGCAGTAGTCGACCTAAGTGCTATCGCCCTCGAACAGCTCGTCGCGTTCGATTGCGATGACTCGGACAGCGAAAGTGGATCAGACGACGGGTACGTATCGACGCTCCTACGCATTCAGCGCGCAGCGGCGCCGGTCGCGTTGCCACGCAAGATTGCTGGTGCCAGGCGAGTTGCACGCGCTGTGTCGGCGCCGCATACTCCTCGCGTGACTGAGACAGGAGGAGCGGGGAGCGCGGGTGGCATGGACGTGGACTCGGAAATGGGCGATCTAGCGACGAAGAAGAATGGCGCGAACGTTACGGAGGGCGAGCTCTTCCAGAGTATCACCGCAACTCCAGGGCTTGAGAGTACCAGTTTCGAGGTACGTCTGAATATTTCAATTCCAGATATTCTACTCGGTATATGGGACAGTGCATCATACTTCGATGAAGAGATACGCATATGCAAAGATGGCGCAATACGACGTCTTATTCTCTTGTGCTAATCTCTCATTTCCCCCTATCTTCTATCTCTACTAAATTAATCCCAACGCTAACTCATTTACCCTCACAGGAACTCCGCCTCGAAACCTACCTCCAGTCGCTCGTAGCAACAGGCACCGCCCGCCCCCAACCCGCCTTCGCCCCTCCGCTCGTCATCCCCCCGGCATTCGCGGCGCAGTTTATCGAGCACGACGACGATAACCACAGCGACAACGGCGACGTCGACATGCCCCACGTCAACGTGAATATTCAGCAGCAGCAGTCTCTGAAGACCCGGGACCCGAGGAAGCGATTGATGCAGCCTGCACCTCCGCTTACCGTGCGTGCGGCGTCGTTCCCGCCCTCTGCGGCGCAGCAGTGGGGCCGAGAGTAGCAGCAGCGAGCGGCGCAGCATGCGACATCACATTCTGTCTCCCCGTATCGTCTCATCCTGTCTCTTTTAACCGACTGCTTTTTCCCTCCCGCGTTTGCGTTACGCTATACACGCTCCCTCTCTCATTCCATTCTCGCCACATGCTCTCCATCAGCGCGCCCTCATCCTCTTCCTCGTGCTCATCACATCTCCTTTTCCCCCCGTGCCCCATTTTTTTGTCGTCGTAGCCGTTGTTGTGTCTTTATATGTGTGTATGTCAGTTTATCTAGTAGTATTAGAATGCAAGAATTCCTTCTCCGCTGCTCTCTCTCTTTTGTGTCCTCTTGCTCTTTCTCCGTGTCTACGGTTCGTTGTCGCAGGTGATGCCCCAGTACTTTCAATTTTTTGTCTTATGCGAAGATAGGTTCGGAACAAGCCCTCTCCGATCCGGACAAGCCGGGTTTCACTCGAAGAGAGGCTTGCTCCAAACTGCTCAAAACAACGAATGTCTTTTGCAGCTTTTCCTTCTGAACCCTAGAAATGGGCTGCAAGCGGCTGAAAGAAGGCTGCCTGAGAGCTGCTAGACACCTTGGCTGCATTTACTTACACCGAATTCTATATTTTGAAGCCAGTTGAGCTGTTACAAGATCATTCACGCTGTCAAACCCGTTTCCAAGCCTCAGAATGTTCAGCTTACAGTGTCATGAATAGGGCATTTCTCGTCGAAATAAAATTGTGGAATCACAGAGATGACTCTTAGCTACAACATTCACCACTGGTCGGAGGTGATTGGTACCCTTGCTGAGGCACAAGAGCGCGCCAAAGACATTGCCCTTTTTTAGGTTCGGAACAAGCCTTCTCCGGTCCGGGCAAGCCGGACTAACTCGGAGAGAGGCTTGGTCCAAACTACCAAAAAAGGCCAATGTCCTCATGATTGTCTACTGCTCGTAATTCAGCACCAACGCTCATAAAACAAGTTCAAACTTGGTTAATGGAAGCATACCCATATGCTCATGCATTTGAATTGATAAAATACCTCAATTTTAGTGTCCTATGCTTGGACTTTGTGCTTGTTTCGGCATTTTCTAAACCTCTATTAATCACCTTAATTTTCAGCTATATGCACCTAATTTTGCCTCAGAGTGGCTAATATGATTATGTACTACAACTTCTCAACCACAGTTTTGCTATGAAATCCAATGCTTCGCCCAAGGAATGCAAATTTCGCTGCGATGGGTGAAATGTCACATATGTGACATGCGTGACAAACGCGCTTGCCGAGTTGCAAACCATATTCCTAGTGGGCGCAGAGACATAAAGAAACTCAAAAATTACTCAGAAAGCATACTTGACATCCATACATATGTCCAGGAAAATTTGGAACCAAAAAACAAATGTTGACTCCTGAGTAGAGGATTTTTGTGGCCTTTTCTCGCTCGTCGAAGCGTAGCATCAGCGGGCTGTATTGGAGCAACACGGGCTTAAAATAATGGTCTGAGTAGCTCATACATCTCAGGTACATATTATACACTTACAGAGAAGGGATTCCGCCAACGGCTGAGCTCCTGGACCGAGCTCAAGACATCCCTCTTTTTCTTGAGCTTGGCACAAGCCCCTTCTCAGAATCCGTGTGTCCGCACGTGAATGTCATGTGAGTTGAGAAGGCGGCTTGATCCGAACCTAGCCCTTTTTTGACATCTTGACACAAGCCCTTTCTTAGGTTCGGATCAAGCCGCCTTCTCAACTCACATGACATTCACGTGCGGACACTCCGAGTTAGTCCGGCTTGCCCGGACCGGAGAAGGCTTGTTCCGAACCTAGCCCTTTCTCAAATTCCGTGTGTCCGCACGTGAATGTCATGTGAGTTGAGAAGGCGGCTTGATCCGAACCTAATGCGAAGATTAGTGGATCTCGTACTAAAGTTCGTACATCGAAGAGCGGGGTACTGTGCAATCAACTAGTGCTACATGGTACTTGCGTAGATAGAGAATTTGGAACGAGACGCTGTATATAAATGCATAGGATACTTTTTTGTTAAAAATCCACCTCTCTATCCAATTCGCTCGTCCCTCACCCCCAAATCTCGAGCAATGGTCAGCCGCCCAAATACTAATTACCTTCGCGACGCGGCGCAGCGCGTACACCAGCGAAACGCAGATTGCGCACCAAAGGCATCAACCTGCACTGTGTGCAGCGGAGCGACGAAGGCGCGTGTCCAAGTTTATTGCGAAGATCTAGAAGAGCGCAACATAAGGGAGAGCGGGATTCGCTGGCAGCGACGTCTCCGTTGCGGTCTCTTCTGTACTCGACTTCGTCAACTCTGAAGGATCTTCTTTGTCGGAATCGGAGTCAGAATCACTCTCGCTGTCGGATTCTGAGTCTGAGGCACTACGCGAATCCGAGTCAGAGGAGTCGCTCAAGACTGCCTCGCCGCTCTCTGTGGGACGTGAGTCCAAGGCAGAGGCTGCCAGAGATCCCGAACGGCGAGCTGACGTCTCATCCGACGAGGGGGGCACCCCATACGCCACCTCATAAGGGAAATCATCCTCCTCCCTCCTCAGCTTCCTCCCTCCCTTCTTCTGCTGCGCCAACTCTGCATGCCTTTGATCCCTGCGCAGCCTCTCCCTCACCTCACTCAATCTCTCCTTCCCCCACGTCCCCTCCGCCGCACCCCTCTGCCTCTCCCTTTCCTGGTGCCGTTCTCGCGCCTGCGCCTGGGCGTGGTGCTCCCGCGCCAGCCTCACAGCCCACCCCTCGCGCACGGCGTCAGACGACTTCAATTCCGATTCCCCCGGCGGTTCCCCGCCCAGGGCCTCGGGCCAGGGTTCGCTCACATGCCGCAACCCCATTCGCTCAAACGCGGGGAACTGCACAGGCACCAACGTCCGTGCACGCGCCGCCGTTTGGACCTCCGCAAACGCCACGAGAGCATGTAGCTCGTAGACCCAACGATTCGGACGACTTTCGGTATCCGCGTCGGCGTCGGTGTTACCATTATCGCGGTTTGGTGACCTGGCTCCAGGAGGAGGAGCGCGCACCACGCGGATCCACACCCCTTCCAAAGCCCCAAACGCGCCAAACACGGAGCGCACCTGTGCCTCGGCCGCTGTCTGTGCCATCTGCAGCGCTTGTTCCTGCGCTGCGATACGCGCGTCCCAGAGGGTCGCCTCGAGCTCGCGTTCGCGCGCGAGGGCTTTGCGTAGGGCGTTGGCGTATAGCTGGATGGCAGGGTCCTCGTGTTCCTCCTGTTCCTCGAGAATGGTCTTCGTCTCGGGTTCGTTCGCGGGAGCCTCTGGCGGGGTAAGGATGGGGACGCCTGAGCCAGGGACGCGCATGGCGAGCCAACGTGTTTGCCGAGGGTGGCCACGGAAGATGTGGGCCTTGTACAGTGGAAGGACGGGGATGGACACTAGTACGCTGTTGGGTGACAACTGGGCTTGCGCGCTAGATAATGACTGCTTCAAAATTGCGTCAAAATAATCGATAGATTGATGTACTCACCGCTGCAACAGTTCTGAGTACGCCCAGTCATTTTTCAACAGCTTTGAGAGCTCGATGGAGGACGACTTTGAAATCTTCAACATGGGCTCTGGGCCTGGAGAAATTGGCTGATTGTCGTTCTGCGCCGAATATGGTGTATTTAGTGCCTCGGCTTCTCGTTCGCCTCCCTCCGCATTTGGAGTTTGGTCAGCGTTGACTTTGAGTGGGTCTCCATCTTCTGCTGAAACAGCCGGCAAAACCTCTTTGCAATTGGCCTTGGAATCAGTAGAACCTGGAGGGCCATCTGTATCGGGGGTGCTCTCTAGCTCGTCCCACATTGAAACCAGCACCTTAGCTCGCTCAAGCAATGCATCTTCGTTATCCTCGACCGTCATCTCCACCAATTCCCCGTCCTCCGGTCCCACATGTGTTTCAATGTTCGCCGATTCTGGCGGCGATTCAACGAACCGGCCCTGCTTCAATTGAGCAAGCAGGTTGTTGCGCCATGTGGGCAAGAATCTGGCAAGCGATACGAGCTCTGCTGGTGTCCAATCCGCAACGTGTGCCGAAGGAGGAAACGGCCGTACGCAAGGCCGGTCATCGACTGATGGTGGTTGGCTGTCTGGTGGTGCTGGAGGTAGAAACACCTCCAGCAACATCGGAGCCTTAGCAAACGCGCTAGCGACGTCAGCATCGCAAAAGTCGATGGTCTATAACGCCGTCAGCTTTAGAGGGCAAGATCCCAGCAAATATAATTATTTACCGCGCCCAGCTTCCAAGGCACATTCGACGACTGTTCATCGGATGTTTCGGCGTTGTCATTCGCGTCTTGTCGGTCGCTGCGAGAAGAAAGCCACATCTGGATCGCTAAGACTGCGCCGGGAGACACTCCTGAATTCAGGACCATACGTCCTACTTCGGAAAGCGTTGTAAATGGCGGTAACCGGAGGAGTGAGACCGACTGATTCGGACTTGACTGGGGCGCTGGTTTAGAAGTCGCGCTGAGCCTTGGGGAACGAGTCGGGCTTGTCGCGGGCGCGGCCGCAGAATCTGTAGCAGAATTCCTTCCGCTGTCCTTGCCCTTGGATTTTGAGGCCGAAGACATTTTCACAGGATCACGTCGAGGCTTAGCTCGGCCTTTCTTATTCGTAGGTGGTTGGCGAAGGTGCTCGATAATATTGTCCACGGGTACAGAATCCGCTGGCTTTCGCAAAGCTTTTTTCCTCTTTCCCTTCGTGGAACGTGTAGTAGAGCCACCCTCGGGTCCTTCGATGTTCGGAGAAGTACCCAGTTCCAGGGAAGAGGACGTGTTTTCTGAGCCATGAGTAGCTGCACTTGCAGACGGAGTTCCAGAGGGTGTAGAGATGTTTCTTCTTCGCAGCACGGAAGAGATTTGTGTTACCGGCGTAGGCTGTAGTGTTCTAATCCAAGTAGAAGAGAAGACCAGGGCTGGCCGGCAGGCCAGCATAACATCGAAAACCAAAAGCAAAAAACGACATCAAATCTTTGGTTGACCCTAACCCTAGGTGCATTCAAAATCCATCAAATTGCCAAACGATTTATATGGTGAGTGATCCATTTATTAGCTACAGTATGGTACTTTTGTACAAAACTTTTACCTATTGTCGGTAGACTCTGAATGTTCAACGTTCAACCCTCGACCATCCCAGACAGTGATACATTCCTTCGTGATCAGTTTGAGGGACGTCCACCAATGCGGGTAGTCTGCAGAGATCCCTCCAATCCCAGTCTGGCCTCCGAACCGAATGTGCTCCTTGGCACACACGGTTCACTCCCGTAGGAGATATAGTTAAGCTCTCACCGCCGACCTAAGTGTATACAGCAGGAGTTGGCGACCCACGCAGGACTACACAATGAAAGCCACCGCTATGGCGGCGTCTCAAGCATTGCGTCTCATCATCCGTGTCTGAATGGAGGCAGCCAGCGTCCGCCGCTGTACCGTGTCCGAAGACCACACATCCCGCAACCCGTCGGCCTCTCCTCGATCCCCCTGTCCTGTACGCGTACTCTCCACAGGCAAAGGCCGGTCAAGCTCGACCTCATCATACATAGGGTCAAGGCGAGCGCACGGATCCCGAACATAAGTGAGGATTCTCCCAGCATACGCCTCGTGTACAAGGTTGGTCTGGGTTTTCGCGAAGCGTGCATCGGCGGCGCGGGCGAAGGCAATGCACACGGCCTGTGGTGTTGCGACTTTGCGACCGAAAGTCCTTGATGCAGGAAAGGAAAGAGGCAGTGTATAAGACTGAGGAACAAAGGCGGGAAAGAGCGAAATACGCACGGGGCTACATATACGCGGTCCAAGGGTCCGCATCGGCTAAATTCCTGTGCGATTCTCGAGAGTGTGAACATGCCCCGCATCCATGTTTGATGTAAGGGAAGCCGTAGGACGCGTGTGTAGGGGACGCCGTCGATCTGGCGAGAGGGGGGCTCGTCAGTCTGGGGTTCGAGCCGTACTTTGTTGCCCAAAAGGGTGAAGCCGTTGGTGGTGGCGGCTACGTAGAAGTTGTGTGCTTCTTCAGCGTCAAAAAAAGTCACATCCTAGATTTTTTGAGTCAGTATAGTGCGAAGCCGAGTCCAAACTTGAGCCTTCCACAACGTCGGATAGAGGAGATGGGAGGAAGACGTACTGCAGTACGATCAGAGTGCAAGTTGACGGCGTACAGTTTTCCACCGAATACTCGCTTGCATATATCGCGAACAGTGGTATCCTTGTGAAGGTTACTGAGCGTCACTGTGGTGAAGGCGTGGTCGGTCGTGGTCAAGATGTGATCGGCTGTGGTCAAAGGAGAGGAAGTCGGTTGATAAAGAAACCTGTTCGGATAGGAAGGCGAGATGCTGGTCTCGTTCGTGGGAGCTGGTTCACATCGGTCTCTGCCGTATATAGCGTGGACAGACAACATAGCAGGAACCTCTTCAAGAGCCTAATAGGTGAGAGTACTTGAGCGAGTGCAAGCAGCAGCATCATCAACGAAGACATGCTGACCCTCATTGCAGTTGATATATCGCGAAAATGTACGACAGCCACTTCCCAGTACAAGGGGTCCTTGATCTCTCGCACAGTGATCTCTTCAGCCTCAGGCAGGTATGTCTTCAAAAAGCCGACCATCCAAGGATCCTTCCTATCTCGGTGTTTGAACAGCAATAGCGTCCGTCTGGCACGGTCTGTGCTGACTGCATGTGCGACAACGGGGTCCAGCTGGCGATTGGGCAGCCAAGCACAATGCAATTGGCGTCCGGCAATGGCGAGACGAGTTGACGCGGCAACGAATCGAGCGGCATGGAGGCCGTTCAGAAAGAATACATTCAACCGAGTGCCATCTTCGCTCATTTCGACAGACTCCAGGGGCCCGACCGTAATTAGATTCAGAACTTGACGCATCGTAGTCCCCAACGGAAGATTCGTGATACAGACACCACGGCGCACAAATGGCGGCTCATAGACGTAACCAGTACGGGATGATGAGGCGAACAGGTTATCGGACAGTCGAAAAGGAGATTCGAAGTTGGGGATCGAACTTTGGAAATGGGGTCGACAGAGTAAGATAAGCGGTGAGGTGCGCCGGGAACAACATCGAATAGAACGCGACAAAAGATTGAGGCATCCATTCATTCCCCGCCGCAAACGTCGATCGCGCCAGACGACTTGCACGGATGCGGCGTAAGCTTCGTATTGGACGCGTCCAGGAGAAGGAGCAGATCAAAATTCAGAAGCACGTGGTCTCACGTGGAAGCGGCATCCTCCGGCCCAAGCAAAGGCAAATACTCCTGGTCCGTGCACTTGGCTGGCGGTATAAAGTCTCCGCCTGATCTTCTTTGCAACTCATACTTACCTTGATGGCACAGGTCCCTTCACCTACCTGGGTTTGTGGGCCGTGGGAACACTCCATAGCACGGCGACCCTGTCCATACAGAGTGCGCCTGCGGCTTGTATGTGCTTAGGTGCATGCACCGTCTCAATATTTTCCTGTCCCACCACGGCCACTCGGCTGGGTGGGCCATTTTTTTTTCGACCCTCCACTCTCCTAACCCTAACCCTAGTTACTTCCAAGTCCACTCTTGTATCGTAGTTGAGAGAGTTTGTGGACAATCAAATGTTCCGCGTAGACGTATTGTAGCTGCTCCGCACTCGTTCTTTCCACCCAACGTTTCGCGCTACATCTGCATCACAGCGGAATCCTCGAAAACGAGAACATCCTGTAAATATTTCCTTTTTCGGACGCTAGCGGTTGTTTGCGCGCGCTTGGCTGCAGCGGTAACTCACCGGAGTGCATGTCCATCTCATGGACATCCGACATATGGCTGGCTCTACTTTTCCCCATCGCCATCGCTTTTTTCGGATGGAGATACTCTTCCTTCCTTGCCCTGCCACGGACCTGGTCTGAACTGCTCGATCTCGTCTCACTAAAATCTTTGGATCCCTCCGCATCTGCTCCGTTCTCGTTGGAGCGTGCGCGGAACTCTTATGCACGGTACCGTCAACTGTCGTTGACAGAGGCCTCTCAGCGTCAGGCAGCGTACTCGGGCGTCGGTCGCGCACATAAACGTCTCGGATACACCCTTGGCTACCCCGCGAAGCTCAACAGACTCGTGGAAGTGACCAGCGCAAATGCCAAAGTCACAGATGCGATTGCGAGACTTGCAGAACAGCAGTTCAACATTGACCTTCCACCACGGGGAGGAACGTCTTCGGACCTGATGCGTGTCCGAGAGTCTTTGAAGCACTACATCCGTGACTGGAGTGCTGACGGTGTCCGAGAGCGCGAAAAAATATTCACGCCTATTCTGGACGTTCTTCGCGCAGTAGACATTGATGCTCGCGCAAGACAACGCGTTCTTGTACCGGGAGCGGGGTTGGGAAGGCTAGCATGGGAAATTTCGGAGCTTGGTAAGTTGAGGAGCCCCCTTCCATCAGACTTGTTTCCTTAATGCGACCACAGGTTTTCTCGAGACCACAGCGGTCGAGCTCTCATTCTTCATGAATCTCGCGTTTCGGTTTCTCTTAGACCCCATGTCGACTTCCACTGTCAACCAACACTCCATTCACCCTTATGCTCATTGGTTCTCGCATCAAAAATCCTCAGAAGCTCTGTTTCGCTCAATCCATTTTCCCGACGTCGTACCTCGATTATCCCCCACACTAAAACTTTGGGAAGCCGACTTCCTCACTTTGAAACCCCCACCCGCCCCGAACCCGGATCTCCTTCCAATACCTGGCTACGACTTCATCGTTACCTTGTTCTTCATCGACACCTCCCTCAATATCCTCACCACGCTAGAACACATCTACTCTCTTCTTCGACCAGGCGGTACCTGGATCAATCTCGGGCCGCTTCTGTGGACCGCTGGCGGACAATCGAAACTCGAGTTGAGTCTCGAAGAGGTCCTCCAGGCCGTCGATGAGCTTGGATTCATCATCGATCCGCGGGAGGATGGGCAACGGACTACTACGGTGGAATGCGAGTACACTGGCGACGCACACGCTATGATGCGCTGGATTTACCGTGCAGAGTTTTGGGTAGCTCACAAGCCTAAATGAATTGATTTTGGACCAGAAGCTTTTCTCGCGTGCAGGCCCCATACCCAAAGATTATTTAGCGGCCTCCATCGCTACGCGATTTCGCAATGGGTTGTTGAATGAGGATCGCTGTGCGTTGCTCCTCGAATCCTTCTCGTTTGGAGACTCTCATGCCTTGGAAGAAAAATGCAACGGAATCTAACTCGATAAAGACTTCGAGTTCAACAATGTCATACACGTTACAAAAATCCAAACAATGCTATCTAAATCCAACCGTGCGGCAGCCACCTCACTTCTGCATCACGAATCCGGAAATAATTGGCTCCTCGTAACCTCTGTCCGTCAGCGCATACTCCACCTCTTCTTCGTCCGTAGTGAGGAAATGGTTCCCGGTGGCAGGATTGAACTGGCGGAATAGGGGTTTACTCCCGCAGGCTCGTTTGCTCAACACGAAGGCCGCAATGCCCCTGTCGACGTTCGCCAAATTGTGCGAAAGCTCAGATTCTCGTTCCGCCTCGTCCGTCGTGTAGAAGTTGGCTTGAGTGTGGTCGTTGTAAATGTGATAAAGGGGAACCGTCGACGCCTCCTGCTTCTCGAACGCGCCACCAAGGACGCCGTCGTACTCATAACCGACGGCAGAACGATCTACCTCGGAGGAGTTGGTGGTGTACACATAGTGCTCCTTGTCGTGGTGAAATTGTCTGTGTAAGTTGACAACGCCGACAATTTCGGGACAGTTGTCTATTCTCTGGATGCTTCGTTAGTTTGAACCAGTGATAACCTTAGAATTAGACACACCTTGGTCATTTTAACAGAGCGTGCGTGGGCCGTAATCGAGGAGAGGAGGAAGCTAACGGCGAAAATTGCGAGAGATGAGCAGGTCTTCATGATAATCAGAATGAGAAGAGTAGTCTGAATGTGGGAGAGCCTTGAGGACGAGGATTTGAATCACTACGGCCGTTGTCCTATATATACGAGAGCGAGTCTCAGACAAGTTCCGAAATACAGTGTCCCACCCAAGATCTCTGCCGACAATATGTCACAAAAATGGAGACATCCGAAACAATACGCTGAAGAGCGTGCAGGAGTCGCCTGGAATACCGACTGCCTGGTGAGCTCGGCCCCTCGCGTGTCCAGCAGGGAGATGGAGGTTTTCGAACTGAGCGGTCTGTGCGATTAGATCGCTTGAAGTTCAAGCAATATACAATTGCACACCAGCTCAGACCAAGCTGAGACAATTACGATGTGAGGCGGAGTGAAATCAAACAACGCTTGATATTCGACGAGAATCCCGAGCAAATTCACCTCTAAGAATCAAAGAATTTCGCGATCATCATGAGCGTTCACTTTGTTGAGAGCAAACATTTGTGCATGGAATAAGCACATATCTATAAAGGTAAATGTTTTGGACCAACAATTACACCCGGCAGTTGTCCAGATTGAAGATCAGGATATCCTCCGCTCCAATCTTCACCAATTCGTCCATAATGCCAGCGATACGTTTTTTCTCCACCATGCTGCTGACGCCGACCCAATTTTCTTCCTCGAGAGGACTGATTGTCGGCGCGCGTCTTCCTGGTGTGACCTGGGTGGCCGCAGGAAGCTTGTCCCGGGAGATATTGTATTGGCATACAACGTATTTGCCAGCGGCAACGACTCCCGCTATCCGGCTCGTCACCATGTCTATGAGGGGCGAAAATTCAGGATGTTTTGGAACGGTCGATTTAATTAGCACGGCCTCGGTTTCGAGGAGAGTAGCGATCGCATGCAAGCCAGCGGCACGCATGGTATCGCCCGATTCTGGGTAAAGAGTTCAATGATCGAAAAAAGAGGCAATATTGACCATATTCACCAACAAGATCAACTGTATAATCTCGATCAGATTCTGTTCGAAACATGGAATTAGAGTCCTACCGATTCCATCTGCTAGACCCAGAGCGCATGCAGCTTCAACGCTTCCACCCACATATTCTATCCTGGTTCGCTGATTACCAGTGAGACCATTTTTCTCGTCAAGCTTCCCGAAGTAGTCCGCTGAAAGCACTTCGAAACTTGTAACGACCCGCTTTCCAGCGAGATCTTCGACGCTTTTGATCGAGCTCGCCTCTGGGACCTGTACTTGTAGAGCGCATTTTCCGAAACCGAGTCGTAAAGCCTCTGTAACGTGATTCTGCATTTGAGCTTCGAGTATCACATCGTGGCCCGTAATCCCAAGGTCGACATTTCCTTTGCCAACGAAGGAAGGAATGTCGGATGCCGGTAGAAACACACTATCCGCCGGTGAGACGGCAATATGCAAAGATTCCGTTGGAATACAGACAGTGCGATGTTGTGATTGAGGACGAGACAGACATCTAGCCTCTGGTGCCTCCGAAATTGTATATCGGCCCCTGGAGGGGAATCAGGTACAGATCACGAGAAGGCGATGGAGAGAGAGAGACCTGCAAGTAGGCTGAGGCATTTTTCGTGGAGTCTTCCTTGCAATAACGCATGAGTCCAGTAAGCGAATGTCGCGACGCGCGCTCACAACCTTTCTTGGGAATAGCGAACAGTAATCGACCGTCCAGAGCGTCAGCGTCTTTCAAATTTCAATAAAGAGTTGCCAAACAGATATACATTGCGCACTCATGGTGTTCGCGGTGAGAGGACTCTAAAGAGGTCAAACGAAAAAGTGAGTGAGTCGACACGATCAAGACGCGATTGGAGATGGTGAAAAACCGACTAAAGCCGAGTCCGATTGAGCCGAGTTCAAACTTTCCCAGCTTCACAGGTTGAGAAATCGAGCATGTCCGATTTTCCAGCAGAACACCATACGCAGGTGCCTATCCAAAGGTAGTTCATTGGCTATTACTGTTAATGTATGCTACTTCATGCCGAGCAAGGTCCGTAAATGTAAATTTGTTAGTTCAAACTTGAACAATGAATGTTGCGTCAAATTCAATCAAGCTAGAAGAACGAGAGGCTGCAATTTCTTGAAATCGAAGTAGCCGAGACCTGCATTCAAGTGAGCTCAGGTTACATTTTCTGGATCAGTGAACCGTGACATACCGGACGTAGGATCCCAACTAGACGCATGCATGCATCAGCCGAGTGTTCGAAAATACAATCACAAAAGCATTCAACTCACCCCTCAGTCGCGTTGAACCCAGGCTGATCACACCCAAGTACATTTCCCTCTCTGTAACCAAAACAATCAGCATATCCAAGCCTGAGCGAAGAACAAGAAAATTGAACGAACGTTATATCAACCAAACCCTTCAACCCCGCGCCATACAGGAAAGGGTTCAAGAAGCCCAGGGTGGACTTGCCGTGTTGCAGCCGCCAATCATTCAGCAGGGCGACGATTCCCGCAGCAGTCGGCACCGCGGCGCTGGTACCGCCGCCAATATCCCAACGGTTGTAATAGTAATCGAAGAACGCTCCGCTCCCTAGATTTAGAGGAATGAAAAACAAACTAATGAAAAGAGGATTGGACAAACGCACCGATGCAAGTGATGTCAGGATACGCGCGACCTTTATGATTGTACATGGTTGATTGCTTTGCCGACTCGTTGCGGTTGGCAGGACCGTTGAGATAGCCGGTCACAGCAGCAGCTGTAATCGAACGATTTCAGTGTCCAGTGATAGAGAACCGAGGGAAGCTTCACCTTGGTACGCTGGCTGGTCGAAATAATATGAAAATCCAGCTCCAGATGCGAACGAAGGCTCTGTTGGGAAGAAGCCGAGCGTCTCGCCGACCGAGGTTACGCTATAGCCGCAAAAAAATCAGGGAATTAGACGGCCAATCGCTTTGATATAAAACGCACTAAGGGCAAGAGGCCGGGAAAACGGGCAAAAACGTCGTGGCATTGGTTCCGTACGCGATGCATTGCTGAATGAACGGTCAAAGTAAATCATGGAAGAACCCGATAAAAGAAAACCGGAGAGCGTACATCAGTAGCACTTGTACCCAATCCCTGGTCACCAGTGCTGAACATGACAGTAATACCTCTACCAAAAGTGAACACCTGTCAGCAACTGAACTTTTGTTCGCGATCTCGATCACTACTCACCTCGCTCCAAGTTTTGCGAAGCCTTTGCACACGGCTTCGGCATAGTCCTGACATTCAAGTATCAGCATTAAATTCCTGGTGATGACCGAGCACGGCGGCGTACTTGTGGAACCTGAAATAAGCCATGGGAGTCAGTCATCACAATTTAAATATAATCATAAAAATGGTGGGTGCCTCACGGTTTGTTCGGTATCCCCATACGACGTGGTGATAACAGTAGGAGGGTGTTCGAGAGTCAGGATGTAATTAATGAAACTGTGGAAAAAACAATCCAAAATCATTCAGGCAGCCATCGCTATGGGACGGACGAAAACGTACTCGAGATATGGCTCATTGAGGTTGAAACCAGGATCCTCGTCACCTGAGTTCGGATCGGGAACAGCGGGCGGCACAGAGTTTGTCGTATAATAAGTCATGGGAATGGGATATGCGACTTGAATGGCTGGGCAAAATTTAACAATTTTGGTGGTTGGACGGATGATAGGGCGCGAAAGCTAACCGAGCTGAGTATCGAGGTTCCCTTCGTCATTATAAGGGCTGGCATCGAAAGGTCCTGGAAATGGCGTGAGTGAGGTGTCGTTGATAGAACAAGCTGCGCACTAACCAGTAATGTTCACGATCCCCATCGTGTAGTTGGATCCGATGGATTCAGGTATGTAATCATTGAGATAGAGTTTCAGGGACTCGCTGTGAAGGGCATGAAGACACTAAAATACGTGATTTGAAACTCAAACATACGGTTTGGCCCAGATGTTCAGGTATCCAGTGCTGTTGAACCAATGAATGCCTCAGTAAAATAAAGACGAAAACACTCACACTCCGATATGATTTTTCGTTTCATCGATGATCTTCGGTTTGTAGTCCCCAATGTTGTACAGTCTGCGAACGCAAGGCG
This sequence comes from Favolaschia claudopus, assembly GCA_037176885.1. Taxonomy (NCBI): domain Eukaryota; kingdom Fungi; phylum Basidiomycota; class Agaricomycetes; order Agaricales; family Mycenaceae; genus Favolaschia; species Favolaschia claudopus. The sequence continues at coordinate 2,152,693 of JAWWNJ010000004.1, read as the reverse complement.
GGTCGGCGACCGACACGCAGCTCTCGAAATTGCTCTGGTTCAGCGGCACTGGGCGCTTCTCAAGATGCACGCCATTCGCATCGGGAGCAGGGCTAGGTGCGCGTCGCCGGGGAGTCAGAAATGCAGTAGTAGGATGAACGAAGTCGACGTGGGGAGCGAGCTCCTCGGGCAAGCTGTAGCTTAGCGTGCGCACGATGCGCTCCCCGGTCGGTCCGTGCTCGAAGACGCCGAAGCGGGTGGAGAGCATGGACTCGGCTGAGGACACGGACACCACAGCAGTGACGCTGTCCTTTGAGGGAGTCCACTTGACGGACTTGGCGTTGTTGGCCGAAAGCCAGTCGGATACGAGTTGCACGGCTTCATCAGTGGGCGTCGATAAGGCGTGAACCTCGTCTCTCGAAAGGTGATTGCCATAGCTCGGATGCGACGGATCGCTAATATCCAGCAGCAAAGATTCGAGCTGGGGAAAGTCATGCTGCGTCAATCCAAAGCGCAGCTTCAAGCCTCGGCTTAGAGACAGCTCTGCGTCCTGCAGTTCTGTCCAACCAGAAGGGATGCCGGACAGCGCGTCCTTCAGCACCGACGACGCAGAGGCACCAGCCAGAAACGCAAGGAAAAGGCTGCACCAACGAGGTGACAGAACCATAGTGGTGGGGTGAATGGAACAAGTGTACAGATTCGCTAGAGCTTCGCGTCTTTTATATGTGTTGGGTGATTCATGGTGATTCATAGACGGTGAATATCCGCCGAGAGTCGTTCGGTTAAGTACTACATGACCATTGACAGGACACAAGACTCCAGAACTTCACGGAACCTGAGCGGAAAAAGCAGCAGAATGATGTCTCCAGCGCGTTGACATTTCCCTTGGTTCGCAAGCTTGAGTCCTCACATCCTTGGAAGACTGAGAGAAAGCTTGCGCGGTGGAACTTGGCAAAGAAAACCAAGTTGGCCGCGGCATCGTGGGTGCCATCAATCCGATAATACCGGACCCAAAAAAATGTCAGCGCCGCTGAGCCAAACGTCCCGTACATGTAATGCCCAATGCAGAGTCGGAGAACCGACCAACTCGAAGACCTGGCCTCCAGCAGTTTTTTCTTCTGACGAGTCTGGTATGGACTGAGGGGCTCTTTCTGTGCGCCGTGGAAGTGTGGGGAACGCAGACGAACTCATCATGCTCATCAAGATTCGAACAACGATTCACGAAGGAACACATCTGATTATGCCAAGGCGAGGATCACCGTGAGACATATCGAAGTAGCAGTACAAATATTACAGCGAAGGATGTAGTACAGGGTCGTGCATCGTGAAGGAGTCCCATAAATGTAGCCCAGCGATCTTCCATACTGCCTCTCCAAACAGTGTGAATCATAGATCGGGATTCGGAAGGCAGCGTTCATCACGCTGCCATAGTGAGCAACGGCGGTCGGGGGGTGTCTCGTTCTGAGACCTCAAAGTCTGGAGAGGCGGGATTTTCAGAGAAGACTGGCGGGTAGCGGGTGAGTCTGCAAGCGGGTTCGGCACAAAGATGTCCCTCATTCGCGCATTGACTCGGAAGAGCGAAAGACAAAGACCCACAACAACTGCCTGCTATACCGCGCACAGGTAGGGCTCGTGTCGATGCAGAACGAGAATGCAGATTGAGGCATCAGAACGAAGACGTCGGCAGGGCGGCGGAGGCTGAACGGGAGTTGGCGAAGTCACCGACAGTGCTGGCAGAGGCGGTTGCCCAAGGGAGGACGCCTAGAGGGTTTTCTGCGACAGATGCTAGGATTTGGAACAAGATCGGATTGAGTTCGGTAAGACAGTCTATGGGGGTACAGCAACGCCATGTGTCTGTCTCCTACAATGGTACAGAGAGTCAAAGAACCAGACCCACCTGTGTTTGCCAGTTCAGCGGTAGCAGCGGAGCGGTGCACGGGGCTTCCTCGTCGACTTCTGGATTTCGTGTAGCGAACTTTCCTCGTACCTCACAACGTCCGCCTGCGCCGCGACCAGATTCTTCCGGCGAAAAAGAAGAGGAACCCACCGTCCAGTTGGACCGCCGGTAGCCGCCAGTAGCCGCCAGTGCGGCGGCGGCATGGAGACAGAGTGCCGCCTCAGGAATTGCAAGTCAACTCCCGGATGGAAGTAGCAAGACGCGGGTGTCATTGTCTTCGGCGGGGCTTTGGACCTTCCAATCTGGTCTTGCCTGGTCTTGAACGCCATTGAGAGGGCTTACGATCACTCGACCTCAAACGGGATATTATAGAAGACAGCCAAATTCCGAGATTCACGTTGATAGCTTTCGAGTGTTTCTCGTAGACAATGCGACTCGTGAATGGTAGATTGTCGCCGTTCCTGCCTCCGAGATGTATCTCTCCCCGTTGTCTCGGTGTCGCCGTGGCAGCGGCCGTGCCAGTCTTCCTAGTCGATTCAGCCTCCAGAATTCAGCCAGAATTTACGAATTTGCGTCTGAAGCTTAGTGATAATGAAAAGGAAAGTTATAAGCAGGTTAAAGTTGAGTTTGAAGGAACCCCCAAGGTCACACTGTTGTTACACTGTCCAAGAAGCGCTTGTTTACTCGTGCTTCTCCGAAATGGCGACAGCCTGTGAGGATCGCGTAATGGATGTTCGATCGAACCCTTTGACCTTTGACCACCACTATGTCTGCTAGACGGCAGGCCTCTACCACTTCTCTTTCAAAATATGCCAGGGGCGCCGAAATAGGTCCTCACGACCGATCTACCGACTTTTGTAACGCTTTCTGGGGTCTGGCCGATGGGGGTGTCGATGTTCTCTTTGCCCGCATGCGTGGAGCCGCGAGGACGATGGACGAACTGCGCAATTTCTGGAAGGAGAGGTCCGCCTTGGGTTTATATCGTGCTTGGTTCTTATGCTGACTAGAAATCAGGGCGTCCATTGAGGAGGATTATGCGAGGCGGTTAACTAAATTGGCGAAGCAAACACTGGGGCGCGACGAGATAGGGTGAGTAGGGTTTCGAGATTCTGCGGATGATACGAGCATTGTCGCTTGTTCTTGATTTTTCTGAATCATGGAATCTGCTCATCCATGCCGCCGATTCATTGAATGTCCGTGCAATAGGATTCACAGAGCATTATACATTCGGACTCCGAATTGTGGATCTATCTTCAATTTGCCTTCAAAGCCCAGCCTTTAAGGCCGCAACTGATTACTTGTTGTAGAGAACTCCGCAACTGCTTGGACACAATTCGCACGGAGACAGAAAAGCAGGGACAGTTCCACCTGACGCTTGCGCAACAAGTTCGGGGCGACCTCGAGACGCAGGCGTCTTCGTTCTACGCCAAACAACAGCATCACCGCAAAGTCTATCAGGCTTCCATCGAGAAAGAGTTCAAATCCAAACAGACGCAAGAGGCGTACGTGACCAAGGCCCGCGAAAAGTACGAAAATGATTGCATGCGCATCAACTCATACACCGCCCAGCTGGGTCTCGTACAGGGCAAGGACGCGGAACGGATACATCTCAAACTTGACCGCGCACAGCAGACGGTCGTCACCAATGAGCGCGATTTTGCCAATTTCGCGAGGGCTCTGTCGGAGACGGTTGCCAAGTGGGAGAATGATTGGAGGATCTTCTGCGACAGCTGCCAGGACTTGGAAGACGATCGGATCGAGTTCACCAAAGACAACTTGTGGGCGTATGCTAACGCGGTCTCGTCTGTGTGCGTTTCGGACGATGAGGTGAATATTCGTTTGTCCATTCGGAACAAATACTAACTTCTTTCAGTCTTGTGAACACATGCGGCTTGCGTTGGAGCAAATGGAACCTGAAAAAGACATGGAGAATTTCGTGCGCGACTACGGTACAGGCAGTCAGGTTCCGGACCCACCAGCTTTCGTCAACTTCAGCGATCCCAACGCCGTACCTACATCCTCGTCTAAGCAGACGTATCGTGTCGCAAACTTCCCTCGTTCATCGCAACGTCCACCGCCAGCCCCCCGAAATTCCGCTCCACCAGAAGAAGAGGAACCACAAACCAACGGCGCTGGCGTCGGGCTGCCAGTACGACGCGGAGACGATTCAAGTGCCGCCCCTCCCCCTCCTCAGTCGGTTGTCCACAGCAATCCTGTTCCAATACCTGCGCAGCGCCAGTCGTCAGACCAACCGCCACCACAATTCGCTAACGGCTACACCCAATCACCATCATCCAATGGTCCGTCACCGGACGTCTCGCGCCAGGTAACCCGGAAATCTGTGTCGCCGTCCTACCGTGTCCCTCCGCGCGATCCTCTCGCAGAGCCACTTGACCCCACTGCCGATACCTTCATCAAGGTTGGTCCGAATGCGTACAAGGTGGATCTGAGCAAGGACCCAGCACAACCCGGTCCTTCGGCCTCTAGCCGCATGTCGATGTCCTCGTCACCGCAAAACGCGTCCGCCGTCGATCCGCTGGCCAAACAGATGGAGGAGCTGCAAACCCAGGGAACTGTTCGACGGAATTCGCGCTCTTCCAGGCGGCCCGCTATCGAGGGCACGTCTCAGAACTCCCACACGCGGCCCTCATCGTCCATGTCGCTCGCCACCCCGGCGCAAGGGGGCTCTGGTATGTCACAACACTCACAACGTGCGCAGTCACCTGCTTCGGGGCGAGATTATCGACAATCCGCGGACGCTGTCGTGGGTTCATACCCCACCACCTCACGGCCAGTGTCTCCTGCGCCAATCACCGCTGCTTTCATGCGGCCGCCTTCAACCGGGCCGCCGCCGGGAACAGAGCACATTGCCGACGTTCTCAATGACTATCAACAGTCGCTTCCTGGAGAGCGTAAATCCATGAGCCGCTCGAATAGTCGGCGGGGCAGTTACACTGGACCTCCGCCTGGGGCGGGACATTCGTACAACGCTAGCAACGGGTCACAGCAGAGTCAGGGGCAGACTCTTACACGGCCGCCTAGCCAGCAGGGATATGCTGGGATTGGTTCACGTAGCCCCAGTCCTCAGCCAATGTCGCGCGGGCCAAGTCCTGCTCCTATGGCTGCTGCGCCTGCTAACATGCGGCAGAGCTTCATCGCGCCGCCTTCCGCATCGAGCAGCATGAACAGTCGGCAGGGGGCGGTCAGCCCGAATAATCTGGGGATTGCGTTGGATTCGAGTGGAAGGGTGATACACGATGAGATGGCGCATCGGTATTCGCAACAGCAACAGCAACAGCAGCAGCCGCAGCATCAGCAACGACAGTCGATGCCGCCACAGCAGACGGGTCCTCAAGGCGGGTACGCGACGCAGCCGCAGCGGCGAATCAGCTACATGGGGGGGCCGACGTCGAGCACGCCTGCGCCGCAGCAGCCGCCGTATGGCGCGATGACGCCGTACCAGCCGCAACAACCTGCTTATGTTCCGCCGCCACCGCCATTACAGCCGGCGTATACCTCCTCGTCGTACCAGCAGCAGCCGCCTCCCGCGCAGCAGCAGCAGCAACAGCAACATGTGTATCAGCCGCAGCCGCACGCGAGCGCGTATCAGGCGGTCAATCATTTGCAGCGGGGGATGTCGAATGGGAATGGCGGGAGTGGATATTATCCTGACGCGCGACAGCAACAACAGCAGCAACAGCAGCAGCCGCCACTACAGCAACAGCAGCAGCTGGTGAGAGTGCCTCAGCAGCAGCAGCAGCAACTCGTGCGTGTGCCGCAGCAGCACCAGATGCAGCTGCAGCCCGCACACCGGTCGCCCTCGCCGCAGCCGCAACAGCGACAGCAGACCTCGGACGGGAAGTGGATTTTGTTTTACGGTACGTTCACATGCTCTCCGCTTGATTTTTTGTTGCGATTACTCACTGACGTCGCGAATACAGTCAAAGCGCTATTTGACTACAACGCCACGATCGACGAGGAGTTTAACTTTCAAGAGGGCGATATTATCGCTGTTACTGCTACGCCGGAGGATGGGTGGTGGAGTGGGGAGTTGTTGGATGATTCGAGGCGGGTGCCGGGGAAGCATATATTTCCGAGTAATTTTGTGGTTTTGTTTACTTGAGGATTGAGGATCTGATGGGTCGGGTGGGGGCGGGTTGGTTGGACGGACGAGGATGATGGTTTACGATCTACCTATTGACGATATGGCCATGGCGCTTTCGTGTAGACTACGCTGCTGTGTGTATTTGCTTGCGATATCATAATTGTAATCTTTGGTGGAGACCACGACAAGGTGTTTATCTTAACGCTACAGAGAGGCATGCTGTGACAGCTGTGCTACCCTGGGTAGTGGGCGGCGAAGATGTGGTTCTTTGACAACGCAGTTATGGGAGATACAGGTTTGCAAGTAGAAACTTGGGGTACAGTGGCTGGTAGGTAGCTGTCAGTCACAGTTAAGTATGCGGTATTCCAAGAACCAGGGATGGGCCAGAGAACTTGATGCGACCTGTGATTACCACCTCAGTTACTCGGTGTATCGGTGTATGAGGACTCCGACATTGTCATTGTCATTGAGAAGATGCGCCTGGAATACTGCTGTGCCTCTCGCAGTGACTGCATCTGCGGGAACGCAGTAACACTCGATTTTACATAAAGGCTCGTCGACAAAGAAGAATTTGAAGCAGCCCATTTTGTCCCTGTTGCAAGATCTCCGAAAAACAGAAGCAGCTCGAGCGCAAACCCGATAACACCATAATATGCAATGGCAAGGTCAGCCCCAGCCTGAGGAACGGCAGACACAGGGACGTAGAAAGACTGCCGATGGGAGGACGATCTTGCACTATGGTATGTATGGCTTGTTGCTTGTTCAGAATCATAAGACGATTCCGCGGTTATAGTGAGAGCGGCATGGGACTTCAAGGGGGAATACCAAGACGAGCTTGACTTCAAGGCAGGAGACATTATTGCAGTGACAGACACATCGGACAAGGATTGGTGGAGCGGCGAACTGTTGGAAGCCTCGAAGCGTGTTCCAGGGAAACACTTGTTTCCGTGTAATTATACGGAGCCAGTTCAAAACCGCTATGAATTCGAGTAGGCACCGAACACTGTTCCTGTGGTTGGAAGGACGGTGAATGGCTTGAATTTTGAATTTGGGACTTGCATGTAGTCAGAGTGATGATCAATCTAGTTGAGCGAAAATTTGCTGATTCCACCTTTCTTCCTTACTTCCACCTGCCTGGGTTCGCTTCTTTACTCTTGAACTCTATGTGGTCAGTCTACCCAATCAACCCCCTCACGAAGCGTCAAGATATCGAATACCCACCAGCCCCGCAGTAAACACATCTTAAACGCACAAGTCGCGATCCGCGCACCATGCTGCAAGCTCTGGTTCGACTGTGCCGAATGCCACGCGGAATCTCAGACGCACAACCTCGCAAAGACGGCGGAGATGGCGTTCATGTGCAAGAAATGTAAGAAGGCGTTCCGGAAGGATATGTCGGCGTATGAGGAGAGCGATGAGTATTGTCCGCATTGCGATAACCACTATGTATGTGCGATGCGGGTTTTCTTGGGTAGAGGCTGACTCGAACGCGCCCTATTCCGACAGGTAATAGAGGCAAAGACGCCGCAGCAAGTCGTTAGGGTGGAGGGAGAGGATCTTCGTGTTGATGCTAGGTTCGTTTTGCCGTCCTCTCGGATTTTTTTTTGCTGACTCTCCACTAAGAATGATCAAGGACGACCGTGTTAAGGCTGCGGCTGAGGAAGACGCGTTATTTGATGACGACGCTTTTGCAGATCGACTGGGATGACCACACATGTATGGCCTCCTTGTATGTACATCTAATTCAACAACCTGCATCCACCAAACGCCAGCTGGGTCATTGTCTCCTGGTCCCACAAATCGCCAGAAATGTCTCGGTGCTTGCCAGTGCTGCCTTGAATTTTGTCTCTTTGAAGCAGTGGTTGCCACTGGTGGAGATGGTGATTCCCTCTTTCGCCGTCCGTCTTCGAATTGCCTGCCCATCCGCTACGCGTACACACAGCCTTCGCGTCTACAGAGCTAGAAAGTGTATTGTGAACGACTAGAGGGGGCTTTTCACTATGATCTTTGCGAAAGCGGGATCTTCTCCTTCTGGTTCACGCTTCGGCGCGATGGTTTTGGCTGGATTGGAGTCTTGTGTATCCAGGGCAAGAAGGGTGTCGATGTGTCGCAAGAAATACGCGTAGCTTCGTCATCTCTCTCGACTTGAGGGTTCACCGTCCCACATATCGCTTGTTGTTTGCCTCATTGACAGGGCAATGCACGCTAGAAACGCGTTAATTAAGTGAGAAAACCCAGGGTCGGCCACGAGGAGAGAGTCTCGATCCAGTCGTTTTGGTCGAAGGTTTTTATGTCAGCCAATCGAGCTTTTCTGCTCACCAGCAGTCTCAACTCTGTCTCTCTGAGTGCTCCGAACGCTTTCAATGGCGTTCGGGATTCACTCGACGGAACCAAATTGGCAGAGTCTGGCAGAGTCTTTTTGGAAATCACAGTACTTTAGCGATATCGATCAAGGGATTTTCCGCTCATGCGACCTTCATAGAAGACGTCGACCGGCGAGCAGCTACACTTCTTGGCCTGCTGTATCGATTCCAACTGATTCCTACCATGAGGAAAGACCTGGAAAGACTCGCAAAGCATCTTCAATCACCGAATCAAGTCAAATGTATTGGAGGTTAGTTAGTTTCTGATAGTCGAGACGCCTCGACAGACCACTTGATTCACGCCGCCCACACGCCCTTGGCCAATCCGAATTCGAATTCATGTCTTGGATCCTTTCCTCTTCGGGCGGCAACACAAGGCTTTCGAACAATAGCATGTTCCGTGCTTGACTGGCTATTTATTTGCACGCGACCTGTGCAGGTCCGACACCCGTGATTGTCGTTTCTTTGCGAGCTGCCACATACATACCCCCTCTCACCGACACCCTCCATCCTCGCCTCCCCCGCATCTCCACCCAATCTACTCAACGATGCGCGCCACAATATCCATCTACGAGGATCCGAGTCTCGAAAGCGAGAAAGATGTCTGGGCCGACCCGGAGTCAAAGAGGACATTCTATGTCGTCCTCGCCGTTTCGATAGCCGCTGTCTCCAGCGTAGGCTATGTGGGGTACCAGCTGCTAGGGAAAGCAGCAGCGAAGACGGATACGGGGTCAATGTGGGTTTTTGTCTTTCACTCTTCCGAGTCATTGCGCGAATGACGGACAATTTTGTCCCGAACCCGCTTGCAGACTCACCCGCCTTTCTCGCTACCCGCCAGTTCTCTCTGACAACTCCCGCCTCTCCAGACATTGAGGGCCCTGAACGACACACCCCCCATCGACGTCCGTCGCTCGCGATGGCAGCGTGATCAACGTGCCTTTCGATTCATGATGCACGCACGGTTTTTGCCGTTGATTAGGGTTTGGAGAGGCGGTATGGAAGATCGCTCGGTGATATTTATGGGACTCCTTCACGACGCACGACCTTGTACTACACCCCCCCGCTGTAATTTGCGCCTCTGTAATATCTGTACTGCTAAGTACCTTTATTTACCTTAATTTACGGAAATGCACGGTAAATCGTGGCGATTTACCGGTGCCCGGGACAGCATCATCAGCGCTGGATCAATTCGATCAGCGCGTTTGATCCCCGGTCTCGCTCCTCCCACCACCACCGTAAGCAGACAAACGACGCGTGCGCGCATGCGCATGCCCTCTCTCTGTCGGGTCGGAGCCACCATCAATCTGAAGAGCTTAGAGAATCGGAGAATCGAGCTGAAGAGAATCAAAATTCGGATTTGCTTAAAAAAACCCTCGCACACTGTGTCTCGCCGCCGCCCTCTTCTCGCGCTTCTCTCCTGCCGCTCCCTACCGCCTACTCGCCATCCCCAGGTGCTTCCGACAACGTTCACTACTCCATTGTTGCTGTCTACACCTTTGATAGCTGTGTCCACTCTCATTCGGTAACCGCCCCAAAATCGGGACAATTGTGTATGTATCTTTCCAATTTCTTGCTTCGTTTACATGAACCCAAGCGTAGACAGGTCCCCTGGTACGCCATCAATGTAGCTACACGCTCGAACCCATCGCCGCGTTTGCCGCAATTCTGTGTTTGCAGATTTCTCGCCATCTCCACCTGGAGATCAGAAAAAGTATGTATCTCCCTCATTTCCATCTCTTCCCCTTAGAACTAAAGTTGTAACAGCTAGCCTGTGGCGCTCCAAATACCCGTTTCTTTTAGATAGCTAGCCATTATCGCTGAACAGCCGTATTCATCTCTCCTTTCAATCATTATCCCAAATTAGGTGTGTTCACAAAAGCGTATGTATTTCACTCATTTCACATTGTTTTGTACAAACCAAAGCACAAACAGTACGCCCCGGACGCTGTCTCTCTGCTGTTATGCTCGTGAGTCCGGACAGCGTCGCCGAACGATCGCACTCGTCGTGCATCTCAGCTACCAACACAATGTATGTCGTCTGTCTCTCTCGGGTTTATGTTGTTTTGTATAAACTGAACTATTTTCAGTTGCTCGCTCCGCCACTCAAAATACTACATGCGATGAGATGCAGTCGCCACGCAGCACGTCCGCACACGCGTCAATGTGCGTGGCTGTTTTTGGTTTACCTCTTTCTTCACCTCATCCCCTTCCCTTCAGCTGCGCTCTCCCCACTCTTTCAACCTCTCCCTACTACAGCGCCGCCTCTCCAAGTCTTCTTGGCAACTCCCCCAACTTCGACACACACAAAAGTTGCCGGGTTACCCAGCCTCGCTGTTTTCACACACCTACCGCACCTCCATCTGCTTAGCGACACAGCAGCGACACACGTTCGTCGCCGCTGTCTTTTCCGTTATCTGCACTAACAACATCTAGTTAGCTTGTCCACCTATCTCAAACCCGCCACCCTGCCTTTGTCTTCACCAGCCAAACAACCCGCACCCACAGAGTTCACCTCCACCACGCCCTGCTGCAGCTGTCGTCTGCGTAACTCGCACTACAGAAAAGTAGGACATAAGGAGAAAAGGTTTTGTCCCGCCGTTCTCTCTCCCTACCTCCCGCACCATGCTAACGACACTGCCGTCTCCCTAGTCTTCCACTCTTCTACATCCATCATCTTACCCGCACCCGCACCCGCCGCCGCAGCCGCAGCCGCCACCACTGTACCCACACCTCATACCCCATCTGCCCCTTCCGCCGTCTTAGGTCTCGCAAACCCACCGCCCTAAATCCGACTCTCCTCGAACACGCCGTACCACCCCCCGCCCTCTACACCAACACGGCCGACTGCAACTTCATCCAACGTTGCGCTACGGGCAGCAACCAACTGGAAAGCAGCCCTCAAATCAAAATTGAGTACGTTCTTTTGTTTTTCGACGGCGGAAGCGGCGGAATAAATGCACCTGCAGATGAATCAAAACTTTTAACACCTTCTCCTGCACTTGTAAGTATCGGTGTTGCCGTTCAACGGCTGTCTTCCTTCAGCTCCGCCCTACACTGTTATACAAATGATATCTGCTGATGGTAAGTCTCTTGTCTATTTCTGTGCCTTTATTATGAGCTGAGTGTTGTTCCTCTCTTTCAGGCCTCTGATTCTCGCCATTTCCTGCTGCCGTTGCCGCCTCTCGACACATTCTTCCACTGATGCACAAATGTCCCAAATAAGAACTTGTACATACCAATACGGACCCGGTGCCCTAACTCTACCTTATTTGTAGTAAGATATGCTCAATAGATTGGACGTACACATCTACTGCAACCAAGGCAGATGGGTCTGCACAGTGCAAAGCCTGTGTAGTGAAACTTCGAAATCGACTTAGTGCACATAATCAATTTACTGAGACGGTGCTGAGAGGAAAATTAGTGGTTAGTGGGCGTGGAATCAAGTGTATGTATGCTAGAGACATACCCTAGTTCTCAAAATGCGCTGCGGGGCCGCCAAACGCGCGTTATTGGCGCGTAAATTGCGGCGCGCGACTGTCACGTGGGACGTATTTTACCGTAAATCAAGATCATTTTACGGTAAACTGATTTGAAATAAGCACTTACTTGCTTATTTGCCTCCCCCGCGCCCAGGACAGCGCTTTGTGCTCACTTTTCTCTGAAGCTTTGGTCTTATCCTACCCGTACCTAACACCCCTAACGCCAGCAGCCGCAGTACAGGCTTCTACTATATTTGCAGCACCCAGCGATGCAATGTGGCACACAGCTGCCCCCGAAACTTGCTGACCCGGATTGAGAAAGTTGAAGATGGAACAATTAACGCGTTTTTCACGCGTTCTGAACAAAATTTGTGTCGCAGCATAAGAGTTGATACAATGAAATCCTGCACAGTGTTAAAAACGCCAAAATAATACCGACCTCGACGCGACGAGTTTTGGCCACATGCAGCCAAATTTCGACGCGTCTCACGTGGTTTCACGCGTACAAAAGGTGGCGTGAGGGTCTGGGAACGAGCCGGTAAACTCCACGGCGAAGTGGACGCGAAAACGCGTCAACGCGACACGCGTTGTTGAGTCACATCCCAAAAAGGAAGTCACTGTTTTCCTCCCGCCACCTACCATGATTCGGCGACAACTTGTATATCACCCTGCCACCCGGCTCAATCTCTACTCGGAAACCTTTGTTGTGTGCTGCGGTACACTCCGTTGCAATCTTCACAAATCTGGGTTGATATAAGACAAATCCGGACCCAACTCACGAGATCCTCAATTGAATCATTCAATCTCTGCCACTGGAAGGTTTGAATCTTGTTCAACTGGATGCTTTCTTTGCTAATCCTTCTTCTTTTTAGCTCCTGATTCTGAGCTATCTCATCGCGCTCAATGACACGCGCATGTCTCCTTTGCCACCTCCAAATGCAGCCGGTTTCGGGAGCCTTCGTTTTGCACCTACGTGCATTCCGTGACACCGATCGCCGTGAAATAACCAGTTTGAGGTAGACGGACCAACCATTTCAGTAATCCAGAGTTTGCGTTGCATGGTGCGTACTTGAACATTCGCCGAATTGACTGGAAACTAATTAGATAACAGCCAATGCTGCGACATGTCCCATTTATTTCCATTCTCATAGGAAGCTTGCTCCGACACTTTCCTAGCGGTCATGGGAGCCTTCGTTGCGCACCTAAATGCGCTCCGTGACACCATGGGGCGGCTTGACGACTCTTCGTCTTTTGACGGGGCGGAAATGGAGACTGCCGAATCGGGATTGGAATAGGAGAAGTCTTGAAGTCTTTCTCCTCACACCACCACTGAGCATGGATGAACTCTGGCTGGTACGAGCAGCTCTCCCCCTCTCAGACTTTGATTGTTATGCTGACAATGTATAGATACTGGAGCCCGCAGTTCGGCGGCGGGCTTTGAAGCATCTCACCATCATGGAGGGGTTTGTCCCCAATCGCAACGGGATTCTCTCCCTCCGTATTGGTATCGATGCCACGTAAGTGATAGCAGACTGGGCTTAACAATTTATTCATTCGCTTCTCTCAGCACCTGGCTATCCGAGCCGAATATCACTCTCAATGATATTTGCTGCCGACTGTGTCGTATATTTGGATTATCCGTCACCGCCGTCTTTTTCTTCGATGTACCAGCAACGCGGCATCCACTGGCTGGTCCTTTCCACTCTTTGGTCCAGGCATTTGGTTTTTATTCTCGTCTTGTATGTATTGTCAATGATATCTAATCCCTTTATACTGACAATCATTCAGGCTGAGGGAGATATTGTGATAGAGCTTGCGTGCCTCAACCGAACAGGTGCCTTGGACTTGATATTTACCATCGAGGCGGAAGCGTTTGTTTTGGGAGCCACTCATGTCGTTTATAGGTTGGTGTTGTATTCACAGTTGCTCCTGTAAATTATGCTGACTGCTCAAAGCCCACAGGAGGACGATTACAGCGAGGCTGCTATCTATACGTCCAAAAACATTCACAAGTGTACCTATTTATCGCGAGGCGGCCTTCTACTGTTTTGTCTGCTAATGGGAGGAAGGTATAACGACGTGCGTCATGTTTTTACTTGGTGTACATCTTGTATTGACAATTTCCAGGGCCTTGCCGGATGCACTGAATCAATTGCGTATACATTGGCGCTGTGCGGCTTAGGCGACACCCTGTTGCTGGCAGCGCAAACTCTGTCCCCTCCAGAGTTGGCTGCGTATTTGATCCTGTGGCGTCCTGAGCTGCGCGAAGAGCTCGTTCGGGCCAACAAGACATCGGAAATCATTGCGGATGTGTCCGACGCATTTCCAGATATCAACACCGTTCACCTCTACGTTGGTGACACCCCCCTCCTTTCCCACCTCTTGCGATGCAGCACTCTGGATCCCCAGGGCTCCTGACCTCACTTCGCTCCGCAGATTGTGGGGGCGGTATTTTCAATGGAGATCTGTAGCCTCTATTCCATCTGGGTTCCTGATCGCGTTCATCACCGCCATATGTGTGAGGCGCCTTTCTGAGGTGTGTTATTGTTATTCTCGCATCCTATTCTACACCTCTAAGGAATCTATATTTTTTGAGCCATGCAATGAGATGGAACTCTTGCAGGCGCATCTTCTGCAAGACATGGTCAACGAAGCCATACCGCCTCTGTCCTCATTTCTTTCAATATGCGGACGTTCTCGTACAGCTTTCAAAGTCGAAGTTTTTGTTGCTCCCATTGTGGCCGCCTTTTGCGAAGGCACTGGTCCACCCAGCGCAAAGATTCGCATCACTATACCGCGCCAAATCCTTTCTCACGCGCTTCCCTTGTTGGTACAGCATTACGAAAAACACTCACCGGCACATCTTGAAACTCGAAGCGAGTATTATCGACCGGTAAGTGATTTGCTTGTTCTAGGGCTGCTACCAGGCTGATTCAGGTGGTCTAGATTCTCGACTCCACTCCTTATGAAGCACCGGACACACGCCATCCTTGTAATGAGCGTCCGCGTCGGTTTGGCTCCAAGGTGTACTCCGGAGCTCTCATTCATACATTGAAAGCTCATCTGGCGTCTTTTCCCTTGCCGGCAACGGGTTGGAATGGGGATTTACGTCCCTTGGTTGAGGGAATCATTCAAGAGGGCAAGGTGGAGGACAAAGAGAATACACATTCAACGCTGTAGTCTTCCGGATATGGTAGTCAATTTATAATGTACCCCTAAACACATTTTGTCTTTGCTTCTTACATTCTACTCTACCATCTCTATCTTATTATCTTTCTAATGGCTCGCACAAGCAAGAATACCTCCGCTGAAGGGAAGAAATCCGGTGGAAGAAAGAAAAAAGACTCAGAAAAGCAATCTGTGACCGGTCAGACATTAGCGCAAAATACTAGGGATGCCCGCGCAAAATATACCAATGCGGAGAACACTACCAAGGCCTATGGAGGCTACCTGGCAAGAGGCGATGAGTTTCTGGCCGCCGTAGTTGAAGAGCGCAGGCAAAGAAGGGAGAAAGATCCTGATTGGGTTTGCGAGCAAGGGATTGACACAGATTTATTGGCCAAGGCGTTCTCCAAGCCACCGAATCAGCATTCAGCCATCGCTCTGGAGATGTTCATTACCCAAAAGTGTCTTGTAGAAGGCCTCGGGAAAAGTACCGCTGATGGAATCCATGGTGCGTATGCAAAGTATTGGGATAATATGTACGGACCTCTTTATTGCTGCTTGTTCGCTGAATATTTCGTTTCTGACTGCTAATTTGTCAGGGACGGCGATAAATATGCAGGGGAGTACCATTGGAATGACGAAACCAATAAAGTCACTGGCTGTCCCCGCGCGCGCCGGAATTGTGAAAAGTCTTGTCAAAATTATCAAAATTCGTGACGGAGAAAAGGGCGCGGCTGCAACAAGAAACCACGCCGAGGCCATGTCCGTTGAAGATATGACTTGCCTAATGAACTGGTCAGAGTCTGTTTGCCCAACGGCAAAGCTTGTGGAAGCCACAAAAGCCGGCATTGCACCCACTGTTCTGGCAGAGCGAATTTTACTTTTGAAGCATGGTTTGATGCGCGGGTTTGCGTCGAGCGGGTTCACACTTTGGACAAGGTGCTGTTAATTCAGTATAATTATTCCGAGTGTCTGCTGAATGCGATCTGCCAGGAACTTCGAGCTTTGTGGCCTCCAGATGCGAGACCTCACTTTGAATTGTGTCACGCCCTTACCATTCAATCATCCCTACTTCAAGGTTTTCTTGGATGGCCGAAAAGGTTGGCAGCACAAGCAAGGCTACGATGGAACGCGAGAGAGTCAGTATTTAACTATGATCGCCTAAGTCACAGCACTCACAATGGGTTAGGCAATGAATATAACATCTACGGACAACCGGACCTTCCCGCTCTTGACATGTACCAGTATCTGCTTGTCTGGCTGCCGTTCTACGAGCTTTGCCTCGGACGCAAACTTCAGCCAGACGATTATATATTCCCTTACATTGCAACAAACGGAACTATTCACCCGAAGCGAGAAATGACTCTGCAGATGTGCCAGGATCTCATTACCGAATTCACGGTGGGAGCAGGACTCAAGAAAACGTATACGACTCACAGCTTTCGTCGTGGCGGAGCGCAGTACAGGTTCATGTTCGCACCTTTGGGAAAGCGGTGGTCTTTAAATATTGTTCGGTGGTGGGGCGGATGGGCAATCGGCGAACATGTAAGTCTCCAACTATTCCCAAATAGGATGATAACTGAATCTCGGACGGTGACCTTGTTTAGGTTGATACCCTGATGAAGTACCTTCTTGATTCTCTCCAAAGCTATGAGACAGGGCACGCCGATGCCCTGTGTCCTGTACAGCACGAAGTCGACAAGAGTTTTATGGGAGAACATCTGCAGGTGAAGCCAGTCACCACACAAGAATTCCGCGCGACGACGGCCGAGATTATGGCACAGCTGAAAGCCATCAGCCTCGAGGCTACACTTTCTCACCATCGTCGAGCTACGCCCTCACCGCTGTCGCATCCTGCCTCACCACCAGTCCTGCTTTCTGCACCTACCCAGCCAATCCCCCCGAGTAACACCCCTCCGAATGCTTCGACCTCCAATACAACTTCCCGCCCCAATTCTCGCATTCCGATATCCGAGCAAGTTGAAGTTCTTGCTGGCGTTGCTATTCCCGACCTGAAGAAGGGCGACCGGGCCTGGCTGGATGCCGTTCGTCAGTGGGAGTACGGTGATGAGAACCAGGGCTTGAAGGCTTTACGGGATTGGCCGCGGGAGTGGTACTCGGATGGGATGAGAAAGGTCACTGGGGCAAAGCGATCTCAGCGCAAACTGATTTTTGAAGAGTACGAAAGGTCAGTCGACGTTACCCCCTTCTCCAGTGTCATTGTTCTTATTTCCCTTGCCCAGATTGGGTCGTAACGAGTCGGAATTCATCAAAGCATACCCTGAGGCCCATAAACGAATTTCGAAACTCATTGAGGCTATTAGAGAGAGCAACAAGGCTCGGGGAGTAACAGTAGGGCGGCGGAGCAAGAGAGGTAGTGCCCATTAATCTAGCTGCACGAATTTACCTGCTATTGGTCGGTTTTTTTTCTTGACTTGCCATTTAATAAATAGCTCCTTGTCATTCCGTACCGTACATACAAATTAGCAGTCAGAGACTATTTCCTCGTCTGAGAGTAGGCATCAAGAATATGTTCCCAGTCCCCCCAAGCCTCAAGTGTTAAGGACTTCCCTCCTGCACCAGCAACCGACTCAAGACGTTCCTGTTCCCGTTAAGGAAGGCCGGGCATCAAACACGCCCAAAGGGGACGCGGTTGATGGCATCATTGACAGGCCGGCAGGATCAAAGCCCGTAAAACAAAAAACATAAGTACCTTTATTTACCTTAATTTACGGAAATGCACGGTAAATCGTGGCGATTTACCGGTGCCCGGGACAGCATCATCAGCGCTGGATCAATTCGATCAGCGCGTTTGATCCCCGGTCTCGCTCCTCCCACCACCACCGTAAGCAGACAAACGACGCGTGCGCGCATGCGCATGCCCTCTCTCTGTCGGGTCGGAGCCACCATCAATCTGAAGAGCTTAGAGAATCGGAGAATCGAGCTGAAGAGAATCAAAATTCGGATTTGCTTAAAAAAACCCTCGCACACTGTGTCTCGCCGCCGCCCTCTTCTCGCGCTTCTCTCCTGCCGCTCCCTACCGCCTACTCGCCATCCCCAGGTGCTTCCGACAACGTTCACTACTCCATTGTTGCTGTCTACACCTTTGATAGCTGTGTCCACTCTCATTCGGTAACCGCCCCAAAATCGGGACAATTGTGTATGTATCTTTCCAATTTCTTGCTTCGTTTACATGAACCCAAGCGTAGACAGGTCCCCTGGTACGCCATCAATGTAGCTACACGCTCGAACCCATCGCCGCGTTTGCCGCAATTCTGTGTTTGCAGATTTCTCGCCATCTCCACCTGGAGATCAGAAAAAGTATGTATCTCCCTCATTTCCATCTCTTCCCCTTAGAACTAAAGTTGTAACAGCTAGCCTGTGGCGCTCCAAATACCCGTTTCTTTTAGATAGCTAGCCATTATCGCTGAACAGCCGTATTCATCTCTCCTTTCAATCATTATCCCAAATTAGGTGTGTTCACAAAAGCGTATGTATTTCACTCATTTCACATTGTTTTGTACAAACCAAAGCACAAACAGTACGCCCCGGACGCTGTCTCTCTGCTGTTATGCTCGTGAGTCCGGACAGCGTCGCCGAACGATCGCACTCGTCGTGCATCTCAGCTACCAACACAATGTATGTCGTCTGTCTCTCTCGGGTTTATGTTGTTTTGTATAAACTGAACTATTTTCAGTTGCTCGCTCCGCCACTCAAAATACTACATGCGATGAGATGCAGTCGCCACGCAGCACGTCCGCACACGCGTCAATGTGCGTGGCTGTTTTTGGTTTACCTCTTTCTTCACCTCATCCCCTTCCCTTCAGCTGCGCTCTCCCCACTCTTTCAACCTCTCCCTACTACAGCGCCGCCTCTCCAAGTCTTCTTGGCAACTCCCCCAACTTCGACACACACAAAAGTTGCCGGGTTACCCAGCCTCGCTGTTTTCACACACCTACCGCACCTCCATCTGCTTAGCGACACAGCAGCGACACACGTTCGTCGCCGCTGTCTTTTCCGTTATCTGCACTAACAACATCTAGTTAGCTTGTCCACCTATCTCAAACCCGCCACCCTGCCTTTGTCTTCACCAGCCAAACAACCCGCACCCACAGAGTTCACCTCCACCACGCCCTGCTGCAGCTGTCGTCTGCGTAACTCGCACTACAGAAAAGTAGGACATAAGGAGAAAAGGTTTTGTCCCGCCGTTCTCTCTCCCTACCTCCCGCACCATGCTAACGACACTGCCGTCTCCCTAGTCTTCCACTCTTCTACATCCATCATCTTACCCGCACCCGCACCCGCCGCCGCAGCCGCAGCCGCCACCACTGTACCCACACCTCATACCCCATCTGCCCCTTCCGCCGTCTTAGGTCTCGCAAACCCACCGCCCTAAATCCGACTCTCCTCGAACACGCCGTACCACCCCCCGCCCTCTACACCAACACGGCCGACTGCAACTTCATCCAACGTTGCGCTACGGGCAGCAACCAACTGGAAAGCAGCCCTCAAATCAAAATTGAGTACGTTCTTTTGTTTTTCGACGGCGGAAGCGGCGGAATAAATGCACCTGCAGATGAATCAAAACTTTTAACACCTTCTCCTGCACTTGTAAGTATCGGTGTTGCCGTTCAACGGCTGTCTTCCTTCAGCTCCGCCCTACACTGTTATACAAATGATATCTGCTGATGGTAAGTCTCTTGTCTATTTCTGTGCCTTTATTATGAGCTGAGTGTTGTTCCTCTCTTTCAGGCCTCTGATTCTCGCCATTTCCTGCTGCCGTTGCCGCCTCTCGACACATTCTTCCACTGATGCACAAATGTCCCAAATAAGAACTTGTACATACCAATACGGACCCGGTGCCCTAACTCTACCTTATTTGTAGTAAGATATGCTCAATAGATTGGACGTACACATCTACTGCAACCAAGGCAGATGGGTCTGCACAGTGCAAAGCCTGTGTAGTGAAACTTCGAAATCGACTTAGTGCACATAATCAATTTACTGAGACGGTGCTGAGAGGAAAATTAGTGGTTAGTGGGCGTGGAATCAAGTGTATGTATGCTAGAGACATACCCTAGTTCTCAAAATGCGCTGCGGGGCCGCCAAACGCGCGTTATTGGCGCGTAAATTGCGGCGCGCGACTGTCACGTGGGACGTATTTTACCGTAAATCAAGATCATTTTACGGTAAACTGATTTGAAATAAGCACTTACTTGCTTATTTGCCTCCCCCGCGCCCAGGACAGCGCTTTGTGCTCACTTTTCTCTGAAGCTTTGGTCTTATCCTACCCGTACCTAACACCCCTAACGCCAGCAGCCGCAGTACAGGCTTCTACTATATTTGCAGCACCCAGCGATGCAATGTGGCACACAGCTGCCCCCGAAACTTGCTGACCCGGATTGAGAAAAGTTGAAGATGGAACAATTAACGCGTTTTTCACGCGTTCTGAACAAAATTTGTGTCGCAGCATAAGAGTTGATACAATGAAATCCTGCACAGTGTTAAAAACGCCAAAATAATACCGACCTCGACGCGACGAGTTTTGGCCACATGCAGCCAAATTTCGACGCGTCTCACGTGGTTTCACGCGTACAAAAGGTGGCGTGAGGGTCTGGGAACGAGCCGGTAAACTCCACGGCGAAGTGGACGCGAAAACGCGTCAACGCGACACGCGTTGTTGAGTCACATCCCAAAAAGGAAGTCACTGTTTTCCTCCCGCCACCTACCATGATTCGGCGACAACTTGTATATCACCCTGCCACCCGGCTCAATCTCTACTCGGAAACCTTTGTTGTGTGCTGCGGTACACTCCGTTGCAATCTTCACAAATCTGGGTTGATATAAGACAAATCCGGACCCAACTCACGAGATCCTCAATTGAATCATTCAATCTCTGCCACTGGAAGGTTTGAATCTTGTTCAACTGGATGCTTTCTTTGCTAATCCTTCTTCTTTTTAGCTCCTGATTCTGAGCTATCTCATCGCGCTCAATGACACGCGCATGTCTCCTTTGCCACCTCCAAATGCAGCCGGTTTCGGGAGCCTTCGTTTTGCACCTACGTGCATTCCGTGACACCGATCGCCGTGAAATAACCAGTTTGAGGTAGACGGACAACCATTTCAGTAATCCAGAGTTTGCGTTGCATGGTGCGTACTTGAACATTCGCCGAATTGACTGGAAACTAATTAGATAACAGCCAATGCTGCGACATGTCCCATTTATTTCCATTCTCATAGGAAGCTTGCTCCGACACTTTCCTAGCGGTCATGGGAGCCTTCGTTGCGCACCTAAATGCGCTCCGTGACACCATGGGGCGGCTTGACGACTCTTCGTCTTTTGACGGGGCGGAAATGGAGACTGCCGAATCGGGATTGGAATAGGAGAAGTCTTGAAGTCTTTCTCCTCACACCACCACTGAGCATGGATGAACTCTGGCTGGTACGAGCAGCTCTCCCCCTCTCAGACTTTGATTGTTATGCTGACAATGTATAGATACTGGAGCCCGCAGTTCGGCGGCGGGCTTTGAAGCATCTCACCATCATGGAGGGGTTTGTCCCCAATCGCAACGGGATTCTCTCCCTCCGTATTGGTATCGATGCCACGTAAGTGATAGCAGACTGGGCTTAACAATTTATTCATTCGCTTCTCTCAGCACCTGGCTATCCGAGCCGAATATCACTCTCAATGATATTTGCTGCCGACTGTGTCGTATATTTGGATTATCCGTCACCGCCGTCTTTTTCTTCGATGTACCAGCAACGCGGCATCCACTGGCTGGTCCTTTCCACTCTTTGGTCCAGGCATTTGGTTTTTATTCTCGTCTTGTATGTATTGTCAATGATATCTAATCCCTTTATACTGACAATCATTCAGGCTGAGGGAGATATTGTGATAGAGCTTGCGTGCCTCAACCGAACAGGTGCCTTGGACTTGATATTTACCATCGAGGCGGAAGCGTTTGTTTTGGGAGCCACTCATGTCGTTTATAGGTTGGTGTTGTATTCACAGTTGCTCCTGTAAATTATGCTGACTGCTCAAAGCCCACAGGAGGACGATTACAGCGAGGCTGCTATCTATACGTCCAAAAACATTCACAAGTGTACCTATTTATCGCGAGGCGGCCTTCTACTGTTTTGTCTGCTAATGGGAGGAAGGTATAACGACGTGCGTCATGTTTTTACTTGGTGTACATCTTGTATTGACAATTTCCAGGGCCTTGCCGGATGCACTGAATCAATTGCGTATACATTGGCGCTGTGCGGCTTAGGCGACACCCTGTTGCTGGCAGCGCAAACTCTGTCCCCTCCAGAGTTGGCTGCGTATTTGATCCTGTGGCGTCCTGAGCTGCGCGAAGAGCTCGTTCGGGCCAACAAGACATCGGAAATCATTGCGGATGTGTCCGACGCATTTCCAGATATCAACACCGTTCACCTCTACGTTGGTGACACCCCCTCCTTTCCCACCTCTTGCGATGCAGCACTCTGGATCCCCAGGGCTCCTGACCTCACTTCGCTCCGCAGATTGTGGGGGCGGTATTTTCAATGGAGATCTGTAGCCTCTATTCCATCTGGGTTCCTGATCGCGTTCATCACCGCCATATGTGTGAGGCGCCTTTCTGAGGTGTGTTATTGTTATTCTCGCATCCTATTCTACACCTCTAAGGAATCTATATTTTTTGAGCCATGCAATGAGATGGAACTCTTGCAGGCGCATCTTCTGCAAGACATGGTCAACGAAGCCATACCGCCTCTGTCCTCATTTCTTTCAATATGCGGACGTTCTCGTACAGCTTTCAAAGTCGAAGTTTTTGTTGCTCCCATTGTGGCCGCCTTTTGCGAAGGCACTGGTCCACCCAGCGCAAAGATTCGCATCACTATACCGCGCCAAATCCTTTCTCACGCGCTTCCCTTGTTGGTACAGCATTACGAAAAACACTCACCGGCACATCTTGAAACTCGAAGCGAGTATTATCGACCGGTAAGTGATTTGCTTGTTCTAGGGCTGCTACCAGGCTGATTCAGGTGGTCTAGATTCTCGACTCCACTCCTTATGAAGCACCGGACACACGCCATCCTTGTAATGAGCGTCCGCGTCGGTTTGGCTCCAAGGTGTACTCCGGAGCTCTCATTCATACATTGAAAGCTCATCTGGCGTCTTTTCCCTTGCCGGCAACGGGTTGGAATGGGGATTTACGTCCCTTGGTTGAGGGAATCATTCAAGAGGGCAAGGTGGAGGACAAAGAGAATACACATTCAACGCTGTAGTCTTCCGGATATGGTAGTCAATTTATAATGTACCCCTAAACACATTTTGTCTTTGCTTCTTACATTCTACTCTACCATCTCTATCTTATTATCTTTCTAATGGCTCGCACAAGCAAGAATACCTCCGCTGAAGGGAAGAAATCCGGTGGAAGAAAGAAAAAAGACTCAGAAAAGCAATCTGTGACCGGTCAGACATTAGCGCAAAATACTAGGGATGCCCGCGCAAAATATACCAATGCGGAGAACACTACCAAGGCCTATGGAGGCTACCTGGCAAGAGGCGATGAGTTTCTGGCCGCCGTAGTTGAAGAGCGCAGGCAAAGAAGGGAGAAAGATCCTGATTGGGTTTGCGAGCAAGGGATTGACACAGATTTATTGGCCAAGGCGTTCTCCAAGCCACCGAATCAGCATTCAGCCATCGCTCTGGAGATGTTCATTACCCAAAAGTGTCTTGTAGAAGGCCTCGGGAAAAGTACCGCTGATGGAATCCATGGTGCGTATGCAAAGTATTGGGATAATATGTACGGACCTCTTTATTGCTGCTTGTTCGCTGAATATTTCGTTTCTGACTGCTAATTTGTCAGGGACGGCGATAAATATGCAGGGGAGTACCATTGGAATGACGAAACCAATAAAGTCACTGGCTGTCCCGCGCGCGCCGGAATTGTGAAAAGTCTTGTCAAAATTATCAAAATTCGTGACGGAGAAAAGGGCGCGGCTGCAACAAGAAACCACGCCGAGGCCATGTCCGTTGAAGATATGACTTGCCTAATGAACTGGTCAGAGTCTGTTTGCCCAACGGCAAAGCTTGTGGAAGCCACAAAAGCCGGCATTGCACCCACTGTTCTGGCAGAGCGAATTTTACTTTTGAAGCATGGTTTGATGCGCGGGTTTGCGTCGAGCGGGTTCACACTTTGGACAAGGTGCTGTTAATTCAGTATAATTATTCCGAGTGTCTGCTGAATGCGATCTGCCAGGAACTTCGAGCTTTGTGGCCTCCAGATGCGAGACCTCACTTTGAATTGTGTCACGCCCTTACCATTCAATCATCCCTACTTCAAGGTTTTCTTGGATGGCCGAAAAGGTTGGCAGCACAAGCAAGGCTACGATGGAACGCGAGAGAGTCAGTATTTAACTATGATCGCCTAAGTCACAGCACTCACAATGGGTTAGGCAATGAATATAACATCTACGGACAACCGGACCTTCCCGCTCTTGACATGTACCAGTATCTGCTTGTCTGGCTGCCGTTCTACGAGCTTTGCCTCGGACGCAAACTTCAGCCAGACGATTATATATTCCCTTACATTGCAACAAACGGAACTATTCACCCGAAGCGAGAAATGACTCTGCAGATGTGCCAGGATCTCATTACCGAATTCACGGTGGGAGCAGGACTCAAGAAAACGTATACGACTCACAGCTTTCGTCGTGGCGGAGCGCAGTACAGGTTCATGTTCGCACCTTTGGGAAAGCGGTGGTCTTTAAATATTGTTCGGTGGTGGGGCGGGATGGGCAATCGGCGAACATGTAAGTCTCCAACTATTCCCAAATAGGATGATAACTGAATCTCGGACGGTGACCTTGTTTAGGTTGATACCCTGATGAAGTACCTTCTTGATTCTCTCCAAAGCTATGAGACAGGGCACGCCGATGCCCTGTGTCCTGTACAGCACGAAGTCGACAAGAGTTTTATGGGAGAACATCTGCAGGTGAAGCCAGTCACCACACAAGAATTCCGCGCGACGACGGCCGAGATTATGGCACAGCTGAAAGCCATCAGCCTCGAGGCTACACTTTCTCACCATCGTCGAGCTACGCCCTCACCGCTGTCGCATCCTGCCTCACCACCAGTCCTGCTTTCTGCACCTACCCAGCCAATCCCCCCGAGTAACACCCCTCCGAATGCTTCGACCTCCAATACAACTTCCCGCCCCAATTCTCGCATTCCGATATCCGAGCAAGTTGAAGTTCTTGCTGGCGTTGCTATTCCCGACCTGAAGAAGGGCGACCGGGCCTGGCTGGATGCCGTTCGTCAGTGGGAGTACGGTGATGAGAACCAGGGCTTGAAGGCTTTACGGGATTGGCCGCGGGAGTGGTACTCGGATGGGATGAGAAAGGTCACTGGGGCAAAGCGATCTCAGCGCAAACTGATTTTTGAAGAGTACGAAAGGTCAGTCGACGTTACCCCCTTCTCCAGTGTCATTGTTCTTATTTCCCTTGCCCAGATTGGGTCGTAACGAGTCGGAATTCATCAAAGCATACCCTGAGGCCCATAAACGAATTTCGAAACTCATTGAGGCTATTAGAGAGAGCAACAAGGCTCGGGGAGTAACAGTAGGGCGGCGGAGCAAGAGAGGTAGTGCCCATTAATCTAGCTGCACGAATTTACCTGCTATTGGTCGGTTTTTTTTCTTGACTTGCCATTTAATAAATAGCTCCTTGTCATTCCGTACCGTACATACAAATTAGCAGTCAGAGACTATTTCCTCGTCTGAGAGTAGGCATCAAGAATATGTTCCCAGTCCCCCCCAAGCCTCAAGTGTTAAGGACTTCCCTCCTGCACCAGCAACCGACTCAAGACGTTCCTGTTCCCGTTAAGGAAGGCCGGGCATCAAACACGCCCAAAGGGGACGCGGTTGATGGCATCATTGACAGGCCGGCAGGATCAAAGCCCGTAAAACAAAAAACATAAGTACTCGTATGTCTCACCTCAGAATCACATGTGTTCCTTTGTGAATCGTTGTTTGATCGCGAATCTTGATGAGCATGATGAGTTCGGCTGCCTTCCCCACACTTCCTGGGGGCGCAAAGAAAGAAAGAGCGCCCCAGTCCCGAACTAGACGCGCCAGAAAAGTACCGGAGGCCAGGTCTTGGTCGGCCTTGGTCGGCCCTCCGACTCTGCGGCTATCCGCCTTCGGGGCGCGCTCACAGGACGGGACGTTTAGCTAAGCTGTGTTGACATCTTTTGATCGGATTGACGGCATCCAGGACGGGATGCCGCGGCTAACTTGGGAAAAGATGTTCCTGTTTTCTACTTTCAAGACTGCGCAGGTTTCTGTCGGTCTTCAAAAAACTCAAAGACTCAGACCTGCGAACTAACGGAAATGTCAATACGTCGGAGACATCATCTTGCTCCGCCCAGGTTCCGTGAATGTCTGGAATCTTCTGTCCTGTCATGCTACTTATCCGAACGAGTCTCGGCGGATATTCACCGTCCATGACCTTGAATCACCCAATACATATAAAGGCGCGAGAGCTCTAGCCAACTGTACACTTGTTCCATTCCCCCACCACCATGGTTCTGTCACCTTGCTGGTGCAGCCTTTTCCTCGCATTTTTGGCGGGTGCCTCTGCGTCGTCGGTGCTGAAGGACGCGCTGTCCGGCATCCCTTCTGGTTGGACAGAACTGCAGGACGCAGAGCTGTCTCCAACCCGAGGCTTGAAACTGCGCTTTGGATTGACCCAGCATGACTTCCCCCAGCTCGAGTCTTTGCTGCTGGATATCAGTGATCCGTCGCATCCCAGTTATGGGAATCACCTTTCGAGAGATGAGGTTCACGCCTTATCGACGCCCACTGAAGAAGCCGTGCAACTCGTATCCGACTGGCTTTCGGCGAACGACGCGAAGTCTGTGAAGTGGACACCTTCAAAGGACAGCGTCACTGCTGTGGTGTCCGTATCCTCCGCCGAGTCCATGTTCTCCACCCGCTTCGGCGTCTTCGAGCACGGACCGACGGGGGAGCGCGTCGTGCGCACGCTGAGCTACAGCTTGCCCGAGGAGCTCGCTCCCCACGTCGATTTCGTTCATCCGACGACTGCATTTTTGACCCCCCGGCGACGCGAGTCTAGCCCTGCTGCCGAAGCGAATGGCGTGCATCTCGAGAAGCGCCCCGTGGTGCTGAACCAGAGCGATTTCACGAGCTGTGTGTCGGTTGCCGATCCGCCTTGCATCCGCAGACTGTACAACATTGGAGACTACAAACCAAAGATTATCGATGAAAAGAAAAATCATATCGGAGTGTGAGGTTTCTTGTCTCTATATTATTGAGGCACTCATCAGACTGGTAACAGCTCCGGGTACCTGAACATTTGGGCTAAACCGTATGTTTTTGAGTCCGACAGCAAGTATTTAGTGTTCTTATGCCCTTCGCAGCGAGTCCTTGAAACTCTATCTCAATGACTACATACCTGAATCCATCGGATCCAACTACACGATGGGAATCGTGAATATCACGGGTTAGTGAACAGCTTGCTCTGTTACCTGACAACCCACTTAAGCCATTTCCAGGACCATTCGATGCCAGCCCTGTTTCGGACGAAGGGAACCTTGATACTCAGCTCGGTCAGCTTCCGCGCCTTGTATATCACCCATCCAACTACTAACTCGTTTTTCTGGCCAGCCATTCAAGTCGCATATCCCATTCCCATGACTTATTATACGACAAACACTGTGCCCCCTTATATTCCCGACCAGAATCAAGATGGCGAGATGCCTGGTACCAACGAGCCATATCTCGAGTACGTCCTAGTCGTTCCATAGCGCTGGCTGTTTGAATGATTTTGGATTGTTCTTTTCACAGTTTCATCAATTACATCCTGACACTCGAGCACCCTCCTACTGTTATCACGACGTCGTATGGAGATGACGAGCAAACTGTGAGGAATCTACCATTTTTATGCTCATATCTTGATGACTGACTTTCATGGCTAATTCTAGGTTCCGCGAGTACGCCGTTGTACCCGATAATCACCAGTAATTTTGCGCTGATATGTGATAGGACTATGCCAACGCCGTGTGCAAAGGTTTTGCAAAACTCGGAGCGAGGTGAGTAGTATCCGCGAACAATAACTCAGCTGCCGACTGGTATTCGCTTTTGACAGAGGTGTTACTGTCATGTTCAGCACTGGTGATCAGGGATTGGGTGTAGATGAGGTTGATGTATGCCTTCCAATTTTGTCGCTCATTCATTGGCGATTGACTTGGACCATTCATTCAGTCATGCATCGCGAATACCGGAAACAACGCCACGACGTTTTTGCCCGTTTTCCCGGCCTCTTGCCCTTAGTGCGCTTTACATTCAAGTCATCGGCCGTCTGGCTTTCTAAATCTTGGGGTTATAGCGTAACCTCCGTCGGTGAGACCTTCGGCTTCTTCCCGACAGAGCCTTCGTTCGCATCTGGAGCCGGATTTTCATATTATTTCGACCAGCCAGCGTACCAAGGTGAAACCTTTCCCTCAGTCCTTTGACTGAAGTTCAATTCGCCCATTTGCAGCTGCTGCCGTGACCGGGTATCTCAACGGACCTGCCCACCGCAACGAGACGGCAATGCAATCAAGCATGTACAATCATAAAGGTCGCGCGTACCCTGACATCACTTGCATCGGTGGGTTTTCTTTGACCCATTTTCATTCGTTTGTTTTTCATTCATCCAAATCTAGGCAGCGGAGCGTTCTTCGATTACTATTACAACCGCTGGGATATCAGCGGCGGTACCAGCGCCGCCGTGCCGACTGCTGCAGGAATAGTCGCTCTGCTGAATGATTGGCGGCTGCAACACGGCAAGTCCACCCTGGGCTTCTTGAACCCTTTCCTGTATGGCGCGGGGTTGAAGGGTATGGTTGATATAACGTTCGTTCGGGTTTCTTCTTCTTCGCAAAGCTTGGATATAGTGATGATTGTTTCTCATTCCAGAGAGGGAGATGTGCGTGGGTGTGAGCAGCCTGGGTTCAACGCGACTAAGGGGTGAGTCGAATGCTTTTGTATTGTATTTTCGAACAGACGGCTGATGTATGCATGCGTCCAGTTGGGATCCTACGTCCGGTATGTTACGGTTCACCAATGCAGAGACTGTAACCCAAGCTCATTTGAATGCAGGTCTCGGCTTCTTCGATTTCAAGAAATTGCAGCCTCTCGTTCTTCTAGCTTGATAGAATTCGACGCATCATTCATTCTGGAAGTTGTTGGCTGCGTTTGCAGCACGCACATGAACCAACAAATTTACATTCATGGACCTTGCTGGGCCTGGAGTAGTATACATCAACAGTAATAGCTAATGGACTACATTTTGGATTTTCACATGGATAGAAAATCATCAAGGATGTGCTCGATTTTTCGACTTACCCTCATCGCCCGGCGCACATTGAGCACATCAGCTCCTTCATATTCATGACCATTCTGATTAAATTGGAATCGTGCAGTTATCTAGAGGCGCTGGATTCTTCGATGTATGCTGAGTTGCGCATTGAAGTGGATATATTAGGTGGAGACCAGAGTGTCAGAAAGCACACAGAAAATTTATTTATGTATGTAAGCGAAAAAAATCGTAACGCAGTCGTGAGCGGAAAGAGGACATGAATACAAGGAGTGTGGTAGCCTCTGCTTTACACAGGGCGAATGGAAATTTACAAAGGATACACTGCATAACACAACTGACCTACATAAGTAATTGAGCTTGCATACCTCATCACAGGCAAGCATGCGCTAAAAACTATCTGCTCAAGCGAA
This sequence comes from Favolaschia claudopus, assembly GCA_037176885.1. Taxonomy (NCBI): domain Eukaryota; kingdom Fungi; phylum Basidiomycota; class Agaricomycetes; order Agaricales; family Mycenaceae; genus Favolaschia; species Favolaschia claudopus. The sequence continues at coordinate 2,122,928 of JAWWNJ010000004.1, read as the reverse complement.
CGCACTCTCAATCGGCTCAGGCGTCGGGCCCAACCTCTGCGAAAAGTCAGAGCTGAACCCAACCTGCCACCCACTACCATCCGAAAGCCATGGGTCCTCCAACTCCATCCTGGACTCGAACCACCCATTCTCCGACGGCGGGTCGACGAACACCGGTTCGTGGTCAGACCACAAATCCGACTCGGCGCTGCCATTCGAGTGCGTGTATGAGAAGACGTCGATATCGGATTCGGAGGCGGGGGTGGGGCTGCGGGAATGGGCCGAAGCCTCGAGGAAAGTGGACGAAAAATCGAGGGTAGGGAGGACAAACGACTGGGCTGGGTCCATCGCGACCGGCGGAGTCTCCACACGCGGTTCGTCGCCAGCAATGCCGGACAAAATCGAAGACGTCTCGGAAAACGCATCCTCTTCATCAGACAAGACCGCACCATGGACCTCTTCCAAAACACACCAGCCCGTACCACTTTCGCCGATAACACTGCGCACCTCCGCCTTCGACCACCCAGCGAACTCGACCTTGAGGATGTTGCACACCCCGTGGGCGTCCGCACTCGTGGCGTACGCCTCACAGACGACGCCGCGGGACCAGACGTTCGCTGTGTCGAGGCGGTGGAAGAGCGAGGAGACGCGCAGTTGGTGGGTTTCGTGCGTGTCATGGATGGCGAGGACGGCGGGGAGGGCGAGGCGTCCCATGGGGAACTCGGGGAGGGGCGCGCGGGAGGTGGGGGTGGGGGCGAGGGGGACGAGGAGGTAGGTGGTGACGTCGGGGACGGAGGGGGCGGGGAAGTAGTGCTCGATTTCGGCCTCGGTTTCGGTGGAGGTAGCAGCGGCAGCTTTGGGTTTGGCAGCCGGCTTGAGTAGCTCCTTCGAAGCCTTGGCGATAGCGGCTTTCTTGGAGGGACGGCTTATCTTCTGTCTCTCCTTGTGCATGTTTACCTCCCAGTCTGCCTCGTAGAACGCTCGTCCAGCAACGGGAATATTGTCGGCGAGCTGTTGGAAAATCGGACGCCCCGACGAGAAGTTGCGTGCCGTCCCAAGGCCGACCTGCATCATTGTACGAGGAACAACAGGAGGTCGTGGAAGGAAATGAGGCTGCAACGGCCGAGCGAGGGTCGTCCTAGCTGTGAACGACAAACGCTGCTGAATACTGGGATTCGCCGCATGGAACGAGCGCGCGACAGATACAGTTCCAGTTCCGGGGGTGGTAAGATGAGTGACGAAGCGGGTTAATGCAAGACGAGTTTGAGTGAGGAGTTTCTGTCCAAGACCTGCGGATTGCGGTCGTATGGCAGATGGAATATGTATAGATCTGGCTGTTTGGGGGCCTTTTCGGGATAAAACCCGGGCCCCGTAGGATGCTAATTGCATCCTGAAGTACTCTCTAGATACCAACGGTCAACCGGTGGTGGTGGTAAGAGAGAAAGCCAGGATAATGCGTGATAAGGCTGTGACGACGTTCTCCAAGTTTTGGAGCCGACCGATTTCGTCGCCCTCCTGCCGAGTCCGAATCGGTGATTCCCGTGATGGATCTTCGGCCGAATGTACTCCGATAGCCTTCGTTGAAATTTTCAGTCTGAGCGCAAGCGGCGGATGTTCGTCGCAAGTTCGTCGTAAAGTTCACGGCTTACTAAGGTAGTTACATCGATGCATCACTAGTACTTGAACGGAGAAGCAGCCTTCCCCATTGTATTGCTCTCAGAGATGTGAGGTACTTAAATTTCGCGGCTCTACTGTAAATCACTGAATGGATTATTCGGAATTTCAGTGATACCCATGCATACCCCAGCGTTAATGCTTGATCATGGCAGTATTCTCTGCATATTGGTCCCCCCTTTAGGTTGAAGCTTTGAAGCTTTTGAAGGCTGATTCAACTTGACAACCCAAAATGGATTATTTGACGATGCTTGCTCCATCGCGTGATCGCGTGTTCTTCGTCCTCGTCTGTACTTCCGACAGTTAACTTCAACAAGCTTGGATTGTACAATCGTAGGTGGTATTCACGAGGATGCGGTGAACAAGTAATGCGACCACAGCTATCTGTACGAGTTCCTTGCTGCTCTCATTGCGTGGCTCTATAGAAAAAATCGTCATCCAGAAACTACGCCCCAAATTTTCTATTCCGCACGACAGAGCCCCCAGGATCGGATACCTCCTAAGAGGCTCACCGCCGGAATGGTACAGTGGAAGATTGCCTCCTCCCGAGGTCGATGTGTTTCGCAAATGGGATATTCCTCTTGTGCTGTACAAAAGCATTGGTCATGGCTCTCGCTTTATACCACGCAACACTAGCCCGCTCCCTGGCGCCGCTCATCTTCCAATGCATCCTCGACTGGATGCTGTTCCGCGACCTTCCGCGTTCCCAATCCCCCCCACTCAACAACTCTTCCGCACTGTAGTTGTGAAGGGCCTACCAGAACAACCTCTTCACCACCTACTCATGAAGATTCACCAAGGCCCACTCGAGTATGCTCGCTTGGAACCCGAACCACCGGGTCCACTCGACTTCCTCAAAACTCCCTCCTACACCCTCACATTGAGCTTTCTCTCCTACGAGTCTGCCCACGCTTTCGTCGCCGTCCACCTAATTCAGCCCAGCGCTTTGGAGGCTTATACACGCTCGAAAACGGCCACTTGGGAACCGCTACCTCCCACCCCTTTACCTCAATTTGTCTCTGAGGCCATCGACACGAACCTGGCGCGCCGTAGCATTTCGATCTGCTCGCTCGACAATCGGGATTATCAAGGCGCGAAGAAATTCGGCCCCGTTGAATGGATCTGGAACTTTTCCCCGCCTAGCACAGAAGGATCGATTTTACAAAACAACCGACGTATCGTCCAGTTCTACGGCATCGCCGACGCGATTCGTGTACGTTTAATCGTCGCACACTAAACCCAATTTTGAATACTCATATCCTTTCACTTTCGCAGGCACACGCTGCTTTACAAGCGGATCCCAATCTCCGGGTCACATTCTTCCCCGACTTCTGTGAAATCAATCCAGAAGGTCGCCGCCTGTTCCACCAGCTTCGTACCCTACAGCTCATGGGTCCTGCTGCCAGAGGACCTCGGACTGGTACGCACTCTTCCCGTTTACTCTTATCGGTGGAGCTGACGAAGAAAAAGACTCTGACCTAAGTTTCCACAAAGACTTGCGCAAATGGCAGCTTGGACAGGTGATTTGCGGGTTAACAGGTACGAATTTTGTCTATAACCACGGGATTGCCGTGCTGACCGCAACACAGCAACTTCGACCGTAGACGACCTGTGGACCTCCATTCAAGAGACACACCGAGATCTGAAGAGACGGAAGAGTGGCTGGAGAGGGCCCACGGTTCTTGAGCTGCTCATTGAAGGTGCATATCGAATTCAATCCTTTTACCGTGGTGTGGTGGTGCGAACTGTAACATCACAGAGACCGAGACTTCCATCCTTAAAGCCCAAATGAGCTCGGATGTTCAGCGGCGTAAGTCGTGTCCGTCAGCCTCGTCGCAATTCTTATTTATGTCGCATTCCAGAAACCTCACCCTCTCCTCCTCCCCGTGTCAGGCAAAATTCGGTTCCGGTGGTTCCTAGACCTTTTATTCAGCTCAGTGCGCGTTGTCCTGGTTCGATACTAGTCCACGCAGCTGACGAAAGACAGACCCCTCCGTAACCGCACTGCTTTTTAGGAACGAATTCCTTAGATGGCGTATGGGGCAAATTGTATGCGGACTAACAGGTGCGGCAACCACGTCTGACTCCGCGTGAGATGTCGAACACAGCGCTTATCCCGCTCTAGCAACTTCTACAATACAAGAGTTGGATCGCGCAATTCAAAACGTGCAGACTAGACCGAGGAGAGACCAGGCGATGAGAACTAGGCTACTGGATATACTCCTAGGTCACCCAGAATGGGCGGGCTTGGCCAATAGAAGTGCGTGGTTTCTTGTCCTTCAGCCCATTGAGATTGGGCGGGTGGCCCAGCTGATATAATACCATTAGAACCCGTAGTTACTAACCTTTCATATGGCTCCAAGAGCAGTTTCCTCGGGAGGATCCCCAAGCTCGTTCATCTGTTTCCTTCGATCGAAGCTATCTCTCCCGTTGAAGCAGACGCAGAAGATGCCGAAAGTGAAGCCGCAGGTGGGGTTGCGACAAGTCAAGCAAGTGAGGTCGAGGATGAGGTCATCACGGCTGAGAACGCTTCCTCGAATTCCGATCCTACTAGCTCTGCGCCTCTGCCGGAGAAAAAGGGTGCGTAATCGTTGCTCGCTGTCTCGACCACTGTTGAGAAAGCAAAACAGGACCTGCTCGCCGGAATAGTCCTGGTTTGAAAGCACGGCGTCGTATGCAGAGGTACTTAGCAGCCTTACCAGAGCGAGAGGGCTCCTCCACTGCTGGTGCATCAGATGGTAAGCCCCGCGAGATCCGTCTCTTTCCGTTTCTACGATAAATCACGTACTAGAAACGTCTGCTATTGAGGCAAACACGGGGGAAGAATCAGTAACTGTTCGCAAAAGGCGGTCGGGTAACAAACAACGACAGGCCAAGCAGAGATTCCTTGCGGCCAACCGGTGGCGAGACCTAGCTGGCGTTTCCCTTGCTCAAGCATCTGAACGCAAGGCAAATGAAAAGGCCGCGGCCGAAGCACAGGCAAATAGGCCATCTTTGACCCAGCTAGATCTGCTCATTGGTACAGGTGCGTTGAGGTTCACACACCGAGGCAGAGCAGCTAACAGTTGTTTGTAGGCTCCTTTTCTGACTCGACTGCCGAGACCACTGATAAAGTGGTCGAAACTCCCACCATGCGCGCTCCGGAAACGGGAGGTTAATGCACTAACAGGAACCTTAGCACGTCTTGGTTCTGCGCGGACCGCACAATTGAGTCGATGCGCTCGCTCGCAGCTTAGCTGTTCACGACGCAAGCGACAGCTCATGAGATGTCAAGGGCTCTCCCATGTTCGCTATACCTGTAGCAGTCTGCTTGTCCTGCCAACGCGAATATAGCACGCTACCATGTCATCAATCAATATCGTATCCCACAATCATCCTCTTCTTATTTTGTGCAACTTCCAGCTGCCTGATGGGCAAGTGACATATATCATCTCCCTGTAGGTAGCCCAGTACCGACGGATTAATGGATGGTATAGTACGTTGAGCGAATGTGGCCTCTGTGCGAGGAAATTTTGGGCAACTATATGTACAGGAATATTGTAATTGTGGGTAATCAAAAAGAACGAAGAAAAAACGAAGGAAGAAGATGAAGAGGAATGTGATTAGAGTTGTGCGAATGTCAGCCGTGTCGGTTACTGCTCCCCATCGTACAAGTCTATATCGGACAGAGGTCAGTGAGTAAAACCGGTGCAGTGTGCGAACCACAAGGATAAGGTTGACATACCGATGGGAGACGTGAAGTTGTGCACCATTGGATGGAGCTTCGTACCCGTCCGGTGTAGATTGTGTTGCGACAGATTGCCCTCTGTCAAACCGGTAAAACCACCCATCTCCACATCCTCGCCACGTCGTCTGTTGGGACGCAGTGCGGGTTTGATGCGCAGCTCGGGTACTTCTTGCTCCCCGTCTAAAGCCCACTCTTTGGCTTTCAGTTGCGGAGACGAATAATTCGAATCGCGCGAAGGTTGCGGTCTTGAAGGGAAGGCTTCCGAGTCGGTATATTGAGAGTATCTCTCTTCTGGGCTGAAGCTGGAGTTTGGATAGCCACCGTACGATCGGTTTCGTCTTTTTTGACGGGCAGCGTCCTTGGCGGCAATCTCGCCTTCTACCGAGCGAGGGAAGAATATCTGGAAAAGACATGACCTTGAGATCGATGGTGTCTAAAGGACTAAGAATAAACCACATACGACGAGTGTCAGAGCAGAGGATATACAGCATCCGAAACCTGCGATCATGGTCAAGAAGTCTGGAAGAAGGGAGGATTAGAGATAGATAGACGGCTGAGAAGGCAGGACACTCACCGGTCCAGAGCATACTCTCGTTCACATGGACGTGATCTCGAACACCATCTGCGCCGAGGATGGCCAAGGGAACAACGAAGATGAAGCGGAAAATAACACGGATCGTCTGCGACATTTGCTGATGTTAGCATAGAGGGGAAAAATCAAGTCATCTGCAACATACATTCAGCTCGTGGAATTTTGTCAATCGGACTACGGTTGCAGTGTCGACTCCTTCGCTTCTCTGCAAGAGATTGAGAGTGCGGCAGATAGAATGAGAAATATGCTCACCAGGGTGGCCAAGAAAGCAGGGAACGCCCAGCTGGAACATAGAGTCAGTGATGAATGTTGAACTCGATTATCTGCCGAAGACGCACAGCACGGGAGTGAACCAGAGAGTGAGAGACAAACTCCCCAGACTGCCGCCCAGGAATGTATAGGCTTCAGACTAGATATAGAATTCATTTTGAGCTGGCAACGTGTGATTATCGCGCACCTTGAGTGGATCTGACCGCGTTAGAATGGTGAGCAGCGGCATGTAAATGATCGCAGCGCAGGATCCGACAATCCAGGTGCGGAAGTACCAGCTGCGGAACCAGTCTTGCTGGACGGAACCCGAGTTGACGAGGAAAAGCCAGAAGCAGAGTTCTATGGTGTGCTGTCAGAATCGCGAACTAGATGATTTGGGTTGGAGTTACCTTCAAGATGCGTTATCCTGAGCGGCGATTAGCGTATGGAACCAATGCGTAGAGTGTATGGCTCACATTTCCAAACTCCAACCGATCGTGAATGCGAGCGTCAAGGGGAATATGGCACGTCGCGAAGATTCCGGCCAAAGGGTGTATGGCTTCGGGATTACTGGACTCGAATTAAAGAAGGTTATGTGCTGTTCAAGGCGTCACTCACTAGCACCATTGAAATCGATGAAACCCTCCTGGTACTTGATAACGGCGAAACCGATGGCGTAGGTCATTAACAATGGTACACTTAATAGGTACGAATACTGGTCAAGATTCAGCAAGGATACCGCGTATTCAAAACAAGTAACACACTGTCATGATTCTCTTGAAGGCTCCTGTATACGGGCCATTGTTCCACCTGTTCAAATATTTCGAATCAATCAACAGCGAGAGCCCACCGGTGGACCCACCGAAGACATTTAAAACGGTCGAACTGGTACATATGGAATATCAAGAACACGAAGAGCTACCATCGATACTTCAGCAGAGCGCAATCCTGTTGGAAATCGAGCCTACAATACATGATATAATGGACCTGGAATTGTTTCTCGTCAGTCGTGTGGCTGGAGTTGTGAATATGAACGAACCAAACAAGGTACGTTGAAGGACTGGTATGGGACATTGCACGAAAGAAAAAAAAGGAGGAATGCCGGCGGAAAGCAAGCTCGAGCCGGCGAGAAGAGTATTAAGGCCGTGAAAGAAATAAAAGCAACGGCTTGGGCGTTTCGTTGACGTATAAGTATGGCCCCCACATGATAAGTCCCGGACAGATTGATGTGCTCCGTTGAGAATTGATGCGTCGAGGCGAAATTAGGCGGGGACTGATGCGAGCTGAGATCTGAGACATGACGGAGAGTCTAGCCGGGTATGAAACCAGATGAAACCCAGGGCTGTGCTGAGGTACAAGCTCGCGTGGTCCAAGGAAGTTGCGAGGAGAAACTCCGATAATTTTACAAATGGTCCAACAGGGACAGAGATGAGCTGTTTAATCAGCGCACTTTCAACCATAGAAAATCGGAGATTTCTGCAAAATGTCCCTGTCTGTCCCTGTCATTGCTTGGTATCGCTGGTTGCCAAGGTTATCGTGCAAGCGTTCCGTTGGCCGTTATGTTAGACAAACGGCTGGGATGACGCTCAGAAGGAAGTCCCAATTTGGATGCGATTGATGCCATCAATCCCAAGAAAAAGATGGCTCCCTCCACAAACGATCAAGAAGATTTCCTCCTTTCCTGCAGATATGGCGACCTCGACGATGTCAAGCAGTTCATAGATTCATTCGGCGCTGCTGCAGCTGCTGGAATTCACGACGACAACGGCAACACTCCGCTCCACATGCTGTGCGGAAACGGGCATGTAGGTAGGTGTAAATGGCCGAAACCGATATCAAGGAACTCATTTCTCAGTCCTTACATAGATGTACTCGACTATCTGCTGCCTATAATTCCACCCTCGATGCTATCCGCACAAAATGACGCGAAATCCACACCTTTACACTGGGCTGCTCTCAATTCACACCTCGGGGTTGTTAAGAAACTGGTCGAATTTCCCGGAGGTCCGGGGGTCGACCTCATTGACATAAAGAATGCCGCGGGGAGGTCTCCGCTTGGTGAAGCGGAGCTTGCCGGATGGGACGAAGGTGCCCAGTGGTTAGTCCAAATGATGAAACTCGACCCAGGAGACGTGAAGGAAGGCGAAGGCGACGAAACGAACGAGGGAGAGGATGTTTCCGTCGGGCCAGAAGGCGTCGACATTGAAATCGAAGATGCCGATGGGCAAATGGCCAAAATGCGAATCGATGGGCGATCTTGACATTCGCCGTAGTAACGTACTGTGTGAGTGATTCAATTTTCTAACGGCACCTCCACTTACCATGTGTATCAAGTGTTTGATCGTCTTTGTCGATCTATGTGTATTTACTTCTCTGAGCTTTGTGGATGATCATCATCGGGATTACCTTACCCTGGACCCTCAAAGGCCAACAAAAACTGACGCCCAAGATCTCAACAGTTACAGTTGAGCCAATTGCTCGTGGGTAATTGCCATCGTCCAACGGATGTGTTGTCTCTTGGTTATTTCAGTATTTTGCGGACGATCTCACCGACACAATTGAAACCCAACCTTTGCCGCGGGTATATCTTAACTAGTTCTTAACTGCTTCTGTTCACGGACGTCGGACTCTGATACTACGACAACCACACGTTCCAAGAATATACACCACGTCGTTAACCTTGGCCTCGTCGGCCTTTTTGCCGCCAATAAAATCACCACAGTAATCCATATGTATTCGGGTTGCACGGGAAACCAGATACCCTGTCCCGAGTTTCTGAGGTGTGTCCAGTTACGCTTCAGCTTTCGAATTGTGTCCCACCGACGAATCCTCCGTCAACATTCTGCAAGTTGCGCGCGAACACTTGTGGAAACTGGCCAACTGGTTTTGCGGATCGAGAAGCATCAAGTTGGTGGCTCGGCGCTCATCCTCTTTACTCAATCATGCTCTCTATGAATAGCCCGCCCCAGGATATGTATGACCGTACAGCTGGTTCAGCGTGGTTGGGAAATAGGCACCCCAAAATAGAGAAGTCGAAGCACCAGCAAGTCGGCCGCTCTTGTTGCTTGTGCGCCGGCCGCCCGAGCTTACTTATAAGCGAGTTGGCACCAGCGTCCCGACTCGCAGTGTTGCCGTTCTCGGTAGAGGCACCCATGTTGTCAAGACGCGCGAGAGGCACGTAGGGCTCTGAATACACAACCATCGAAGAAAGGCATTCTGCATAGTGATCATACTCATTTTGACGCATCGTAAATGCACAATCCCTATGAATCACCCGAGAAGTCCAAGGAGAGTGTCAGAACTAATTGATTCTAACTATCCGCGTCCTCGAACGGACGGTGTTCTGTTCCGAACAACGAAAACCCAAAGACATTGGAAGAATTCGACTGAAGCCTCTACTAGTAGAACGTCCGCTCCAGCATCATTGAATTCTAATGCTCCCCAACGGCTAGAGTGTGTATGTTCCCTGGCTGGTCGACGTCAAGATACGATATCCTCACTGCGCAACCTTCCTTCATCAAATCAACGCATATTTGCTCGAGGCACGGAATCTCTTCCGTTGGAGAATGGCGCGAGACGTTGAGAAGCATGAGAAAAGGCGCCAAGACGGCTATGTATGTTGCGGTCATTGCACGGCAGTTCGTGTGGGTGAACAACGGTGTCATAATCGAATGTCCAGTGGGAACGCGGAGGTTGAGGTTCAGTTACCAAGGCAGAGACATTTGTGAGTTTGGGATGAACGTGAACTGGGAGCCAGAATTCAAAGACATGCAGACAGCTTGAGTGCCTCGCTCGGGCTACAGTATACAAGAGTTCTTCAGGCCGCTTCTAAATTGAGCCAAGATACTTATGTACAAGCCGATATGATATTCTGAAGCGGTGAAGCCTCGGGGACCAGGGCTTGGATGCCAGTGCCTTCTCCACCGGGACGCCCCACATATGTGTGATGTAGTCCCTGTTGAGGCCCGGGCCCTTGAGAGATACAAGTCAGTGCCGTGACACGGTATTGCGACACAGTTCATTATGGACTATTATAGGCTACATATTATGGGGCCTGTGCATGCTGTGACTTCTCGGGACGATAATTGCTGACCAGACACGAGCCCTGGCAAGGCCCTGGGCCTGGATGGCGGTGTCAAGTTGAGGAAGGAAACTTGGAGGCGAACACTAAGTATTGGGCGAGTTGGACGGTACCCGTTACTTGACAGGGAAGATAGGTCGATGAGAACTGCCAGTGTCATCCGAATTTTAGTGTCGTGCGATTTGGAGCGTTAAAGGCGTGAACAAGGCGTAAAAGGTAGCTGAGACTGATTGCCAGTGGCAATGCTGCCAATGCACGACATGTCACAACTCGTGAGCGCGTGAGCCGTGACGGAACGACTTGGAACACGCCCATGTGATCTGATGATCTCGACGCGACCTTCAATTCAGATTTTGACCTCTTCATATGGAGATTAAATACAAATACGTTAGTCGAAATCGGTTCTAAAAACTGTTGCAGGGGCCCGAGTCGCTCAATCTTGCATAGGTGGTGAATCGCAGCTGCCGCAGACCGACGGACTCCACGGTCCTTCGCACTGAGAGCTTCCACAAGAAAAGTCCCTTTTCGAGGAACAGGTCCTACAATCGGGCGTCACATTATGAAGTTTCACAGGATAGGTATGACACTCACAAGCAAACCCCAGGACCCATCTTGGGTTTCGAGGCAATCCGACCACATTGACTCTTCTTGCGAGGAGGAGGAGGCAACGGCGCGTAGTTCAACCAGGAAGGATTGTCCCAGGTGTACATACGACCTTCTTGACGGATTGGATCCACCTCCTCGTACAACTCCGGTATGTACGAAACGATCTTGCGTTGAATAAGTACTTTCACGGGTGGCTGATGTTCCTCGAATTCAGTATCCCCGTCTGCAATGCCACAGCATACTCGACTCACAGGTGGTTGATTTATGCTATAAGACTTTAACGACGCAATAGCGATATCCGGAAGGCCGTCTGATGAGATCGTCGCGCGTCGGCTACGAACCTCTTTCAGAGATGTGCCACTCGGTTTCGGTGCGAACTTAGTAGCGTTCTCTTTCTTGGTCTTTTTATAAGACATCAAATTTGAATCCGACGCGGTTTTCAATTTGGCTTGGGGCTTTCTGGATAGGCATCCTCGCCAACCGGACTCGGGCGCAGGCTGCGCAGACTTGTCCGACGGCAACAATGAGGAAGTTGAGGAGTTGGAAAGGAATGAAAATGCAGATTCAGAGAATTTGCGAAACATGGTAGGAGTTAATGAGAGTGAGAAGCGATAGGCCACCGCGAGAAAACCGCTGGCTTATATAGCTTGCATGTGGGAAGGTGGCACAAAACGCTTTGACCACAATGCATTGTCCTGTCGCTTTGAGCGGCACAAAGGGTGGCATAATCATTGCCACTTGCCCTTTTCGGCCATACTTTGGATCATCGGAACGATTGCCACCGGAAGAAGGATGAAGTGCTAGGTCGACAAGTGGCGAAGGATAGAAGAATTTGAGGGGTAAAGCATTGCGCTTTAACACACAACGCTGATAGCGCGAGGCGGGCGACCGACCGCGGTCGCCGGCTATGAGGAAGAACCTGAACAGGTTTGAACAAAGCAATGAGTCGGTCGTTTTGACAACTGGATCGTGGTGAACAAAGAGCAAACATAAGTAATCTGTATTTGTAAGAATCGTATGCTCGAGTGTTTGTGTACTGTACATTTCTTTATTTAGACTGCAGTCGTCAAATTGTTGCGAATGATTTCCAAGTCATCGTCTTTCAACGTTGTGAATGCGGTCAAATAACCCGCGGCGCCTCCATGCTTTTCGCGAATCATTGAAAGGATAGCAGTCATGGATTCCTCTCTGAAAGCAATCTTGAGGTCAATATTTATAGCATCCTCAGCATAGAACGAACTTGGAAGATCCCATGTTGACGGCACCTTGCCAATGTTTTTGGAATACGGGCATACTCTGGAACCTGAGGGCTAGTTTTTCTCGCACTGGTTCCAATCCTGCTGTTGTAAGTGCGTAGTCCTTCAGGATGTCATTATCATCCACTCCAACGAGCTGAAAGAGAGTTATGAGAAGGAGAGACATTGGGATAGTGACGACATACCATCAGAATTAGAGCCGCGATGAGTCCCGTTCTGTCTTTGCCCGCTGAGATAGAACTATGTTCGAGATTCACTTTCGTTTACTGAGAAGCTCGACTTGCCTGTGCAGTGAAACAAACACGGTTCATTCGGCCTCTCAAGTAGATGCCTGAAAATAGTTTCGAGTGCAGATGCACCAATCTCGAGTGTTTTCTGTGCGTCCTGCACGAAGGCCTGTCGTGGGCGGCTCAGTAACAATCGAGCTAGTTATAGGCGAGGCTGCTAGACCTGCAACTCGTTCTCCTGATACTGCTTCAGGCTTGAATGAAAAACGAAGTCAACCAGAAGGAGTGAAAACAAAACGGACGACGGACTGCTTTTCCAGACCGGCAGGGTCCCACGCATTTTCTTTACCAATGGGGACGCGGACAAACTCGACCCCCGAAACGTCTGGCGACAAAGTTTTATAGTTCTTAATCTCCCAGTCGGTACGAGTATCGAAGACGCGTCGAATTCCAAGGTCAACCAGCTGCTGTTTTCCTGCCTCGGTAATTCCAGACACCTCTCCTGAGCGGAAAACCAAGTTTAGGTGGACTGGACGCCCATTGCTGGTCTTGTAGCCGCCAATCGTGCGGAAATTGATCACGCCTTCAATAGGCAGGAACGGTGGGGACGATAGAATGTTTGCGGAGGACATGTTAATGGGATGCTGAGGCGACGCGGCGTCGACCCTTTTAAGTTGTCAAATGTCTATGATAGCGATCTTTTTTCGTCTGACTCGCATTAAAATGCGTAGAAGCATGGCACCCACTAGATGCATACCGATATTCAGCATAGCCTCGAGGACAAACAAAAAAATCCTACCTGGCGCCAATAGTTCTCCACCGTGGATCACGCGACGGTCGTGACAAATCTTCCAGCTGGGAGTTCTAATCAGAGACGGTGCTGTTAGGCCTGAAGTGTCTCGAACAGTAAGCAATCAGAAGCCATGGACGCTTCTACTGAGCAGTGGTAGAGGAGCGCATGAACAGCACACCTGTGACAGACTGAGCAACTTCAGACAGTGGAAATGAGGGGGAATTTCAGTGAGGTCGGGGAGAATCCAGTATAGTAGTGTGTCAAGCATGCGCACGGCTCGTCACCACCAGATCATAGATGCAGAAAGCGAATGTCGGTCTAAGACTCTAACTTCTGTTGGTCAACGTAGGACTCCAAAGTTTACCCACCTAGCGGCCGCCGGGCAAGTCGAAAGGTTACGGCTTTCCACGCGTGTAAAGCTGGAGCTGGAGAACGGAAACGCGATGGATGGTCGTCTCGTCAGAATCTGGAGAAGTCCTGAGTGGTGCGCGTGGAAATCGTCTGAACTTGAATCCGAGACAAAGAACTCCCCGAATATGGAATTTTTGAAGACAGGATGAATTCAAGGAGACTCCAACTGCCCTTTAAGTAGTTGTCCGTTCAAGTTCCCCGGGCCTCAGTGCCCACTGTGGGCTGGTGATGACTTGGTGATGACCGTTGTGTTCAACAGTTCAAGGCAAGTCCAAAATCAATCGGATCACCTTTATTACGGAATACTTATGCCGTGTTCAATCTCTCATCCTCCCTTCATCCTCCACATTTTGCAAATCGGGATTGTGCTCATCTTCCTTCGTGTTGCTCCTTCCTCTGGTTTGGTTCAAGCATGCTCAGGTTGCTCTTTGGTAATAGACGTTCCAGATTTGACTGAGGCTAGCCAGAGTTCATACGGGCCAAGTACTCAAAAGTCTCACAGTTTCTTCGGTGAAAACGAACCCGTCGCCGGCGCTTTCGGAGCTCTCTCCGATCCAGGGCCTATGGCGTCAGTTTCAAGGGCAAATTATCTGATAACCAAATGTCTACGCACCGAAACACGGCCGCTCGACAAGGTGATATGCTGAGCGCCATACTGACCGCAGCGTTGTGTTCAATAAACTCCACGCCTGTCCATGAAGCAATGGTGATCATTGAGTGAATGAGAAACCACTACTTGGAGTCTTGCGCCACCTTAATTGCTTAACCGAACTCTGATTCCAATCGGAGTGTCAGTAAAGATTTTGGGTTTCGGTGAGTTTGTCCGAAACGCAGCCTGAACGATTGAGGACAAGTGCGGCAGATGGAATTTTCAGAAGTAACCAGGAACACACGTTCGGAGCCGCGGTGTGCGACAAAGGCGCCTGCTCCTTCGCACTATCTGACATTGACTTGCAAAACACAAGGTTCGTTTTTGGAGAGTTTATTGGTTCAACCCGGCAGCACACGAACTCACTTTTCTTCCTCTTCCTCACACAAAGATGATATCCACGCAGCGATTGGTTTGCGCATTGAGATCCTATCCCAATGCAGAGACCGCTTGTTAACAACCGTTGCGGAAACCACTGAGAAGGAGCCACGCGGCCGCTCCCGGGCCCAAGAGACGAGGGAAAAAGGTGTTTCTGGTGAGTTTCCGACAGCTCCCAATAATATAGCCGCGACAATGGACAATGACCCTCATGGTATGTTCCGCAGAATTCCGGTTCACCGGATGGTATCATTGATTCAGGCGGCGGCGCTAGTAAAATTTCCGACATTGCCCGAACCTCTTCAATCGGCTCGTGAGGCGGTATAGATGTAACGTCGCGCTCGTGGTGAAGGTCGCGCATTATCGACGACTAGAACCGCGATCTTTGCGACTTGTTTAGATGCTCCATACATGCGCATGAGATCAATTGCTTCGCTCCACATCGACTATTCGTTCTTGGGTGACTTGCTTCGCGGGCGAAGTCGAACCACAAATAACGCGAATGAATTGCCGCTGAGTCTACCTCAATATCTCCCCAGGATGCTGACCCACTCTCCGATCATTAATACCGGACGTCTAGTGGAACTCTATAGATTATAATTTATCATACGCACTTTGAAACTTCTCCTGGCCCACTATACTACTTCCAGCAAATATTCCCGGACTCGTCGGTGAAATGGTCGGCAATGATTCAGCACACCTAGGTGGAGTCACCCGTATTCAGTACGCACTACCTCAGGTGATAAAAAGGTCGCAGATTTCATCATTAATTTCCCCAGCATTCCGAGTCGTGCTAGTAGATCAGAGAAATCGGTTCCTTCCTCATACCTCGGCCGGGGGGTCTGTACCGTGATTTACAGCTGCAGTTGTCGTTTTCGTGCCCACAAAGGCCCCCAGAAGCAAATTAGCCCTGGGTGCAGTGTTTTTTGGATACGGCCGCTTCAGAAGAGAGCTGTGCGATCTCGGTCTCTCCGCAAACTCGCCGCTACAAATAGTTCTAGCCTAAGACTTGTCAAGTTTGACACAATGACAAGTCCGCTTGGTCTGTGTACACGCGAGGTATTTTTGCGCCTTCTCAGCTCGCCGCTCAGGACAGTTCCCTCAACGCATGATAATCAAGTTTTGTGCCTCGGACTCCCATCAAAACCCTGTTTTTACGGGAACACGGAACATGATTTTTGTGGCAACTTTCAGGCATGCAGTGGGATGCTCCGATATTAGCGCCTGTGAGAAATTCGTTGTCCGAAAACATGCGAGAAGAGCCCACAGAAGGATGGAACATCTTCGGCCCATCAAGTAAGTATCCTAATCGGGACAGAGTTCTAACCTCAATCACGGTCACGCGTCACACAGCGTCACACATTGTAGATCTGTTATTTCATGAATCTCCTTGCAGCCCCACGTACAAAAGCTCGCCTGGGGTCACACCCGACCAACTTACCTCCCCGCCATGGGAAACGCGCCTTCTGGCCACCGCCGCCAAATAATCGCCAGAAAACGCTCGGCAATTCAACTCTCCTTACCATGCACCTCCGATTGTAGTAGTTCTGACAGTGTCGACGCCTTGGACCCGCAAGAACCGCTACGAGAAAAGCAGCCTACCGCAATTTTTTTGCGAAATGAACCTCCGCAGCCTGAGGAGCCCCCACATTCCTTTCCCGCCTACTTGCCGACCCAGGATAATGTCAGCAGCACCGCGAGTAGCGCTTACCAGGAGTTTCTAGCATCATTTCCTGGTGAGTACCTGGTCGTCGTCTTTGGTGCCAGTCATCCGATGCTGGAGCCGTAGAGTATCGCCTAACGTGGATCGTGGATACTCTCCGCCGAAGCGATTTTACTAGACTGAAAGGGGAAACCTATGTCGATTATATGGGAGGCGCGTTATGTACGTGTTTGTTCCGGCTCGACTCCTGGGCTATAACGCTTGCTAATATGCACGTCTCAGATCCAGAAAGTCTAGTTCGGGTACATTTCTACCGTGTTACAGAAAACACTTTCACCCACCT
The DNA here is from genome assembly GCA_037176885.1 of Favolaschia claudopus. Taxonomy (NCBI): domain Eukaryota; kingdom Fungi; phylum Basidiomycota; class Agaricomycetes; order Agaricales; family Mycenaceae; genus Favolaschia; species Favolaschia claudopus. The sequence continues at coordinate 2,106,300 of JAWWNJ010000004.1, read as the reverse complement.
TCCTTATCTAGGTCCACGCCCGCTTCCTGGACCAAGGTCTACTAGGAAATACCCATTCAGTTAGCAATAGGTATATTATCTTCGTATCCGACGATTCAACATATCCTTACCTTTTCTAGTTCCAGGTTATCAGTAAAATCCGCGACTGAGGCCAGATCAGCCGTCCTTTCATTTTTCGACGCTCCTCCGGCTGAATATACGGTTGTCTTCACTGCAAACGCTACAGGAGCGCTAAAGCTAGTCGGTGAATCGTACCCTTTCACAGGAGGGAGCAACTATGTCCTGTCGTGTGATTCGCATAATAGTGTGAATGGAATCCGGGAATTCGCTGCACATCGTGGCGCGAAGGTAGATTACTCTTTTGGCGACGTATCGACTCATTTCATCGCGCAATCAGACCGTCTATATCCCTGCCACAAAAACGGGCGGTTTTGAATCCTCAACGGCCAAGGTTAGCTATCGTAACCTGTCTATCTTCTTCTCGGAAGCTCACTTCCTGGTCTAGAATATCCTTCTACGAAACCGTCCCCGCGCTAAAAACTCAGTTCCATGTCTCTTCGCGCTCACCGGGCAATCCAACATCACGAACACCAAAAATTCGCTTTCGATACTAGAATATGCGACGTCACTTGGGTACCATACTCTTCTGGACGCAGCAGCCCTCGCAGCCACATCGACTATTTCCCTCACTGACACCCCCGTTGACGCGATGGCCGTATCTTTTTATAAAATGCACGGATATCCGACTGCGGTTGGAGCACTAATAGTCAAGAAATCATTTCTAAAACAGCTCAAACGTCCTTGGTATGCTTTGACGCCTCCACATATCCGTTTTTTTCTTCTCATGGACACCCAGGTTCGCCGGAGGCAATGTCGATGTTGTGCAGGTGCCCGGGACCATCGTAACGCGGTCGCACGAAATACACGAACAATTCGAGGTAAGTATGAAACATGATCACTGAGTGTCGTGGCGTTGACCGTGGACCAGGATGGCACGATTAATTATCTAAGCCTCTCAGCTGTCACCGACGGCCTCACATTTCTCTCCGCGTATCTCCCCTTCCTCCCATTACGGCTGTCATGCCTTATACACTATCTGGTCTCGTCCCTATCCAAGTTACAGCACGATACAGGCACTCCCGCACTGCGAATCCTATCTGCGACACCGTCCCGGAGACTGAAATCTGTAGGAGAGCAGTCGGACACCGGCTCCATCATCTCGTTAATATTTCTTGATGTGCGCATCCCGCCCGAGTCCCTATCGTGCGCTGTTTCTGACCTCATTCCTGCCGTAGGCCTCGGGTACAACGATACCAAATTCTTTCATCGAGTATTCGGCATCGAGATTGAATCTCTCTTTACGGACTGGATGCATGTGTAATCCCGGTGGCGCCGCCGCAATTCTCTGCCTTCAAGAGGGCATGAAGCGCCTCTACGAAGGGGTAACGCTGCAGGATTTTGAGCGGAATATGGGGCATGAGCTTGGAGTGGTTCGCGTCAGCCTCGGACTCGCGAGTAACTTTCAAGACGCGTGGACGGTTGTGCGGTTTGCGCAGCTCATGACGGTGGAGAGGACGCGGAATATCCTCTGGAAGCATTACATGAACGATTCAAACGCTGAAATCGGGCAAGCGATACAGTAAGGTTATCTATCTTCTGCTTTTTCTGCTTCCGGTGGGATGGTCAGATCTATGTACATTGGATTCAACGTCTGGTTAATTAACTCGCTGTATCGATTGGATTGTATCGGATCACATACTCATTTGTACCTTACATCTATGTAGTTTTTTTAGTGTAGTGGGCATTTTCACGAATCGAAATAATCACATCTTCTGCTCAAAGTCGCCGCTTAACGCATCGCCAATTGTACCCTACAATAAATTACAACTATCTAGATATTGGGTGACGACTGTTTTGCTACAGCAATGACTCAAAGCATGGATGATAACAAGTTCCAGATGAGAATACTCTACATTATCACTCCTCGTCGTCCTCGTCCTCGTCCTCGTCCGCCTCATCCTCCGACACCTCCAACCCAGCACCCGCCAACCTAGCCTTATCCGCTTTCCGTTTCGCCGTAACCTCATCAAGCAACACCAGCAAATCTTCCTGCTCCTTCTCTACCTCCTTACGTTTGCTCTCCGACGCCTCAAGCTGGGACGTCAGGCTAGAGACTTGGTCTTTCAGGATTTGCAGCTGTGGGTGCGGAGTAGATTCAGTATTAGGGGTCTGATTCGAATTGAGAGGAAGTGTAGGCACCTCATCCGGATTCGTGGTATTACTAGGCTTCTGATTCTCCTTCACCTGTCGCTGCAGCACCTCGATCTCATTCGTTTGGTTTCGAATCACATCCCGCAGCGATGAAATGAGCATGGCGGTCTCAAGACTCTGACCTGTATACAGATGTGAGCACTCGACGCACTGAAAAGAAGATGAGGTACTCGCCAGATGCTGACGACGACAGCTGATCAGGCTCCGTCGAGAGTGCCCGCTGTACGGTATCTGTGTGTCATCAATCGTCAAACCCGGACCTCGCACAACGAGGACGAAGAAAAAGCAAACACCCACAATAATTCGACTTCCAAAAATCTACAAATGCCCAATCAAACCAAATCTCTCCTTCCCTCTCCTTTTCACTCTCACTACCCTTCATACCAACAACTCCAACGCCATGCTGCAATTGAGAATGCGCACCCGGATACGGAAGCACCACAGCATCAGGCCCGACGTTCTTGAAACGCTCGTCCTCCCTCAACCGTGACATGCGACCGATCAGGGTCTCGACTCCCAGGCGATTCAAGATTGGGTGAATGGTAGCACTAGATTGCGTTTGAGTTAGCGATTAGATGGATTGACGGAGAAGAATTGAGTTGGAAGGGGACGGAACCGAAGGACAAAGACAAAGTGAAAAGACAGAGAAGCAGAAGATCCGTCAAATAATGTGTCTCATTCCGTCCGAGTCTACGAACAGAACAGAATACAGAACAAAGGGAAAGAATGGAGGACACGAAGAAAAGAGTGCGACGTACCGGGTAATCTCCCCAGGTTCTCGATTGAACTCATAACACACCCCTAGCAGAAATGCGCAAAGTCCGGGCACGATGGAATCGACTTCAGATGTCTGATTGATGGCTTCTACCAGCTGTAAAGCGTCGACGAAGTTGGACCTCGATTTTCAGAGAAAATGAAAGTGCCCTTACCACACTCAAGCCCCCAGCATTCAAAAACTCCCTCACAGCACCCGGATCCTCCCAAAGCCACTGCACCAGCAAACACAGATACGCCACCACCAACCGGTCCCATTCGCGGGACTCCCGCTCAGACGTATCCGCACGCGACCGCGAAAGCGAGGACAGGGATAAATTCTCGCTAAGGATCTGCAGTAGAGCCTGCGGCGGGTCGTCGTCATCGTCTTCAGCAGGGGGCTCCGGTTCTGGGGGCGGCGCGCCGTCTGCGGGGACAAAGAAGTTTCCCCCCGAGGTGTCGGCGGATTGGAGGGAGGGCGGCGTGATGTTGCGCGCGAGGTCCTTGGCGCGCGGGGAGGAGCGGAGGATGTGTGCGAAGAGGAGGGTGGCGATGTGTGTTGAGGTGACGACGGCGGGTTCAAGAGTGGAGGAGGAGCTTGGTGGGGACGCGAGGCAATGTAGGAGGGGTGTAATTGGTGGTGCTTCTGAGGGGTCTGAAAGATTTGTTGGCTGGAGAAATGGAGAGAACGCAAGCAAGGAAAAGCTTACTAGCATCTTCTGCAGGTAACATCCCGTGCAGGATTGCCAATCGTACTTCGTCTTGTCGAACAAAGTTCTAAACAGTTCAACCACATCAGCCGTGCATACGAAAAGGACACTTGGAAAATACCTCAAAAACAGCGACTGCCGCGGTTCTCAACTCCAAACCTTCCTTCAGCCTCTTCTCGCTATCCGCCCCGTTGTATTCGCCATGTAAAGCAAGTTCGACGAGGGCATCTAGTGCCGAGGCTGGCTCAAGACGGTCCCACTCTTCACCGTTGGTATCGGGTACCGGGCAATACGGAGTGAGCACTAGCTCAGAGAGCGGGAAGTTCAGGTTTGTGGGGAGGAGTCTGAGAGCCTACAAGCCACTTCGTCACTTGAATGGACTGGAGAATACCGCAAGACACGTACCTGTGTTTTGAGTGGTGTCGGGAAGTTAGATGCCAAAGCTATCTCAACAAGACAGCGAGTGAAAGCGGATACTTCTTGCGTCTGTAAGAAGACTCAATTCTAAGCGAACAGCGAGATTGAGGTGGAGAAATCGACCCACACTATTCCCCTTGGAACTCCCAATCAACATCCCCATAATCCCAACAACCAACGACGCATTAGAAACTTTCTGGTCGTCCCAAAACTGAAGCGCAAATTCCTGCGGCGCTGCCTCATGCAGCGGTAAATTTGAGGGAAAGAGCAGGAGAGAACACAAAACGGGCGGGAGGGGAGTTTCTCGGAAGTAGCTCTGATGATACAGTTAGTATAACGATGATGGTGCAACAGCGGAGGTCTACTTGCCTGATTCGAGCTATTAAACCGAAGGAGGCCATCTACACACGCGAGCGCCTCCATCGTAACGGCGCCGCCCTCCACCCCGCCCTCCTGCATCACGGTATTGAAAAGCTTCTCAAAAGCGCCTTCGAACGCCAGAACCTTCTGTATATCCGCGCTCTGTGAAATGAGCGCTTGGACCATCGTAACCGCCTCTGTGAAGTTGTACATTCATGATCAACACTCGACGAAACGCGCTTTGCTGTCGGTGAAACAGACATCCAAGACAGCAAACTCACCATTCCGAATAATCTCCCTCTTATCCTCCAACACCGCCATCACACTCGCCGACCCTCCCGCCGCCTTCAAAAAATACCCCTGCACAACCTGCCTCCGATTCCCCAGCAACGTCGAGATAAACTGCAGCCCCGCAAAACGCGTATAAAAGTTCTCATCCTTCATCAGCGCAAACAGCGTCTGCACCGTCTTGTCCGTAGCCAAAACGAAATCAGTGTGCTTGAATCCCAACTCCTTGGCCTCTTCGCCGTCGCATAGAATATTAAGCGTCTCCAACGCGGCCTTCCCGATATCCGCGTCCACCTCCGCGTCATTCGCCACTACTTCGAGTAAACCGGGGAGAGCGCGTTCGCCTACATCTTGCTTCCAGTCGCGCGCGAGCCCTTTGAGTGATTGGACGGCGGCGCGACGGTCGGCGAGAAGGGTGGCGGGGGAGAGACGGTCGGCTAGACGGGAGATTGTGTCGGTGGCGGTTTGTGGGGCGCCGGTGGGTCCTCGTAGGGCGACATACGTCTGCGAGAGGAATTCCATACGAATTCGACTGCGGGGGAGGGGGTCACACCTGTGACCTTTGTCACGGCGGGAACTCCCTCAAACTTTATTTCTGAGTTCTCGAAAAAAAAAAAATCATTACGCAGCGCGATCCATTGAAAGATAATAAGTAAAAGAGTATGTAAGATACTGTAATCACAAACACAGCGCAAAGAGAATGGCAAGCAGCATTGCGAAGCGAAAGTATGCAGCGAATCAATCCCGTATCGAAATCATCGAGTTAATCATCCATCCCACTTGAAGGTGAAACCGTGAACTCGGAGCGGACCGACACATCAACCGACCAACAGACAAAAGAAATAAGCAAAGCGAAGCATGAAGAGTGGCGTCCGACTCGTGCTTCGGCAACCCAACCCCAAAGACCACAACGACGACGAAAGCGGCAGCGAAAATTTTTTGGTCACCTCAACTCAGGTAGCATTCCCGCCATCTCCTCCTCCCCCTCCGCCCCCTCCTCTCGGCGCGCCTCTTGTCAACCCGGCAGCAGCGAACCCCCTCGCGGCGTACCCTCCCCCTCCTCCTCCTCCCCGTCCACCACGCCCTCGCCCGGGCCCACCACCGCCACGATGCGGCCCATCCCCGCCGCGCGGCTGTTCGGTCGCTTGCTTCACGTCCGGGGTGGTGTCTTTGAGTTTCTGTTTGATTTCAAGGAGTGAGTTTTATGTAGTCACATGTCGGAAAGAAGGGAAGAAGAAGAGAAGGAGGAGGGTGAGCAACTCACAGGCAAATGCTTCTCCAACCCCGCCCGCATCGCCTCCTCATCACCAAACTCAATATACCCATAGCGCTGCGGACGCCCAGCAAACACCTGAGGGAGGGTAATTTTCGTGATCTGTAGGCCGTCCACGAATCAGTAAAGGTCGAAAAAATGGATCAACGAGGAAGATAAAAAGAACCAATGGACGAATGGACACAAACAACGAAAGAAAGTACAAAAGAAGGAAACAGCACCCACCCCACCCCTCGCATCCCCAAAGAACTCCTTAATATCCTCATCATTTACAACCAACGCCGCCGACATCTTCATGAAAATAGTCCACGGGTGTCTCGGCGGGCGCCCCGTCTTGGGCGTCCGCATCCCTCCATCCGTCACAGGGCTCTTGATCTCCGGCTCCGCCGCCTCCAATTTCGCAGAAGCACCATCGGGGGTAGACGCAGCACCACTCTCCCCAGCGGCCCTCTCAGCAGCAGCCTTCTCCGCCCGCTCCTTATCCTTCCTCTCCTTCTTCTCCTTCTTCTTCTGCCTCTCCTTTTCCGCCTTTTCAGGATTCACGGGCGCACCGTTGGGTTTGGCGTTGACACCAGAAGCAGGAGTAGACGGCGACGAGCTGTCTTTTGAGGTGTCTGCTGCTGCGATGTGCGGGGGTACGGGGCGGGAGGAGGAGTCGGGGATGGGCGTGGAGGATTTAGAGTTGGCCGAGTTGGCGTTGACGGCGGGGAGGGCGGAGGGTTGCGAGCTCGGGGTGGCGTTGACGGTGGCGGAGCGGCGATAGGCGTAGTTGAATCCTATAGGAAAAAAAAGTTATCTTTCTGTTGTAGGAAAATCGAGAATGAACACGCACCTTGACTTTTGAGCTCCGCACTAATCCTGCCCTCCTTCACATCCAAAATGAGCGACCCATACGCCGCATCACACAGATTCCAATTCCAGCAATTCTTCCACGCAGGGTCCTCCCCCGTCGCCGCACTCGGAAGTCTCTCAATCACACTCAACGCCTTATCCAACAACACCCTCTGATGCTCGTCAATGACCGCATCCACCTGCGTCTTCACGCTCTCCCAAACCTTGTCAAATCCCTCCTTGCCATTAAGCAGCTTCTGGCGGAACCCATCGAAGTCGCCCTGCACGCTAAACTCGTTGTACGACGTCGCATAGCGGAAATGCAGCCCCGCAGAGACGGTCAAGTCGGCTTTGACTACTAACGCAAGCTGCGCCATGATGCCTTCCCGGCCGGCGCTCGCGTGGGTGACGAGCAGGCGGGTCTCCGTCGGGTCAAAGACGCGTTGGGCCGTGTCGACGAGTTCGCCAATTTGCAGGGCGGTGGTCCACATGGTGCCTTGTCCGCCTGCGATGGTGGCGTTGCCGTCGCCGTTGTCGAACATCTTGTGCGGCACCAGAGCACCACCGAGCCCGAGGAGACGGAGCTTGACGCCGCCGACGTCGAGGCAGCGCGTGGTCGCTTCGTCGAGGATGTGCAGGTTTTCGATCGCGTATGACCCGGAACGGAATTTCTCAAGCACCAAAACGTCTTCGCATGCGCCCCACACGGTGTAGACAGGCACCTTGAGCTTCAGAGTACCCGAAAGAAGCAAAGGGAACTCGGAGAGCAAGGAAATGTCGACAGTGGAACGAATGACAGCGGGAGGGTTGTCCGGCGCGAGAAGGTGGGTGCGCTGGGACGAAGAAATCAAGGGAGAGTACATAGTGAGGTGGCGCAGTGTCCTGTCGTTTATACGGTCCAGAGAATTGGGCTCGAAGAACCCAAAGTCGCCAGTGTGGATGATAGCGTTGGCATTGGCTTCACGGGCAAGGTCGTTGAGAGCGGAGAGGCGGCCACGGATGTCAGCTATGCATAGGACGCGGCCGTGGGTGGTGTCAAGGATTTTAGTTTGGGTATTGACGCGGTGAACGGGGGGGATGGGCGATACGCCCGCTCGGCCTACCTCTTGCATCGTTGTGGTGGGCGAAAGGCAAATTTGGTTAACACCACTCATCCAAACATCATAAATAGAAAAGTTCTTTCAACTTTCTTCCATTCACTCAACCATTCAAGAATTTTAATCCTACTAAGAATACACGACGCGCTGCATGTAAACCTCATTTCCACACACACAGATTTAGAGCCCGCTTCTTGGTTTTCGACCGAGTTTTCCTTTCAACCTTTTCTACCACGGAATCCACATCAACAACCTCCAGCGCGACGGCTTCCTGTTTTTGTTCCTCTCCTTCTGCCTTGAGCTTCAAGGCAGTCACGGCAGCGGCCACAAAAGCAACACTTGCTTGTTTCGAGTCAGACTCCGCCGTCGGATTGTTAAGCGGACTCGGTCCCGAATCTCTGGCAGGCACAACCGCCCTCCTCCTCACAGGACTGGCCATCTTCACCGGCGGGGCCCTGATAACTCTCAGCGTATCGATATCCGCAACATACACATCCCTCCCCCCGTCTTTATTGATCTTCCAATGGCTGATGGATATCTCCGCGCGGACAGTGGCGCCTCTCAGCGCCGATGCATACGAGGCAGGGGGGATGAGGTTGCCGTTCAAGTCGTATGCGCGGATGCGGTTAACGCGGTGGGTGGACTCGGCCGCCATGTTATTGAGGGCGGCTTGTGCGGCTTCGCTTTGGGCGGGCCATTTGGCCAAGGGGAATTCATCGTTATCTGGTTCTGCCTCTGCCTCGTTTGACTCTTTTGGCTGATTACATCGGTCAGCACAAGTCGAGCAAGAGATAAATGAAATTTCACGTACACTGAACAGCACATGCCGCAACTTGATCCCCGTCTTCACTGTCTCCTCGGAATCGAATATCCCAACCTGTTTATAGCCCTTTGTCTGCACGTTCTCCAGCAACTGCTCCAGATTTCTCAACGCTACTCTGAAGTCATTCGCAAGACCTGCATCGCCCTCGGGCGCGACCAAACGACAATTGAGCTTCACGTCCGCAAACGTAGGGGTGTATGCGGTAGGCCCTTTCCAATACGCACAAGATGCGAGGAAGCAGTCGGTAGATGAGATCTTGGCAAACAGGGTGAGGGGGATGTGTTCGAGGCCGGATATGGTTTCGTTGGTAAGTGTGGTATCAGAGGAAGAGGCGTATTCCCGTGCAGCCTTTGCAGAAACGACGAGCTCCTCCCAGCCTACGGAAGCCCATGTTACGTCGTCGAGGAGTTGGGGGTTGCCGAGGTAGTATTTGTTGGCGAGGAGGGAGGAGCGGAAGGAAGCCCAGTCGATGGAGGGCATAGCGAGAGAGCTATTTGATTTGGATGCGAGATAGAAGGTGAAGGGGGGAAAAGTGAGTCGAGTTAACTTGACCTGAACAGCTCTTGCTCTTTAAATATCGTCATTTGACTGTGACTCGACACGAGGACACGGCATGGCGAGAGGCAGGTAGACAGACACCGCAGACAAAGGCACACTGTGCATCTGTCGAATTTCGAGCAGTGAAGGCAAGCAAGAATAGATTCGAGGGCGAAATGGGAGACATGTCCGTGGAAGTAATGGCGCTGAGTGAGAGAAAGCTGTAGAGCTAGCGCTATCGCCGCCGCTAGACCTGCACAGTAATGTGGCGGAATTCCATAGTATATATGTTGACGAGGGATAGATGTCATTTGCTGCCTCAGCAGCCGTCAGTACTACACTCAGCCTCAGCGCAGTCTATCGAAGTACAGCGACATCTTGCAATTCATGTTTTCCTGAGATTCTTGCAGTCACAAAGGCCGACTTGGTATTTTGCCGCCCCGATATCGTTCGATTGAGTCCCTGAAGCCAACAACCAGCCCAGATTCATCGAGTTCACAGCTATGCTCCCAGTCCACAAAAAATTGTCGTCGATGTCACGGTTGGCAGGGAATGAGAGTGTCACAGGCTGTGACATACTGTCGGCCGGAAGATCCGTCCGAGCTCCGGAATGAAGCCTGTGATTTCACCAACTCTCCTAGAACTCAACCCCAACTCAATTCTCGACGCCGCCGTCCCCAACCACAATGCTCAGAACTACAATACGCTCCCTCTCACGAAATGCTCTTCTCAAATCTCGTCCGGCGCTTCCTTCCAGGTATCTCAATTCGCTGCTTAAATTTGCGGGTAGAACGCTAATACTTTTCCGGGCAGACTGCTATCCTCTACCCGCCCCATCCTCTCCGACTCCGCCCCACTAAATTCATTGGATGTGTACACTGAAGAGGAGACTATGCTCCGGGATGCCGGTACGTTCGTCCATATTACCCTGGTGCACTACTACACTTGTCTAATACCCAACTCATGTAAACTGTTTCCATCTAAACTTACTCCTCCTCATCAGTGCAGCGATTTGCAACGGACGTTGTTGGCCCAAAAGTCCGTGAGATGGACGAGAACGAGCAGATGGATCCCGAAATTATCAAGGGGTTGTTTGAGCAAGGGGTGCGCACCTTGATTCTCCTCCTCGAATTCAATCAACCAAATGATTGACTCAATGACTGCCCTTGCAGCTCATGGGCATCGAAACCAGTGCTGACCACGGCGGTGCTGAATCCTCCTTCACCTCTGCCATCATTGTCATTGAAGAACTCGCCAAAATTGACCCCTCCGTGTCCGTCCTATGCGACGTCCATAACACCCTCGTCAACACCATTTTCCGGAAATACGGCACGAAGGAGCAGCAGGATAAGTGGCTGCCTCAATTAGCTGGGTCGAAGGCGTGTTTCGTTTCTCCTCCATTCCTTTCGGTAACTTATACGAAATTCATCCACACAGCTTGGCTCGTTCTGCCTCTCCGAACCCGCCTCTGGCTCCGACGCCTTCGCGCTCCAAACACGCGCCAAAAAAGACGGCGACTCGTGGATAATCAACGGCTCCAAGATGTGGATCACGAATTCCTACGAGGCGGAGATTTTCCTCATCTTCGCTAATGTGAGTTCTCCTTGCCCATATATCTTCGACATGCCATTGACTTGACGCTATAGATTGACCCAAGCAAAGGCTACAAAGGCATCACCTGCTTCGTCGCCACCAAGGACATGGGCATCCAAATCGCAAAGAAGGAGCAGAAACTGGGCATCCGCGCCTCTTCGACGTGTACCCTCAATTTCGACGATCTCAAAGTGCCCGCGGAGAATATCATCGGTGGGGAGGGTAAAGGATATAAGGTTCGTTCGTTCGTCCGTTTACGAACAAAAGCGCCTGACGACTTTTTGTAGATCGCCATCGAAATCCTAAACGAAGGTAAGCTTACCTTCAATCTTCACAAACAACACACACAAATCCACCACCTCACCCAGGCCGCATCGGCATCGCCGCCCAAATGCTCGGCCTCGCACAAGGCGCCTTCGACAAAGCCGTCCCCTACACCTACTCCCGCCAACAATTTGGCCAACCAGTAGGCACCTTCCAAGGCATGGCCTTCCAAATAGCGCAAGCCGCAGTCGACCTCGAGTCCGCGCGGCTCCTCACGTATAACGCCGCGCGGAGGAAGGAGGAGGGCAAGAGCTTCACGAAGGAGGCGGCGATGGCGAAATATTGGAGTAGTGTTGTTGCGCAGCGGGTCAGTGGGCAGGCGATTGAGTGGGCGGGCGGTGTTGGATTTACGAGGGAGACGGGGATTGAGAAGTATTGGAGGGATTCGAAGATTGTGGGTGTTTCTTTTCTTTCTTCTGCTTTCTTGTCAAGAAACAAACCGCTGACTGAGTATTTGACTGGCAGGGCGCGATCTACGAGGGAACGTCAAACATTCAGTTGCAGACGATAGCAAAGTTCGTCCAGAAGCAGTATTCATGATTGCATTGGGGTAAAATACAAAATAATGTATCATGGACAATGGAATATCATAATCGGAGGAATGGAATCCCACAGCTCACAATCTTTCGTGCGATGTCACATTCGTCGAATTGCTACTCAACTCTCGAGATTCACCGCTAGCTGCAATCAATCTACTTCACTCATATTCATTTTCGTCCACTAGGCTTCGGTTTCGCTTTAACCTTCGCCTGCCCTCCTCCTCCTCCACCTACCTTCCCGCCTCCCCCGCTTTTATGCGGCCTTTTCCGCGTCCTCCCACCCTCACTCTTCAGCCCAACCTTCTCATCCGAACTCTTCACCCTCATCCTCATCCCCTTCTTCTTCTTCTCCGCCCTCCTCAACACCCTCTCACGATCCGCCTTCTTCGCCGCCTTCCGCGCGTCCTTGTCCAGATGCGCGATGCGCGCGCCAAGCGCGGGGTCGCCTTTCGCGGCAGGGGTAGGTGGGTAGCTGGATTTCGAGGGTGTCGTTTTACCCGTAGATTTGGTATCGGATTTCACAGGAGAGGAAGAAGAGGCAGAAGCGCGACACCGCTGCACCCGCAACGTCCGCTTTGCGAATCTGAGCTTCTTCTTCCCCTCGTCCGTTTTGGTCAGTGCTAGGACTTCGTCGACGCATTCGCGGTCCTGAGAGGCGACGTCGAATGAGAAGCAAAAGAAAGCGAAAAAGACCCACCAAAAACCTGATATACCCAAACCCCTTACCCAGCTGTGTCTCCCGATCGCGGATGAGGCGCACGTTTTGCACCCAGCGCCCGTTGTCATCATTCGCCGGCCCCCTCTCGCCCGCAACGACCCCCTCGAAAAACTCCCGCACGTCGCTCTCGGTGGATCCGAAATCGAGGTTGCCGACGAAGACGCTGAGTTTTGCGTCGACGCCATTTAGGCCGGATGCATCGGCGGCGTCAGGCAAGCGCCCGCATAGGTCCACCCTTAACGTCCGTTCCATGAACTGGCTTGCGTTGGCAGCGCGAGCGATGTGGAGCGCGGCGGTGTACGGCGTGTCGTCTTCTTCTGCTTCCCCCTCGTTGTCGTTGGAAGGAGGAGAGGGATGCGCAAGCACTACATACGCAGTAACGCTGCTCGCCTCGGGATGGAAATTGCCCTGTATGAACATAATCTTCTTCTTTTGCGCGGGGGTGAGGAATTCTTTCTTCGTTTCGCCCTCGGCATTGTCGTTCTCAGGATTATCCTTCTGACGCCAGGTTGAGGCGCGCGTTGTAGCGTGGTTTGAGCCTGCAACTGGGACGGAGTTGGCGGAGATGTTTTTTGGGAGAGACGAAGGAGTGGAAGAGGAGGGGGTAGAGAGGGAGGCGGAAGAGGTTGGGTCACGGAAAGCTACGGAGCGGAAGCGGATGGATTCGATTTTGACGCGGGAGGAGGAGGGGAGGAAGGAGAGGATGTGGCGGGAGAGCTGTTTCCGTAGCGACTAGAGTAGGTCAGTGACTGTAAGAGAGAACCTATAACGCACACACCTTTTTCTGGGCAACTTCCAGAGGTAAGCCACCGACGAAAAGAGTGCGGGAGTCGCGTTGGGCAGAGGTTTCGTTGTCTGGTACGACTTTGGCCTTTTTGGTGGGTTTGGTGCGTACGCGTTTTGTTAGGGATTCGTGGACGGGTGGGGGAGCGTCCGGATCTGAGTCTTCCTCATCCTCTTCTCCTTCAGAGTTGGCGTCGGCTTCACTCTGACTTTCTTCTTCTGCAGCATTCGTCGAGGGAGCGCCAGGCTTTTTCGAGAGAGTTTTGTTCAGGTATGCATTCTCCAAGTCCGAGTTATCGTCGGCATCAGATTCGTTGTCATCGTCGTCGTCCTCTTCTTCGCTATCCACATCCACCACGGGTTCAACGCGATTAGGTTTCTTCGTCGACTTGGGCTTAGACGACGAGGCATGTACTGGTTCAGGCTTTGAACGCTTTTGCTTCTTGTCTGGCGGTGTTTGCAGAGGCGCCTCTGGTTTTCTCTTTCTCGGTGGGGGCGCAGAAGTTGTAGCCTTGGGTGCGGGCCGCGGAGCTGGCTAGAACGATGATAAGCTAGTGCTTCAAAATTATAGGCGGCTGAATACATTTGACTTGAACAAAGCATCGAGGTCTGCGTCTATTTTGTCTGGCGCTGCAGCAAGTAGCAGAGAAGATAGGCTCATTGTAGGACTTGTAGGACTCGACTAATCCCCGGTCGATCAGATTCAGAAAGCTAGTCAAGTTCAAGCTAGTTCAAGTCGTTCTCAAAAAACGTCGACTGAGCGTTGATGGCGGGTCAGTAAGGCGTACGTAAGAGTGATGGGAGTGATACCGCGCCTGATGGCATTTGACGGATCACCAGTTCACACGGACTGCAGTGACGTGATTTTGAAGTTGTTAGCATCGCAAGCTTCACTTGACCATCCACCGCTGTCGACGACGTCCTCCATGTCTGCCCGTCTGTTGGTCGTCGCAGCGCTGCTGCCCTGGGCTCTCGCTTTCTCGCATACCTCTCCTCTATTGTTCTGGTCGTCCCATAGGTAACTTCACCGTTTATTCGACGGAAATTGACCAGAAATTGACCGAGAACTGCTCATACACCAGTTCAAGCACTCTCGACGCCCTTCCATCCAAAGCCCCAGATGCTTACTTTCTTTTGAATGCTCTGCTGTCCAACAACGATATCTGCGCACATGACGCCATCGTCCTTGTTGACCAACCTCAAGTACGAGCTCTCATTCTTCTCGCAATGACTGAATAATATCACTAACCCCTCCCGCAGCTACACGCCTCCGACCTCCGCACCCTCCCCTCCACCGCCCACATTGCCCGCTCCCTCTCTTCCTCCCCCTCCGCCCGCCAATTCCCCTATGTCCCCAACCCCGCCCCGCTAGACACCTCCGCCCTCCTCGACGCCGCAGCATCCCGCTGCAACTCGCGCTTCGTCTCTTTCGCGCCAGGCAAGGGCGGCGTATCTTTCTCCGCAGACGCCAAACATGTCGTTGCATTGAATCTGCCCCCGTTGACCGAGACGGAGGCGCAAGAGAGGAAGGATGCAATGTTGAAATACGGTCCGTGCCCCCCTCTCCTCCCGATTATGGAACGCATACTAACCCACATCGCACAGACACCCTCCTCTCAACCGAACTCTCCTCCATCGCTTCCACCTTCCCCAACCACCTCATCATCTACACCGCCTCCTCCGCCTCCTCCCTCTCCCTCCACGCCAAACGCGCCACCCCTGCCAACGCTATACCCAGCACCTCCGCGAAACCCCATACGAAAGGCGGCATCCTCGCCCACTACCAACTCCTCACCCCAGGCATCATCTCCTCCCTCCTCGTCACCCTCTTCGTCCTCGTCCCCATCATCATGCTCGGGATCCAAGCTCTGGGCAGTATCCAGAGTTCGTTGAAGAACGAGATTCCGAAGAGCTTTGATGCGACGGAGAAGAAGAATCAGTAGAGGTTGGTTGGTTTGTTGTGCAGACAATAATGATATTGCTTGGAGAATAATATCTGTGATTCGTCGTCGATATCTTTGCCATTTGTAGGGTCAAGACGTTGTGTGACTGCACATGTCGCTAAATTTGTGCATGACATTCTGCAGATTTTCGAAATGAAGGAGCTGTGGGCGTTAGCAGGCCCTTGCGTATGCCTACATAAGTTATATTGTGTATTTGAATCCAAACTGCAAGACGGTTCAATCTTTTTTTATTGCTTTCTGAATGACTGTGATTTATGTGAGCCTTGATGTGAGGTGCTGGAGGCCTGGGGAGCTGTAATGAGTTATCGAGTGGAAGTCTGTGCAAGAGACTAGTGGAACTGGTACTTGACCACATTATGGCTAGGCTGGCAATGCTCGTTCTGTCTGCGGATTGGCAATTTTTGCGGGAGGTCAGTAGTGTCCCCCAGACTGGGAAAGTAATAGGTTGACGACGGGATGTTCGTAACAGTGGAGATTCAAGTACATAGCATAGGACGCTTAACGTAGGTAAGTAGTACGGTCGTTCTGAGTTGCGACCTTGTGTCGGTAATTAATTATCCTATCCTGTCGTCCGAAAAATCATATAAGTAACCAATGCGCTACATTCGTTACAAACAGACAAACAACTGCAAAAATAATGAATGGAGTGAGATACAATGCGTGCGTGCGTGCGGACGTGCAGATATGTAGATGGGTGAGGGTGATGTACAAATGTAGTAGGATGTATATGAGTGTATGTGCGTAGAGGACCAGTGCAGGTGTAGAGCAAAGCAAGAAACGAACTCGAAGGAGAAAACGTGGTAGGAGAGAGAGGGAAATGAGGAAGAAGGCAAGTATTATGTGCACCCAGGGTGAAAGAAAATATCACAAAAAAAATCGAAACAGAAATCTACAAAACAGTCGACACCCCGTCCCGCCCCAACGCCCCCCGCATCTTATCCACCGCCGCAAGATGGAACGGCAGCGACGACGAACAACTATCCAAACCACCACCAAGCTTCCTCCACCGCGCAGCACTCAACACCGCCAGCTCATGAAAATTCTCCGTGATCTCCGCGTGCAGCTTCGATATGCTGTCCTTGTCGGAGGCATGAAGGTGAGACGGCTGCGGGAACACAGCGAGCATATTAACATGCAACACCGTCGGCGTGCTCGCAATAGACGGCGCGGGCACGCGTACAAGCAACGCGGTGGAGAGCGGGCGGAGGGGCAGAGGGTGCGGGTACTCTTGATGGACACTACTGCCGGTGCTGCCGCTGCTGCTGCCTGGTCCCCCGGGAGTGTGTAGCTGGGACTGCGGCGTTGAAGCGGTCAGATCTACTACCTCAGGGGAGGGCGTGGCAGTGGTAGGCGACCCCGAGCAAGACGGTGTCGATTCCGGTACAAAACCCAACGACAACCCAAGGTCCAGAGGCGTCGGCGGCAGTGCGAGGGAGAGAGTTCGTTTGGGGTAGATCGCGTAGGTGGTAGAAGAAACGTCGACAAAGAGGGTGGGTGTCTTGATCGATGAGGAAGAAGGAATTCGGCTCGCCAATGGTTTCATAGGGAGACTGGGATGTAGTTTGTTGTTGGATGATGGAGTGCTGCTGCCGCTCGCAGAGGGCGGCGCTGCGAGTGGAGATGCGGTGATTGCCTTGACCTGATGGTCATGCGGAAGGAACGTCCAAGGCGCGTCTGGCTCTACGGACATCAGACTGACATGCACATCGGAGAGTGCCGTGCAGTTCGGTACCGCCTTCGCCAGGAAAGACATCCAGGCTATAGAAACAAAACCTCAGCAAGTGAAGCAAATTCACAAGGAACAAAATGGGACAGACCATCAAGATCAGCAACACTCATGGCTCCCAATTTCGAGAACACAATCCTCCACGAAACACTCGCCCGTTTCGCAAACCCACACGCAAAATCCCAAACCTTCCGAACAGCATACTCCGCATGCGTGAACGTCTCCACCTCCCCGTCCTCCCCATCCGGATGCGGAACCTGCGTTTGCGTCAACCACACAGCTAAATCATGCGCCTCTCCTCTCTGATCTACACAGGCACACAAAATCCACTTTCCGCATTCACTGAAGCTGTACCCGACATGCAGGAAAGTGCCCGCGTCGACTACATCCAACGGCGCATTTGTTCGTTGTACGTATTTCACTGTGGCGGGTAGGGGCGAACGCGCGAGGGTGTAGGCTGGATCATGGAAGTATCTCCGGAGGGGCTCGCCATGCTCGAAGAACCGCCGTGACATGACCCGTTCGACGGGCTGTAGGATTCTGTCGTATGTAGAATAGCACACGGCTTCAAAATCCTCTGCTTGAGCGACGGGATTGGAACTGCTCGAGAATGCAACGAGGGCATCGGGCACGAATTGGAATATACTTTGGAACTCTTCGTGCGCTTGCAATGCCTTCTTGGCGGCGGAGAACATCTGGCGTAGAAGAGGCGACGCGAGGGACATGGTCGAGTGTGGCGTGACCACGTAAAAGACCACATTAGACCGAAAGGGAGCAGTGAGACCGGAGACGAAAGCGGCTAGAAAAAAGAAGGCATCAGGAACAGCGTATCACGCAAATATATGTGAACTTTCTCACCCAAACTCTTACGGAAAGTAGAATCAAACCGTAACGACAACAGGCCGTCCTTGACACAGAGTTGGTGGCTTCCCGGGGTCAGTGTGCCCAGATGCTTGCTCTGATTCAATGTCAGCTTGAATGAAGGACTGTAGACGAAGATCGAAAAGCTCACCTCGTAGATCGCAAGAGTTTTTGTTAGCCAGGCCTCTGCAAGCTGTTGTCGCGTATCTCCGTCGTCCTCGAACAACACATAGACAATGGCATCCTTTCGCCCGCCCCGGGGCGTGAGACCGAGCTTTTCCCAGAACCTCAACGCGGTAGGAAGAATTTGAATCACGGAGTTTCCCTTCCCAATGGATATCATAGGAGAATCCAATACTCGAAGCGCTTTGGCGGGCGAGGACTCGCTCTTGGGTGGTGTCGAGTTGCTCTTGGCCAGCGCAACCTCCAGACCAAACAGGGTTTCGACGTCAAGTGGGCCTTGAACGTCCGGGACTCGACCGAGGAGTTGCGCAGCGGTCTTGACATCCGTAGGCCAAACCGCATCTTGAGAGGCGATTGCCTTTGCTCCCAGATTCACTACATTCGTCCGCCACACTTCAGCCCAAACGCAGTTCTCTACAACTTCCTTTCCGACGGCGAAAGCAGCTGCTTCGAGGGATTTGGATTTCTCGGATGCGGCGCCGAGAGTGGCTGCGGGTGAAACGGGAGTTGGTACAGATGCCGAAGCCACGGTCATGGTGGTGATGTTGGTCGGCGCAACTGCTGCCCCAGGAGGACGAAGAGGCGTGCTAAGTGGAAGAAGGTGCGAGTGTTGAAAATGTGTGTGTAGAAGAGTAGGTCCCAGAGGAAGATATGCCGGAGGAGGTGTAGATGGACGCGACACCAATGGACTGTCCTCTTCCATCTCCTCATCCTCGTCCGATTCCGGTTCTGATCTGGCCTCCTCTCCATCATCATGTTTCCCTTGCTCCCAATCTTCGTGTTCCCTGACCCATGCCGGAGACATCTTACTGCTCCGGCCATTCAACATCGTAGTAGTCTTCCGCTTGACGCCAATCAACTTCCGCACCACCCCAATCCGCGGGTCAGTCTTGAGAGCATATTTAAAACGCCAACCATCCTGCGCAGGGGCATCCTCGTACAGAGTCTCATCGTCACTCTCGGGCGGTGGACTAGGAAGCGCGAACTTGCCGACAACGTACTTGCCATCTGCAACTCGATGACTCTGCGCAAAAGGAATCGGGTCGAATATTCCGAACGAAAGCCCTGAGCTGCTAGCACGTCGAACCAAGGTATGGTCGTCCTCCGCAAGTTGAACATTCGGCGTCGCTGGCGCCGATGCCGCGTGGCTGTAGGGCGTGTCCCCAGGCGAAGGCGGAAGCAACTCCGGTATCGCGTTCATCATATGGTGCATCTCCGGCCCCGGCGTGAATACGTTACTACCAGCCCAATCACCATGCAATCCATGCTGCGCCGGGCTCTCCGCAAACAACGGCGGCGACATACCGGGTAAGCCTCCGAAGCTGAGAGGTGCCGGCCCCGCAGCAGGTGTGAGCCCCGAAGTAAAATGATGTTGCTCCGTCATCGAGGTGGCCGTTTCGCTTGTGAGAGGAAGCGGCGCATGGGGCACCACAGGATGATCAAAAAAGCTGAAATCGTCCTCTGTGAAATCAGCATCGTAGTCCATTAAAGACGCTTCTCGCTGCCGGTCAGTCCCAGCGCCGCTCATGGAGAAGTTCATGCCCATGCCCATGTCAATCATGCCGCTCATGGAACCAAAATCGTTCATAGCCATGTCAATGTCCATGTATGACTGGTCGCCGAAAGGATCGAAGGTCTGGGGCTGCTGCTGCTGGACCTGAACAGGCGGCTGTTGTGGTGGCACGACGGCAGGAGGGAGTGTCGTCGGCTGGGGGGCAGCAGGAACAATAGGCGGACCGGTAGAGGTTACGGGTGACGTCCGACCATCATTTAGCGGGACAACCAAGGGCGTATCCGCTTGAGGAGGCGAGGGGTAAAAGGCAGTCGGACCTTGACCCACTTGTTGTTGGCTAGCACTTGCCGCCGGCTGAGGGACTGTAGGCGGGGCAGAGGCTATTGCAGACTGTGGAGTGGCGGGAGGAACAGAGGTAGGTGTTGCAGCAGGATTGGTCACGCTTGTAGTTCCGGAGGTGCTGGCTCTTCCCAATCGAGGAGAACCACCATCCCGTTCGCGCTCTCGCCTCAAGCGTTCACGCTCTTTTTCGCGCTCCTTCGTCACAGCGTCAACATATCCGTTTACCTCTGCCGCGGTGTGACGCAATCCCCGAGAGCGCGACCGAGTGAAAGCGCGAAATGCACGCAAAGCGTGCGGTGCTGGTGTGGCTGGACATGACGACGGCCGAAACGGACTCTGGAGGCGAGTTTGGGTAGAGGGCGAAAAGAGTGACGGGGGAGGGGCGGCCGCGCTTACTTGGGGCGAAGGCTGCAATTGTGCTGGAAGCTCGGGAATGTACGCGAGCGGTTCCCGCCTTCCGGCCCAACATGCCAGAGTTGCTGTCGAGCAAGGAGCAAAAGAGAGACAGAGACTGCTCGGGTAGATTATGCTGATCCCCTTGTCCTCGCCCTGCTTGTTCTCCACGCTTATCCATGCAATTATAAATTTGGTCTCCTGCCTTTCAGTGGGATTTTTGGAAGAAAACCAGTGATCATCGGCATCTTCCTCGACATCCCAGCCGCTGACACCCAAACCGCGGAGAGAGTCGTGGAATTGTCGTCGAAGACCTGACGTAGGGCCAGAGTATGGCGCAAGATAGAATGCCGGTGTCCCGTGTGGAAGTAATATGATAGGCGCGCCTTGAGCGAGCGGCCGGCCAGGACCATGAGGCAACACAAGAAACGGTGTCGTATGAAGTTGTGGGTGAACTATTAGCTGCGGTTCGGGGTAAGAAGACAGATCTATTTGCAGCTGACAGTATATGAGAGGCCGGCAGGAGGCGTGGGCATCCCATCCCTTGCTCCATTCGGTGGAACTAGGCGGTGGGTCAAGGAGAAACCCTCCCTTTAAACCCTTGGCCAGCCTTTTGCGGCCGGTTTGGCTGGAATTTGAAGCGTTCGAGATATCGGAAACGAGACGTAGACGGATGGCTTGTAAAAAATGGCTGTACACAAGTCGCAAAGATTGACGGGGTAAATGGTGGTGAGATGCAGAGGAGGAAGGCTCTGAGCAACTAGAGCAAGGAGTTGCAAGGTCGAAACATGATGAGCAACAGGGATAGGTATCCGAAGGAGCGAAAGATATTCTTGATGTGACTAGAGGTAAAAATAGTCAGTCAACCAGAGAGAATAGACCATGACCAGAGAGAAGGAGGCTCTCCGTAGCAGAGTAAATAGCGAGTCATCACGAATGTGGTAGAGCAGACAGAAGTAGCCAAACCGAATAAACGAACTTACCAATTAAGCCATCGAAATGAAGTGAAGTGAGCTCCGTTGGGTCTTCGCCCTGCTTTCCAATGCAGAAAGCATACATGCAAGAGTCCATCCCCCTTATATGTACACTCGTTAGGATAGAGTGAGTGAGTGTCGCCGATCCACTTTGATTCCGGGTAAGCACTTCTCTCCTTGCCACTTCCAGGATATCACTGTAAGCTCTTGAATGCGAGCTTGGACCTGCCAGCGGAGAGTAAATGAAGCAAGAGATCAAGGCATCTTTGGGGAGTGAGATAGAGTATGAGAGTAGCTTGTCCGACGCTGCTAAGCGTGGCGTAAGCGTCCTGGTAGACATTGTGGTGGTAGAACAGCGAGGAGAGGTGTGGGTAGGAAAAAACCGCGGTGCTTCACAGACAGTGCAAGTGGTAGAGTCACCACTGAGCAAGAGATAAGGCCATGCAGTGTCCGACGCCGACGTCGCTCAAGACTCAGAGCCCCAGACAGTGGTTTCCGATTTCGGACTTGAGCGGAAGTATTTGACAGTTCACGTGGAGTTTCCTATTTTGGGCCATCTGCGAATTCTCGTTCACGAATCGCGCTCCAACTAGTCCTCAAAGATCCGCTCGATGTTTTCTCGGTGGGAGGACGGAAATTACGAATCTATTATGTATGTACGTACAAAAGGACAAACGGTATCTCTCTCACCATTCGAAGAGAGCAGGAGCCAGGAGGTGATCAAATCTCCAGTGCTAAGTAGTCTCCTGGCTCCCCTGAGGGCCCAGGGGCCGCCCGGGCGTAATCAAGCCTTAGCTGCCACTGGTTGTGGCGTTCTCGCCTTCTGATTGTCTGCGAATTGGCGGAGAAGAGAATCTCTGCGGCGTTTTAGTGTATCGATAGTTGCTTGCTGTGCGGCAAACTCCTGCGCTATCTTCTTGAGGGCCTGTTCATGGTCGTTGATCTCAGTTCTATGAGAGCGGATTGAGAGTTTGAGCCACGAGTACTACGAGACAGGAACATTTCAGTTCAGGATCGCCACCGTAGATTCAAAGAATAGAGAATCGTGTACGTACTTGAGTCTCCAACCGAACGTTCTCGAATTCATTCACAAACCTTTGCAGCTGGGTCTGGAGAGTCGGTGTTTGATGCTTGTTTAGCGTCAACTCCTCCAGGAAATCATTTAGCACGCTGTAGAAGCGGTTGACCATGAGTTTGAGGATGTGCGGAAACTCGCCGGAGAGACGTACTGAATAAGCTTGTCAACCGTCTTGGCGTGCTTTTCGTGCCATTCTTCTTCATCGCAGGAGGTCATAGGTCCACACTTGTGATGTTGGCTATGAAACTGAGGCATAGCCAGTAAATCGGTGAAGATTTCTGCCAGTCTACCGCAGTTCCGACAGCATCCTTCAACCGATAGGAACTCCGAGCATTCTTGGAGGCACTAGAAGAGTAACATGAACTTCTTCGAAGTCAAGGTTAAAAAGAGCTGATTCAAACAGACCTGGAGCATAAAATGTGTTCTGCTAAGGCATTGATTAATGAGATGTGTAGTGCGGTGCGACTGAGCATCCCAGCGGACAGCCAGTGGATCCATTGGTGGGGTGGAAAAGGCATTCGGAGCCGCGAGCGCATCAGCGAAGCGATTGTAGTTGAGGGGGGTAATGAAATCAGGGATCGCACTGGCAAAGGTCGAATTTGGTTGTGGGTACGGTCGTTCTTGATCTGGATGCTGGCCACCGGGAGCAATGGATGTATGAGGACCACCCCCGAATATTTCATGTGGAGCAACAGAAGGACGATGATGACCGGAAGAGCGTCGGGGGAGTTCCGGTCCTTTGCCCTTCCTATCCGCCATCGCTTCCTCCACGATTTGAACCCGTTTGGTTGGGTTGGCACCACTGCGAAGCTCGGGTGTAGGTGTTGTTTCAGCCATCTGGATATCGCAAAAAAAAACGTGTAGCGACGATGGTTTCTGTCCAGCAGTTCTTTAAATGCAATTTTGTATTGGTGGCTACTGCTCGAGATTGGGCGATCTGTGGGTCCATGATGCATTGCGATACAAGGTTGCCAGCAACGGAAAACAAAAGTACGGAGGCTTAAACAAGGCCCCAAGAATGACAGAAGACAATAGAACAATGGCACAGAGACAACAAGGTCTTCTTGTACTTCAAATCGGCGTCGATTCGGTACCAGATGGGCATAGAGCGGGGCGTCGCCAGCGTCTGGAGGCTAGCCATTCTGTGGGAATTGTAGTGCCCCTGCGTGACGCTACTTGGCATCCAGGAACATTTCGAGAATATTGTTTACGCGTCAAACTAAAGCCAGCAGTTGGACGATGAACGGTAACGGAGAGATGCAGTGTTGTCACATAATCACACGCCCACATGACGTGACAACTGGTGTCTTGCCGAAGATGCCGGTATCGAATTACCTCAGCCTGTTTATCTTTTCCGAGTCTTTCCTTCTGACTCTACGACCGTTGTTGAAAATTCTGAAGAGTTCTGGGAAAATCTTCCCAGCATTCTGAACTTTGAACAAGTCTGGCATCTCCCTCGCCTTCTGGGCCAACTCTCCCGGCCAATCTGAAAAATATCGCAAGATTTGCACATACCTGGAAGAACGGACACCCAGGGCATCCTTTACCCAGCAGAAGAACTAAGAAACACCATAGAATCATTCCTTTGTCACCTCTGGAGCAATTCGCCCACGTCATTTCCCGCATAATCTTAACGACCATGGATCCAGAGTACCATCCTTCAATCTCTACAATTCCCGTGCCTCTGGGGTTGAAAAAGGTGCAGCCGTACTGGTATCCATATACTACGATGGCCAAGGGACGCTGGCTCAACCGGGAGCTACTCGAAGTTGTGTCGACGGAATTCAGAGACCGATCGATGGAATATTATGTGAGTTTTTTTGACCAGGACGTCGAAAGTGGCCAAGATTTTGGAAACAGCTGTCACCCTCATTGACTAAATATAATACAGAGATATGCCTTGGAATCCGGTGTTACCACTGTGAATGGAAAGATTGCGCGTCCTGAAACTATCATCAAGAACGGTGATCGTATTGAGTATGCACCATATGTGCCGACGAGATTGAAAGTGAACGCATTCTGCCAGAAACATTGTTCACCGCCATGAACCGCCGGTCACCTCAACACCCGTAAAAATTCTCCATCACGATGTAGATCGGGAGTTCGTCGTCATAGACAAACCTGGCAGCATCGTTCGTTCCGTCGAATTTTGTGCTTCTATTCACTCTCGTCTTACAATGCCGTCTTTGAGCCTATCCATGGCACTGGTAGATATTTCAAGAACACCCTCATAGAGATCCTGCAGGACGAATTCGGTCTCAAAACTTATCGTGAGTTCATCGACCTCGTCAATTGCGGTCTTGTCAACAAGTAAATGTAGCTGTGAACAGACTGGATCGACTCACATCCGGGCTCATGATTTTACCATTGTCGTCGAAGTGTGCAAACAAAATGGCTAGGGAGTTCGAAGTGAATACGGTGCACAAGGACTACGTAGCCAGATGCAAGGGTAAATTTACCGAGTATGTTCACTGCTAATCGATCTTTCGAATGAACTGAGCACCCCTCAAGTGAGAAGGTCATCTGCGAGGAACCCCTCATCACCTTGGACAGGCAGATGGGTCTTAATATCGTCCATCCCGAGGGGAAGGTGCGCCGGGTCGACGACCCTCTTCCTATACGCTCTGACTTTCATTAGCCCGCCCAAACGGTTTTCAAACTCATTCGGTACGATGCCAACACCGATACCAGCGTCGTTCTTTGTGAGCTATCCTCCGCGTGTCTATCAGCCCCAGCTTATATCTTTCAGGCACCCCACTCACAGGCCGCTGTACGTCCGGACCTTCTCTGGACGTAGTCTCTCATTGAATTTTTGTTTTCGAATTAATAGCACACCAGATACGGGTTCATTTGCAGTTCCTCGGACATCCCATTGCCAATGACCCAGTGTACTCCGAGAAGAGAATTTGGGTAGGGTTACATTTTCCATTCCTCCTGCTTTCATTTCATGAAACATGGCTAGGGCGAAGGTCTTGGGAGAGGCGGCATCGATACCACTCCGAGTCAGGAGCGAACGGCGCCGGTCCCTCCGCCGCATCTCCAGCAGCATACAGAAGCCACCGGTAACCCGGAATCATTGACCAAGGTCGTACTGTCAGAATCAGGTGCCGAGAATCCTTTGGCCGTCCCATACCCCAAGCTCCTTCCGCGCGAAACTGGAGAGGATATCGGCATGGGCTCTCCCGTACCGTTATCTAGCGAGGCGGTGGGGGTTATCACGCGGTTGAGGAATATGAAGGTCAGCCGGCTATCTGGCGCTGCTGCTCTGTATCACTGTAATGAAGGACATTCGGTGATTAACAGGACGAGGATGAAGACTGGGGCCGTTGGCGCGACGTCGTTTTCCGAGCCAAAGGAGCTTTAGCACCGGCTAATATGAAGATAAAGCAATATCCACAGAACAAGCGGAGGCGGGGGAGAGCGGAATTTGTTGATTTTATCACCGAAACCCCAATTGCGGGTGTTTCGGAGAGCAGCACGACGGTCGAGTCAAGTCCTTCGGCACCTCCCGAGGCGAGAACACCTGAGGCTGCTTCCGATGCAGGCCGCGTTTCCGCTCTTGCAATCGTAGAGTCTTCGCCGTTGGTCCCTCTAGCCATTGCAGATCCGGTCATCTCTGTCGTCTCGCATCAGACCTCTGAGGCTAGCTTGCCCCCAGAAGAAACCGCGGTCTCAAGCAATAACAGCCGCCTGCCGTCCAATTCGAGCACCGCTGCCGAGGAGTCTTTTTCGCCCTTTCCCGCCGCAACAACGACTCCGTCAGGAGATGAAGATATTCCACGGCTTTCATCTCCTCCCGAAACTCTCCAACCACCCTCCGTTCAACTGGGCACTACGCCACCTTCCGAAGCCGAAGTCTCTTCCGCGCCGCCGCAGCCACCGCAGCTTACATTGGACGAAGCAATTGAACGGGCAACTGAGATGGAAGCCAACGTGCAAGCCAGCACAGTAGCATTGTCGGAGAATTCATTTTGCCCCGAATGCTACCTCCCGCTGCACCCGGATCCCAAACCCGAGAAGCTATATATATTTTTGCATGCGCTCAAGTATACGACGAGCCTGGGTACGTTTGAGACGCCTATGCCCGAATGGGCTGCAGAAGGGTGGGAGTGGGACCGGTCGTAGTCGTAGTTCGGGGGTGGTGCGCGTTTTGGCTCCCATATGTATCTGCAGGACTGCTTTGATTATCAGGTCCGACGAGCACAATATTGACAAGGACGTCGATTTACAGTATCACGATGCACAGCTCGTATTGATTGACCGAGCCTTCTCCCGTTTTCTGTTTGTCGACCCGAAAGCGCAAGACCTGCCTGAGAAGATTGGGCACATCCGCGTTGACGATCGCAGCGTCCGTGCTCAGCGCGCAATTCTAGTGTCCGAATGGTTCTGCGACGCGCTGTTGACACAAAGATTCAAGACTTCAACCTCTATACGTACCCTTGTCCGCACTACAGGCACCTTCACCGATCGCAACTGCTTAAACGAACCTACTTTCTAAATCCGCCTGGTATTGCCCAACGGGCCGCAAGTATCTTCTCTATGAGCTATCTGTCAATGACCGGCGAGAGTCGTTTCTTTCTCCGTCGGAATGCATTCTCCGAGGCCTTTCCTGTGCCTTGGTGCGGGACCCCTCCGTCCAAGACTAGGAAGTATTGCTCCCTCTTGATACATCACGGCACCGAGGGTTTGCTTCCCGCTTCTTCAAGTTCTTTCTTGGACAGCATGCGCCACTGGAATACCCAAACTTTGCCAGTGGCCACGGATACGACTAAACGAAAGACACCTGTTGTAGGATCTTGCGTCATGCGCCTTGGATCAACTCTTTGCCGCCTTGAGTGCTTTCGGTCTTGAATTCATTATACGCCAGCCAGCATGGCTCAGATTTGGCAAGCAAGTATTGTACCTTTATCGCATGATTCTACCGCGGATATAAAATGCCATGAAGGAACCGACGAACAGTACAGTTCCTTGTGGTCCCCTCCGATGCAGCTCTTACTCTCCATTGCTTGTCTGGTCGGCCTACTTGTGTGCTATGCAACATACAGGCACCTTAGGCGTATTTCGATCGTGGATGTGCCTGGTCCCAAACCATCTTCATGGATATTAGGTGCGTACTTCTCGCGATCTCAACCTAAAGCCAGTGGTCACATCGACCCAGGAAATATGCCCGAATTGTTTGGGGGCGAAGTAGGAGAGGTAGCTTCATAACCAGTTTCGACTGGAACCGGTCTCAAAATTTCCCAGGTCGAATTCAAATGGCAGGAGATCTATGGTGGTGTTATCAAAGTCAAGGGTCCTTTTGGGGTCATCTCTTCCACTTCGACATGGAATCTCTACTCATGGTTGTTTCAGGAAGACCGACTCCTTGTCACAGATCCGAAGGCTTTGCAGTATATCTACCAGACCGCAGGATATCGTTTTCACAAGCAGGCAGAGCGCAAAGAACTAACCAGGCTGATCAGGTACCATACAGATCACCCTTGTGCTCTGAACCGCCTACTGAACTTTCGTTAGCGGTCGAGGAATCTTATGGGCAGATGGTACGCAGGCAACTAAACCGAGACAAAACTGCCAGTGACCCATAGATCAGGACACGACCATAAACGACACAAAAAAGTGATGCTCCCAGCCTTCTCGACACCTGAAATGAAAGCACTTGTGCCTCTTTTCTTTTCGTACGCCGCTCAGGTACATGTTGGCGAGGTGCTCAAACTTTATCAACCCCCTCTCAATACTTTTCAAGATCAGCGCGAAGTGGAAGGATATCATCGGCGCTGCTGCGGACCAGTCAGCGGTGTTGGACATTACTGGGTACAGTACACCTATCTTGTTTGCTGCATCATATCGAACTTACTTTAGATGGGTGGCGCGCGCAACCCTTGATGCGATGGGAGAAGGTAAGGGGTCAGTGTGCACAGTCCGCCCGACTTACAGGATTTCCCCAGCCGCTTTCGATTATCAGTTCGGCGCTATGGAGAATGCAGACAACGTTGTCGGCAAGGCATGGCATGGTGTATTGTAAGTTACTTCTTTGTTCCATGTAAATTGCCATCCATAATCGTCTGTGGTAGTATGGACACCTTTGGATCGCCATCTGCCGCGAGTTTGCTGGGGTTGAGCTTGTTACAATATATCCCTCGATTTATACGCGAATTCTTAGTCGATAACATTCCCTCTCGAGGCTTGCAGCATGTCCGCTATACCGCGAAAGTCACCACAACTGTGGCTCGAGAACTCGTGGCGTCCAAATCAGCCGCGCTTCTCCAGGGGAAGGGGAGTCGAGATATCATGAGCTTATTGGGTGAAGTAGATCCTCGCAGTCCTTCACACATCACTGATTCCGCTCCCGAAGTCAAAGCAAATGTCTCGGAAAACGAGCAAACGAAGCTCAACGAGGACGAGCTTCTATCGCAGATGAGAACCATAATAATGGCAGGCCACGAAAGTTCGTTGCGAGAGCTTCGTACTAGCTTCCCTCGCTGACTTTGCTATCAGCCACGGCCAACAGTTTCAGCTGGGCAGTTCTCGAACTCGCATTGCACCCCGAGATCCAATCAAGACTGCGAAGCGAGATACGCAGCATGGAGCGGACAGTTCGAGCTCGAGGAAGCTTCGAGTTTACCCCCACAGACATCGAATCTATGCCTTATCTATTGGCGGTTGTAAAGGTTCGTATCGCTTCAGCGTCACCGCTACCATTCAAATGAGCATCGAAACAGGAAGTCCTTCGCTTCCACCCGGTCTCATTCAACAACTTTAGGCAAAGCGCAACGGACGATGTGCTCCCTCTCTCCCGGCCGCTAACGCTGCGATCCGGCGAAGTGATCAATGAACTGCCGGTGCCTAAAGGCCAGAAGGTTATCATCTCCATCGCGGCGTATAATCGCAACAAGGATGTTTTCGGGGCTGACGCGCATACTTTTAACCCTGAACGGTGGCTCAACGGCGCGATGCGCAAACCAGAGGCACCAGTTGGGGCTTACGCTAATCTGTAAGCCAACATGTTAGCTTAGCTGGTCCAAGCTTAACGTTTTCAGGCTCACTTTTTCTGGAGGCGTAAGGACATGCATCGGATGGCGATTGGCGTGGGTCACTGGTTTACATCTCTCTAGAAGCAACTCATAATCTGTTCAGGGTTCTCGAGCTGCAGGCGTTTTTGATCGAGCTCGTCGGTAGCTTCGAGTTCTCGCCCGCACCTTCAGGCACACGCGTTCGGAGGGAGGCGTGTGTGGTGATGTGTCCAGCTTTGGAGGGCGAAAGGGACAAAGGAGTCCAGCTGCCGTTGACAGTAAGGGCTGCGTCTACGGAGTATGATTAGTGGTGAACCTTCGGAATTAAGGCCGTTATAGTGTTCTGTTCTTGAGCCATTCATATTATCAGCACAATGTACTCTTATAATATGCGTACTATCATAATCGAATTGAGATCTTCCAAACGATAATTTGTGTCGGCTTCAAGTCTAGATCATTCAACGCCCCAGGTGGTCGCGAAACTCGTTCGGTCCCAATACAATACTGATGATACAAGCGACGCAACGGTTATTACTAGGCACTTATTAGTTCAAGACGCAAAACTGAGATAGGCTGCTTACCTTGATAAACTTTGCCATGAATTTCCTGAAGAAATGAATTCATGAGACGACTGGAAACAATCGAAACCAGAAACGCAACTTGTGAAACTCTGTTCTCAAAAGGTCATTAACAAAGTGTGCAGGTTTATCTTTTGTAGATACGGCCTGATTCTTGAATATCAGGTCTGCATAGACGGGTCAGTTATTGCACATATCAAGGACACAACAGAATGCCGACCGTCATCCCAACGCTTTTTCACCGCGAATGTGCCCGGTACAGTTGTATTGACACCGGTGGGTACTTGTTGGCCCAGTGCAGCAGCGAGATTGAGCAAGGGATTGCCTGTGGCAATTTCCGCCTCTCGCGACGCAGCATCGGATGCAGACTGCTCCCTCTCTATTCGAGCCTTCTCCTCTGCTCGCTCCCGCTTGATCTTTTCCAGCTCACGAAGCAGTTCCGCAGTTTCGTCGTCGTCATCGTCATCGTCAGAGTCCGAGTCAGAGTCACTGCTGCAACTTCGTTCCAGCAAAAGGTAGAGTGGATTAAAAATTGAACATACCTATCATCCGCATCCTTGTCTTTGCCCTTTCCCTTATCCTCCGCAGCTCTACTTCCCTCATCCTCATCGTCATCATCCTTGTCCAAGTTCAGAGACTCCTGCAGCAGCTTCCGCCGTTTATTTGCCTCCTCGTCCGCCGCTGGTGCACCCTCAACCGCTAACGGTGGTAATCCCTCCGCCTTCCTCTTTTTATTCTTGGCCTCTAACTCCGCCGCAGCCAATTCCGCTCGTAGATCCCGCTGCTTCACTTCCGCCACCGACGTCTGGCCGACTTGACTTCGGGTGTAATACTATGTTAACTATGGTTTGCTAAATGAGTACCGAACGCACCGGAATTTCAGTTTCGTGTGCATGGCCATGTCCCGCACAGAGAACTGGCGCGAGCCGCCCTTGACATCCTTAGCCTGGGCGGGATCCCATGTTGGTCTGTGCGCTGTCGACATGTTGGTTTGGAGAGAGCCTTGGAGTGACAGTGTCACGCCGTCTGTCACACAATTCGCGTCCACGAGACCAAAGCGCACTTTTGCTGAATCGCGTTTTCGACGCGTTTTTCAGGGTATCCTAGCGAGAAAACGCTCACAACACCTCTGACAATCTTAAAATAATACATATCTGGTCTATCTAACAAACTGGCGGTGTGTATACAGGAAATCCAGACTCGAATTAGGTCGTATAAATTATAAGCAGTCCTTGAGCTCAGCCACATGTCCATAGTGTAGACGACCACGCTAGCTGGCTCTACCTCTGGTATATTCGGCACCGTCCTGCGTTTCATGTTGGGTGTCGCTGCTGCTGGCGCTGCTGTCGTATCAAAGCCCGCTCGTTTTTTCGAGCGACTCTGTCCGCTCTGATAGACTCTCTCAGTCGTTGCTCTTCGAGATGTAGCAGCTTCATCTTCTCGTAGTTCTCGCATAACTCCATGAGTCTGATCTTGTCGTTGGAAGCCTATCACGTCCCAAACATTCTAATGGGTGTCTTTGAATATGAAGCTGTGCTTTACTTACCTCGAACTTCGAGTTCAGGTCAGAGAATTTCTCTGCGAACGAATGCAGCTTGTTGATCTCGCTCTGAAATTTCTCCACTCGTGGAGGCTTGCGTAGCAGGTGGTCGGAAAAGCGAATGTATTTTCTTATATTTCTGAAACAAACCGAGGTCGACGACTCAGTCTTTGCATGAGGAGCATTCTGTACTATAGAGAACTCACTTGCAAATCGACACCTCTAACGCCTGTCGTTTCGTTCTCCACGAGGATTCTTCCGGCGGTACGAATTTGGTGGGGATTACCATCGTGTACGGAATTGCTTTGAGGGACTCGTCTATGGCGGTACAAACGTAGCCATTCTTCGCTATATCAGGAGTGTTCAATTCAGCGGCTATGTGAATGAAAAACTAAAAACGAAGTTGCAAGTAACCGTGAAAGAACGAAGAACGATCGATACATACTTCAATGAGTCTACTCGTATAAGTCGTTGCATCGTTCACCAGGTCTTGGACTTCATCTGGATCATAAGCGTGGGCATAAACAGATTCGTGCGCGTCTGCGTCGCATTCATTTCCACCAGTTTCAGCGTCATTACGAGGATCGTGAGGGGCATCGGTGGGTGTATTTCGTCCAAAATTCAAGCCATCATCGAGGTCTCCGAGTGAGCTCAGCTCGTCATTCGATCGTACAGAGGTGCGGGTTGCGGTGATATCCAACCCGTTCATGAGCAGATTGAGCCTTGAAGGGCTTCACAAAAAGAGAAGGAGCTGGTCTTGCATGAGGTGGGCCACGACCCTTGGACGCCAAAAACCAACTTCGTTACGTAATTGATGGGAATCCGAACAAAGCCGATCCCTGCCGATCCCCAGCCCATCCTCTTTCTTTACTAGTTTACTAGTTCGATACCTATCTACGTCTGAGCGACTTAGGATTTCTTTCTCTCCGCTGCAGAAACCATTGCAAAAACATGTCGGCCTTCGTTCAAGGCACCATATAATATGTCTAGTGCTGATAGACATGGTAAGCTGTATCACAATGAACCACCTACGGCACTGCCAATCTTCCACTCAATCAATTATCAATTATATGGCAATTTTAGCTACAAGGCTAACTTTCGTCATGAATCAAGCCCTTACCGCCTGATGAGAGATTGAGAGTGTACTCTGAAACCGTTTATCCCGCCAGCAACCGATGTAACAACCGTAGGTACCAGACAAGCGCTCTGGCCGTCATTTTAGATTCGATTAGGCGCCGTGTGGAAAATTCTGCATGAGTGCAATGAAAAAACACGAACGCATTCACCTAAATCCAAAGTAAAATTCTCCCTGTAGCAGATGCTTTACATTCCGAATTATTTCGCGCGTGCCACGTCGAAACTGGGACCCACAACTTGGCGTGTGGCGTACCTTATCCTAATTTGGAAACGTCCTTTTCCTTTCTTCCCCCGCCGAGAACAAACGACGCGATGATACAAGGTCTCTCTGGTTCCAGTTAGGCTGCAGTCTCGTGGTCGTAACCAGGAGGGGCGGCCGCCGGGTCTTCTTGTGTTGGCCTTTGTTCCCCCGGCTGTTCGTTTAAACTTGACAACTGAGGGTCCAAGTTTGCCTGTCGATCGTTTTTTTATTGTTTTCGCACAAAGGAGTGCTGCTTTCTCTTTCGGGGTTCCATCTGGCCTATTTCAACGGCGCCGTCTCTCTTCTGGACTCTTTGATCTAGAATGTCCCTTCCTCTGCCCTTCGACGACTTCTACCATGCAAACGACTCTGCCTCGACCTCCGCCACCCTAGCACACATCCATCAACCCCAGCCGGTTCGCCCTATTGGTTCTGTGGTCTTGGGGCAGCGTCCGCGCACCCTCGCCTCCAGACTTCAGCAGCAACTTGGTGTAGTACAGAGTCCAGCCGCGTTCCGCGGCAAAGACAACTTTCCCGGCCCAGAGAACTCGTTAGGATTGTTCTCCACCGATCCAAAGTACTACTCCGTAGCAGACTCCTCTATGTGGCATCCTGCACTTCCTCCCACCCCACATGCCCTTCGCCGGATCCAAGACCTCGAAAGAGAGGGTGGATGGTCCTTTGACGCCACCGGCCAAACCCATTATGCCCCTCATGGTAGAATTATGACAGTCGACCCGGTCGAAGAAAACGACATCATCCCTAATGAAGAATCCCTCACGTATCTCGACGAGCCGCTTCCCCCTCAGACAACCCCACCCCCTCGTCCAAAGCAGCGGACTATCAACCTCATCCCATCTCCGATCCTCGACCGCCTTCCTTTGGGCGAACAGACCAACGTCCAGGCCAACGAAGCATCTTTCACACATCCCAATGAGCCACCCCCTCTTCCGAAACAGCGGACTATCGACCTCCTCCCCTTCGAGCACCTTCCTCTGGGCGAAGACACTAACAACATCCAAGCCAACGGAAACATCACGACCCACACGACGTGTCATTCACCTCCCACGACCTCCCCACGACAAGACAATATAGAAAAAGTGTTAGCGTCAATCATGACTGCATTACTGGACGTTGTATCTCTTCATGCCGTCAGTCTTTTATTATTCCACGTTTCACGCCCCGATCCTGACGACACTATCAGAAATTTGGCGCCCTCCCGAAACCTGACGATGCCGATCGCGATCTCTGCGACAGAGTTCGCAACGCGCTTTGTGCAGTCCAAGAATCACTCCACCGACATCAAACTCTACCGGTTGAGCAATGTCGTATGCGCAGCGCGTCGTATCGTCACAAGTACGACAGACGGATAAACTCGCTTCACCGGTAGGTTCATTCTCTCTATGTCGTCCATCCATCCATGACCCATACAGGACGCTACGCCGACTGCACTCCCTCTCCTCCATGTCCCCTCGTGCAACTCAGATTACGCGGCTCCGCAAGCTTCTCGAGTCGCACGACACCAAGCTATCGGATCTAGCCAGGAAATTCAACGTGCGTCTAGTTTAGTTTTTCTCTCGTATCACTCTGGTGTCTAACTTCGCGATTCCAGGGCATGTTTGACCGCCTCCGCGAACGATACCTGCACGCGCGTCTCACCACCCTGTATGCCGATTTCCAACGTCGGGTGACCGCAATAAAGGAGGACAGAAGGAACACACGACAAGCCCGATCCGGGCACTATGACCATGCTTTCCACCGATCACGACACTTGTCCTTGATTCCGGTGGAAGTGTTATGATTCGGCGACGCGGTTTACCAACACGGATGCTTCCCAATTGTACCTTATTCTGACTCAAGTTTTTCTTGCGGGTTTCTATGTTTAATACGTCTAATAAAAGGGTTCAACTGGATATCACTAGACAGGACAAGTCGGTCTGGATCTATGACCGTGCTCGTCTCAAATGTGACTTCTTGCGTCGTCGGTCAAATTCAAGACCGACGTTTTCTGGACAGAACGCGTCATCGACAAGACCGTCCATCTTCCTCCGACATGTCGAACTCACAATGACGGGCGACTCGAACAGAAACAAAGTTGAACAACAT
The DNA here is from genome assembly GCA_037176885.1 of Favolaschia claudopus. NCBI lineage: Eukaryota > Fungi > Basidiomycota > Agaricomycetes > Agaricales > Mycenaceae > Favolaschia > Favolaschia claudopus. The sequence goes on along the minus strand of JAWWNJ010000004.1, from coordinate 2,071,337 downwards.
TCCACGAAGCTCGTCAACGCTATTAAATATAGGCACCATAAATTATATTTACTAAGAGTTCATATGATATGTACGATAATGCCCGTTTCCGAGGACGAAACAGTGAGAATCGTGCCCTGCAGTAGATATCTTCTCTGCCCTCGGACGACTGCCCAGCATTGAGGTATGAATGGGTAAGATATACAATGACATTAGATGCTCTCCGTCCACTGCCTGCCTCCCTTTCAATCGAGTCGTGTTAGACAGTGAACAAACTGAGGAGCCACTAGACGTACCGATATAACCCATCCTCTGTGCCCTAAAAGAGACAGACAAAATTGCTGGGGAAAACATGTCTGCCTTCCTCCCTCCGTGCCTCGTCCAGCAGCTCCCCGCTCCACCACCCGTCGTCTGGCGTCGCGGTAACCGCGATCACATCCCCCGCTTGGAAGTCGAACTCCTCCCCTATCGTCGCCGTGTAGTCGTACAAAGCTTTCACTATAAATGATCGCCTTCGTCAGCAAACTGAATGGACATCCAGTCGATTAAACACACCATAGAATAATATCCGTCCTCCCTCATCCGGAGGCGGAGTCGGCGCCCGGTTGTTGTTACCTGGCATGTCAGGATGTTGTGAGGTCGGCTGCGGCGGAAGTGGTACTGAGTCCCGTGGTCTTTGTCGTTGCACGGGAGGTTCTGGCTCAGATTGCCACGCGGCTGGCGGCGGCGTCTGCTGCGCTGTCCGCGATGCTCCGTTGCCATTGACGGTGGGATGCGTTCCGTTGGGCTGAGGCCGCCCGGGGTCCACCACGCTGTTATCAACATACTCACCCCGCGTGCTAGCAGAATCGGACTGGGACCGGGAGTCCAGTCGGTCGGTGCTGCGTGTCGGTTGGGCCTGGGGTTGTGGCTCGGGTGGCTGCGTGGGCACGACAGGATCCTGCTCCGGGTATGCCGGGGCGGGTCGGGCGGAAGCACGAATGAATTCCGCAGGGCGCGAACCCGGCGTCTGTTTGGAAGGCGATTCGGACTGCTGGCCGTTGTATGGCACGAAGACCGGCGGCTCGGGAATTGAGTTTCCAGTGCCATATTCCTGCACAAAGTTTTCGACATCCTTGTCTGGCTCTAGCTGATCCAGCACCGTACGAATGCGCTCACACGACTGAGGAGGGTAAGTGAGCGTAATAAAATGGGCCCGAGCGGGGACGGCGCACCTGATCGTCGGAAACACATAACGTGGAGACGTGATTGGCGTACATCCATATGATATCCTTCATGAAGTCCAATCGGTCCTCCTCAAGATCCTGGCAGGTATCACAGAACTCTTTCCAGTCTTTCTCCCATCCTGGGATCATATCGAGAACCGTCTTCGTAAAACTAGCAAAGTCCTTCTCGTTTGCCTGTACAGTTTGTTGGGCTCTCCGTAATTTGAGCTGAAGGCGCTCGACGTCTTTTCCGGGATTGACCGCAATTTGTTGCGTGTAGGAAGCGATCCGAAGACAATCGCTTTCGTATTTTTCACGAGCTTTGAGGACATACGACTCTTGAGTCTGCTTGATTTTGAATCTCTTTTCCAACGGAGTCTGCGAATTCTTCCGATGGGCTATTTGTTTGTTGAGAAGAACCGTCGTTTGAGCCTCAAGGTCGGTGCGAATCTGCTCGGCAAGTTGCAAATGTGTAGAACCTTGTTTCTCGGTCTCTAACCGTAAAGTATCGAACGAATTGCGTAGCTCGCTGACACGTGAAGCACATCAGACGTTTGCCACAGAAGAAGCATAAGACTCACCCAATCTCGTCCTTCCCTAGCGTCACTTTAGCAAGGTTAAGCAAACGATTCGCATACTCCTCCTCGATCACGGCTCTAGATAACGTATCACATTCTGCGAGACATTTTTCGAGGATACCCATCGACTCACCTCTCCTTCCAAAAATTCCGAAGCTCATCAGTCGTGCGGGTGGCCCCACGCATACGGGCGAATAAAATATTGACTCCGGCGTCTCCCAGGCCCCAGAACGAGTTACAAAAGTCTCGGGATGTGCTGCCATTGTAGAGATCGACTCCGGGGTCCTTCGCAATGGCATAGCGGGACAAGGAGGTCGTCGAGGGCTGGCGACGGACGGCCATGCGGTCGGGGATGGTGGTAGATGGAAAGTGCACGGCAATGGGCTGACAATTGTTACACGAACATTCCCGCGCTCCGGACCGCATCGCCGCCGGCGACGCTACTATTGCCCATCAATATCGTCGGTCTCTTCATTGAATGTTGCCCAACTGTTTCAAGACTAGAATCGCGGAGACAACATAAAACATTGAAACAGATTTTTCTATACCAATTTTGCATCCTCCTAGACTACAGGTAGAAATGTAATAAAGGGAAATTGTAGAAATATCACCAAAAAGCGCCCCAACAAAACACACCTATATAGCCCAAGAAACCCGCCTAGTTAGGCTGGGAGATATATATGGTATCCCAGCCTAGTTAGGCGGGGTTTAAAGCGAGTCGGGGCGGGCGCGATAATTGCGCCCTAATTAGCTATCTAAGAGGGCGCAATAAAGATAAAGTCGTTAAATGTTTGACAGCGTGTAGAACACACCGCCGCCATCAGTCCGCTGTCACCGAGCGTGATCTTCATCAGAGACGCGACGGCGACGTCACATCCGAGTATATGCCAGAAGGATGGGAGTGGGACTCGGCTATTTAAGCGAGTCCCACTGTTGATGTCTTTTGGATCACACGCAATCAAAGCTGTATCAGGGGATCAACACCGCATCAATCTTCGGCATTTAGAGCCGAAATTTATGTTTAATGTGTTTAATTGCTTTCTCGGTGTATTTCTGAGCTAATAAATTTCTGGTGGGAACGTAGTTCCCCCCAGACCCCCCTCCTTGAGCCTGACGGCATATTTTATGACTTATATTCAGTATCTCGAGTTATTTTTATTATTTATTCTGAAAATTGGATTCATGTAGCGCGGGGGAGACCCCCGCGGACCCCCCTTGACGCTCGCCGCTAGGCCCACTGCGTGGTGCTTGCGCTCGCCGCTGGGCCCACTGCGTGGGGCCAGTTAATATTTTAAAGCGTCGGGGCGGCATTTTCAAGCTAATTACGTGCTGTGATCTACATCATTTATCTTGATGTGCCGATGAGCCGAGTCCCACTATCAGAGCTCAAATCTTTCCATCCGAGCATCCGAGTCCCACTATCAGCCTTTTTCCGGGGTTTACCCGAGTCCCACTCCCATCCTTTTGGCCATTCCTCGTCACATCCCGACACTTTGCCATCAACGCTCGCGCCGCCCGCCATTTTCAACCGATATTCAGCTTGAACTGAAGTAAGGTAAGCACTTGAAAATGTACTCAAACAACTGCAGTGCTGATATATTTATTCACAGCCTCACAGGACCATTCACAGCGCATACGAGATAAATAAAGTACACGTACTTGAATAGTATCTATGTTACCGGCGCACACAGTTCCTGTGAGCTCAACTCAAGCTCCCAGTACGGGGATATCTGCACCTCGGACTGCGATGGGACAACATCGACGCGCAGGCTCAGTTGAATGTCACCTCCGGGCCTGCTTTTTGTTTTGCTTATGCTTGAAGTTGCTTTGCTTTCCTCCTCAATCTTCTGTGCTCCCATTCAAATCCTTCTCACCAATATCCAAAGCCTACCAAGTGTAAATGCAAGGAATTCCTGTGCAATTTTCACGGCATTCCACTACGGTTTAATGAACCGAGTAAGTGACTTGATCCCCACTTGGTACGAGTGACATGATCCATGGCACAAATACTTCCCGTATCCTCTGCTCCTTCCTCTTTGTTGGTCTTGTTTGGAAGCATTTTTTCGAAGGGTACAGGTGCCATAGAACTTGTCTATTCAACAAATCTTGTGTGTGGTATGGCTATAATTCATGCTGTCTTATTATAGCTCACAGTGAGCACATAGAATCATTCTCCGAGTAAGGTGAGTCAATATAAGTCTTCAAAGAGCGCACTGGGAGCCCAAAACAATTCATTGTTGCAGTCTTTTGTGAAATTCGCAACTTTCGGCTTTATCGGAACAACCTCCCATTGGCTGGGAGACCGGTCCGGGTTCGAGCGCCTAACTTCAGTTTACAGCGCCTAAGCTTTTGTTTTGCGAATACTTGACTACAAAGGTCCCCAATGGATGCCTGAAATTCGACGAAAGGTCACTGAAGATATAGAAAGCGAAATTTGCATGAATATGGTACCTGTTGGTAGCTAGAAATCCCATATTTAGTTATTGTCGCGAACTGATTTCCGAAACACTGTTGACGGTGAAATACTTTCACTTATGGTATCTCTCTCGGACAACACAGTTTGGTTGGAATAACTATGATACACCAAAGTGACTTTTAGATTCCTTGACTGTGAGGTCGCTGGAACTCAAATTGAATGTGCGGGTCGGGTTTAGAAATACATCCGCACAATAGTAACCAACTTCACATGGCGAGAGGTCGAAAACTGAAAGGTTTGAATTTGACAATCAGCACCTAATTTCTGCTCAAAGTTGTGTGAGGACTTGCTATTCATTACACCAACATTGATTTGTCCCTATATCCAAGTTCATAGTCCACCGTTCAGTCCTGTGTCGAGAAGATGCTCAACAGCAACAGTTGACAACTTTGGATCCAGAAATATACACTCAGCATACAGGCTATTGTCAGCAAGTATTAGAAAGGTGAAGCAATTTGAAATGCGTAATTGAACAGATGAATAGTTAGCTAGGCTCTCAAACATTACCTCCCAGCTGTTTGATACAAATGTGTAGTAGGGAGGCAGAATAAATTGAAAAACATATCATTTGTTGTACAGTCCAACGCACAGAGGTACTATACATTCATACAATGGTTTGGTAAGCAAATCCTCTGCCGAATTGCGCGTAGTGTGAACTTTTTCGTGGTTCAAGATGAGAATTGCCAAATTCGGACATTGGCGTTGAGTATCGGTCCCTCGGACCGAACCTTGATGCAGTGTTTCCTTTCCTTCTCGCCGCCGTTGGGCTCCTGTGCACTTTCAAACTCATCCATTTAAATCACTAAACCCTCGCCAATTCAACCAGTATTATGGCCGATGCGATTTATAGTACTCGGCACCGACGGCACTCGTGTGGTAATTCTGTACCCTACCAAAGCTAGATTTCAGTTAGTATATCAGCACTACAGTTTGAACGAGTGCATATTCTTTTCCCTGAATCTACCTTAGTTCAAGCTGAATATCGGTTGAAAATGGCGGGCGGCGCGAGCGTTGATGGCAAAGTGTCGGGATGTGACGTCGCCGTCGCGTCTCTGATGAAGATCACGCTCGGTGACAGCGGACTGATGGCGGCGGTGTGTTCTACACGCTGTCAAACATTTAACGACTTTATCCAAGAGGTGGCTGATCTTTGAATCGGCCACATTGATCAACCTACGTAAAATGTCACGTTTTCATGCCGTTTGTTCGACTGCGTCAGCGACAATGGTCATCCTCGAATATCTTGAAGACAAGTGCATCCCATTAGAATCCACACGCAGGCTGAAAAGTGGCCTACGCCTCCAGCGTACCTCAAGGTACCCCACTGCCTACTCTCTGTACCAGATGTGCGCGCAAGGCCGCAGGATTCAAAATTGATGAGATTTCCGCATTTGGGGGGGGGGAGGGTCCCTTACGTATGTTGATGCGTGTATCCGATTCAAAGATCAGCCACCTCTTGACTTTATCTTTATTGCGCCCTCTTAGATAGCTAATTAGGGCGCAATTATCGCGCCCGCCCCGAATCGCTTTAAACCCCGCCTAACTAGGCTGGGATACCATATATATCTCCCAGCCTAACTAGGCGGGTTTCTTGGGCTATATAGGTGACAAAACAAGGCGCTTTGAATGTGATCGTACATATTCGTGCTTCGCGTCGAATCCCTAGAAACCCTGGCGCAACGCTGTACAGTGCCAGCAAGGTACTCCGTCACTGGTTTACAGCAGACGGTCCAACGAAGATAACCGAATTTCACATTATCAGCCCACATTACGCTTATCAGATAATCAATCACCCTTCACGCAAGAGTTAAAAACCTCTCCGCAAAATCGCACACACTCTCCCCAACACCCCAATTGTCACAAAAAATGGCCGCCCCCACCAATGAATCCGTTCCGCGGGACACCGAAATGACCCCCATCCCACCACCTCCTCCTGCTGCGAAACCGGATGAGGACCCGTTCCTCGTCACTTTCGTCCATCCTATCGACCCGTCCAACCCCAAAGACTGGTCGCGCTCGAAGAAGCTGATCGTCACAGACGTCCTCTCCGCCACTGGCTTCTGCCGCATCATGGTCAGCACGATCATAGCTCCAGCACTCCCTACCATCAAGAACGAGTTGCATATGAACAGCACGGAGGCCGCCATGGCGCTGTCCATCTACCTGCTTGCGACCGCGTTTGGCCCCCTTGTAATTGGTCCGCTGTCTGAGATTTATGGTCGCAAGAACATCCTCCATGCGTGCAATGCTTGGTTCCTCTTGTGGAACTTGTTATGCGGGTTCGCAAAGACCAAAGAATTGTTGATCGCGGCGCGCTTCTTAGCGGGCTTTGGCGCGAGCTCGATTTATGCTCTTGCCGGAGGAGTTTTGGGAGACGTAAGTTTCTGCATGAACATGGGGTGTAGATCTTGACAGCAAGGTCAAATAGGTTTGGCGAACTGAGGAGCGAGGTAAATCCTTGCGTCTATATCTGGTCATACAATTATTTGGCGCTGCCGTCGGTATGCGAAATCACCTACCATGACGCATCCATGTTGACGAGATTTCTTGCTACCAACAGGTCCCATCATAGGAGGTATCATGAGCGCTCGCACCACCTGGCGATGGATGTTTTGGTCGACCTCCATTTTTCAAGCTATCATGCTCGTCATCGAAATAGGAACGTTCCCTGAAACCTACGCACCACTCATTCTCCGCAAACGCGCTGAACGCCTGCGGCGGTCGACAGGCGATCCCCAGTATCGTACTCCATACGAACGGCCGCAGGACCGCAAATCCGTCGCCAATGTCCTGACTCGCGCACTCACCCGCCCCCTCCGCCTCCTCACATTCCATCCCATCATCCAAGTCACCGCGCTCATCCAGGCCTGGAGCTACGGCATGCTCTACATCGTCCTCTCCTCCTTCGCTACCCTATGGACCGAGGAGTACAAGCAACCCACAGAGCTCAGCGGACTGCACTATATCGCATGTGCGGCGGGCGAAGTGGCCGGCTCCCAAGTCGGCGGACCGCTCATGGACATGATGTACCGCCGCATGCGCGAACGCGCACCAGACGGTATTCCTCGTCCCGAATCGCGTATCCTACTGACCTTCCCCGGCTCCTTGCTCGTCGGCCTCGGACTCCTGGTATACGGCTGGGCGGCGCAGTATCACGTCCACTGGGCCGTAGTCGACGGGGCCGCATTCGTATACATGTTTGGTGGCCAGATAGCGGGCATGCCAATTCAGGCGTACGTGATGGACTTGTTCTCGGAGCACACCAGTAGCGCGTTGGCGGCAAGCCAATTCCTTCGCAGCCTTACAGCATTTCTGTTTCCGCTTTTTGCGCCGGCGATGTATAAGGCGATGGGGTATGGCTGGGGCAATACGATGCTCGCACTGTGCGGTTTGTTCTTTGGCTTGCCGGCACCAGGTATCATATGGATGTTTGGAGAAAGATTGAGGAGAAGAGCTACGGAGAGCTATTAAGCGACATCCACAATAGTGCATATATCAGGAAGACAAGGCCTTGAGCTTTGTTAGATATCATTGACACTGGCGCAAATTTTTGTGTTTCTAGAGTGCTATCACTGACAGCTCTTGAGAAGTAACAAATTCTTTCAGAAAGCCGACATTCAGCGATAGAACGCAGCTGTATCTTGAGTAGAGTACATGGCACTGTTCATAACGGCGACCGCACAAGCAAAGAATGAGTGAACAGAGGTCCCGCCGTTTGAGACACCGAAGGATCATCACAACTGCGAACCATAGGATGATCTCGCTGAGGGCAATCCTATGGCCGATGAATTGCTTTGGGGGATCGAGGTAGAAACCACCACAATGGCCAGGCGGGCGAAGGTTCTGGTTGAGTTTTAAAGGTTCTCACGGTCACAAATCCGGCGAAAGGCAAGTTCACCAAAGGGAATCAGTAGCTGCTAGCAGCAAAAGTGGAAGAGCAATCAAGAAATTTCAGTACATATGTAACGTCCAACGTTCTCATTCAGCGCGGGATAAGTCACTGGCCTCCGTCCAAGCCACCTTTTCAACATCTCCAGTACCAAAACAAAGATCGAACCACTCGTATCCAGCTCCCACCGTTATCTTGGACCCCGGTGAGCCACGTATTGTGGTACAGAACGTTTTACTCAGATTCAGTGAGCGCAACTTCTTCTTCGCTTTTTTCGCCTGCTGTGGTTTCACATTCTCTACCACACTCAGCAGAAGACGCTCTTCGATGTGCGGGTACCGTAGCGTACTCTGTGCTGCCGCTTTGGAGACTGGTACGGCCGCACATAGATTTTGTAGATCAGCCGGAGCAAGGAGTTTCGCAATGAGTTCCAGGATGTCGAGAGGCACATCGTGAAGGAAGTGATTCGGCTGGATGCAGGGAGGCGCATTGGTGAGTGGACTGTTTTCAAGACAATGATAGGCTAGGGCGGCAACGACTGTGATTCCGGGGGTGGAAGGCGAAACAGCGTGGAACGAAGGGAGGAACTGAAGCGGCGCTGTCGTCTTGAACCCGTTGTTCACGTCGACGCGGACAATGACACAGTGGAAAAAGGAGAAAAGAATTCCGAACACTACAATATTGTGTTTCCGATTCACTGTCAGTTCTTCGACCAGTTCGAAAACACTCTTTTTCATGTGGCGTTCGTCATCGAGGTGCGTCGTGATGCGCAAGCATATATCTGGAGACAGCCAAGAAAATGTTGAAGGATCACCGGAAAGTCCAATTGGTTTGGGAGTTTTGGAGAATAGCATATGCCCAATTGTAACCTGAATCATGCCAACACCAATGGCAAAAAGGGTTTGTGGTATATCCGCACGATCGGCGATGGTCTCCAGAACTCGAACACCGCGCCCGACTTCCGAAGTTTGCATCATCCTTGCGATGAGCACCTCATAAAGAGCAGTTCGGACGGCGAAGCAGCTGCTCGGGCTTGTCGCTGTGGTATCGAACAGGCCAGAAACAGAGGAATGGAATTCTCCGTCCGGGTACCGAGTCGTGTAGTGGTCGATGACAGCATCATCGACAGTGGGAGGTGCGACTGTCCAGTTATACCTGTACTCTCGAGGAGTGATGTTGTGGTAACTTCGGTGACCATACGAATCGAAATCGATCCAATCAACGAACGACTCGGACGACGGAGGCATGTTTTTCAAAGAAAAGAGAGGGGAGCAATCGACTGGGGAATCATTCGAGAATCAGCACAGCGAATTTGAGAATCAAGATGACCAGCACACCTAGAAACACTTCGTGGTCCAAATCGATTTCGTAGACCCATTCTATCATGATATCGTTTGTCGGCTGTACCTTTGTGATAAAGTAGCCAGCATCATCATAGTTAGCTTTGTTGTCCTCTTCGAATACTTCCACATCTTTGTCCAGCGATTGACGAAGACGGTCCAGCCAAGCTCGATATTCGTCGGCGTCACGGGGCACTCCTGCGGCCACTTGAACGCCAAGACCTGTGGAAGTAATGAGCCACAAGGCAGCAAGCACCATTCAGCCCGACCGACCAGCAGGATAGCTATCGTAGTGATTGTAGTGGACGTGATAGTACCCTTTGTATCGATACACTCTGCACAGCAAAGGCGGAATGAGACCATAGGAATGACGAGATCAACGGCTGGGAAACCTGTATCCACGAGTACCCATGCTAGTTCCTTCGAATCCAACGAGGTGGGAGGAGAAAGGGGTTCAAGTCCCGTGACCGCGGACGTTGTTATGTGGCTTACGTTACCGTATAACGTGGAGAGAGAAGAGAAAAAAAAATCGGTAAGTACATTGGGGGTATTGTACACTCAGCGCGCTATGAACATATTCATCCGCCACTCCTCATTACCTTTAACATCCGGCTTCACAACCCGCTCTATGGGATCAATCTGTCTTTCCTTGGCTTTGTCCTCCATTCTCTGAGCCCATGAACTTGAAAGCTGGGCGCTTTCGTCTGCAGCAGTTTTCGTCCATATTTCATCCACCGCCTCGACAAACTCTTGTTCGAATTCTGCCAGCTCAGCTTGCAAAGAGCGACCCTCCGCCTCATGCTCCGGTGTAAACTGGGAAAGATGGGGCAAAAGCTGCCGTGCATCAGCTAAAGATGGTCGACAGAGTCAGCAGGTGTTCTCGATTGAGAACGAGGATCGCACCTTGAGTTGTTTGGAATTTTCCAACAAGCTTAGTGACAGATTTAAGTAAATATTCTTCCTCGTCCACAGTGCCCTTTCGCCCCGCGTTCCGCTCGATCTTCCGCTTAGAGCGCGAAGACCGCCTGGACAATGTAAGACGCGAACTTGTAACGAAGACGATAGCTCTCACTTGGACGACTTGGACATCGACGTAGGTGCTACGGTATATCGGGTGAACGCCGTAGCAGGCATAGACACGTCTGTCATAACGTCCACATTGTGGAGGTTGGTATCCTCAGCCAGCCCGTAGAATGTTTCTGTAACAAGTCAGAGAGGCATATTGGAGAACATGTCATCGAATACCTACCAGGTTCTTCAACCTTCTTCACACGAAGCTCACGGATGCGAAGAAGCTGTTTCCTCAGCTGTTCTTTCATCTCGCTGATATCTTCGGATATCTGAGTCCGACTTTCGAGCGCACCAGGATGGATAACCTCCTCCAGGAGTGTAGTAGAATCTGTGAGAGTTACCTGGCGCAAAGTGAGGAACTGACTACAGGATTCAAAATGCCTGCTTACTATCCGACGAGCCTCCGAAAAACTGTTGCCTTGGACAAGAGCAATGACAGCTTCTCGCACATCTTTCGCATAATCCAGCAGAACACGAGCAGCTTCAGTATGCCGCTTCTTGGATGCGAGATCCTCTGACGACATCCTAGAATCAGGACCTGAAGGAGTAACCGTACAGCAAGACAAACCTGCAACGCGATAACTCATTGTCGAGATGTCGTCCGGAGACGCCCCTGTGCGTTGAGCCATGTCGAACAGTTCTTGCCAGTCTAGTGCCTTCTCGTACGCGACCATCGCCTTCGAAACAGCACCAGCCTGGATGAAGACTAGCATGATTCCACTCGTAAGAGGTTGTGCATGAGAACTAGCAAGGACTTACCTGATGCCGCCTGGCGGAAATCTCGACGCTCAAATAACCAGTCTCCATAAATTTCCAAGATGTTCTGAGTGATCCTGTCAATGTGCGAAGCCCAGCAACGATAAAACCACTGACGCTATATTGGTCCGTATCTCTCCATATTGAAATCGCTAGTTCGTACAACCGGTGCTGTTCAATGTAAGCCAGAGCCTCGGTGAAGTAATTCGATCCTTGAGGGAAAGCAAAGGTTACTCAGAGACTGCGCGCAACTCTGAACAACTCACCAGCAAGACTAAGGTTCTTCAAAGCTTTGTCATGCCGCTTTAGATGATCATCTATCCGGAACCTTTGATAGTCTTTTTCCAACGTCCTAAGTTCTCGCAAGAACGGAAGGTATTCCCGAGGATCCTGAATACAATAAGTCAAAATACGAGACGATCCAGGAAGCCGACCTTTTGAGCGTATTGCGCTATCATGAGCACGAGGGAGAAGTCATACATCCCTAGAGCAATATCGAAAAGGGTATCGGCGTCAACCAAAAAGATGATGTATTTGACAGCCTCTTCGACGAGGTCGGGGTTCGACTCTACTTGTAGGTTAGAACATATAGGGAACGGTAGGAGAGAAACGTACCTCTTAACTGTAGCAGGAGTGCCAATCCAGCTTCTGGGTCTGGCGGGCTTTTGACCATGTACGCCGTCAGAATAGAATTGACATATTTCGTCAAATCTTTTCGCTCTAGTTCTACGCGCAAACTGTCGCAAAGTGACGCGACTCGGTCGGCGCTTTGGTTTCCTTGTCTATGAGCTTTCAATACGCAGGACGCAAGTCGCAAATGGTGTTGACCTACCCAACGCTCGTCAAGAAAAGATTGATGTGATCCACTTCATGCACCTGCTCGATGAATTGCGAGATGTTTTCTACGAACGAGACGTGGTTGTGCTCGACCAAAACGTTGAGGTCGATTCGGTGCTTCCTGCATGATAGGAAAGCTTTCCGATATTGCCGCCTGCAAGGTTTGAGCAATGATGTCTGCAACAGCTAAACCAGCTCAAACATACGCGTCTAGATCTTGCCGAACGACTTCCATGACGAAAGGCCGAGGATTAATTGTTTCAAGATTTCCGCGTGGCATTTGCAGTACCAGACTCATGGCACTGGATACACCGACAACTATTCGTGACCCTCGCTCAACCCGTCGTTTCTCCCAGGTGCTTGGAATGGTTTCACTGACATTGGGGGGCAGAAGGGAAGCTAAAGAGGAGAGAGGGGCAAACGTCGCTTCATGCGCACTCGTTGTGAAAACAAGGAAGCCTGAAGCAACAGTGAAAGAGTTGACGTTAGAGGCCACGGTATAGGGTGCCTCCGAGCGTGCGGTAACGTATAACTTCCCAGAACTAGCCAGTCCAATGTACAACGATGAGGGATTGTCGTCATCGTTGGAAACTTTTACGCTCTGTGCAAGGAAACAGAACTCGGGGAAGAGGGCGATCTCGACAGTGGAGGCAGCTTGAGCATCAAATATGTGCCCGACGGCGTTTTGCCACACTGGAGTGGTGCTCGCATTCTGAATCAAACGCCCCCTCCGTGATGGCATCGAAACCTCGGTACACTGCTGAGCGTCTCCAAGACGCACGATACTGACGACTTCCTCGTCGTCCTGTGAGCTCCCTAGCAAATGCAAAACGTCCGTATCCGGCGGGCAGACCACCTGTCGTTGCCGGATACGATCCGACCCGACGATGCCAGCGAATGTCCGAAACGGGTCCATTATCTTCCCAGGTCCAGGTGTCAACCGTGTTTTGAGATCCCAAACCTCCAAGTATCCAGACTCCCACAATACCGCGAGCGTATCCGAAGACGGCGAAAAACTCATGTGAACAGGCGGGGAAGAAGTAGGTGCGGATCTCAGAGACAATTGGTAGGATGACATCGGGGGCGGAACATTTTGCGACCGAAATGGGGTCAGTAGAATCTTAGCTATAGCCGATGTCAGCCAAGATATCGCGTTCAACAGAGAACATACAGCCATCGAGCACAGCGACAGTGCCAGAATCATTCGGGGGGAGCGTCGGCGAGACACAAGTATCCCACGAATATATTCTCCGTATGATCTGGGCTGAACCTGGTTAAGAATTTGGCGCAACAGCACATCAAATATGAACTAACATGTTGTCGTCAGTATGACATGGAGCGCCTCTTCAGGGTGAAATTCCACTGATGTGAACCTGCCAGGACCAGACGAGGAAGATGGAGCTGCCGTTTCATGCTTTAGGTACCTGATTAATGTTAGATTGCCTGTGACCGGAAACCAGGCAACTTACCAATGATAGTTTCCTGTGGTCCAAAGCTGGACTAGCCAGGATGTGAGAGTCGAGATAGTAGAAATAAGGGGGGACCCTCACATATATCGCCCTCGTCTTTCTCGATCCAAAGGCCAAGGACATGAGAGTCAGAGCTCCAAAGCGCCTCTTTTACTTTGTAACCCCACTTTCGCCCTTCTGCTCGAGGACCTGGTGCGATCGACAGCTCATCGACTTTAAGACCGAATTCGCCATGTCGCAGCCCATTTCGCTCAAAGAAAACGACATCGTGTCGGCCTTCCTTCCCGGCACCACCACCTTCAAATCCGAATCGCTGTGTACTGGCGATGAGGTTTCCCGTAGGCCGCCAGGCCATTGCATGCTCGAGCCCGGGAACAGCCTCAGAGGTCGATTGGAGTGCAGCTTGTCGATCGTAGACGCGAAGCGTACGATGTCTTGGTGAAGTGGAAGCCGGGGAAAGCGAGGAAACGATGAAGAACGCGCCGTCGCCTCTCCAGCTTATCCGGGGCATCTCATCGTCGTCTGGGCTCGCCCCTACAAGTTTCTGAGTGGGCGCCTGAGCTGCCGCCTTGCCCAGCGAGCCGTGAAACTGTGTCTGCTTCGAACCCCAGCCCACGTTGATAGGCGCGTCTGATTGCGAAATCAGAGAAATGTACAAGGTTCATAGCAACTACGAGCACCTTCGCCAAAATCGGTCGTGAAAATCGGGGCATCAGAAAGGACGTCGAATGTGGAGGTCATGAGGATTAGCTTTTCCTCCCCTGGCCAGAACAGTCAAAATTTGAACCGGGTGCGCCGAGAAATTTATTTGACCGGTCACTATAGCCAGAAGGGAATCATCAGGGCTCCAAGCAGCTGCCATGATTCCAGACTCGATGGTACCCTCGACTTCGGGCTGTCTCCATCCGTTCAACCACAGACCAAGAGCGTCAAAACGGACCAACGTACGTACCAGCGAGTCTTCTTCTTCGATTGAAATCGTAGTAATGTCGCCGCCGCCCATGATTGCAATTAGACGTCTGGACTCTGCCAGAACTCGCAAATTGACGACCTGGTTTAAGGAACGATTGGTTGAAGCCTTCGTCATGAACATGCTGGTGTTCGTCGGCGGGTCACCCTGGCTTACATTCAAACATTTGCGCCTGCTTTTACATGCGACTATACCCCTACCTTTACCTCACCAAATTCACTCGCTGGCGCGATTCTCCATATCTTGACCTCGATGTCGTCTGAAGTAGTGCTCTCGGAGGTAGCATAGAGCGCATCTTCATCGAGATCGATAGCTGTGCGCGATACACAGGTATCAGGAATGGGAGTAATGAGCTCTGCGGTGAGCGATAGATTCCGCATCGCGTCCCAGTCGCGGTTTGAGTCAAGCGGCAAATATTTGGCTTTTTTGATGTGAAAGTTGATCTCTTTCGTTACCCACACTCATCCGCTCAAAGTACCACTATCATAATGGGGCCAGTAAGAACGAAACAAGCACGTAAAGAGAGCTCGACAGCCAATTCTGCCCTAGCTGGTCCTTCGAAATTCGAACAGAGACGACCAAAAAAACAAAGTCAGGACGCAAACGGCACACTTGGGATTCAGAAGATCAAATCGGCTCTCAGACAGACGCGAAGGCTGCTCTCTAAAGTTCTACTGGTCTTATTCTTGGTGGTGCAACGTATTTTGACTGGGCATGTCAGGATAATCTCACTCCGGATGTTCGAGTCGAAACGGAACGGAGGTTGAAGGCGCTTGAAGGGGACCTCAGTGCGGCAGAAGTTGGAAAGAAAGAACGCACACTAGCAGTGAGGTATCATAGCGTAAAATTCTTCGGTGCGTAGCGTCTCTCATTTTGTATGCCCGAACACTGACCCTCCATAGAACGACAAAAGGTCAGCCGAAAGCTGGATCAAACCAAGAAGAAATTATCAGAGTCGGATACACCGGAGTTGCGGTCGGCTTTGCATGATCTGCGCGTGGACTTGAACTACACTATGGTCAAATTTTTCTCATCTGCGTCTACTGTTCTAACTTCATGTCGTTATAGCATTATCCCAAGATGAAAAAGTACATATCTCTATTCCCTCCCGAGCTGCGAAATGGCGAAACACAAGAACCCGCGCTTGATTCTGGGAGAGAAGAAATACGCGCCTGGATACGGTCACAAATGCAGAGCAGTGAACTGCCATCAGAGCCAGAATTACATCTGGATTGGAAGAAGGACAGCGGAGTCGCGGATGCAAAATGGGGCGGGGAGAAGAAAGCCAGCAAGAAGTCCCAACCAACGAAAGAATCCGAGCCACAAGAAGATCCAGAAGACGAGTTCTTCGAGGACGATGACGGGGAGGAGAGCTCCGAAGAAAGCTGATTCTTTCTATCTGTCCAGTGTCTGTGGTACGTGTGGGAGAGCGTGGACGTATATCATTCGGTCGAAGATTATGCGTGATGAAATTAGGCTAATTTGTTTGACTAATGGCTCTATGTTTGCCACGAGCGTACGCGGTTTTTTCGTATGCCTATCGCATCACACTGACTGTTAGTATAGTTGAGGTTCTAGACATTAATATGAAGTAATGAGGTCGAATATTCTCTGTGAAGCCTGGGCATTGGCCCATCCAGGATGCTCGCATATAACGCCTTCAGTTTCGCTTCGACATGAATGGTTTCGACTGCAGTCGACTGTACGACTTTTTTGCCCACTCTTTTGAGCAAGAAGAATTTAGTCGCGGACCGGGTGCTACCCATGCCCCCCTCCCCCCATGCCCTGTAAGTCCCGTAAGCCGCTATATTGGGGAGGTAGCGCCGCGTTCGACATGGCTGCCTAGTGTTCCGCAAGCGCCTGCTCTTGACTGGAACCGCAGCCGTGACCGCTCTCTGGCGTACTGCATCAACCTCCACGATTTCATCGCCGTGGCGACTGATTAGAGCTTCACCTCGAGCGTTTTCTTCCTTTGCGCTATCCTTACGCCCAGGAATCGTCGGCCGTCGCTCTATTGTGATGCGCCTAACTTCGATGAACGAATATTGTAGGTCACATACTCCACAAGTCGTTTATTATTCAGTTTCAAAGTGTGTCGCTAATCGACCGAGGTGCCCGGGACCCACAGCGATCGGATGTTGCCACCTCGTTCGGAGGAGCCCAGCCCGCCAAAATTCATACCTATCCGGCGGAATGAGCGCCGAACTATACTCTATGCGCTCAATACTTTTTAAGCCTAGCCCTACCGCCACTAGTGACGCCTAGTGAGGGTATATAACACAAGACTATGCAAGATAATTTTAGATGTTCTGTTTTTTATCCTTCCAACCTTCCGGATTCCCGGACGGCAAAGTATCCGCTCGACGAGAGCTCTCGAGAGCTCCACTGAAATTACAAATTAAGTTCACGTTGATCTTCACGATTTTCAGGAGAAGAACTCTTCTTTTCACCTTCTTTTTGAATTTGTTTTGAATGCATCCGTCGCTTCTCTCGCAACTTATTCCGCTCTCAGGCACAATGAGCAGTTAGTTGGGAGCGATCACTGGAAGGGGAAGGATGATGATCATGGGACGCTTTACGTACAGCTGTATTGCCGTTTATGGATTTGGTACTCTCTGCTTTGCTCTACGACGACCAAAACTCGAAACTGGCTTCCCTTAACGTCCTGTGGATAGGGCTATCCCCTTCATGAGCAGCGGTTCTTCTTCAGCCTACCTCCTGTGGGCCCTCTTGTCTGTCTGCGTGCGTCAGCATCTCCGTCGAATCTCCGTTCTACCTCTCACGCGCCGCTCTTGCGTCTCTCTCTTTCACCATCCTTCATTTTCTATGCATTCTATTGCTACAGTTCTTCTCTTTTATGCTCATCCATCTATGGAGCTACGACAAGTTCAAGGTATCTGCAAAATTCTGGCACGAGACAAGTAGTAACGGTCTTGTTTTGTTAGTGCCTTCGATGGGATTCAGGACGACAGCCTGGCGCTTTCAAACGGGTCATGACGTGCGTATCCCGAAAGCTTTTCTTGGTCATTCTGCTCACCAAAACTTGGTGGACCAGATACTCGTATTTCATGACGGTACCCCTACTGCTGATCTTCAGCGTAGCCTTGTCAGCCCTCAAATATCAAGAGGGTACGTTCAAATTCTGCTCCGAAAACCATTCATCGAGCTGTGTTACAGGCTTGTTCGTGCTACCAGACGGAACCAGTGAGCCATATTTCTCGTCTATCATTCGCCCAGTTCTTACCACAAGAACAGTCATGCCTCGGCCATACGCGTTCTGGAAACCCAACCACCTCAGGTGGATTCTACCTCTGTACTTCGTACTTAGCATCGCTTGGTCTCTGGAATTGTGCGTCCCCTGTCTTCGGATCTACCGTATCTCCTAAATCCTTGGCTAGAGTAACGCATCTCGAGGGTGACGCAACCGTTCATCTCCGTCAAATCCCGTTAACATCGTTTTTCAGAGCTAACTTTTTGGTTATTCCTCCTGCATCAAGGGCCAAGAAAACGAGAATGGTTTCACTGCTGGGAATTCCGGGCGTGGTATTTAGGTAAGTCCTCTCACAACATCGTTGGTCGGGAACATCATCCCGCTTGCAGGGAGTATCGCTGCTATACTAGGTTTGCCGTTGACCGCACTAATCAAGCGGGATAACCTGGAAACCGTGAGTTAACTCCGACCTATATGCGACGGTTTTTCAAACTGTTTTAGTGCGAGGCTTGGATTTTCGTCGCAGGCTCATCGGCCGGAACATTCACGACTATATGCTTCCTCTATGTTCTTGCTCATTTCCCGAGGTTCATACGAAGCGTCAAGGCCGAGGGTGCTGAACCCGACGTTGTCGTCAGACTAGCGACTTTCTATAACCTCAACGTAGGGGAATTCCTCGTCCTGTGAAGTCGATTGCTGACAGCAAGCCAGTTGATTCGGGTCGTTTTTGTACGCCAATACATTTTTACCCAATGCTTCCGCTCACCAGTGTCATCCAGCGATTCCTTTTCACAGTTCCTCTGCTGACCTTCGCGTTGGATGGGTTGACCGATGAGTCATTTCTCATTGTTGGCAGCCCGTTCGTCTTCTTTCATTCAACTGATATATGTCACTCATTTTCATCTTTACAGCTTTTGGGGAGGTATGTCCCGCTTCAATATTGTGCCCCTCAATGTTGATTGGTGAGCATTGCAGATATTCTACTCATGATGGGAGGTATCGGCTGTTTTGTCTCTTCCGCAATTACTATGCTTGTGAGTCCTTTGCGGGCCCGGCCCAGCTCTACGCCTCTCTTCCTGACCTATTCTCAAGGTTTTCTTCCCCCGCTCCATGACATCCGAGGCCGGTTATAGAGCACACGCTCTCAGCCAGGCTTCCAAGGCTCAACCCCAAATTCCGAACGAACTCCCCGATTATGAACGACACGGCTCTCCGCTTCCATCCCCCAAATCCATGATGTCCGTCGAGCGGGCACGCATGACCTCCTTCAACTTTCCACGGCCGGAGGGAGATCCGCACGCCCCTTTTGAGGACGATATTGAGGCCGGCCCGCAACACTACCATCAGCGGCCTCGCCCGCCCTCAGGCTCTCCCTCGGACGACACGATGTGGGATGGCTCAACTCGCAAGCCCACCGCATCCACCTCTCAGGCCAGCCCAAACGAAAATTACAGAAATCAGATGCCACTCTTTGTCGATGGCACCGCGATCTACATCGAAGACGTATCTCCCTCGCCGCCATACCCACTTGTTCATCCTTACGTGCGTATTTGTTTGTACATGTCGGTCTTGCTCTTGGTTCAGTCTTGGCTCACTCGGCAACCACGACAGGCTATGAATTTCACTTCACCCATCGACCTGCTGGAGGATAGCAGCGCATCATGACACCTATGCTCTCTTGCCTTCGGGCTCAATTCGTAGAGTCTTCGTCTGAGTTTACATGGGCTCTCCGACTCCTAGGCTGCAGCATCCCCAGATATCGCTTCCCGCTGCGGCACCGCAAACTCTGGGTCGAATCCGATCCGTCCCACGTCCATATTACTCGGCGATATATGTGGCTCCCTCTGCCATTCCTCCGGCCATCTACCGCCTCGCGCACGTCCGCGGGGCAAGGCGTCTGTCTGTCTGTGTGCCTGGACATCATAGTCCTATATCCCCCCCAAAGGACACGCAGCGTCGCCGTTACATATGCATATACCCTATGTATCGTGTAGCTCGCTCGCCTCTCGTCCCGTTTATCTTCTCCATTGCTGGATTTATGATTGCTTACTTACTTACTCTTTATCTAACCAGCCAATGTTGTACAATCCATAATATGTAACTGTGTATTAGTTGTTTCCTCTCAAAAGTACTCGAGTATTATTGTCGCACAAGGTGGATGGATGCGTTTTGTATGTAGTGCTGTTAAGTACAAGGTCTTTCTCTAGTGACTTGTCTGTCAATATATTTGGTGTCCTATCGCTACCTGCAGCATCGGTGCACGATGCTCAGGAGCAAGTCGGTCAATACGACACATGCGTGGTGCGTTCCCTGCTTTTCGTATGTATCCGTCGTGTAACACTGACAAACTGCAGCAAAAAAAACTAGTGGTCCTGTTACTGTGACCATCAAGACTGGGAGACGGCGCTCAAGTTTACCACTAAATAACTACCGCTCTCAACTTTACTTCAGACGATTGCGTGGGCTTCGAACAGCGACAGGATACCGAATTGCACCTCCAAATGTGCTTCAATTTCATGGAGCTCTATATCATCTGTTCTACTCTAACGTGTGAGTAGGAGCGACACAATGATCTGGGACTTTGAATCTACTGTATCTTTCACTCAATGACTCTCTCCAGCCCTCCTCCTCAATCTCTCTCCGAACATCCAAAGGAGGCCCGGTGCCGGCAAGGCAATAAACAAACCGCCCAACGCGAGCACAGTATTCCCCCATCCATACCCCAATGCCTTATACATCGCCGGCGCAAACAGTGGAAACAGGAACCCCGTGAGACTCGCAAGGAACTGATTCGCCGCCAACGCACTGCTGGTATGCTCCGAATATACATCCATCACATACGCCTGCATCGGCATATCTGCGATCTGCGCACCGAACATATACACGAAAACGGCGGCGTCGATTGCGGCCCAATGGACGTGATACTGTGCAGCCCAGCCGTAGACGAGAAGCCCGATGCCGATGAGCAGCCAGCCTGGGAAGGTTAGAAGCAGACGCGATTCGGGGCGGGGAACGCCGTTCGGCGCGCGTTCGCGCATGCGGTGGTAGAGCATGTCCATGAGCGGTCCGCCGATTTGCGTGCCGGCCACTTCGCCGGCAGCGCAAGCGATGTAGTGCAGTCCACTGAGCTCTGTGGGCTGGTTGTACTCCTCTGTCCATAGGGTAGCGAAGGAGGTGAATACTATATAGAGTATGCCGAAACTGCAGGCTTGTATGACCGAGGTGACTTGGATGATGGGGTGGAACGCGAGGAGGCGTAGAGGTCGAGTGAGTGTGCGGGTGACGGTGATGACGACCGATTTACAGTCCTTTGGGCGGTCATATGGTGTGCGGTAGTTGGGATCCCCAGTCGATCGGCGTAGACGTTCGGCGCGCTTACGGAGAATCACTGGTGGATAGGTTTCATGGAAAGTACAGATTTCTACCACGAGCATGACAGCTTGAAATATTGAAGTGGACCAAAACATCCATCGCCAGGTGGTACGGGCGCTCATGATACCGCCAACAATCGGGCCTTTGCGAGGAGATTCATTGGCAAGAACGAAACACAGAGGGAATTTTGCCTACCAACAGCGGCCCCCAGTAGTTGAATAAGCAGGTATAAACGCAGGGATTTACCTCGCTCCTCGGGCCGCCAAACCTGTTGCATTCTGTTCTGATGCCTCAATCGTGAGATGCAAAGAAACCTACTTCGCCCAAAACCCCACCCGCAAGCGCAAAAATTGAGCTCGCGCCGAACCCAGCCAAGAATCGAGCAGCGATCAGCAGTTCTTTCGTCTTGGCGAAACCGCACAATAAATTCCACAGGAGGAACCATGCATTAGATGCATGCAAGATAGTCTTGCGACCGTAAATCTCAGACAATGAGCCAATGAATAGAGGACCGAACGCTGTCGCGAGCAAGTAGATGGACAGCGCCATGGCAGCCTCAGTACTGCTCATGTGCAACTCGGCCTTGATGGTGGGGAGCGCTGGGGCGATGATTGTGCTGACCATGATACGACAGAAGCCAGTCGCTGAAAGAACATCTGTAACGATGAGTTTCCTAGAGCGTGGCCAATCCCTGGGGTTGGCGGGGTCGATGGGGTGGATGAAGCTGACGAGGTACTGGTCTTCGTCGTGTTTAGCCGGCGGAGGTGGGATGGGCGTCATTTCTGTGTCTTCTGGAATGCGAGCACCATCGATAGTAGCCATGGGAGAAAAACTAGACAGAGACTGCACTCTGCTAGCCTTTGCTTCATCATCTTCATGGATGATCGCCGATAATTCTCAGCCGATATATTCAAGTTTGCGGGCACAGTAAATTTCTGCAACTCGCCAAGCCTTTCGTGCGTCACGCGCCATATTCCGTTTCGTTCTATGTTCATGCTGGTCGTTGGCTGGTCGTCTATCTGAAGCTGTATTCAGCAAGGAGGGCCATCGTAAATCCATACAGATTCCCATTCAATACCGAGTTCGACCGTTGCCGTGCCCAATTTTGAAGCTCTGGACAATTCGAATCCAGATATGAGTGCGTTGCTACTCTGAATAGATGACTTTGGGGTGTTTGGGGACCTAAATGGCCGAGGATGACCGTCTTCCTTCAACCTGGTTCGAGTCCTTCATGAAAGTTTTAAGAAAAGAGTCTGCGGCTTGACGGGCCGCATTCCGGACCGGACTAACATCGGACCGCCCAAACCCCAACATAAAAGGTCGACGCGAAGACCTGAAGTGTATACCCTTCCTTCTCCTGCAGCCATGTCGTTCGGAAAGATCCTGACCCTCTCCAGCGGTACCCCCATCCCGCAAATCGGTTTGGGAACGTGGCAGTCGAAGCCTCACGAGGTTGAGAATGCTGTATGAATTTTCTTTGTCTTTGTGCAGTATGAATAGATCCAGGAGCTGATTTCCACTGATATAGGTCGAGATAGCTGTCCGCAATGGATACCGCCACCTCGATCTCGCGATGATTTATGAGAATCAAGACGAAGTCGGCGCGGCGTTGAAGAAAGTCATTCCCTCAGTTGTGAAACGCGAGGAACTGTTCATTACTTCGAAATGCTGGAACTCGTCGCACCAGCCTGAGGAGGTTGAGAAAGAGCTGAATGAGACCTTGAAGCAGTTGGGTCTGGACTATCTTGACCTTTACCGTGCGTTCCGATTTGCAAGAAAAAAGAATGATAGTCACACGACGATGATTTTGGTGTATAGTTATTCATTGGCCCGTGGCATTCATTCCTGGCAAAGGATTGTACCCCCCGCACCCCACGAAGGCTGATGAGGTCGCGCTCGACCTCGAAACTTCGCTTGTCGACACCTGGAAAGCAATGATTGCACTCCCGAAGTCCAAAGTACGGAAGATGTCCTTCGCAATTGTATGTCGGGCTGCTAACTGGGTACCAGGTCAAGAACGTCGGTGTATCGAACTTCACTATCGCTCATATCGAGGGCATCATCTCCGCCACCGGTGTTGTCCCAATAGCCAACCAGATTGAAGCGCATCCCCTCTTGCCCCAGGAAGACCTTGTTGCGTACTGCAAGGGGAAGAACATCCACATCACGGCCTACAGCCCTCTTGGGAACAACTGTGCGCTCTCCTAATTCATTCGCGTTCTGATCGCTGATCTGAATTTACAGCCATTGGCGAGAAGAAGTTGACTGAGGAACCGGTTGTGGAAGAAATTGCCAAGAAGCTCGGGGCAACTACGGCACAAGTGTTGGTGGCCTGGGGCGCTCAGCGGGGCCAGAGTGTGATCCCGAAGAGTGTTCAGGAGGGGCGCATCATCTCCAACTTCAAGCAGGTTTCGTTGAGCGACGAGGACTTCAAGAAGATCACTGCGTTGGGAGAAGGGCGTCATCTTCGGTACGGAGGGTTGTTTTCTTGCCGTGAATTTTCATATTGAGTTCCCACAGATACAACATCCCGTACCGCTACGCGCCGAAGTGGGATATTGCGTTGTTCGACGAGGAGGCGGAGAAGGGTGCAACGAACAAAGTCAAGATTGCTTGATTGAAGAACCAAATATTGTAGCATTCATTATTCGTTAACTTTTGTAACTGTATCTTGCGATCCAAATGCTTCAGGGCCAAGTTTCTGGATATAAGTAGCCCTGGGAGATGGTGGGAGAAGCAGAAAAGGATATAATAATGTTGGGGTTGTTTGC